>CAJQUN010000330.1:0-660464 GCA_907163345.1 Haberlea rhodopensis
TTTAAAATGCTACGGCATTTCGCCGGATCGATCGGTGTTCATCACCGATCGATCGGATCGTTCTTGTTCATGCGAATTTTCCAGAATCTCGAACACCTCATTCATACCATTCAATCCACTTCATAACACATATAAAATGCCTGAACAAACATGCCAAAAGCTTCATAAAACTTCCATGCATGTACTCAAATCGAAGGTTTAATAAATCTAAGCTAGCATGCATCATAACATCTTCATAAAATACTCATCCAAATTCCCAGAAAAACAGGGCATTTATCCTCACCCAGATTTTTCGAGCACCTCTTATCATAATACCAAATCTACCACATAAAACGTGTTTCATGCTCAAAGAAACATGCTATGAACTTCATAGTACTCACATGCAAGCATTCAAATCAAAGTTCTATTCCAAAGCAACTTAACATGCATGAAAATCGCCCAACAAACCCAAACTTAATCACAATATCTGAAAACAGAGTACCAACTTACCCATCTCTTTTGCTCCTCTTTTTGCAAGGTTTTACACCTAATAAATCCAGCTTTTCCTCCTATTTTTACAGCACTTCAGGGACGAAAAAGAGGGGAAAGGAAGAGGGGAAAGAGGAGAAGAGAAGGAAAAGTGATTGAGGTGCATGATGAGGCATGGGTTGCCAAGTGGAGAGTATGGTGGTGGCCAGTGGGGGAAGGGGAGGTGACCGATATTGGGGGTAGGGTGGTGTGGTTGGGGTGTAATGTGGTGTTTAATTGTGGCCCCGGTATTTAGCACGATGTATTAAAATATCCTCACTCGATATTTTATAACTTTACTTAATTAACACATCCCTTAAAACACCCAACATGCCCCCTAAATCATATCATCATAACATAAATATAACCCCCAATTAAAAGCACCATAGCCCTTCATATAAATCATAATCATGTAAGATAACACATAATTACATAACATTTCGGGGGTATTACAACAAGGCATACTTGAAGATTTTTCCAAGATAGCTTTGAATTAATATGGTTGGCCTACTGGGTTGGAGTGAACAGTTGAGATCGTTTGACTCCCCCACTTGCTGTAGAAGAGAAGAGAGTAAGGTGACGAGTTTAGACATACCATTTGAGATCTCGAGTTTAAACTGGGAAAGAAAAAAAAAACAAAAGTCAAGCCAAATCCATAGGATGAGTAATGTAGAATTTGGGACTTTTTGTGCTTGTACATAATGTTTCAATTTTTGTACTTAAAGAATTCCACAAAAGTCATTAAAAGTCTATTGAAATTTGGATACCACTAGACTTTTAGTTAATAAATGTCAAGTTTGAATATCACCAAACTTTTAAAAACTCTATAAAAGTCTATTTTGGATACCACTAGACTTTTATGGAATATATAAAACTCTAGATTGAGTACCTCTATACTTTTAAACTTCACAAAAGTCATTGAAAATCTTTAAAAGTCATCATCCAATATACCCTCCTAACAAACGAAATGACTACTAAAGAGTTTTCTTTGTATTGCATAAATTATATTAGCAGAAAACCTTTTTTATCATTATTATTATTTTATTATAAATGATTATGCAACAACAATAATTAAGCCTTTAATCCAAATGAATTGGGGTATGCTACATGAACAATAGAGATAATCAAGTCGGGTCGGACACATATCAGTCTTCTCCAAACGCTTATATCGGTCAACATACTTCTGTAATCCCCTTGCACTCCAAGTCTTTGCACATAACTTCGAGCCATGTCTTCTTCAGTCGTCCTATCGCTCTCGTGAACTGGCTGAAATCCATGGATTTCACTTGACGCAAAGGTGCACTGGTGGGCCTACGTCGAACATGACCAAACCAACATAAGCGGTTTTCTTTTATCTTCTCTTCTATACAAGATACACCTACTTCAGCTCGAATATCTTCGTTCCTTATTTTATCTCTTCTGGTCTTACCGCACTTCCAACGAAGCATACGCATTTCTGCCATGCTCATCTTTTGGATGTGACTCCTCTTGGGTGCCCAGCATTCCGTCAGCCTGAATCATGTGGTTAATGTCCCTGTCAATCTCTCCATCCTTTTGGATAACTGAACCTAGATATCAAAACTTGCTGCTCATCCTTGACCACTGAGTGCTACAACACCGGAATATCGAAAGGAACGACCACTAAATCTGCACTCCATACATTTCGTTTTAGACCTACTTAATTTAAAACCTTTTGATTCCAACGTTTCTCTCCATAACTCCGATTTGACATTTACCCCTACCATTGCCTCGTCGATTAACACAACATCGTCAGCAAAAAGTATGTTTCAAGGTGATACATTATGTATGTCTTTTGTTATCTCATCCATCACTAGGAAGAACAGGAAAGGACTCAACACAAAGCCTTGATGCAATCCAATAGTGATCGAGAACTCACTTGTCACCCCACTGCACGTTCTCACATTTGATATAATTTCATCGTACATGTCGTTGATTATATTGACATACTTGATGTGAACTTTGTTCTTCATCAAAGCCCACCATAATATCTCCCTTGGTACTTTACCGTAGGCCTTCTCCAAGTCTACAAAGATTATATGCAGATCTTTACTCCTCTCACGATAGCGCTCGACAAGTTGACGAAGTAAATAGATAGTTTCGGTTTAAAACTATCATATTATATCCAATATTAGATATACTAAACAACTGCATATGTTAAATAACGAATTATATATTTAATTTTTCTAAATCGAGTATCAGATCGAAATTTTTGAGTAAGATTATTCTACATTAACTCAATCCAATTCATATGCATTGAATTCGTGAAAAACGAACCCAAAAAACTGTTAGGAAACTCGGGTTTGATATCTCTCAGTCCCCTCCGAAGCAATGTATTAGCTTTGATAACAAATATGGGATCCAACATCTATATTAGACGTAGCCGATGGTATATTTTTTAGTTATATAGAAAGGATCTTTCAAGTTCATGGCATCTAGCTCTAGTGACACCTGTCTCAAAATCTTAGGTTGGTATCAATTCGAGACCTGTTGGTAACAAAATTCCCCTTCCCGATACTACAAAAAGTATCTTTCAAGCGTAATAATTGTTAAGTAATTAGTTTAAAAAACGAGAAATCTCAAATGTGATTTTAATTTATCAATTTGCTTGTAAAAAATATTATTAATATATATAACAAGATCTGATTGTGAATTTTTTTTCAAGAAAGCTCTGAAGATTGACCTTTTTGTATTAACTAAAGGATTGGTTTCTGGAAGTTGGCGAAGGAGGCAAGGGACAGCTGCCAGTTGGCGCGTTCACTGCCGACACAGCGGAGACGGTGGTGAATCTTACGTACAGAAGCTTTGCCAGTTGTCATGGAACCTAATGTTACTTTTGTTGCACATTTTTTAGGATATTATTTGTATGATTTCGATTTGTGTTTAAATTATGGATCAACTCAATATAATTGATATAAATTAAGTCACATGTTAGTTTATGTATTTTTTATTTAAAAAATATAATTTAATATTGAGTTGACGTATATATAGCCTAAACCTGATACATAAAATTATTTCGCATTTTTTAGATTGTTTTAATCAATTAAAATCTCTTCACCAAAGATGTTTTTTATGCCTAAAATTCGTGCAATCCTTATATTTTTAAGAAAAAATTAGACCCATGATAGTTGGATTATTTAACAAAATTATAAAATTCCTAAAATACCTATTATTGTTTTTAGTATTTAATAATATATATATCATTTATTATATACAATAATATTATTAATTATTATTGATAATTCATAATTTTTTTAATAATAAATATAACTTTTTAATTATATATAATAATATTATTATTACAATAATTAATAAATAATAAATAATAACTAAATAATTATATATATTATTAATAATAATATATATTAATTATGATTATAATTAGTATGATATATAATTATAAAATTGTTAATAAAAATTAATATTATTCTTTTAGATAATTAATAATTTATATATTAATAATTCATAATTAATAATATAATATATTTTATTAACAATAATTAATAATTTTTTTATATAAATAAATATGCAATTTGTTTTATTGAGAGACAACATTTGAATCAGTAGCAAATGACAAATAAATTTAATAGCATTGCATTTAAAGATGGGAAAATTAAAAGGGGAATTGCAGGGAGAAGTAAGTTATAAAAAGTATTTGGTGCACGAAAATTTAAAAAAAGTAGCTAGTGCATAAAAATATAACATTGGTGCAAGAAAATATAACACTGATGCATGAAAATATATTATACAACACTTGATCACATACTTTTTTTTGTTTCGTGGATCGATTACTGATTTTAATTTTCGTGCATCAATTAGTGATTTTTAATTTTCGTGCATCAGTTACCGATTTTCATTTTTCGTGCATCAGTAACTGATTTTTAATTTTCGTGCATCAGTTGCTAATTTTTAATTTTCGTGCATCACCTACTGATTTCAAATTTTCACAAAATCGCGAACACACACTAAAGGTGCGAAACACGCGAATTATTTTTGGACTCGAGGATGGATCGCTACTTTTCGAGGTACCGAATCCATCGTAGAGGGCAGAAGTATTTTTTATTTTAATTTTTTTTATTATTACTTATTATAGATAATTCATAATTAATATATATAATTATTTATTAATTATGAATTTTTTTAATAATATTATTTTATATAATTATTTATTAATTATGATTTTTTTAATAATATTATTATATATAATTAAATAATTATATATGTTTTTTAAAAATAATTATGAATAATTATATATAATTACAATAATTATATATATTATTAAAAACTAAAACAATAAAAAAATAGAAAAAAAGGTGAAACTGGTTTTGGAAAGACGATTCCACTTTTTTGGTAAAAGCTTTTTTAGCTAAGGTAATTTAGGAATTTTTAGTTTTTTTATATAATATTTGATTTGAAGGAAATGATTAGAAATCCGGTCATTTGAAATTCTTGAATTTGAAAGGATATATAGTTGTTTGTCATTTCAAATCATCTCAAAACAAAATGCAAAGAAAAATACATTGCAAGAATATAGAGTAATTTAAAATATCCACTTCAATTTTTACACAAACATAAATGATGGATTTGAGCAAGTAATTTGTAATTTACTCATTTCAAATCATTCAATCCAAACGCAACCTTATAGTTTGATTCCGGCTCCTAAAAATCTGAAGATAGAAATAATATCGAAATTGAAATGGTGTGAAAGTGCACTTGATTTATATATACCTTAAATCTATTTTCGTTATATCAAAAGCTATAGTCGATAGTAAAAATGTAATTCAATTTTTTTTAAATCATACAACAGTTCAAACATCACGTTTTGATCGTTTTTCTATCAGAAACAATTATCGCTCCCCGACAAAATAATTATTTCAATAAACTCTTAAGTTCATATTTTTTGAATACGCAATGTTAGTGTTTTGTGCACCAATACGTACTAAAGCAACATTATATAATCATATAATGAAAAAGGGATATAATAAAAAATAGTAAGTATTTAATAACTGGACAAATATGTAAATATACAATAATATTTTAAGGTTTTCACTAACAAATTTTTTTTTTATAATTGGTTTTCACTAACATTTTGAGATTACATTTGTAATTTTTTAATTTTTTTTTGAATTGGATTGAAAAAATCCAAACAAACATAACCACATTACTACTCACTTTTTCTTTATTTTTCTTTTATTTATTTATTTATTGATTTATTTTTTATCTAAGGGAGGGGAATTGTGTTTTACAAAGTTTGAACTCGAGCCGTCCCATTAATGAGACAAGATGACAACCAATCCGAGCTTGGTTAGCCCGTAGGTGTCATTTTTTATTTTTATTTTTATTTTAAAGAAATCATATTACTCACCTTTAGGTTCAATTTTGTGTACTATAAACTTATCGGCCATAACATAATATCAAATTGTGACTTAGTCTAAAGATCATAAAATATTCCGAATCGGAATCAAATCTTTTGGATATATTTTATTTCTTTTAACCAAATTTAACGAATAATAAAACAAACCACAAGGTCATTAAACTACAAAATAATTGCATTTAATTCTTAATGATTAGACAACAACACATTGATCTAGTGATTGTGATCTATTTCCCAATGTAAGAGGTCTCGGGTTGGAGTTCTCCGCCCTCCCCTAAAATAGATTAATTTTTTTAATGATTATTACCCAACCTTAATTTTAATAGAAATTAGCTTAAATTTATATAAATAATATTATTAAAATTATATTAATTGAATCATCTACATATAATCTAGATCTTTAAAACTAAATATGATTTACAATTTCATACGGTTTTAATACCATTCCTATTTATAAAAATCACGACAAGTAGGTAACCCAATTTGGCAATTCGATTTCGATTTTTAAACCAAATTCGAAAAAAGGTTTTATCCCAATTTTTTTTTTAAAATAATCTGATCCATCTCAAAGTAGATATAATTATGTCAGTTGACTACAACGAGGATATATCTAACTAAATTATATTTCAACTCACATTCTTCATTGGGTTGTTCGATCAGATTTTACCCGATTGCAATCCAACGACCTCAAATAATATGCTCTAAATATTCGATATTTCGAGAGACGGTTTGCACAAGTGTCGAATTCGAAATTTGAGAACTTGTCCTAAATTAGAATATTGGGTGCCACTTACCCAAGATCTAACCAACACCTAATAAACCTGAAAATTTAATAAAAACTAAACAACAAATGATACAATCATTATAACATTAATTGTGGAATCATTACAATCCAACACCTAAGGGAAAAGAAAAAATAAGAAAAAACAAGAAAAACTAACAACATCCCAAGTCATCATCAAACAAATTGTACAATCATTGTAACATTAATTGTGCAATCATTCAACTTGATATATGGATATCCAAAAAACTTCACCATCAAGTATATGATATTTTTGAGATATGAATACGCCAAAATACGACCCTATACATACATGCCATGTGGTGTATCTGAAATTAAAAATTATTTTTTAGTCGCGGATATACGGTCAAGATACCTCTAACTCAGGAGTATTACATACGCCATGTGGAGTATCTAGAGTCTGGATACGACCAAGATACACCAACTTTGTAATTTTTTATTTTAATATGTTTAATGCTGATTATATGATTGAAATTTTATAAATTTTAAGGAAATTACATTTAACATCCTATAATTTGGTCTAAATTTCATTTTGCAACCATTGTTTTGAAAAATTACAATTTAACATCATAGAATTGCATAGGATTTTCAAAATTACTAGAATGTGATACATTTATATATGAAATTATTTATTTATTTATTTATTATATATATATATATATATATATATAGATATATATGGAAAATTAAGCAAAACATATTATAATTTGGTCCAAATTTAATTGAAATTGTTTGAAAAATTATGTTCCTCAACTTTTATGAATTACAACATTTTGACTTGATTTTGTGTTTTTATCTAAATTCATCAACAATTTATCATCGTCTTACATCCTTAAACTTAAAGTCATTAAACTATCTATATGCAATTTTTTTTTTTAAAAAAAATATAAATTTTTTGAGTGTCAAAATTTTATTTTCCAAAATCAAAATATAAAGAATTTCGGAATCCAAAATATATTTTTATTTTTTTAAAATTTACAACAACTAACTAAAGGGGCTCTAAGTTTGAGGATACATGACGATGATGGAAGGAGATGATGAATTTTACATATAAAAAGAAATTACAAAATCGAGTTAAGAGATTGCAAAATGTTACAATTCATGAAAGTTACAAAGCTATATGATCTTTTGAGTAATTTTTCTTAAATATTATTGTTGTATATATTAAAATTATAACATTTTGCAGTATCCAGAAGTATCGTATCCTACGAATTTAAAAAAAAATCTCATGCAACCTTATCCGTATCCGCATATCCATATCGGTGCATTATAGGTATGTTGTATGAATCAGTTATCTTAGCCTTAAATGCATGATTAAACCATGATTCTATTTTCTTAACTATGTTTGAAAAAAGAAATTATCAAGACTAGAGATCAAGGATAAATGTCTGAACTCTGAATACATTAATGGATGGTTAGGATGTGATGTAAGAAACAAAACTTAAAAAACAACATTCTCACCAAAAAGATACATCAAACCATTGGATAAAATTATCGACATACAATAAATGTTATTTGGGATAGCAACCAACCAACCCACACACCAAAAGGCCGCCTCTTCAGGTCTGTTTTCTTCTGACAAGTCCTTTAATGAAATCAAAACTGTAGAGCCCACATGGAGTATATCAAGTCACTCCAACTGAATATAAACAAATATGGAGAAAGTTCAGGCCAGCACCAATGACAAAACTTTATTCATCATAGTCCATGAAAAAACTTGCAATCATTTAAGTCAACTTTAGGTTAAAATGACAAAAGTGCCATTAATAATAAAAAAGACGACAATGTAAAATTTTTTCAGTCTCTTACTTTCAGAACTTCGTTCGATCTTTTTCTTTCACCACTGCGATTCAAATCTCCTCGTAATTCTCTTTCGCCCTTTACGGTTTCTTACAGTTTGTTTTTCTCTTCATCTCTTCGATTTTCCCTTTCATCACTTCGTTCCAGATTTTTTGCCAGATTTAATTGAATTAACTTTCTGAAAACGACATCAATATGCAATTTCCCCTTTAATATTGAATGAAAAATCATATGGAACATAAATGTCAAAGTACTACGTGTAGCATTTTGAAGATTATGCTGCTTGAAATATATCATATGAAATGATCATTGGCTACCTGATCTACAACATAAAAGGGTTCAAAAAATATGGAGTATCATTGTTTGTGGAAAATTTGCATTGTATAACTACTAGCCGTGGATCAAGCATATAATTTGTGGACACTGCTTTATTATGACATTTGTTGAAAAGGTTGTAATATGGGGTAAAAACATGAGCTTGATATAAGTTAGTTCGATCATAGATTTATTGAAAGAGAATTATAGTGGGTATCCAGAAAAAGGCACAATAATCCATGAAGAATAACCAATATGAGACCTTCAATGAACCAGGTTACATTAAGGGGGCGGCATCTCGCGACACGTATCTTGTTCACAAATCCAATGAACGGCATCATCAAAACTATTGGCAACTCTTTATTCGATTGAATATGACAAAATATAGTACTTAAAAACTCCCAAGATGTGCATAAAGGCTCAAGGTTTAGTGAAACACAATCTTTCGTCGAGAGGCAGAAGCCGAAGGGACGATACCTTAGTGGAACACGTGTCTTGACGATCATGCAAGAGCCATTTGTACTGTTTAAAAGCTAGAAGAAGGCTAGCTTTTAGTGTGTCTTAATTGAAGGCTAACTTTAGTGCGCCTTTGTTTGGCAAGGTGCATGCCTCGCCTTGAGCCTTGCGACTAGGCTATCGAACACATGTGCCTTAGAGGACATATCTCTGGTGATGGGACCTGTTTCCATCTGGATGAAGCTCACATGTTTGACCATCTTCAGTCACAGCTAATAGGAAACCGGAAGTTGTTAAGCCCTGTATACAGAAACCAGGCTGCTCTTATTGCAGATAGCCAAAAATAATTATGCAAATGCTACAGATAATTTAAACTGCTATAGCTTTACTTATCAGAATTATGCAAAGAACATGTTCAAAAAGCAGAAAAAAGAACAATTTGCATGCATGTAACAAAATAAAGATAATGGATTGATTCCTCCGTTTTCGCAATCACACATATAGTGATTGCAGAAGCATTGATCTGTAGTATGGATACAGTTAACTTGACTTGTGGCCTCAATCCAAAACTTGGTCATTGATGAACCATGAGTAGTTGATGGCTTTATGGGGCAAAAAAGTTAACTAAAGTTTACCTTTGCTTAACATTCTACAATTCAGAACATACGCATCATATTGCAAGGAAGTTATATTTGCTTGAAGCAGTGATATGGTTGCTTATAATAATGCAATTATTTGTGCTAAATATCTCACAGGAATAGCTCTATTGATAAAAGTCCGTCTTAAGCAGGGACGAATCCAGAATTATATATATATATATATATATATATATATATATATACTTGTTTATGAAAAGAAAGTTAACGCTGAAATGTTGCCATTGGGTCGTGAGTTCGAGACTCAGCCATCTCGTTTTTATAAAACCTTTGAATTTCTTATTCCATAATATTTTGGATTTATTTATTTGGCCAAGTTTTTAAAAAAATGTTTGTACAAATAATTTCCTACTTATTTGTCCGATTTTCTCATTTTTAAGCGTGTTTTTTTTTAAAATATGTAGATATACATCCTTTTTAGTAAAAAAATAATTCTTTTAAAAAATTATGGTAATCAAGAAGATTATGATTGGTTAAATGGATATATTTGTTCTCAAGGTGGTCTAGAAATATGTATATTTCATATTTGGTTAACTCATTTTTGATTTTCCCCCAGTAGGAAATGAAGAGACCGAATAGGCTACGGGCAATGAATTTTCAAAACTTCTTTTCAGGTCCGCCCCCAAACCCCCACATGAGGGCATTCGTCTACACCCCTATACAAAATTACTAGCTACGCCCCTGCTCTTAAGCTAACATTGAAACTTCTACATCTTCTGATATTGATTCCAGCTTCTCATTCTTTTCATGACTCGTTGTCTACTGTATGGAAGTGACAAATCAGAAGTAAGATTCGAGTAATGTTATGACCGCTAGTTCCATTTCCTGTATAATCATAAACATATCAGAATTTATTAAAAATGACTTATTTTATTTTATGAGAATTAAGAATATCTAACATTTAAGTTTACGGCTTAGTTGTAGGTGAAAGCCCAAAACCCAATTTTTTGGGTTAAGTGAATTGAAATTGCTAGAATCCCACAACGGTTTTATGAAACCTTTGAGGTTTCTTTATATTGATAAACAAATCATTGGAGTGTAGTAATGTAGAAAAGAAGGGTGCCTCACGCGCGCCGTACGTCCTTCCGCTCCGCTCGCTGCGTCGCGTCGCGAAGGCAACTCTATTTTTTAATGCTAAGTTAAATCTGACTTAAGTTTGAGACTTAATTCGAGATTAATCTGATTTAAGTATGAGACTTAAAACACAGATTAATGTTCAGACTCTTCAGCTACACCACTAAACCTCGCATTAAGTTTTTGACCTTCGGGAAGTCTGCTGCTCAACTATATAAGCTGCACCAGCTTCAGTCTTTTAGCATCTGAAAAACATTGTTTATTCATACATTTCATAAGTTTGAGAGTACTGTACACTACTAGTGTTCGAGAGAGTCTGCTTGGATTTTTGCTTCATTCCGAACAGAGGCGATTGAGCGTTGCACCTTGGAACTCTCTTGTCCAGAAGGCCAAAAGCTTGTAGGTGGACAAATTTGAGTTTACGGGCACACGGCTTGATGTGGCATCGTCCAGTTCCAGTTTCCTATTTTCAAAGACTTTGAACATTATATATAAACTGTTGCTGTGAGTTTACTATTTCAGTATAATTTCTTTTTTCATAATCATTGTAATCTGTTTAAATTCGTCTATTTAAATATACAGAACCAACAATCGTAAACTCAAAACTTTTGTCTTTTGTTTAAGGTTCTGTTTTGTGTTCTTTAAATTTTGGATTTTAATCAATTGCAATTTAAAAAATTGTTACTGCTCAAGTTATACTTAGTTCATACACTGTTTCTGCACCGTCTTAAGATTAATCCAATTGTTTTAAAACTGATTGATATTATTTGTGCTCTATCATTTGTGTTTTTTTAGCTAAATGACTGACCAGATTCCAAATCGAATTGCTGAGAATACTGAGATTCGAGTAGTGAAAGCTAGTGGCGCTGATGTCGTTATGCCAGTTCCGAGAAACCCAATGCCGTTCCCTCAATTTGAGAAACCGGAAAAGTTTAAAGGTTCCAACTTTAAGCGTTGGCAGCAGAAGATGATGTTCTTCTTGACCATCTTGAACTTGACTAGGTTTCTCAAAGAGGAGAAACTAGTGGAGGACAAAGAGGATTCTCAATCTGCTACAATAGTTGAATCATGGATGAATGTCGACTACGTCTGTTGCAACTATGTATTGAATTCTGGACGATGCACTTTTCAATGTGTATTCCCCCAAAGAAACTGCAAATGATCTTTGGAAATCGTTAGAAATGAAGTACA
Organism: Haberlea rhodopensis; assembly: GCA_907163345.1. Lineage (NCBI taxonomy): Eukaryota > Viridiplantae > Streptophyta > Magnoliopsida > Lamiales > Gesneriaceae > Haberlea > Haberlea rhodopensis. The sequence goes on from CAJQUN010000330.1 coordinate 12,194, forward strand.
AAATTGACGATGCAGGCACAAAGAAATTTGTAGCCAGACGATTCCATGACTATCGAATGGTAAATGACAAGAGAGTTGTTGAGCAATGCGAAGAGCTGCAGTTGATATATCATGAACTTGTTGCCGAATGAATGTGGTTAAATGTTGCCCTCCAAGTGGCGATGATGATTGAAAAATTACCACCATATTGGAGGACTTCAAGATCTATCTGTAGCATTAAAAGTGTGATTTTTTGTGATGCCCCAAAATTAATAAATTGCAAGTAAGGCATTAATTATGTTTATATGATGTATCATGTGTTGATGGATCTATGCGTTGGGTATTAAGATGTTAACATGATTTAATTGTGTTAATTATTAAATATGAGGAGGATGTGATTTTAGATGAAGTTTGGAGCATTTTTGTAAAATGCTTTTAAAATACTATGTTGGAGCATTTTATACATCATGTTAAGTTTGGGGTGCAATTTTTAATTAAGTTAAAGTAACCCCTTTTTAAATCCTCTACCCATCACTTTAAACCCTTTACCTTTCACTTTATTAAAAACCCCCAAATCACTTCCCAAACCCCAAACCCTACCCATTTTCGAGTTCCACCAAAAGAGGAGAAGAAAAGTTCCACAAAAACTTTGTTTGTGTGATCTTTGCTAGGATTTGGAGCCTACAAGAGGTATGGAACCATTCCTATAAGTTTTATGATGTTTGGTGTTGAAATGGGTTAAGTTTTGATGTTTTATGTGGGTTTGTTTGGGTATGTGTTGTTTATGGTTGGGGTATGTTCTTTGAAGTGTTTTATGTGGGTTTTAGTGGGTTGTCATGTTATTAATGTTATGAGGAAGTTTGGTTTTGGGTAGCATGAGGAAGAGCTTGAAAAATGAGCATTAATGGCGAAATTTCGGAGCACAGCACTCGGCGATCGATCGCCCGTTCTTGGCGATCGATCGCGAGCCTCCAGTGCCCGCCAGTAGCATTTGGCGATCGATCGGCGAGGCTGGCGATCGATCGCGCCAAAAGTGGCGATCGATCGCCAAGAAAAGAATTTTTGCCCCTCGTCCAGTGCGATCTCGCGATCGATCGCGCCTGGGCAGCGATCGATCGCGAGCTGTAAAAAAAATGGATTTTTGATATTTATGTGGGATTTTTGGATATTGGACTATATTTAGCTTCTAATATCAATTTGTATGGTTATGTAGAACCGTCCCAGGTACCCACGACTTCAAGGAGATAAAGTCTACGATTTCTCCTTCTTTTGGAATTAAGGTACGTAAGAGACTTACGAGCATCGGACGGTAAACCATACCCTTACATATTATGATGATGTTTAAGATGATGATGATGTCTATGATGATATTTATGATGATGATGCTTATGATGATGTTACGATGATGATGTTTAAGATGATGCTACGATGATGATGCTTATGATGATGCTACGATGATGATGCTTATGATGATGTTACGATGATGATGCTTATGATGATGTTTATGATGATGTTTATGATGACATCTATGATGATGAAGTTTATGATAAGGTCATACGACGTGTATGATTGGGGTAAGACGCCCACGTAGTAAGATGCCACCCAAAGTATGCGAGTGGGTAAGATGCCCCGTGGTAAGATGCCACGCAATGTTTATGATATGGTAAGACGCCATATGATTGGGTAAGATGCCCACGTGGTAAGATGCCACACGATGATGATGATGTGGTAAGATGCCACACGATGATGATAATATGGTAAGATGCCATAGAATGGGGTAAGACGCCCTAATATATGAATAAGAGTCAGGGATAACAAGGAAGTCGAAGGACGACCAATAACCTTTACTTAACTAAGATGTTATGCATTATTGTATGCTTTTATATAATGTTAAGTAAATATGTGTATGTTCACGATGTGTTATCCCTGTAGGTACACTTTTGGACCAAGGGCCTAGGGTCGGGTTGAGGAAGTGAGCTAAAGGGAGCATGATGAATGTAGGATGCAGGATTTTGATAGTCTCTACTCTAGGAGTAGTGTAAATCTATAGCTTTAACATTCTTTATTGGGAATGTAATTAAATAGCTTTTGGAAACTTTATTTTGGCCTGTAATCTCCTTAGCTCAAGCTACAACCGGAACCCTTAAGAGGTTATAAATGCATGTTCTGTCCAATTTATGTGTACTAAATGATATTAAGGTAGGAAGACCCTACATTAGTGGTATCAGAGCAGTGGTTAGATAACCCGGGAATGAGTGAAGGGTAGCCTTAGCAATAAGTTAGCTAGGTGCTTACTTTCGAACATGTTTTGTGCATAAGTTGCATATGTAGTATATGATGTTATGCTAACATGTTTTGTTTATCTAACGAAGTATTATACGAACTGCTTTTGGATCTTGTTGTTAACCCTTGTGTTGCAGTATGGCAGCAAACGTGGAGGTAGGTGACGCAGTGAGCGTCAATGCAAGTGCGGGGCGTACGAATCCCCTACCCCCGCCAGCTTTTGATGATGAGCCGGCCGAACAACAGTTGTTGCCAGGGGAGCTAAGCTTAACTCAGTTTCTCGCTTACCGACCCCCAACCTTTGAAGGAACAGAAACAGGGGAACGAGCTGAGGAGTGGTTAGAAAGAATAGAGCAGATCTTTGTGGCAGCCCCATGTGCGAAGACAGCATGGATACGGTTAGCAGAGTTCCAGTTGGCCAAGAAGGCGCTAATGTGGTGGAAGACCACTGTGGTAGAGCAAGAGGCTCAAGGTCATGAAGTTAACTGGAAAATGTTTCGAACTCGCTTTCTGAACCGTTATTTCTCGGCTGCAGCACGACAAGCTAAGGAAGATGAATTCACTCACCTCAAGCAAGGTAATATGTCAGTGTCAGATTATGCTCTTCAGTTTTGCTCCTTGCTCAGATATGTGCCTCACATTGCCACGAGCACGCAAGCAAATATGAGGAATTTCATGAAAGGTTTGAGGCCGGAGCTATACGATAGGGTGATCACTTATGGCCCTACTTGTTTTGATGATGCACTCTCACGGGCCGAGCTGGCCGAACTAGGAGTGGGTGCATACCCTGATGTTGTACCACCGTCGGCACCCTCTCAGAAATCCACTCCGGATAATTTGAAGCCAAAGAGTGATCAGTTCAAGTCAAGGGGGAACTCATCGGCGTCAAGGTTCAGTGGTAAGAGGTCTGACAATAGATGGAAGGGGAACCGTAGGGGTGATGCCCCATCTGGAAGGGGGCAGTCTCAGGGAGACAGATCCGGGAGGATCCAATGCACTCTTTGTGGGCAACCACATCTGACGAAAGAATGTGTAGGATGCTATGTTTGTGGCGATAAGGGCCACTTTGCTAGACAGTGTCCCAACAGGGGAAGTCAACAGGGTTCTGCGGGGAGGCCTGCGGATAGGACAGCACAGCACAGACCCCCATTTGTGCCGCGTCAGCATGGAGGTCAGCCCATGGGGCCACCTCAAGGACAAGTCTATGCATTGACAAGGGAGCAAGCTTCAGCGGCTCCGGAGGAGGTTATAGCGGGTACGTGTCTTTTATTTACGCACCCTGCTTTTATTTTGATCGACACAGGTGCGTCACACTCTTTTGTGTCAACAAGTTTTGTGGAAAGACACCACTTATGCACTTCTCCGTCGCCCACGCCTCTTATAGTCTCGACCCCCGCTGGAAGAAGTATGATTACTGATCGGATCGTCTACAATGGCCTCATTTATTTTGAGGATAAAGAACTAAGATCAGATTTGATTGTTCTGGGAATGTCAGATTTTGACTGCATTCTGGGCATCGACGTTCTGAATAGGTATCAGGCAGTTGTGAACTGCAGGCAGAGGACAGTACGGTTCAAATCCGATATGGGAATTCCATGGACGTTCTATGGGGATGGTTCTCGCTCAAAGATTCCATTGATATCTGCTGTCAAGATGGCACAGTTATTGGAAAGAGGCCACACAGGATATCTCATATATGCCATTGATGTTACGGAAAAGAAAGAAGAAGTAAAAGTTGAGGATGTGTCCGTAGTGGCGGAATTTCCCGATGTCTTTCCGGAGGAGATTCCCGGATTCCCACCGACGAGAGAGGTCGAGTTTGGGATTGAATTATTACCGGGGACGTCTGCCATTTCTCGTGCCCCTTATAGGATGGCACCAGCGGAGCTAAGGGAATTAAAGATTCAGTTGCAAGAGCTCCTTGATAAAGGCTATATACGCCCTAGCGTATCGCCCTGGGGAGCACCAGTTTTATTTGTGAAGAAGAAAGATGGTTCGATGCGTTTGTGCATCGATTACAGACAACTGAACAAAGCTACAGTGAAGAATAAGTACCCACTCCCGAGGATCGATGATTTGTTCGATCAGTTGCAGGGTACGAGGCTCTACAGTAAGATCGATCTGAGGTCGGGGTACCATCAGATTCGAGTAAGAGAAGAGGATGTTCAGAAGACATCCTTTAGGACTAGGTATGGGCACTATGAATTCCTAGTCATCCCTTTTGGGGTGACAAATGCCCCGGCTGTTTTCATGAGTTTGATGAACAAGGTGTTCCAGCCATTTTTGGACCAATTCGTCATAGTCTTCATTGACGATATACTCATCTACTCTCGGACCGAAGAAGATCATGTACGGCACTTGAGGACAGTACTTCAGATCCTCAGGGATCATCAGTTGTATGCAAAGCTTAGCAAGTGCGAGTTCTGGTTGGACAGCGTGGTATTCCTAGGCCATGTCATATCTAGCCAAGGGATATCTGTGGATCCCAGGAAGATTGAAGCTGTGATGGAGTGGGCAGCACCCACTTCTGTGCCCGAGATACGGAGTTTTCTTGGCTTAGCAGGTTATTACCGACGTTTTGTCGAGGGATTTTCTAAGATCGCTAAGCCATTGACACAGCTGACTCAGGAGTCCCATTCTTTTGGTCCGAAGCTTGTGAGGAAAGCTTCCAAGAATTGAAACGTCGTTTGACGACAGCGCCAGTATTGGTGATTCCGTCTGAGGATAAGAGGTTTGCCCTGTACACGGATGCATCATTGTAGGGTTTGGGCCGCGTATTGATGCAAGACAGACAAGTGGTAGCCTATGCTTCGAGACAGTTGAAGCCTCATGAGACCAGGTACCCAGTCCATGATCTGGAACTGGCGGCTATCATTTTCGCCTTGAAGATTTGGCGTCATTATCTTTATGGTACTACGTTTACCATCTTTACGGACCATAAGAGCCTAAAATTTCTATTCACCCAGGCTGAACTAAATATGCGCCAAAGAAGATGGATGGATTTGCTCAAGGATTATGACTGTGAAATTGAGTACCATCCTGGTAAAGCAAATTTGATAGCAGACGCCTTAAGTCGGAAGGTGAAGAGCACTGCTGAGGATGTTATGTGTTTATCAGCTTTGATGACTTCCTATTGCCATCTGGGCTATGACTTCGATGTAGACACGTCGCCGATGCGAGTGTCGACCTTATTGGCCGAGCCAGACGTATTTGAGGCTATCAGGAAAGCCCAGAGGTCGGATGATGAAGTGCAGAGATGGTCATCAATAGCACTTCGAGGTCAGCCAACAAAGTTTAGAGTGGCTGAAGATGATTCACTAAGACTGGGCAACCGATGGGTAGTCCCAGATACACCAGAGTTACGTAAAGGAATTTTAGAACGGGCTCATAGTAGCTGGTTCAGTATCCACCCCGGAGGAAGAAAGATGTACAAGGACTTGAGTGGTCAATTCTGGTGGAGACGCATGAAGCGTGATGTGATCAGTTTTGTTAAGAGATGTTTAATCTGCCAACAAGTAAAGGCAGAAAGGCAGAGGCCTGGTGGTGAGCTGAAGAGCTTGGAGGTACCTAAGTGGAAGTGGGAACATATATCTATGGACTTCGTGACCCACTTGCCAAGGTCGGCCTCTAGATTTGATGCGATCTGTGTGATCGTGGATAGGCTGACGAAGGTGGCTCATTTCATCCTTACAGTATAACTTTCACGTATCTAAAGATGGCCCAATTATATGTACGGGATGTAGTGAGGTTACATGGGATTCCAGTCTCGATCGTGTCTGACAGAGACCCAAGGTTTACATCTCATTTCTGGGAGGGTCTCCAGACAGCTTTGGGCACCGAGGTGAGACTGAGTACAGCTTATCACCCTCAGACTGATGGCCAAACGGAGCGTACTATACTTATCCCCGAGGTATGTTGGACCGTATGAGGTATTACAGCGTATCGGCACTTTGGCTTACCGATTGGCTCTACCGCCGTCTTTATCTGGGATTCATGATGTTTTCCATGTTTCTATGCTACGGAAGTATGAGCCAGACCCGTCTCATGTTTTACAGCCTACTGAAGTGCAGTTAGACTCAGATGTATCCTACGTTGAACGACCAGTCAGAATTCTGGATCGTGAGGATCGCAGACTACGAAGCAAAGTTATACCGATGGTCAAAGTTCAGTGGGATCGTCGGGGTGTCGAGGAGGCTACGTGGGAGACGGAGCGGCATATGATGCAGCATTACCCCGAACTATTTTCTGGTATGATTTATGTTTAGTTTCTTTTGGGTAAGTGCATGCGATTTCGAGGACGAAATCTTGTAAGTAGGGGAGTAATGTGATGCCCCGAAATTAATTAATTGCAAGTAAGGCATTAATTATGTTTATATGATGTATCATGTGTTGATGGATCTATGTGTTGGGTATTAAGATGTTAACATGATTTAATTGTGTTAATTATTAAATATGAGGAGGATGTGATTTTAGATGAAGTTTGGAGCATTTTTGTAAAATGCTTTTAAAATACTATGTTGGAGCATTTTATACATCATGTTAAGTTTGGGGTGCAATTTTTAATTAAGTTAAAGTACCCCTTTTTAAATCCTCTACCCATCACTTTAAACCCTTTACCTTTCACTTTATTAAAAACCCCCAAATCACTTCCCAAACCCCAAACCCTACCCATTTCGAGTTCCACCAAAAGAGGAGAAGAAAAGTTCCACAAAAACTTTGTTTGTGTGATCTTTGCTAGGATTTGGAGCCTACAAGAGGTATGGAACCATTCCTATAAGTTTTATGATGTTTGGTGTTGAAATGGGTTAAGTTTTGATGTTTTATGTGGGTTTGTTTGGGTATGTGTTGTTTATGGTTGGGGTATGTTCTTTGAAGTGTTTTATGTGGGTTTTAGTGGGTTGTCATGTTATTAATGTTATGAGGAAGTTTGGTTTTGGGTAGCATGAGGAAGAGCTTGAAAAATGAGCATTAATGGCGAAATTTCGGAGCACAGCACTCGGCGATCGATCGCCCGTTCTTGGCGATCGATCGCGAGCCTCCAGTGCCCGCCAGTAGCATTTGGCGATCGATCGCCACTCTTGGGCGATCGATCGGCGAGGCTGGCGATCGATCGCGCCAAAAGTGGCGATCGATCGCCAAGAAAAGAATTTTTGCCCCTCGTCCAGTGCGATCTCGCGATCGATCGCGCCTGGGCAGCGATCGATCGCGAGCTGTAAAAAAAAAATGGATTTTTGATATTTATGTGGGATTTTTGGATATTGGACTATATTTAGCTTCTAATATCAATTTGTATGGTTATGTAGGACCGTCCCAGGTACCCACGACTTCAAGGAGATAAAGTCTACGATTTCTCATTCTTTTGGAATTAAGGTACGTAAGAGACGTACGAGCATCGGACGGTAAACCATACCCTTACATATTATGATGATGTTTAAGATGATGTTATGATGATGATGTCTATGATGATATTTATGATGATGATGCTTATGATGATGTTACGATGATGATGTTTAAGATGATGCTACGATGATGATGCTTATGATGATGTTACGATGATGATGCTGATGATGATGTTTATGATGATGTTTATGATGACATCTATGATGATGAAGTTTATGATAAGGTCATACGACGTGTATGATTGGGGTAAGACGCCCACGTAGTAAGATGCCACCCAAAGTATGCGAGTGGGTAAGATGCCCCGTGGTAAGATGCCACGCAATGTTTATGATATGGTAAGACGCCATATGATTGGGTAAGATGCCCACGTGGTAAGATGCCACACGATGATGATGATGTGGTAAGATGCCACACGATGATGATAATATGGTAAGATGCCATAGAATGGGGTAAGACGCCCTAATATATGAATAAGAGTCAGGGATAACAAGGAAGTCGAAGGACGACCAATAACCTTTACTTAACTAAGATGTTATGCATTATTGTATGCTTTTATATAATGTTAAGTAAATATGTGTATGCTCACGATGTGTTATCCCTGTAGGTACACTTTTGGACCAAGGGCCTATGGTGGGGTTGAGGAAGTGAGCTAAAGGGAGCATGATGAATGTAGGATGCAGGATTTTGATAGTCTCTACTCTAGGAGTAGTGTAAATCTATAGCTTTAACATTCTTTATTGGGAATGTAATTAAATAGCTTTTAGAAACTTTATTTTGGCCTGTAATCTCCTTAGCTCAAGCTACAACCGGAACCCTTAAGAGGTTATAAATGCATGTTCTGTCCAATTTATGTGTACTAAATGATATTAAGGTAGGAAGACCCTACATTTTTACACTTAATTTGATATATAATTAGGTGTGTTTCTGTAGTGATTCCTCGAAATTATTACACGTTTTGGTATATATTTGTATATTTCAGGAATCTATGTCCAAATGCATAAAGTGGATGAAATGGGCTTAAAATGCTGAAAAAAGGACCAAACTGAGCAAACATGAAAAATGAGGGACCAAATCGCAACATTGAAGATTTTGAGATCCACGATCGTTCGGCAAATGACGAAGATCGATCGCCAAACCCGAAACTTTAGAGATTTTGTTTCATTCGTGGTTATTTTGTGTCCAAACTTTACCAAAATCCTTCATCACTATATATATTAGGTCTTGGACGAAAATAGAGACTTTTATCAGATTTTACATCCTAGGAATGGCCTCCATCCACTCATCCTCCATATCACCATCATCCACCTCCATCCATCAACCATCCTAGGATTTTGGAACACCTTCAACAAGGCTATTCAAGAGACGATCGAGAAGGAAGCGAGAGAGGGCAAGGATCTACGAACGAAGTCGACATCGGGAGTTTATTCTTGTCTTTTAATATTAGTTTTGATTTGTTTTGATTTACTATGTTGAACTAATTTATTTATCGAGGCTAGGCGAATCCTTTGTCATGAACCTATGATTTGATGATTTATTTGATTGAATTCCTTTAATTCTTTACGTATAATTTATTGATCTTCATGCTTTTGAGGGATTGATCACCCTTGAATGATTACTTTATTGTGATTGACTTGAACATATGATATCGCAATATAATATAATAAATTATACCGTGGGTTTTAGGTTGAGACGGACCAAGTAAAATCCAGCACACGTGTGATAGCAATAGATTTACCAAAATCGAAGGCTAGTAGTTTTCATAGATCTTTATTCGATATTAATTGTTCAATAAGGACACGGGAATGGTTTACTGCAACATTAATATTAGACTTGTTATAACTGGACCCAAGTAGAACGAATGCATTAGGAAAACTCGTCACCTTAGAAATATTTGGATATTCAATCGAGAATTGTAGGGTATTGCATTCGTGAGCCAAAGTCTCGATAATCTTTTCTTGTGGATTTTTCTCGTTTACTTTATTGACTTGGTTGGATTAGCAGTTAATTTAATTAATTAGTATTCATTTTCGTAGGTTAAATATAGTTAAAAGTATCTTATTTGGTACTTGCTTGTTAGTCCCTGTGGGTTCGACAATCCGTATTCTTCATATCTATACTAAAACTTGACACCGTGCACTTGCGGTACATAAATCGCTAAACTGGAAATGACTGTTTAAAATAAAAGCGATCAAGTTTTTGGCGCCGTTGCCGGGGACTAACGTTAGTAATACCATACTAGGTTCTTTGACTGTACTTTAACCATATTTGTTTATATCTTTCGAAAAAAATAAAAAAAAAATTATTTTGTTTTTGTTTGTCTTGTGAGGTACTTGGAGATGCTACATCAACAAGCGTTCAAAAGCTTTGCCCAACAATGTCCGAGCCGTTCTACGCTGTTTGGGAGAGATTCAATGAATTGGCCAACACATTCCGGTATCACAACTTTTCGAACTATACTCTCCTGCAATATTTCTTCAAAGGGTTGGATGTACAGACACGAGAATGGCTATTCAGCGGAGCACTGGTGACTGTGAGTCCCCTGGTTGATAGAGATGAGGACAGTGTGTTGCACCTGTTCAATGATATGGCGGACTTCGATTATCACTGGCATTGTGATCCTTCACTACAAGGTTGGAGTCACCAATACCCACCGGAGCCTCACTACCATAATGATACACCCCAACCATTTGAACATCACGAAGAGAGGAGAGAGAGTTCTGGAGACGTCACGACTCAGTTAGAGGATATCTTAATAAGATTCATGGCATCAACTGAGAACAGTTTGGATTGCCAAACCAACTCTATGCGCCACCTGGAGCAGCAAATGGCGGTCCTTATGGAAACAATTTCAACTAGCTGCCAGGAGGAAGAGACGAGAGTTACAAATCAAGAGGCGACGAATAGAGTTTGGTTATATGATGATGATCACTCAACCAACCAAGTTTGGGGGAGTGATCCTACTCATGTGGAAAATTCAAGGGAACTTAAGCCTCTTAAAGAGATTAAGCCTACTTCAGAGATGTTATCCGAGGAGTTCTCATGTGAAGATGAGTCGAGTGTGATGTTGGAAAGTGAAGAGACTTTCAAAGATTCTGATTTGAGCCCATCGATGGAGACCTGTTCTATGCCATATGTGGATCTGTATTTTCCATCGATGCCAACTTCACCGCACTACATCCTCCAAGATATGAAGCCAACTCAAGAATCATTCTCCCATACCTACCACTTCAAACCGGAAGTTGTTTGAGCAACGAGCTTATACAGTTACAATCATGCCAATCTTGAGGGCATACTGAATCAAGACCCATCAGTGGTATCATATGATACGTACTATGGGCAACAACCGCTCTTTGATGGTTGCTTCTGATTGTCAAGCCGACGAATAGAAATCAGCGCTTCTTGGGAGGCAACCCAAGCGTATCCTTTTGCAACTTAGTTTGTTATTTGTTTTTCAGTTTTTGTTTTTCGTTTTGTCTATCTCTCGAGTCGACTATTTTTTTTTGCATTCTTCTCTTGCTAGGTACTTAATTGGAGCGATGAATCCCTACAGCAGTGGAGCTTTAAGGAACCAATCTTCCTCAACCCTCATGCAAGCATCGTGATCAGGGGAGTTTACTGTTTCCTTTTGATTCTTTTAAACATTGAGGACAATGTTTGATTTAAGTTTGGGGGAGTGGCTTGCATGTTTTACTTGCTTAATCTGCATGTTGTGTGCTTAATTGATACTTGAATCGTCCGATTATTTTGAGAGCTAATTTTTTTTATGAGTTCAATTAGAGAGAAAAGAATGAATCGTAGTAGTGGTCTCTATTCCATGATGATCTTAATCTCACTATGCATGTCAACTTGAGTTTTGATGATTGTAAAACTTGTTTGTGAATATCTTGTTTTGAGTTAGCATGCCAAAGATGAGGAATACATTGAGCACATTTGAGTCACGATCTTGTGAATTGCATTTGTGGTAGTGAAAATCTTTGTGAGCTTGATGAATTGTTTTGAACATCTTAGAGTACCTTAGAAACTATTTGATGATGACACTTTGAGGCGAAATTTTATAGTTATGAACTTGACTTGGAAATGATTTAGGCGATCTTTGGACCGTTTGAGCCTTTCAAGCATACCATGATATATATCAATCTCTAGTGTCCCATTTTGAGCCTAATTGCAAAAGAATGGAGTATGTTTAACATACTATTATTTCCCATTCAACATTTTTTTTAACTCATTATACCTACCTTTATGAGCCTAAATTGAAAGAATTCATCCTTACCTAAAGGGAGTATAATGAATCTCATTAGATGCACATAAATTGCTATATTTTGATGAGCTTATTATTGAAAAAAATGATGAATGAGAAAAGAAAAAGATAGATAAAGCCTTGAAAAAAAAAATCTAATTAAGACCCTAAGTGGCCAAGGCTAAAAGAAAAAGAAGACAAGCTCAATTTTGTGCTAAAAATATAAACATTACATGCTTATACTCTCTTCTTTGTGCTATCCTATTTTTTTTCTTTGAAGCCAACACCTAGGCCTAACATTACAAGCTTAAAAAGTCCTTTTGATCCAAGTCTAGGGAGTGACTACATTAGTGTATAAGTGTTTGAAAATAGAACTATGGGGTGCTCAAAGATAATCTTACTTTTCATTACCTAGCATGATTTGATCTGTGAAAGTTGCATGAAACTTGAAAGTGACAATAGCACACAAGCACGTTCTGATTCAGAGACATGTTGCTTGATCTAGGAGAAAACATAACTTGTTGAACTTTCTGGGTGACTCTTGTTGTCTATAAGTGAGATGTCTGAGCTACATGATTGACTTGCGAATTGATTTATTTTAATCTTTAATATTGAACTCTACTTTGTGATCTTATTTCTTGCTCGAGATGATCAAGTTTAAGTTTGGGGGAGTTGATAAGTGTGATTTTTACACTTAATTTGATATATGATTATGTGTGTTTCTGTAGTGATTCCTCGAAATTATTACACGTTTTGGTATATATTTGTATATTTCAGGAATCTAGGTCCAAATGCATAAAATGGATGAAATGGGCTTAAAATGCTGAAAAGACCAAACTGAGCAAATATGGAAAAGGAGGGACCAAATCGCAAGATTGAAGATCTTGAGATCCGCGATCGATCGGCAAATGACGAAGATCAATCGCCAAACCCGAAAATTTCGAGATTTTGTTTCCTTCATGGTTATTTTGTGTCCAAACTTTACCAAACTCCTTCACCACTATATATATTAGGTCTTGGACGAAAATAGAGACTTTTATCAGATTTTACATCCTAGGAATAGCCTCCATCCACTCATCCTCCATATCACCATCATCCACCTCCATCCATCAACCATACTAGGATTTTGTAACACCTTCAACAAGGCGAGTCAAGAGACGATCGAGAAGGAAGCGAGAGAGGGAGCAAGGATCTATGGACGAAGTCGACATCGGGAGTTTATTCTTGTCTTTTAATATTAGTTTTGATTTGTTTTGATTTACTATGTTGAACTAATTTATTTATCGAGGCTAGGTGAATCCTTTGTCATGAACCTATGATTTGATGATTTATTTGATTGAATTCCTTAATTTTTTGCGTATAATTTATTGATCTTCATGCTTTTGAGGGATTGATCACCCTTGAATGATTACTTTATTGTGATTGACTTGAACATATGATATTGCAATATGATATAATAAATTATACCATTGGTTTTAGGTTGAGACGGACCAAGTAAAATCTAGCACACGTGTGATAGTAATATATTTACCAAAATCGAAGGCTAGTAGTTTTAATAGATCTTTATTCGATATTAATTGTTCAATAAGGACACGGGAGTGGTTTACTGCAACATTAATATTAGACTTGTTATAACTGGACCAAAGTATAACGAATGCATTAGGAAAACTCATCACCTTAGAAATATTTGGATATTCAATCGAGAATTGTAGGGGATTGCATTGGTGAGCCAAAGTCTCGATAATCTTTTCTAGTTGATTTTTCTCGTTTACTTTTATTGACTTGGTTGTATTAGTAGTTAATTTAATTAATTAGCAGTTTAATTATTAATTCAATTTCGTGGGTTAAATATAGTTAAAAGCATCTTATTTGGTACTTGCTTGTTAGTCCATGTGGGTTCGACAATCCGTATTCTTCCTATCTATACTAAAACTTGACACCGTGCACTTGCGGTACATAAATCGCTACACTGGAAATAACTTTTTAAAATAAAAGCGATCATAGCACAAGCGAAAGATGATGAGTCTGAAGGACCTAATCAGGAGGCTGCGCATCAAGCAAGACAACCAAAAAGTTGACAAGAAATCAATCGGAATGATTCCCAAGGCCATCATGGTTGAGGTTGGGGACAACTCCCATGGGAATAAGCGTGATAAGTGTATTTTATACACTTATGTTTCTTCTTATTTTACATGGTTTAGTGATAGTTTTCGATCAGAATTACGCTTTTGGTTTTGTTCTCTTTTGTCTTGCAGGAATCCACGTAATTACATGATTTGTGAACTAAAAGGGTGCAAATTGCGGATTGAAAGGATGATTTGAGGTCAAAAGTCTAAGCTTTTCATCAAAGTATCAGGCGTAATTACGCCTGATTCAGGCGTAAAGATGCCAAAGCCACGACATTTCAGAGTTTGAAGAATTTCATTTGGAGTACTACGCCTCATTTAGGCGTAGCTACGCCAACGCTACGGCTTTTGAGATTTTTTAGAGGCGTAAAGACGCCATTTCGTGGCGTAATTATGCCAGTCACGCGGGAGGCCATGCTTTTTGACACATCACCAGGCGTAGTTACGCCAGTACTTCAGGCGTAATTACGCCAAAGGAATTTTTGTAATTTTTGGCTGTTTTCCTTATCTGATGCACGGGATTTGAAAGGAAGATTTACCAAGGCACAAGAGGATATTCAGATTTACACATTGAGAGTGAGGGAAGAAGGAGGCTAGGGTTGAAGAAGGACAAAATAAACGACGACGGCTCGGAGCAAAAGTAGAGATTTCATCACGAGACGGCGGCGTTCATCGGAGAACGAAGAATAACTTCTAATTCATTTTGTATTTCTAAACTTTTATCAGTTTTTATGGATTATTTAAACATGTCTATGTGTTTAATTAATTCTAGCATGAGCTAATTCTAATTTCTAGGAGACGATGTAGCTTGTTTTGAAACTACACTTATTATGAATTGATTGAAGTAATTGGATTTTCATATGGTTTATTTATGTTTTCCTGTTCTTAATGCTTTTAATCTACTGGATTGAATGATGTTAGATTTGTGATCTATCGCTCGAGAGAGGGGGTTGTGAATAGGAAAGAAGGGATTCGTATCGTGGTAGTTATATTGTTCGAGAGGCTTATAACTCCATAGAAGTCGTTAAAGGAATTACTGTGCTTTTGCAATTGTTTGATAATTGATCTTAGATAGAGATATCAAGATTGATGTTAGATGATTACTTCTGCTTAACACTCGAGAGAGGGAGTAGAAAATAATAAAGAATTCTCGGCTAGTAAACTAGGAAAATCCATAACATGGAAATCAAGGAATGATAAGTAGTGGATGAACAAGTGAAATCGTACTTCTAGATTCGTCTCTAATTGATTTCTTTTCAACCCAATATTTGATCATCGTTAGTTAATTGATTTTTATTATTCGCATAAAACACTCAACCATTCGATTCTCTAAATAAAGTAAAGATTATTTTAATTCAGTACTTAGATTTAACTATATATTCAATCTGTGGGTTCGACATCTTTTATACTAAAACTTGACTACCGTGCACTTGCGGTAAAGGATTTTACGCAACAATGCGCAAGCACACTTTTGATTCCAAGGGAGATATTCAGAACAAATGGTTCATAGGTGACTACTACGTGTGCGGAAAACCTGGCCATAAGGCCAATGACTGCAACCAATGCCAAATCAATGAGGGTAAAAGGAAGGCAGTCCCAAAGAGAGGCAAAAGCAAGAGACATGCTCATGCCCACATTGCTGAGGACAACATGAGCACCAACATGGATGACATGTATCTGACTGTTGTGGTGTCGGAGGTGAACCTTGTTGGTGGGAATTCCAAGGAGTGGTGGGTGGACACGGGAGCTACTCGCCACATATGCGCGAACAAATGGATGTTCAAGACCTATCAACTGGTAAATGATGAGCACTGCTATATGGGAAATTCAGTAGTCTCAAAAGTTGAAGGCAAAGGGACGGTTGTGCTAAAGATGACTTCCGGAGAATAGTTGACTCCTGCCGAGGTGCTCAACGTGCCAGATATCTGCAAGAATCTCATCTCGGGAGCAGTGCTGAACAAGAAAGGTTTTTGGCTTGTGTTGCATCCGACAAAGTCATTCTGTCCAATGGTGGTATGTTCGTGGGCAAAGGCTACTTGGCAAATACTTCAAGATGACTGTAATGACTTTAGCTCCTAAGGTTAAGTCTAGTATATATGTTGAGATTGATGTAAATGCAGCCAATGAGGCTAGCACAAGTAATGTAATGACTGTTGCCAATGTGGCTAATAAAACTTTAAAGTTTGATTATTCTTGTGAGTCGTTACATTTGTGGCATGATAGATTATGACATGTGAATCATAAGTCCTTACAAAGGCTAATGTCTCTTAATCTATTACCTAAATTTAACATCAATCATAAACACAAGTTCAAGACTTGTGTAGAGGCCATATTAACCAAGTCTTCATTCCACTCAATTGAGCGAAGCACCAAACCGTTAAACTTGATCCATACGGATGTATGCGATCTAAAGTATGTGCAATCTAGAGGCGGTAAAAATTATTTCATAACTTTTATCGATGATTGTACAAGATATTGTTATGTCTACTTAATGAGAAGTAAATACGAAGTAATTGACATGCTAATTCACTACAAGAATGAAGTTGAAAATCAACTAAATAAAAAGATTAAAATTCTTTGAGTAGCTAGGCGATGAATACGAGTCACCATTTGCACAAATATGTGCTGAGAGTGTAATTATTCATCAAACAACTACGCCTATTCTCCCGAGCAAAATGGTATTGCTGAAAGAAGAATATGACGCTTAAGGAAATTATGAATGCAATGCTTAGAAGTTCTGACTTACCTCGGGACTTGTGGGGAGAAGCTCTGCTTTCCGCCAACTATGTGCTAAACATAGTACAGCATAAAAAGTTGGATAGAACTCCTTATGAATTGTGGAAAGGTCGCACACCTAGCTATAAGTTTTTAAGGGTTTGGGGTTGTCTAGCAAATGTACCAATTCCTCCTCCTAACGTACTGGGATAGGACCTAAGACTGTGGATTGTGTATTTATCAGATATGAGCAAGATAGTAGTGCATATCGATTTCTGGTACACAAGTCAAATAATGCATAAATGCATGTAAATACTATCATTGAGGCTAGGGATGCTTCATTCTTTGAGGAAATCTTTCCCCACAAAACTCAGACAATGACTGAAACCAATGTTGAGAGATATGTGGGGCTAAGGGAATCTCAAGAGAATGTAGAATCACCTAGACAAAGCAAAAGAGCGAGAAAAGAGAAATCTTTTGGCTCGGATTTTCTAACATATCTGTTGGAAAAGGATCCAGATACTTTCAAGGAAGCAACATCCTCTCAAGACTCTGAACTTTGGAAAGAACTGGAAAACAGTGAGATAGAATCTATCTTACATAATCATACTTGGGAACTAGTGCATCTTCCTGCAGGTTGTAGACCACTAGGCCACAAGTGGATCTTCAAGAGGAAGATGAAAGCTGATGGTACGGTAGATAAGTACAAGGCTAGACTTGTAGTCAAAGGGTACATACAAGCTGATGGTGTTGATTATTTAGACACATACGCTCATGTATCCAGGAAAATGTTGATAAGGTTTATAATTGCATTTGCTGCATTATATAATGGCTTTTCTAAATGGAGAGTTAGAAGAGGAGGTTTGCATGGACCAATCTGAAGGGTTTGTAGTTCCAGGTAAATAAACGAAGGTGTGTAGACTTGTGAAATCCTTGTATGGATTAAAACAAGCACCTAAACAAGGACACAAAAAGTTTGATAGCGTCATGCTTTCAAATGGGTTTAAAACAAACAAATGCGATAAATATGTGTACGTGAAAGGAGACAAGACAAACTACGTGTTAGTATGTCTCTACGTGGATGGCATGATAATTGTTGGTAATAACAATATCAAAATTACCAAGAAAATGTTATCGTGAAATTTTGAAATGAAAGACCTAGGCCTTGCAGATGTGATTCTTGGGATGAAGATCACCAAACATGCAGATGTCTATTCTCTCTCCCAGAGTCATTATGTAGAGAAGATACTTGATAAGTTTGAAAAGGGAAATAATACCATCGCAAGAACACCTATGGAGGTTGTGTCAAATATTTGCAAGAATCGTGGAGAAGGTGTGAAACAACTTGAGTACTCTAGGGTCATAGGCAGTCTAATGTACCTCATGATTTGCACTAGAACTGATATAGGTAACTCAGTCAACATATTGAGTATATATACGAGCAATCTCAGTTATGAGCACTTTAAGGCAGTAGTTTGAGTTCTTAGATATCTAGGATACACTTCTAACTACTGATACATTATACGAGATATCTAGTAGTAATGAAAGGGGACTCAGATGCGAATTGGATATCAGACTCCAAGAATATAAAGTCTACGAGTGGATATATCTTTATAATTGGAGTTGCAGCTGTTTCATGGAAATTATGCAAACAGACGTGCATTGCTAGATCAACTATGGAATTCGAATTCATAGCTTTAGATCTTGTAGCAGAAGAAGCTGATTGGCTTCAACGTTTCTTGAAGGACATTCCAATGTGGTCAAAACATGTGCCACCCATTAGCGTGCACTGTGATAGTCAGTTAGCTATGAGAAGATCACAAAATAATTTGTATTATGGGAAATCTTGACACATATGTCGGAGACATAAATCTGTGAGAAATCTACTGAAAACCCGTGTCATTTCTTTAGATTATGTGAAGTCTAAATAAAACATTGCGGACCCAGTAGCGAAAGGTTTAACGAGAGACCGATTAGAGATTTCATTGAGGGGAATGGGGTTGAAGCCCATGAAATTGATTTCCAACCATGAAGGCAACCTAACATGAATTGTAAAGTCCAATTTGCAGGTTCAATAGGAAAACCGAATCGTGGAGGGGGGTTGAACAAAGAACTCGAGAAATTGAGTTCCTTACATATTCTTATGATGAAAGAGTGATAGACCTATACTTTGGGAATGCTGAGTTCATGTTCTTAATGATTCTTTTATCTCGAGATGATAAAGTGAGGTATGACATGCTACTCTTTAGGAGAAATCGCTTATATCGAATGTGAAAAGGCCGCTTCTATGAGAAGAGCTGAGGGCTAAATCTCTAGAGCATTCGATGAAACATCCAAAGCAGTCCAAGGCCAAAATGGATAACAACGAAAGAACCAATAATATTGTGGAGATAAAGCTGTGTGAGTATTGTTGTCTAGGTATACATAAAACATCGAACAGTTCAAGCCATCATGTCCACTGGTGGACAAGTATATCCGATGATACTACCTAAGGAAGGTTCAAGGTTAAACACTACATATGCTGACATAATAAATTCTCGAAGTATTCTCATATCTGCAATTTGGTGCAATGTGTACGTTCTTCGCCATTAGCATTCATGTGGGGGATTGTAGGTGAAAATTGTAGGTGAAAGCCCAACGCCCAATTTTTTGGGTTAAGTGAGTTGAAATTGCTAGAAATCCCAAATTGCTTTTATGCAACCTTTGATGTTTGTTTATATTGAGAAACAAATCATTGAAGCGTAGTAATGTAGAAAAGAATGGTGCCCCATGCACGCCGTCCGTCAGCCCGTCGGCTCGGCTCGGCTCGCCTTGCCGTGCCGCACCTTTACTAATACTAGTGTTCGAGAGAGTCTGCTCGGATCTCTGCTTCATTCCGAACATAGGCGATTGGTCGTTGTACCTTGGAACTCTCTTGTCGAGGATGCCAGAAGCTTGTAGGCGGACAAATTTGAGTTTACGGGCACATTACTTGATGTGGCCTCGTCTAGTTCCAGTGTCCTGTTTTTCAAAGACTTTGAATATTATAAATAAACTATTGCTGTGAGTTTACTATTTAGTATAGTTTCTTTTTGCATATTCATTGTAATCTGTTTAAATTCATCTATTTAAATATACAGAACCAACATTAGTAAAATTAGTACGTGACTTAACAAAACTTAGTCGTAAAGCGCCTCACACACACTCAATGGGCCAGATCACGACCAGAGTGTCAAACATACAGATCTATTTTATTATTAAATATTCAAATATAACAATTAAAATATTCAATTGGTGGAGGAATCAAAAGCTTCTTGACAACCACTTTGATTTATGAAACTATCATAAAAGCTCTCAAGAAAGTTGCAATGATATCTTCAAGTTGCAATTGCTGAGTGAATGGTGTCGATCTTTGTAGAACTGGATTCCACTGTTCAAATGAACAAATTACTACCAAAAAATTTGACAAAACATTCCACTATTCAAATGAACAAATATTAAGCGAAACAACTTACTTTCTCGGGTTTTTTAATAATATAATCGATTTTTGAAAAAGATATAACAATGTAACCAATTTGTTTTATTAGCAAACTGACCTAAGTCGCCATGTCAGATGGCGACTTCAAATATTAAGCGAAACAACTTACTTTCTCGGGTTTTTTAATAATATAATCGATTTTTGAAAAAGATATAACAATTTAACCAATTTTTTTTATTAGCAAACTGAAGAAAGTCGCCATGTCAGATGACGACTTCATTTGAAGTCGCCATCTGACATGGCGACTTTCTTAAAAATTCTTTAAAAAATCTTTATTTTTTTGGTGTCGCCATGTCAGATGGTGATTTTAGGTGAAGTCGCCATCTGACATGGCGACATCTTTAAAAATATATATATATTTTTTAATGTCGCCATGTAAGATGGCGACATCTTATAAAAAAATTAATTTTTTCACCGGTGTCGCCATCTGACATGGCGACATCTTTAATTTTTTTTTTAATGTCACCATGTAAGATGGTGACATCTTATATAAAAAATAATTTTTTCACCGGTGTTGGTATATAACGACGTAAATTTCTTTTGTTTTTAAAAGTTATCGCAATCTGAGATGACGACAATTGAAAAAAAATAGTCATTTTAGATGGCGACAACAATCAGTTTCTTCGTCTACAAAACCGAATACAATGTTACTCATTTCGTAAAGCAAAATCTCTTCGCATTCGTAAACAAATTCTGTTCAGAATTCGTAAACATTTTCTCTCCAGAATTCGTAAACCATAATCTTCATTATTTCCTCCAGTCGTTTCCTCCGGTCAGCACATTGCAGGTATGTTATAAAAATAATCAAATTTAACAATATTATATATAATGCACTAATTTACAAAATTTGTCTTTATTTTTAAGGTATGTCAATTAAAGTTTTGTTGTATTGGGGAGGCGATATATTACAAGATTCAGAATCTGTTAGATATGATCGTGGTCCGTCGAAAGGCATGACAATATCTCGCACTATTAATTATTTGCAGTTATTGAACGACGTATATGATATTACTGGCATCGACCGTAACCAGTTCATTCTGAAAATATATTGTAAATATATATTTAGTGATTTTTCTGGGATGAAACAAATAATTTTTCTCGTTGACAGTGATTACAGTTTAGCATGGGTATTGGATTCTGAACAAAATTATAGTAGTTTGGAGATGTATATACAAACAGAATGAAGAGCTTATGATTTTATTACAGAAATGCCAACAAGTGGTAGTGGTCCATTTGTAGTAGATACAGAAAGACCAATTACCTCTAGGATTCAAGATGATGCTCCTATAGTTGCTGACAATATTGTTCCCGAGCCACTAGCAGACAGTTTTGTGGATTTTGGAGATGATATTCAGACTGAACCAGAGGGAATTCCATCTGAGGATGAGTCTGATGACGATGAGGTTGATATTGAAGAAGTGCCAGATAATGTACCAGATACAACCACGAAAAATACTCATGTCCTTTATCCAACAATTCCATTCTTCTCAATGACACATCCCGAAGTATTTGGAGACTCATTAGACATTCCAACAGGTAGATGGGGGAGTTATTACGACTACTCCAAAGGGGATATCCATCTAGATATGGTCTTCAAAAATAAAGCTCATCTGCAGGCAGCTGTAAAGGATTACTCTGTACGTGTTGCAAAACGGGAGTACCACGTTGTCAAGAGTACAAAAACATTGTGGAAAGTGGTGTGCAAACACAGTACATAAGATATACCTTGTAGATGGTACCTGCGGGTCTCGTTAAAGAAAAAAGTTGGATTATTCAAAATAAACAAATATGGAGTTTCTCACACTTGCCTTTTGAGTGAACTGTCGGTTGATCATTCAAATTTGGACAAAAACATGATTGCTAGCTTGTTAGTGGGAATTGTTTGGCGTGACCCAACTTACGAAATAAAGTATGTAATTCAAACAGTGAAAGATAAATATGGATTTGAGATCTCCTATGCAAAAGGATGGTTTATTTTGCGACGTGCTGTTGAGAACGTCTACGGAACATGGGAGAGCCCCGTGAAGAAATTGCCTTATTATATGGGAGCTTTGCAAAAATGGAATCCCGACACAGTCGTTGAGTCGGTTCACCTTGAAAATGCCAGACCAAGAGAAAAGACTTTGAATTACGTGTTCTGGGCCTTCCATCCACGTGTATAAGGATTTCAACTTTGCCACCGGGTAATAAGTGTGATGGAACACATCTGTATACGAAATATCAACATAAGCTGTTGATTGTCGTGGCAATGGACGCTAATAATCAAATCTTACCTTTGGCATTTGCAGTTGTTGACGAAGAAAACTTTGTGTTATAGAGATGGTTTTTGGAGATGATTAGCAAGCATATTGTGAGAAGATCTGAGGGTGGTGTATGTTTGATTTCTGACCGTCATCCAGGCCTCATTGCAGCAGCCAATTGTATTCCTGACTGCAAATCACCCCGTGGAGTACATCGATTTTGTTTGAGACATGTTTGTTCAAACTTTAATTGTCGCTTCAAATCCGTTCATTTTAAAGACTTATGTTGGAGAGGGGGATCAGAAAATCAGGTCAGAAAATTTGATCGCACAATGGAAGATATAAAACTTATAGAACCAAGGGCTTTTGATTACTTGAGTCATATTGATAAGTGTCAATGGTCGCTTGCTCATGATGGAGGCTGGCATTGTGGTATCATGACCACAAATATGTCAGAATGCATAAATGGAGTTATGAAAGGTGCTCGTCGACTTCCAATCACCGCCATTTTGCAATTAACTTTTGATCATTGTGTGCTATATTTTTTTCGAACGGCTTAAGAAGACTGAGCGAATGATTCAAAATAATCAAGAATGTCCAGATTACGTGTTCGAAAGATATGGTCGTGCTGACTATCATTCCATCCATCATGATGTCCAGATGTTCGATCCTAGACGTCTAACCGCTTCTGTTATCACAAGAGTACAACTAGGACGTGGGGGTAATACGCATGTTGTGTATTTAAAATCAGGGAATACTCTTGTGGAAAATGGAAAGAGTTCGGAATACCTTGCTTGCATGTGATCCAAGTGATGGCTTAAACGCTAAAACATTTGTGAAGCCATATTACAATATGAATGAATATTGGAGCACATATCAAGGACGATTCAAACCAATGTGGGGGGAGGAGTATTGGGACACCCCGTGTTTTGAGTTGTACCACAACTCCACTATGCGAAAAAACAGAAGAGTAGGTCGAGATAGAACAACGCGCATGCAAAATGAGATGGACTGGCCAGAAGCCCGTGCAAGACGACAAATGGCTTCAACTTCTCGAAATCAATAAATTTTTTAACGTGTAATTGATTGTATGTTTATTGTGTAAATGATTTTACGTTATTGTCACATTATTGTATGTTTACGTTAGTTATTGTGACATTATTGTACGTTTAATTACGAAATTATTGTACGTTGATTGTATGCTCAAAGAACAAACATTTTTTCAAACATAATTTTATAACTATAAGAATCGGTTACTATTTACGACATAATGATGACTTCAACGACGACGACGAGCTAAATTTTCTCAGTACCACAAGGAGGAGGATTTGTCTGTCTTCTAACTCTTCGTTGTTGAACGACTTCTTCGCCCCTTTCCCTTGCCGCAGGTGTGTTGGCAGGCTGCTGAATTGGCGTCAATTGAGGGAATAGAACTGGCGAGACATCAAAAGGTGAAGTCATAGATGCATATGTCGCAAACCCAAGACTGACATTTGTATCCATGCTGCTCAACTGGGGTTGAGTGGACATGGGGGGATATGGCGTGAAGGGAGATAAATCATATGATGGTACATGTACAGGAATATAATAGTCTGTACACATATCTGGCACTGTCCACGTAGATGGACCTGCAATATCTGTCTGCATATGTGCAGATGGACCTGCAATATCTGTCGGCATATGTGTAGATGGAATGCTTGCATGGAACCGACGTGTATCAACAGACTGGACTTCATTGTATGCCGGGAAGTTTCTGTCTCGTCGTTCACGAGCCACTCACACCACATTGTCGAACATAGTCATGTGTTGCCTCATCGACTCTGTCGTAATAGGCACTCCATCAGCCAGATGTCAGTCATAGCTTGTAGTAAACTGCTCCATCTGCTCAATCTGCAAAGTCCAAAAGTCCATATAAAATTTATACATCTAAACACAATTATAAAAACAAATTTTCACGTAATTAACGTACCACTTGCTGCCATGCCGGCCATCACATGTTGATATCCTGTCTGTACAAAATATTCTTGACGTCCAATGTATCTACGTGTGACTTGTTCATACCACTCACTGTATCCGCCAACAACGTATAACCACCGTCAGTAAATCGTGGTCTGTCTACACGTAGATCATTTGCCCTCTCCCAGCAA
The DNA here is from genome assembly GCA_907163345.1 of Haberlea rhodopensis. Lineage (NCBI taxonomy): Eukaryota > Viridiplantae > Streptophyta > Magnoliopsida > Lamiales > Gesneriaceae > Haberlea > Haberlea rhodopensis. The sequence continues at coordinate 36,838 of CAJQUN010000330.1, forward strand.
AGTATGTATGCTCTATGCCTAGTGCTCCAGTCTTTCTTGACATTTCCCCTTCGACCAACGTTATGCAATGCCTCATCCCCCGATTGTGGATCTTCTGGAATATCTTTTAGCATCCTAAATTGTCGCAGTACTCTATCAGACCGTTGCATTTCAACTATGCCGAAGAAAATCAACGGACCCTTATATGTCCCTAACACGGTGATTTCTCCAGTGTACTCATCAGGGTACAACTGCCAATTAAACTGCAAAACAACATTGCTTTACATACTATCAAAATAGTGTACTTTTGTACAAACTAATTTAACAGCGTGTTTACTTGAGTTACTGGCTGCTCATCGAGGATGTCTATCATGATGCGTATGGAATGACTCCCAGTTTCTGTAAAGTTTAAATGACATGACCACCTGTATATATTCAAATAAATGATTAAATGCATTAACACATAAAATCAATTATAAAACAATGCATATTCGTATTACCTTACACCATATGGAACAGAAGGTAACACATTGTCTGGGCCGACCATTATTGGCCCAATATCAGATCTTTCCAATTGCGGAGTCAAACTTGGGATTCGTGACCATGCCCAAATCTCATTTATTGTAGTGACATCAATAATACAAGTTAGATTGACCAGAAACATATTTTAATTATTAAAACAAAAAAAAAATTTGTTTACCTGTAAGAGTTGCAATGCACCACCTATAACTTTTTTCCCTCTCTCTGATGACGTGCACAACTCACGATACAAGTATGTCAACACAGCACTGCCCCAACTATATGTACGGGCAGAGCGATATCTTACAACTTCTGTAAATACAATAACCTAACAAAATTGTCTGATGAATCAGGGCACATAATTCCCCCTAACATCAATAACGTACAAACGTGTAAACTTAGCAACATCATCTGGCGTACTATGTATCTCCAAGGGATTTTGTAGCAAATGATTTTTCAAAACAACTAATCTCAACCTCGCACCTTTAAAATCTTTGATATCTGGTATGAATCCTAAATATGTATGGCAATATTCTTGCCATTCGGGTAGAGTCCTATCATAATCTATCCCAGACACTACGATGCCATCTACTGGCAATGCCAATATTACTGCAATGTCTTGAAGTATGATGGACGCTTCTCCCGATCTAAGATGAAATGTGTGTGTTTCACGATGCCATCTCTCAACTAAAGCCGTGATCAGGTGCATGTCAAGTTCAATCTTACCACACCTATATATACCATAAAATCAGATCACGTGCAACAAATTAACAACACGTATATCAAGTGGACACATATCCCAAATAGCTATCTGGGTTTCTCACACAAATTATGCTATCCATACCTCCAGATACATCCTCAGATGACAAGAGATGTGTGTCAACTGGGCCTGGTTGTCTCATTTAATCCGAAGTCGACTCACGACCGCCTTCTTCTTGAACAAACTTTTCACCATCCACAACACCAAAATATATACTAACAAATAATATACACCCAATACATATATCAAAATCATAATTTATCTAAAATCAACAAATCACAAAAAAAAAAACTTACCTTTTGGAGAGAAAAATCGGACGATTTTCGCGAGGTTGCGGTTGGAGATGGAGAAAGAAATATGAAATGTGTAACGACGGCCGTGTAAGATAAGGAAACTAGGGTTAAAATTTACAATGGTGTCGCCATCTCAGATGTCGACACCAATAAATTTTTTTTTGATTGGTGTCGCCATCTCCATCACCAATGAAAAAATATTTCCCCATTTTCAGATTTAAAAAAGTCGCCATGTCAGATGACGAGTTCTTTGGAAGTCGCCATCTGACATGGCGACACCAAAAGAAATCTGAATTTCTGAGATAGTCGCCATCTCAGATGGCGACTTCAAATGAAGTCGCCATCTGACATGGCGACTTAGGTCTGAGATGGCGACTTCAAATAAAGTCGCCATCTGACATGGCGACTTATGTCAGTTTGCTAATAAAAAAAATATTTCGGTTAAATTGTTAAATACTTTTCAAAATTCGATTAAATTATTAAAAACCCTACTTTCTCTGTACAATATTTATGGAACAAAGAATGGACCCGAAACAACAGTTAGTGAGCACATAAACCTGATCAAAGATCAAACCTTCATTTAATTCACATAGAATCAGAAGAAGAAAAAAATTAATCTTACTGTGAGACAACATCATGCATGGAAGCCAATTTCAGAGAGTAATCAATCAGCCTTCCAAAACGAGAAGTTGAGAGCGAACTCATATACGATCTCCGAATTCAAAACTACGTACAAAGGAGAACCATCGTGGAGTTTCAATATGTTGTTACTCTTCAAGCACCTGGATCATTCATTTTCGGCAGTTGATTTCTCGCACAACACTAACGTCGTAGCTGACTGCAGCTCCATTTCTACAAAAAAATCAAGAAAAAAATCGATCAAATCAGCGATTGGCACACTTTAAGTACCCGAAAATCGAAGTTTCGGTTTCTGAATTTTCAAACGAAAACCGAACCAACATGTTTGGGTTTTGTTCGGTTTGGTTTCGGTTAATTTTTTTTAATTATTACCCAAATAATAAATATAAAAACTAATACATTATACACACTCAAAATATCCAAAACCAAATCCAACAGCAAGCCCAAGCATGCTTCCTTCGGATATTTACCATCCAATCATAATTATTATACTTGAGATATCTTCACACCATCACTTCCCATGACCAAATATGCTTCATTTGAGATGCATGTACATACAAAGAAAAGAAAGCAGCAAATCAGAATATTTGATTAACAGTATAAACATTTAACTAGAGAAACGAGTGCATTATTATTTATCGCATTTTTTGACTAACAATATAAACATGTATTGACGATGAGTATTATTGGACCGTCATGTATTGACGATGAGTATTTGACCGTCATATTATTGACGACGAGTATTGGACCGTCATGTATTGACGATGAGTATTATTGGACCGCTATACTAGCGATGAGTATATCAATTTGTGTATTGATATGAAGTTATATTATGTGGAATATTTACGTTGAAACATGGACAAATTTACAGGATCAACAGTAAGTGTTATTATATCTTATTGTTTTAAGTATGTAATTTTATTCATTGTGATTATGAATATGATCTATGTCCGTAGTGGCGATGAGATTGTGTATGCCAGTAGTGGCGATGATATTATGTATGCCCATAGTGGCAGTGAGTACTGATGTACTGCTATTGAGTTAGCAAATAATATTTTGTACTGCTGTTGTGATTAACAATGAGTATTGATGTACTGCTATTGAGTTAGCAATGAATATTTATGTAATGTTGATTGCAGTTGACAGTGAACGTCATGTTACGATACCTATGTTGTTGTTCCTTGGGTACATGAGATTTAGACCCAAGATGCTATTGGAATGTTCCAGGGGAACGAGTAGTCGAGGTAAACCATTTCATTAGATTTAAACATGTTGGACATGTAATTGAAATTGCCTCTATTAATTCTATCGATTTATGCTACCGAAGTTATACAAGTGGAATTTGTGAATGAAATTAAAAATGAAACATATTGTTGTTATGTTCATTTTTGTTATTGTTTCAATGATGAGTCAGGGCAGGGTGTAATCATTGTGAACGTCAAGAGTTGACGTGGAATTATCATGAATGTCACGGACTGTTCTAAGATTGTGATGATTAATGAAGCGTAATCATATAGAGACTAATGAAAAGTAATTGTGTGATGATTAATGACAAATTATTGTATGAATACGTGAAATATATAGATATTCACGTCAGATTTTATTATGTTTTGATGATGAGATAGTGATTGAGATACGTATAAATGATGATTTATGCATGTGATAATTACTAATGGATGTACTAGTATTTACTTGGTACCAAATTTAGTCAACTGATGGTATGTGATGAGACTGAGGTCTAAGAACTCATGAGTATCTACGCTCATTCACATGATAGTACAATAACGTTGGATACTGCTGAGTTAATGATTTAAATGAGTTACAGTATTGTGAAGATGTGAAATTGATCATGGTGTTGAACATAATCACACAAATTAGTGGTGGTATATTGTAGTATGATGTATGCAGAAATGTATGAACATGTAAATATAGAAATATTCATGTTTGATGATTGAGAAATTCGGTATATTAATAATGCATATCTGACCATGTGTGTGATTATGATATGTGGATATGAGAAGTACTAATGATCTTGTTCTAGTACTTATTTTACACTAGATAGATGATGAGATAAATGGATAGATTGATGCTTATAGCGGGTGAATACTGTGATGAGCAAGATATTATGGTGTTGATGCACATTGTCGTTGATTGCATATACACATGTATGACATTATGTAAACGATGTTAATCTTGTTGCAGTGTTATAAAGGTGATATTGAGAAACAAATAATATGAAGTTCATGCGAAAACGACATTGTGACATAAGAGTGATAAATTTCCTTGTATAAGGTAATTACAACATGTTATGTTGAAAATTGGTGCAATCCCTCGGGAATTGAGACAATTAAATTTTACTAAAATAGTTTCAGTTGTTGCTATGATTTGAAAATATAAAAAGGGAAAATGATCACCGAGGATTGTTGAATGTTGATATGTCATGAAGCGATCTTATAACATTGATATAAAATAATTGATGATTAGAACTATAAATGTTGGCCTTCATGAGTTATTGATAATGGTTTTAATCATTGTTGGTATATCGATTGAGATATAAAGATAGTGGTGATGTTGTGAGTACATCAAAATCTATATTGATTCATGAGATGGAAGTTTGTGATGTAAAAATTTACAACATAATTTGTATTGAAGCAAGCAATATCGAATTAATGTGGTAATAACAGTGCGTACATGATAAAGAATTCATTAAGAAAATGTTAACTTAAAAGAATGATTGAGTGTACTTTTGGGCTGGTAAGATACATCTGTGACACCTAATAATTGGTAATACTAGAGCTAGTAAAAAAGTGTCAGTGTTTTTGTAAATTGAGAAGATTGATAATACGTGAATACTAACGAAAGAGTATTGATAATTATGTAACAAATGAGGTATAGATGTCTACGGACGTGTATATTTGGTTGGAGAGTTTAAGAGTTATTGCATGAACTCTGTCTAACATTGAAATACGATGATTATTAATGCAACGAGGTGTTGTTATGTGTTAGGATCGGGCTGGAGTGTTTAGAGGTGGGGGGGGGGGGGGGGGGGGGGGGGTGAATGAACACTCCTTTAAAAATTAATCCTTATTGATTTCTCTCGGGTAAGTGAGTGAAATTTATTTCTTAATCAACTTCTGAGCAGAACAGACCACTGAATATGAAAGTGCGGAACGGTCTGTTCTTGACTAGTAAGAACGGCTTGATGGCTTAATAAGTGTAACTCAATAAGGAATGAAAATAGACAAGATATGTTTCTGGAAGTTCGAAGGTGAATCCTTCTACGTCTCCCCGTCTTCCAATCAAGGAAGGATTCACTAGAAGACTTTGAGTAATACAACCACTTGTACAACCCCAATTCAGCTGGATTTATCCCACTACCAGACTGAAACTCCTAGTCTCTCGATCTGTTCAGACAAAAACTGTCTGACAATTACATTTGAATCCCACTCTTCTATCTTAGTACAAATACAAAAGATAGAATGATTTTGTCTATGCACACAATGATCCTATGAAGATCAAATATTACAATATGCTGTGCTTATGAAAGCTTTGAGCAGACTGGTAAGATGAATATCTCTTAATAACTATTCTGCTCAAGAATGTCTTGACTTGTAAGCTTGTGCTGTTTTTTTGTTTCTTGATTGATCAGTCGTCTCACTTCGAGCACTCTAGTTGCATCCTTATATAGTCGTTTATACCAACGACACTATTTCCTTTTCTGTGCAACTCTTGACTCTGTTCATTATCTGAACAGGCTTCAGTCTTCTTCTTTTAGGCACTTTCACTTCTAGTCTGTGCTTTCGGCGTCTGTCAGGTAGACTCTCCTTTGTCTACTTACCTTTTAAGGTAATCTTCAGTCCTTGGTCTTTTTCAGCATTAATTGCATCATTAAATGCTTCAATAAATAACCGTTAATGATTCGGACTGAAGAACGAAGCTTATCCAACTTTGTCTGCTCTGATATGATCTTCATTGAGCTGATCTCGTGCTTCGATCTGGTTAGACTGGTTTGCATCAATCCGTTCTGATTTTGCGATAGACCATATCTGTCTGATCTGCTTTGACATGGTTTCATGGCTTGATCGGTCTGATCTGTTTTGTCATCTTTAAAATCCGGAACTAACAAATTCCCCCTTTTTGATGATGACAAAACCTAGCTTCTATGTCCTCTTATACAATCTTTTAAAAGCTTTGAAGAGTTATTCTTGCAGATCAATTAAATCTTCTCGTTCAAAATAAATGAACGCTGTGAGTTGTAGTTCAGATCGATTAAGTCATTTTGTTCAAAATAAATGAACTATTCAAAATAAATGAATAAGACTTAGATAAGTGATTGAAAGACTCTGATTTTATTGATGAGTCTGAAAAATACATTTACATGTCAGACTTATACAGACATCTACTTCTTTGCTGAGGACTGCTGAGCTGGCTTGAAATCCTTTTTCTTTCCCCCCTTTTTTGTCATCAGCAATCTCCTGAAGGAAATCTACGATCTGCGTGAGTTGAGCGCAAATAGCATCCAGACGAGTGTCTTGAGTAAGGAGGGATTTAGCGACGGAAGTCCTAACTTCAGTAGCCAGCACAATCTGTTCTTTTCTCAGGCTATTTTTGTATGAAGCTTGCTGAGAGAACATGTCATTCAGTCCACGCTGAATACCGCTTATGCTAGTCGTCATCTTGTCTCTGAATGATTCAAAGTCCAAATGTGTGGACCTTTGACTTTGATGAACTTCTCTTACTCTTTGAGAGAGAAAGAGACAGTTGTCAGAGAGTTGTTGAAGAGACTTGACGAGGGATGAGGGTACATCAGTGAGATGGTCCCGAGAGTGATCAGAAGGTGACGCAGTCAGATCAACTTCTGCTTCAACTGGTACGAGTGTGGAAACAATAGATTGGCCTATATCGGATTGGATTAGTTTAAATAAATCCGTAGAAAGTTCTTGCATAAACGCCAAATCTGCAGCAGACTGATCTGGAGGAGTGATAGGTCTAGTAGGCTCCTCATCCTGTATAACTGCAACAATTGTTGACACCACTAGATCCGGATCGATGGAATCTGACGAGACAACTGTTGGAGGTGCGTCTTGTGGATCGGTCTGAATATGGGAGATTGAGGATGCCAGAGGAATGGAAGTCGTTGGAGAATCTAGCAAGACATCCATTGCTTCAGTCTCTGCGGCAGACGGAGCATTGGTCAGTGGCTGCTCCGGTGTTTCAGAAATAGATGGCTTGGAGAGTGGTTCTGCCACAGTCTTGCTTGCGGTGGGGTGATCTGGGCTGGGAACGGGAGTGGATATGTTGAGCTGCTATCGTTGAAAGCAAACAGCCAGGTGGAGAGTATGAATGTCCATCTCCAGCTGAGCAATGACAACACCGTCATCTTTGGCAGTCGGGCTGTTGGCATCAAAATTCACCTTTTTGGCTGTAATAAGCAGATTGGCCAGCCTTAGCCTGTGATTAGCCCGGAACAGCTCCTTGCGATGTACCGCAATCCAGACGTCATCAGTATCTGTCCCTTTTAGGACTTCTTGTTCCATTTTGTGGAGCCGCTTGAGCTTGCCGAAGAACAGACCAAAGTGGTTGACCGTTCTATATTCGACCCATTCATCGAATACTACAGTAAGCTCCTTCACTTTGTCTTCGACATCTTCCATGGCAATGCCAATTGCAGTTTGAGCAGCTGATTTGGGTTTGGAAGAGATGGGCTCAGCTAGGATTGCTTTCCCTTTTCCAACGGTAGCTGGTGGCTTAATCCCTGATTGGGTGTGTGTGGTCCCCCAATTCTTTTATAACAATTCCCTTGACCACAAGGGTAGTGGAAGGGACGCGGATGGTGACCCTGGGTACAGTGGTTGGAGCTTTGGAAGGTTGAGTTTTAGAAGGTTGTGGTGGAGCTTGGGTTGCAGGGGTGGCTTTTGATGAGGGTAAGATGGATATGGGTTTGGGATTTAAGATCGATAGTGGCTTGGTGATCTGGGTTCTTGGCTTCTTTGGAAGAGGTTTGGCTGGGGATGAAGTAGTAGAAGCAGACTGAGACTGATCTGTCCAAGCTGATCCTGCTAGACCGGTCCGAAATACAAAGAGCCCAGAAACCAGAATATGACCGTTGCAAGCTCGGGAATGATGCAGAACCTTTTCCAACGGGCATATTCTTGTGCCTAACGTATATATCATTACTTGGGGCTATATATACATGATTTGGAAGCTCAATAACAGCTGATTGAAGATCAATCCAAGCCTTCCAAAGCAAACCCACTTGGGATTCAATTGGGGAACTTCAAAGACAAAAGTTGCTAAATGAAGAGCACTCCTCAATCCTTTGGCACCACTTACCTTGCTATATCAGATCTAGTTATAGATCATTTGTGTCATATATATTCACTCTATTCATTGTATATGACAGCTTAATAGATGAGTGAATATCATTGTAACGGTTGATGATTCATCACAATCGATTGAGAGGTCTTTGTATGTGAGACATTAAATAACATACATAGTTGAGTTGCTAGGAGTTCTAGTTGGATGGGGAATTTCCAACTGGATCGGGTTTGTACAACGAGATTGTATAAATCAAAGTCTTCTAGTGGAATCCTTCCATGATGTGGAAGAAGGGGAGACGTAGAAGGATTACACCACCTTCGAACTTCCATAAATAAATGCTTGTTTATTTACTTTTTTGCATATCTTTAAAATGTCTTTCAAATGATTAATCGGTTGTAGAGCGGGTTTTGTTGAGTGTCTTCTGCTCGGTTTTGTAAACGAACTCGATATAATCTCTCGATGCAATCATTTCAAGAACACGAGCTATTGAAGCTCAAGTTGGTTGAACTCGGGTGTGGAATGACAACCCACCCCCGGAATCGATCTTGACATGATGTTATAATTTGAAATTCATGATTGATGCCAAATTTTGAATATTACCTCATGAGATGTGGATATTGACATAGAGTATGATAGAAATGTTATAATTTTGAAATCTTCGAGGGTGAATTAGAGTTTTAAGTTTCATATGCAGAGTGTCCTGTTTGGACTCTAATTTGTTAGACCACGGTGGTCCAGTAAAATATTTCGAGGGTATGCCGACTCTATCTTTGGTACTTCTGTTATGTGAGTCACTGTACCACTTTTAATAAGTGTGTATTTAAATTTCGAGGACGAAATTTTATTAGTAGGGGAGAATTGTGATGCTTAAAACTTAATTACCCTAATTAAACGTAATGCGATATTGAAGGGGGTAATTATAAACGAATAGCATTTTGTACTTGGACTTGGTTTTGAGATGAATCGAGTATGGTTAGATTACATGAATTAATCATGACATGTAACTTATGAGATTGAATAGTTAATATGGAATTGATTAAATGAATTAAGATGGCATGCGTTAGAGGTATAAGTTACATGTCGGTGAATAATTGTGTTAATAAGTTGATTGAATATGTAGTGAAATTATTAAAGGCATAATTGTGATACTTGATTTTAATATTATATTAATATTTGAATTAAATGTGGTAAAATGAAACTGAGACTCGGTATTAGAATAAATCAAGTATGAGTAAAAATCATGGTAAATGATTTTTAGGAGGGTTGTGCAAATAAATCTTGTGAGAGGAAGTTTGTGCATTGTTTTAAAAAAGGTGTAGTCTTGACAATAGGGAAGGGTGCACAAGACTCACATACATGCAATCACTCTTCCCCTCCCTCATTCTCGCCCAAATCGCCTCTTCTCACCCTTGAAGTTCATTTTTTCTTCCAACTTGATTTTTGTTGAAGAAAACTTGGAGTAATAGTATTATTATGCCTTAGAAATGATTTTGGATGACTTTGGCATGATTTTTAGTGTTCATTTTTGGTGATTTTAATGTTGAATCATGAACTTTGTTTGGTATGTTGGTTGTGTGGATTATGTTGTAAAACTTATGTTACTTTGTGTTTTAATACATGTTAGGGTGATTTTATGATGAGTATTGTGATGGAGCGAATGTTATTTGAATTATAGGTGTTTGGGGAAGGTTTTGAAGTGTTGAAAATGGTGATTTTTGAGTTTCAGGGTGTTGAGGTTCAACAATGACATCTGCTTTGTGATCGGTCGAACACGTGTCGCTTGTGTTAGTGTATGGTTGAAAATAAATGTTGCGTCATTACCCTTAACTATAGTTATTGGTAAAGCGATAAGCGCTCGATATTTTAGTTGGTATCAGAGCCAAGGTAGCGTGTTCGATTCTCATGAGTTGCAGAGAGTGCAATTATTGGGGGAGAGATTGTTGGGGTTCAACAATTGCTTCTGCTTTGTGATCGATCGAACACATGGTGCTTGAGCCAGTGCATGGTTGAAAAGATTGATGTTGCACCATTACCCTTAACTATAGTTATTGGTAAAGCGGTAAACGCTCGATCCTACACAGGGTGCGCTCGATCCTACACAGGGTTCTACCGATCGATCGATTGAGTGTCGTAGCCAAAAATAAAAAATCTGGGTTCTACCGACCGATCGCTAGGGGGAAAAAAACTTCTCCTTAAATTTTTTTAAGGAGCTTTTATTGTTACATTAATGATTAATCATGGAATTCATTTTTTTATATATATTGAGCATAAGGATTATGCTAATGAAATAAAGTTTATTGTTTTGAAATGTGGAACCTTAGAAACGTATATATTACATAACATGAAATAGTGGATAATCAAAATGAATAAAGGATAATGAGTTGTTGGTGTAGTATATGGAGGCATGCTTAGATAGTTGATAATGCTGTTATGGATAGCTTTTTTTGATTTATTATTGAATTGATATTCAATATAGATAAATCACGAGCCTCTGGGATATCAACAAGGTCGTGATTTTGTTGTTGACTTTAAGGTACGTAGTGACGTACGAGTTGTTATGCCATGTAGAAACGCTAAAGTAATGCATTTATGTGATGAACTTTAATGTGCAATTATGCGAAATCCGAGTGTCATGATTTTGTTGTTGACTTTAAGGCGTAGTGACGTACGACCTGTTATGCCTTGTAGAAACGCTAAAGTAATGCATTTATGTGATGAACTTTAATGTGCAATTATGCGAAATCCGAGTATGTGAATATCATTTACTGCTTGTGGCACTACGGATATGTAACTGTACATAATCCGATTGTGTGAGTTGAGTTTTGATGCCGAGGGCATGTTGAATATGAGAAACCATTGAGAATAGTCATAGTAAATAGCCATGAGTGCCTTTAAATTGTGTTGGTTATGATTGTGAAATAAGTGATGCATCATTAAGGAAACGATTTATCTTGATAATGAGTATCATCGTTTAAATAATGTTATCGATCTTGACGATTGTGGATTTGTGACATATTGAAACATGAACATTATAAGAAAGCCTTCATTGGCCAGATTTATTCAGGGAGTATATTTTATAGATTTTAATAATCTTATTTAGTTGCATTTCAATTTTGTATATTGATATGAGTATGACTGTTGAGTTGGAGTGTGTTCACTCTGTGTGGGGTTGTTTATGTTGAAACAGGTGAAGCAGATACAATATAGGCTCTGGAAATGAGCTCGAGCAGTGATGGAGAATACTCGCAGGAACGTGGTACCAGTATGGGTACATGGTAATGTGCTTTATACAAAGAATTACACTTTTATTCGTTCAATGCTCGGCTGTGAGCATAATGATATGTGTATATGAAATGTATACGTGTTTTGAGATTTCTATTTTCATTAAGCGGTGCATGCAATTTCATTGATGAAGAATGGGTTACGGGGGAATTATGGCAAAGTTTTTATAGAGGTTATGCTGTAGTTACGAGGAATATAGTGAGAATTCTCTAATGTTATAAATGCATACACTAATGCTAATGATAAATGTACTATTGACAAATTTAAGAGTTGGGGTCTTACAATACCACTATTAGAATCCCCCGATATGAAATTAGATTCCAAAACCATCGAAGCCAATCGAAGCTTTGATAAGCCCATTACTTAGGTCTAGTGTTTAGCAAGTGTTTACCCCATCCTTTTTAAAGACTGGTTTAGCTACTTTCCACCAACATAAACAAATAGTTTTAAAAAGTACAGTAAAAACTATATAATTTAACACTATATTAATAATCTCGATTAAATAACATTTTTGGCAAATCCGACTTGAAGAAAACGTAATAAATTACTTATTCGCTATACATATATGATAATTCATATAGACCCCATATTGTATACGTTTATGATTAATCACTGAGAACTTCATAAAAACTAACTCAATTGACATTTATTTTTGTTGAAATTGGTGTCACCTTGAATCTCATATATAATTTTTTCTTAACATGGTATAAACTTCTGTTTAATTTTGTCATAAAAAATTATTTAAGGTAATCACAGCTTTAAGAGCTTTCTTCGTGAATTAGGTTATATAGTAGAACTATCATATTCAACTTTATCAGTTTTCATTATGCTCTCAATTATCTATTTGTCAGTCAATATCTCTACAGTTGTGTTATTTCCTTCATGGTAGTTCAATATATATTCAATACTCGTCCAACACCGATAATTCAGACTAGTTTTGGCAAAGTGCAATTTACCTACTTGTTAAACTACAAAGAATCAATTACCTCCCTGTAAATACATAAGGTCCAAATCACATCCATGTAAAATTAAAAAGGAGCAATTTACATCATTGTAAACTAAAAAAGAAGCAATTTACCTCCTTGTGAATAAATAAAGTCCAAAACACCACCATTGAAAACTAAAAAGGGCGATTTACCTCCCTAAAAAATTAAAAAAGGGCCATTTACCTCAATTATTTTAAATTATAGTATTAATAATAAAAATAACTAAGATCAATATTGATAAAGAGAATACTAATAAATCAAGTAAAGTAAATTCAAGACAATAGTAATCATAATAATATTCAAAATTTGAAATTAAACAATCAATAAAAGTAACAAAATTAATAAAGCTATAAAACAATAAAAAAATCATAACAAAGTAATGATAAACCCATATTCTTAATAATATTCAATTTTAATTATTTTTTTCAATAAGAAATCTATGTTTTCAAAAACTTTTTCCCTACATTTTTTCAATAAGAAAACTAATTTAAAAAAAATTCCCAAAAATTTGAGTAATTAGAAACCCCTTTTCTAAATAATATTCAATTTCTAGCTATACCATTTTAGCTTTGCGGGGAGGTAAATTGCTCCTTTTTAGTCTGCAAAGGATGTGTTTTGGCATTTATTTATTTACAAGAATGTAAATTGCTCATTTTTAGTTTATATGGATAAAAATTGCTCATTTTTAGTTTTAAAGGGAGGTGATTTGTACCTTATTTATTTAAAATGAGGTAAATTGGTCCTTTGTGGTTTTATAGGGAGCTTAATTGTTTTATACCCTTACTATATCTATATATTAATATAGATTACTTAATATTCGCTAAATTATAAGATTTTGTCAATCCAAGTCTATAAATTTATAGATGTTTATTTGTATAAGGAAATAATCCAATCTCTTTTTTTTTTTTTTGAGATTAGTTTAGGTAAAATAATAAAAAAATCCATCAAAATTTACTTTGATTTTTTTTTCTTTTGAAAAAAGTTTCACATTTGTATTAATTTTCAATTTTTTTGTAAAAAAAATGCGTAGCATAAAATTCAATTCACTATACAAAACGTAAATATCATACAATAATTTGTGACAGTCATATTTATGATTGCTTGTTTATGTTAAAAATCCAGTAAATTAATTTTTTTATAAACAATTTTTTCTTTTATTTATTGACAATTTTATAAAAAAATTAATGAAGGGCAACCTTTAATTACTTGTAACAAATAATACTAGAGGCGCTGGGGTTGACAATAAATAGGATTTAATTTGATCAAATAATAACAATTCCCAATAAATAATAAATATAATTAATTAGAAAAACAGATGAAAACATCAACAACCATGTCAATAATAACATTTATTTTATAAACTATCTTATTGGAATAAAAGGCAACAGGTTATTACATATTAATGTCGCATTTATTTTAATCTTAATTATTACTTCAACCCCCCTTAAATATTTAGTGCTAATTTTCCCAGTGTCATTTTTATTATATCTTGTAGCATCAAACACTTATCTTTTATCAAAATCTATAGCTGATGGTAACTATACAAATCAAATCTTTTAAATCGTATAATAACTCAAACACCACAGTTCAATCGATCTCCTAACAATGATAATTATTATACTTCAACATACTGGCATAATTTTTATGTAATAGACGAGTATCCCATGAAGACGGATTTGATGTTAAGGTGGTTTATAAAATTGAATAAATAGTTTGCCATTTTAAAATTTAGAAGACGTTTTCGTCTTTATATATTCTATGCTACATCCACATCGGGAGTAGTACTCCCGGTGTACATATAATCATTTGTTAATGTAAGAATGTTCTTGTATTTTTTTTGTTTGTTGAAATGATCTTCACCATCTTATATTTATGTTTTGAATGTTGAAATGACTTAACGAAATTATTAATAAGTAGCACTTTATTTTTCTATTATGTTATTAATAAATAATAAACTAATTAATAGCACATTTATTACTTAAAGTGGTAAAGCATATATAATTATATATAAACAAATATGTAATTAGAAATATATAAAAATTAAATTCAATACCATCTAAAAAACTGAAAAAACATGAGTAGAAAATAAATATCTATTAACTATATAAAAATAGAAAAAAAATAATTAGGATGATAAAGTTATTAAAATTATAAAATATATATAATAATTTTTTTGAGACCAAACGATATTATATAAATCAATTACGAATCTCTGATCTTACAATATTATGAATACAAGCAGGATAGACTGATAAACCAAAAGATGAAACCAATGCATTTTCAGCCAAATGGTGACTTCGTTCCCTGTTCTACGCACTAAACTCGTGCGAGCCATAGGAAAACATTCCAGCATTCTCTTTATATCTAACACAATTGGGCCAATATATTAATAGTTATCTGTTTGGGAAGCCACCGCCTGAATAGCATACGAGCAATCACTCTCAAGAACAATCCGATCCCAACCATGTTGCTTTGCCACTTGTCGACCCTCCCTTAGTGCCAATGTCTCAGCCAATTCCGGGGTATAGTCAAAATGAATGCTACTCCATGCAAGTCACAAGCCCATATGGTTTCTCGCTATTATGCCAAACCTAGCTGCTACGCCATGATAAAAAACCACTGCATCACAATTTATTTTAACGGTGCCAGATGTAGGGGTAGCCAATTTATTGGGGAACGACAAAGGCTATGGCAGTTCTATATTGCATCAGATAACTTGCGAATTCCAAACACCCTTGTGAATCGTAAACCAAGTCTTCACGCATTCTCCTATTCCTTGCATACCACAAGGACCAGCAGACCACCAACACCGGTTCAAACGATCCCTACTTAAGACATCTCTCAAAATACATATCCAATCCAGAATATCTCGACAATCAAGCGATATATATTGGTGTGGGATATGCGTGCGTGCCCAGCAAAGACTAGCAAAGTGACAATCCCTTGAAATACTATAGAAGAAAAATGATTACCTGTCAATTTATCTTTTTGAAAAATAAATGAAGGAGTTTTCTTTTTTTTGAAAATGTGTGGGGTCCCTAATTAAAAACACTATAAATTTTAGGGGTGTACGTGAGTGGGTTTGGATAGATGGGTATGAAAAAAATACCAAACCCAATATATGCGGGTTGCTAAATTGTTAACCGCGACTGTACAATAAATATACAAAATCGCGTGGTATGTGTGGGTGTGGGTATGGGCGAATGCGGGTGAGTGCGGGCGATTAGCTGGTAAAATTTGGACATGAATAACTTTAAACATTTACTTATACAATAGAAAACAACAATTTATAAGTTCAAAAATAAGAAATATTTATTCTTTGTTAGGATCGTAGTAGTGTTTAGAAGGAGGTTGAATAAACACTAGAATCAATTTCTGGATTCTTCAATATACAACAGACTGTTAAGTACTGCAGTAATATCGCAATTGACAGCAGACACTAGAGTTAGCGCGGAAGATGTTTACCGCACTTGTGAGGTTAAGAAGCTGAATGGTAAATACATAAAGTAAGTGACGGGAGATATGTTCTGGAAGTTCGAAGCACAATGCTTCCACGTCTCCTGTGATATCCCCGAAATAATTAATTACAATTTGGACATTAATTATGTTTATATGATTAATTATGGTGATAATTGATCTATGTGTTGGAATTATTTATCTTGATGAAATGCTTAGTCACATGGTAGGCGTGACCCGGGAGTGCATTTCAGGGTGCATGTTGTGCATGTTGGGAGAATTGGGTATTAGCATGAATTATTTGTTATGGTTGGCAATTAATTGGAAAGCATGGATTTAATTGAAGTTTTGGGTGCATGATGGTAAAATGCTTTTAAAATACCATGTTGAGGTATTTTATACATCATGTTAATTTTTGGGGTATAATTTTTAATTAAACCCTTATAACCCAATTACCCCACCTTTACCCATCACTTTACAAAATCCCCAATTTCTCTCCCAACCCTAACCCCTTTCCCCCATTTTCAAATTTTGGCTTTATAGTGGAAGAGAAACCTTTGCAAAAACTCCATTGGTGTGATTCTTGGTAAGATTTGAGGTCTAGGATGGGTATATATCCTTCATTGTTGTTTTTGCAAGGATTTATTTTGATTTGGGTTTGCTATTTGAGTTTTTGAGATGGGTTTGTTGGGTTTGGTATTTTTGGTTGGGTGTTGGATTTTTGGGTAGTATTGTGATGTTTGTTGAAGGTTTATAGTGTTTTTATATTTATTGGTTTGTTGGTGTATGGGTTGGTAAGAATGGGGAAGAAAATGGTGTTCAAAATGGTGAAATCGCGTGTACAGGCTGTGGCGATCGATCGCCGTAAATGGCGCGATCGATCGCCGAAGGGCAGTGCGAAAATAGAGTGTAAGGTGATCGATCGCCATAAATGACGCGATCGACCGCCGCGAGCCAGTGAAGTCTGGCGATCGATCGGTAAGGCTCGCGATCGATCGCCTCGACGCAGCGATCGATCGCCAGCAGCAGAATTTTGGGAAATGGATTTTTTTGACGAATTTTTGGTATTTGGCTATTATTTGGTTTCTAATATGGGGTTGTGTGATTGTGTAGAACCATCCCAGGTGGCGACGCAACCAAGGAAGTAAAGCCATATCAAATTCCACTTTTGGAAAGGTACGTAGAGGACGCACGGGCACCCAACGGTACATGTATCTATTATACTCATTGATTATGCATTGTGGATGCGAGTATATATGGAATTATGCATGGTGGATGCAAATACATGTTGAATTATGCATGATGATTGTATATGCATATGATGATTATTGGTGCACATCCCATGAGTCATGGTCATCCCCTTGATGATTTTAATGCATGCGGCTATTTTATTTATTTACCGCTAAATGTGAAGCGAGGGGTGGGAGTGCCGCATGTCACATTGAAGCGTGGTTATCATATGAGGCGAGGAAAGAATATTTGCCGCTAAAATGTGAAGCGAGGGGTGGGAGTACCGCCTGTCCATTGAAGCGAGGTTATTCTATGCCGCCTATATGTGAAGCGAGGGGCATTAAAATACATTGTGATGAACAGACTAGGGATTGGTAATTGGTGATAATGAAATGGTGTTATGTCATGACATGTGTGAACCATTAAAAAATCTATTGATTATACTCATGAGTTATGGTACAGGGACAACAAAAAGGGAGCGTTTAAAATGCATGGGAAAAACAGGAAGTGTTTTATTATGATTTATGCATTTACGCCTTATATTCATATTGTGTTGGATATGAATAATATTATGCTCATGTTTTGGGGGTTGTCCTTGTAGGTACATTTTGGCATGATAAAGGGGCTAAGGCGGGTTGAGGCGGTGAGCTCGTGGAGAACGCTTTTGATTAGAAGGACATGATTATTTTGTATAGTATCTACTCTAGGAGTAGTGTAAAGCTATAGGGAATAACACTCATTTGTTTGTGAATGTAATTAATCCATTTGATAGTCCTTAACTTGGCATGTAATTCTTAGGGCTCAAAGCCTCAACATGAACTATTAAACTCTGATATAGCATGATTAGCTCTATTTATGCCTTTAATCCGCACTTAAGGAACTAGGGTCTTTACATCTCCCCTTCTCCCTTTGCATGAAGTTTACACTAGAAGACGTTGGTTTACACTTTACAACATATAACCTTCTTAGGCACCCACACAGATTTGTCTAAACTCCTAGCAATACAATAGTCACAATTGTTTACAATGTATTTTTACAACACTCACACAAAATATAAATCTTTGAGCTTCGAGTGTTCTTGAGCAGTAGATTCAGTAGGCTTTGATCTTCAAGATCACAATGATGTGTTTGTGCTACTCTTGCAAAACGTCAGAATGTTTTAATAAGTGTTTCAAATGTTTTGCTTGAAGTTGATTTCTGATGACTAAGAGTTGAGAACTTAGCGAAGAGTAAGGATTTCTTCATTCTTTTCTTTGACGTATTTATAGACGTAAAAGTCTAACGATAACTATTCTTTAACTGGAAAGGATCACGTAAAATCAGTTTCATGATTTTCTTCCAAATTCTTTTTGTCTTCTTTCCAATTTTGTTAATCAACGGGTAGTTTACTCTGACGCGATTGGTGGCGTGATATAGCAGTGCGACGCTCTGTTGTACCTCTGTCAGAGTGAGCATGTACGTGTTTTGTCTTGTTGTCGTATACGTCTGCTGATTTATTCTTCACTGTATATCTGCTGGTCATCAATATTTACTCAGTCTGCTGGACTAAGGTCAACTAATGTCTTCTTAATCGTTTACTCGTATCCCCTACATATTAACACATTTCACTGAGATACCTTTGTTCTTGTAGATGTTCATTCTCCGCATCTAGTAGATGATAACTCTTAATCTTTGGACCCGGTAGATGTCTTTATATCCGGTAGATGTCTTTAAACCCGGCAGATGTTATTACACCCGGTAGATGTCTGTAGATGTCTTTACACCCGGTAGAAGTCTGTAGATGCTTCAAGCATTATATATTTGTTATCACCAAAACTTAGAAATATTTTCCCAACAATTTTCCCCTTTTTGGTGATGACAAAACTTAGTAGTGGAGACTTTGGATTGAACGAAGAACAACATATACATGTTTAAGACTTGAAAACATAGCAGTGGAGAGTAGCAAATTATGTAGATAAATAAGCAGATTACAAGTAGTAATCAAGCTGAAAAATAAACAAAGAATATCATTTTTTTTATATAAAATGATATCTGCTACAGTTTACGATCGTTACAACAATCTTATGTTTACAATCTAACAAAAAAAAAAGCCATTAGAGAATGATCCGAACTGGTTATTGGGTTTTTACAAGGGGGAGGAAATATAATACAAAGAATTCTTACAAAAGAAGACCTAGAAAACAAACTGTTATCTTCAAAGTAATCTTCTGTTCAACATAGTCTCTGTCTTCCCCCTTTTTGACATCAACACCCATTCAACTGCTTTACGCAATTCCAAGCTGGTGGAACGAACAACACCAAGACCTGAATGTCGAGCTGGAGCTAACAGATGTGGGTTAGATAAGTAATCAACTCATGAATGGTTGATTTAGATAAGTAATAAACCCATGAATTAGGATTGCAGAAGAGATGCAAGACTGTAAATTTAAATATGTAGTAAGTATGCAGTGAGAAGATTTCTATTTATAGCCAAAATGTGGCAATGTTAGCTACTGTGGATTGATATGACACATTGAGTAGTGTCATTCAATGCTAAATGAAATAACATAAGATAAGATTTAGATCAGTGAAATCACTGATATTATTATGAAAAAGTAATAATAAAAAGTATGTCAAGACAAAATTACTTTACTACGGGCGTCCAAACCATGTCTGGAGTAGTCAACATTTTGAGAGGTGTCAGGAGGTGGTTGTCTTGAAGTTTGTTTTCTCTGCTGAGAGGAAGGTCTGTGCTGACTTGGTTGTTCTTGTCCAGCAGAGGATTGCCTCGCTGGGACTGGATCTCATCTGGTTGGCTCTGGTTGTCTGCTAGATGCCGGTAGCCCTTGTCCTGAGCATCTAACAATGGGAAAATTGTTGCTCAAATCTTGCAATTGGGACGAGAAGGTTGTCTGCATGTTGGTCAGCTGCTCGGAAAACTTCTGATGCATGTCGCTACCTTTCCTCCAAGCTCCAGAGTTGTAGCAGCATGAAGAGATGCACTATGCTCACTGAGTTCGCGCTTGGTTTGACTTAGCTTGGAGAAGGAGACGGAGAATGTATTCACAATAAAATTTTGAAAGTTTGTGACCTTCTTTGAAAGATAACGAACATCTGTAAAGATTTCTCGAAACTGGCCATCTGTATGTCTCCGTAGATTTTCAATAGCGTGTCTGGCGTCTCTTTATTCATGTTTTAGCTTTTGAATTTCAATATCAAGATTGGAAATGATTGTTGACAACTGATTCAGCTGACCAGTCACAGAAGAAGGCATCTCCAGCTTCAACTTCAGGGGAGTCAAACATATCCTCAGGTTGATCACTGTTGAGAGATTGTGCAAATGTAGATGGACCAGCTTGCTCGGATTCAGCTACAGCAGTGGCTGGTGAGGCAGAAGGATGATCAGCAGAGAAATCGACAGATATAGCAGTAGGAATAGCAACAGACGAAGCAATCTCAGCAGAAATAGTAACCTCAGCAGGAGCATCATTTGAGACCAACTCCTCAACATGGATCTCCAAGCAAGAAGGCAGTGGAGAGAAGTGAGTTGTTGGTATGGAAAAATTTGTAAAATCAAATGTGACTTGGTTCAAAGCTGCTATCAGTGGGGCTGAAAAGAATTGGGCATTAGTGGATGCAAATTTTTGCTCAAAGGTAAATTGGATTTGGGCAGGAGAAAGAGATGGAATTATGGTTAAGACATTTGTTAAGAAAGACATGTTATCAGTAGAATCATCATCCTCTGATGTGAGGCGACCTGATGAACTATTGATTCAATGACAGTGTCAACATTTAAAAGATCAACATCCGGTAGAGGTGGATGTTGTTCGGATAAAGCAAGGGGTTCATCTGGGGTAGGGTTTGTGTAAGGACCCTAGTTCCTTAACGGTGAAATCAAGATATAAATAGGGCTAAATATGTATTAAAGACATCTTAGGGTTCTGGTTTGATGTGAGCTCAATTAGGTTACAGGCCAAAATAAAACTTCAACAACAATTATTCAGTTACATTCCCAATCATGAATGTTTAAGTGATAGCATTAGACTACTTCTGGAGTAGAGACTATCCAAAAATTTCCTGTACTCTATCTTCATTTATGCTTTCAACAGCTCACAGTTCAACCGACCCTCAGCCCCCTTGGTTCAAAAGCGTACCTACAGGAACAACTCACCATGAGCATATATATATATTATCACTTAACACAATTCAACTTAATAAAGTAATTAAGCGTATGAAACGATTAACTGATATGCTCCTCGATTACCACCTTAGCACATTTCATTGTCGTTCCTGTTTCACAAGCTTATGCACAAAATCATTAGTTCACAATATAACGATCGATAACGCGTTTCCAATTATAACCACAATATTTCACTTTAACCACTAGAATTGTGACTGTTCCGGTCCCAATACAACAGCGGAATTTTAGGACCCCTCGCTTCGACATATAGCGGCATCATATGATATCCCTCGCTTCGACAATGACAGCGGCATGTTACCTCGCTTAGACATGACAGCGGCAAATATCATATTACCATCGCTTCATATGACAGCGGCAAGTACCTCCCTCGCTCGGAGATAAAGGCTACCGGAACATTCATCAATTCCATCACATTAATCCAACACAATAGTTGATTCCATTGTCACAGTAATTCACAGTCATTCACATATACCATCACGTATAAGGATTCACTATCCACAATATACATAATCAAAGGTATGGCACGTTTTACCGTCCGATGCTCGTACGTCTCACTACGTACCTTGGTTCCAAAAGTGGAGATATCGTGGACTTTATCTCCTAGGCTGTGTGGCTACCTGGGATGGTTCTACATAATCACATGAATCCATATTAGAAACCAATAAATGAACCATTATCAAAAACATCACCATATAGAACAAAATCCCAAAAATCCAAACTTTATGCCTTGCGATCGATCGGTCCTAAGCCCCGATCGATCGGTAAAAATCGCCGATCGATCGGTAAGCTCATTTCATGCCTTGTTCAGGCTCTGCCTTGCTCGATCGATCGGACCCATTTCCCGATCGATCGAGAAGTTCTGTTTCTGCGAGAAACTTCTCTGAATGAGCTTCCCTCAACACATACACTCATGAACAACCAAGAACAACTACCATGCTCAACATATAACCACAAAACAACATGGAAATGCATCCCCCAAGTATAAACAACATGATGGAACAAGATCCACCCTTATATCCCCAAAAACAAGCCACAAACCCAACCAAAACTCAACAAAACTCTACCAAGATGGAAGCTTACCACTAGAGCTCCAAGTTTCAAGTAAGAAAAGCACAAAAGACTCCTTTTTCCAAGTTTACTCTTCCACTCTAGTTTCAAAAACGAAATGGGCAGCTTCTGGATGAGTGGATGAGGTTTAGGGATCAAAAAGTTGATGGAGAGGGGGGTGATGTGATGTAAAGCATTGCAAGTGGCTCCTTATCAGCTTTGGAATAAATAAAATGTGTATCAAAATATTAACATGATATGTAGAATACTCCAACATGATATTTTAAAAGTATTTCACCACAATGCACCACAATTGCCATTAAAATCATGCTTTACCAAAACTACAACCCAACACATTATCCATTATCACCAATGTCACATAAACATAATTAACGCCCAAATTGAAATTAATTATCTCGGGGATATCACAGTTTGCGTCTATAGAGACGGTGGGAGAAACAGTTACCAATGAGACCTCTGCTGGTTCCATCGCAACCATCCTTCGATCATCAACCTCTGTTGAAGCTAGACCAATTGTCTAGAGCATGAGTGCATGCCCAAGGTGACCTTAAGATCGTGCAAAGTTCTCTCAGCCAAAATAAGTCTGGCTTCCAGTGAGTGGAGAACCGCTATGTCGTGGGTAGCGGTGCCAGAGATTGGCTCAAACTCCTTATGCCTTGACTTGACAAGAATCTCAAGTCCATTGATGAACTTCATTAGGCCGTAGACCTCCCGCTGATGTACCCTCTTCAACGTCCTAGATTTGTAGGAACTCAAGAATCCTATTCTCTTCTATCATGGCTTGTTTTAAAATCTTGTTAAAATCGTTCAGCCGGATCTTCATTCTCGTTTTTACCCATTGATCGAAACGCTCCAGCTGCTCTTGCACTTGTGTCTCCACTTCATCCCGAACCAAATTGATTTTTGTGGCTACTGGAGTGGATATTGCTTCCATAAGAGTTTTTCCTCTTCGTTCAAGAGTTTGAGGAGGAAAACAGTAAGTGCATGCCGTCCTTGGTGGTCTCAGACTGAGTGCAAAAGATCCTTCCCCTCGTCGAGAATTAAGCGATAATACAGCAGTGGAAGCAGCAATAGGTACTGGCGCAGTAGTGATATTGTCCATTTCTGCTAAAGATGCAGTAGTTGAGACAACAATCGAATTCATAGGATTAGAAGGTTCATCATCAGGATTCTCTGGTGCAACAACCTCAATCACATCAGCAATTGGAGTAATTTCTGGGCCAGTAATTGGATCAGCAGAAGTGGCCTCTGCCGTGACTTCCATTTCAGCAGCAGGGGCTGACTTTTTGGAGACAGCATATTTTCCTTTCTTGGTTGTTGGTTTCTTGGGAGGAGGAGGAGTGGATGACTCAGCAGACTCTGAGATGGTCTGTTCAGAGTCACTCACAACTTGAGGCTTTCTCCTCTTGATGGGAACAATCTTGGAGGGACCTCCTTCTCCACTGATGGGTTTTCGATGCGTCAGCAGGTACTTGACATTAATGAGCCCAGATGGATGAAGTTTAAATATCGTACCCACCTGAACATTTAGGCCTTCCAGAATGCGACTGAGCGGGAGGGGAAATCCAGAGTGACCCTTGGCTGACTCAACCAACCCAATTAGAACTTGAAAACGTATCACAGACCAGTTGACAGTCAGACCATTAAAATGACGCACATCACCTCAAATTTCTCCGGAGTGATGATGTCAAATGACAAAGCTTAACACAGAAAACCTTTTGCAATGATATCTGCTAGCGTTCTGAAGTGATTCTTCATCAAATATTATTAAATTGAGGGGCCGTAGCCTTTGACCAAGATTCCAAAAACAAAGTACGCATCTCATCGCGAATGGAGATGAAGATGGCAAAGAGATCAGTGAGCCCGGCTGTAGGAAAGCTCAATTGCGTAGAGAAGTCCTCTTGAGTAACTATCACGGCTTGGTCGGAGATAGAGGACACAACTTTATTTTTCACTACTCTTGCTGAAGCATAAACCTCTTGGAGAGTTTCTTTGTAGAACATCGGAGTGAGACCCAACAAAACCAACAACCCCGAGTTTTCTAAACATCGAAAAATACTGATCATTTCATCATCGGTGTAGGTGTAGACAGAAACGAAGTCAACGTGGACATCGTTGGTGACGAAACTTGGTTGGCTGGTCTTCGACATAATGATTTCTGAGATGCTGAGAAATTTTGAAGTATGAAAAAAAATGTTTCGAAAATATGTTAGCACAATAGGTTTGAGAAAATGGAAATTGAAACGTTAATGGCGGTTAAATGAAATGAGATTTAACGTCGTACTCTAGATGAAATGACACATGAACACGTGTCGCTCATCGAAACAAAAGTAATTTTGAAATAAAATTGAAACGGTCACGATTGAAGCGGTGCTGAAATAATTCAATATGAATTAGTATTAAATTTGAAATCCGACGTTCCAATTGGTTTATAATTAAGGAAAGAATTAATAACTTAGCGTATATGGTAATGTCTACTGGTATGTAGGTGAAGTAACTTCTACTGCAACAGGCACTTGTTTTACCGGCTAAGCAACAATAGACCTTCGAAAAGCGCAAAATTCCCCCCTCAATTAATATTTCCCCTAAATTCATGCAATATCTAACATGTAATTTCCCTTTAATTGAGCATATTGGAGAAATTAAACAATTAAGATCACATAGTTATATCAATTAAACCAAGTATATTGTGAAAACAAGAAAACGTAGCGTCCGGTAGGGGTTTTGTAAAGATATCTGCTGCTTGTTGTTCGATAGATATGTATTCCAACGGAATCTCCTTCTTCATTACATGATTCAGATAAAATGATGATGAATATCAATATGCTTGGTCCGAGAATGAAGAACTGGATTATACGTGATAGCCATTGCAGACGTATTATCACAAAATATTGGCGCCTCAGTGGACTCAATTCCATAATCTCTTATTGCTGTTGAATCCTTAGTAATTGAGCACAGCAGCTTCCAGCGGCAAGGTATTCTGCCTTTGCAGTAGAGTTGCGATGGATGTCTGCTTATTTGCAACCCCATGAAATTAATCTATCTCCTAGAAATTGACAGTATCCACTGGTACTCTTCCTATCAATCTTGCAGCCGGCGTAGTCAGCATCTGAATATCCAACTAAGTTGAACATTGAATATTTGCGATACCAGAGGCCAACATTATCATTTCCTTTAAGTACTTAAGGATCCTCTTAATAGTAGTGTATTGTGATTGCGTAGGATTAGCTTGAAAGCGAGCACACAAACATACAACAAACATGATGTCAGGTCTGCTGGCTGTCAAATACAGTAAAGATCCGATAATACCATGATACATTTTTACTTCTACTGGTATGCCTGCTTCATCCAAATCTAGTTTCGCAGACGAGCTCATGGGTGTGGCTGCTGCTGAACTAGTACTCATTCCGTACTTCTTAACGGCTCTTTGGTGTACTTTGACTGATTGATCAGAATTCTTTCAGTAGATTGCTTAACTTACAATCCTAGAAAAAATGATAACTCTCCCATCATGTTCATCTCAAACTGATCCTGCATGATTTAGAGAACCTTTCACAAAGTTTTGGGTTAGTATTATCAAAAATAATATCATCAACATAAATCTAAACCATTAAGGTGGTTACCCTTTGTGAATTTAAAAAAGGGTCTTGTCCACCGTGCCAATGGTAAAGTCATGCTCAGTCAGATATTTTGAGAGAGTTTCATACCATGTTCGGGGAGCTTGTTTCAAACCATACAAAACTTTGTCCAGTTTATAAACAAAAGAAGGCTGCTGATGACTTTCAAACCCATGAGGTTGTTCAACATAAAGATCTTCTTGGAGTTTGCCATTAAGAAAAGCACTCTTAACGTCCATCTGTAGACTTTAAATTCCTTGAGAATGTAGCAAATGCAAATATACGAATAGCTTCTAATCGGGCTATATGGGAAAAGTTTCATCGAAATCGATGCCTTCTTCCTATCTGTATATCTGTGCAACTAATCTTGCTTTATTCCTGATTATTGTACAATTCTTGTCCAATTTATTTCTAAATACCCATTTGGTGCCTATAATAGTGTGATGCCGTGGGCGTGGTACTAAGTGCCAAACTTTATTCCTCTCAAATTGGTTAAGCTCGTTTATTGATCATCGATCTGTTCTGCGTATAACAAGCTATATTAACTTCTTCTGCCCAAAACCTCTAGAGATTTCTGACTCTGCATGCATAGTTCACGCAGCTTCTTTCAAAGTGCGGTTCCTACACTCAGCAACTCAATTTTGTTGTGGGGTTCTGGCAGCATGGTATTCGTGTTTAATACCAATGTCATCTAGATATGATTCGAGTGATTGATTTGTAAACTCAGTACCTTTATCATTGTGAATTCTATCCACACGACTTCTCATTTTGTAGTCTTTTCAGTAGTTTGATCAGCTTTGGAGTAGCCTGATCTTTGCCACTTAGAAATAGGACCCACGTAAACCGAGAGAAATCGTCTATTAACACTAGGGAATACTTTATTCTCCCAAGATTTGTTACTGGTATAGGACCAAAAAGATCCATATACAGCAACTCTAGGCACCGAGGAGAAGATTTACTACATCTGTTCTTAAAGGTAGATCTGATCTGCTTACCAAGCTGGCAAGCTGAGCAAATCTTGTCTTTTGAGAACTCTATCTGGGGCAGCCCATCAACTAAATCAAGCTTACATAGACTGTCAATAGTTTTAAATTTTAAATGACTCAAACGCTTGTGCCAAATCCAATTTTTGGAATTATTTAGGGCAGCAAAGCAGGTAGGTGAGGCTAGCTGATCAAAATTCCAATCAATCTTATAAGTGTTGTCATGCCTCTTGCCTACAAGTAATATACATCATCGGCAGATCTTATTGTTCACGTGTGCTCATTGAATTCTACTGAATGTCTATTATCACATAGTTGACTAATGCTAATCAAGTTATATCATAGATTTTCAACTAACCGTACATTTAATAATAATGTTACCATTGATAATCTTACCCTTACCTACGGTTCTACCTTGCGCGTTATCACCAAAAGTTATTCTTGGTCCAGTGGAGTCTACTAACTAGGATAGTAGACAAGCATTTCCTGTCATGTGTCTAGAACATCCTGTAAGGAATCCAACATGCATAATACGCAGAGGAATAAAAATTTGGATTCCCCACCGAGGACCTATACGGAGTGTTCATATCGGGTGTATCGAATTATACATTTGACGCGTGTTTGAGCAGAATCCACAAAGCAGCAAGTCCTCGAGTCACGAGCAAAGCTATGCAACTTTGCCTCAACGGTATCCACGATCAAATCGAAAAGAGATGTTGAAGAACAAGTTGCTAGACTTGATCTTCAACCGTGAAGGGATGAGTGACGCCGAAAACCAAGTGTCGGCCGTCCCTCTTGCTAGGTTTAGCTTTTTCCTTTTTCGTTAATCTTATTAATGTCAGAAACTCATGCTAGCTTTAACCTAATACACATACATATATACTGGTAAGAGTAGGCGGCTAATCATCATTAGAATAAGGCTTTTCATAAAACCCTTGGCCCATTCCCTATCTCTGTATATACATATATATATATATATATATATATATATATATCATATTTAAATATATCTCTATATATCTAAATACGGCCCATTTAATTATATGATTAAGACTCTTCTTAATCAACTTAATTCATCCAATGAATTTTAACTTCCCTTTATCGATTTAATCTTTTGTGCGACCCGTTAGGATCTTGCAACGTTGGCAGTGACATAAAATCTAATTTTATGTCACAAGCAATGTGCGGTATCTAGCAACGCATCAAGGCTACCCAAGTTACAAGAATGTCATTGACTCGACATAACCTATGACCTGTGGTAATATTCACCATGTAACTTAATGCATTTGTCCTATGTGTTTAGATTAAACACGAGTCATGAAATAGTCATACTCGTATAGTTCAATCTTTTATTTCTTGATCGCCAAGTAGACTAGAATAAACGAATAAGCTCGATATCACATATTGACTCATTCGAGCATGGCCATGCATTTTAGTCTCACTTGATCAAGGGCCCAAACACTTCTCCTTTTATATAGGAGGGACAAATCCTATCTTGATCACTCAACATCCCTCTACATAATTTGTGGTGTATCCAATGATTGTCTTTATAGTTTACCCTGTTACAGGTAACGTTTGACAATATCAAGATACACGACTCCTTATGTTGGGATCTCTGGTGATCTCAAGTTGTAAGGATTACATACATTATTATCACAATGAGAAATGCTTATGATATTCATATAACTATCCATGTAGCATTCTCATGGTGGGTCTGTCCAGTACATTGTTCTCTAACATGTACCCAGTGTTGATTTGATATCTCATATCCATGAACAATTCATCAATCAATATATACGAGTCTCAATGCATTATCATTATCATAATTCACGATAATACTTGACTAGGGACAATCTTTAAGAATAATACAATATTATTCTAAGGACATTAACATATATATATATATATATACTCATATTACACAGACATTTGAATAATATATAATAATGAATTGCCTTCAATAAAATCATATTACATTGTATGCCAAAATCAATCATCTAATGAGTTGTCTTAGGGCATATCCCAACAAATCTCCCACTTTCACTTAGACCAATCAAACATGTACTTAATGCCTAAAGATCTAGTATGATGATCATGCTTCTGCTCTGACAGAGGTTTCGTCAGTGGGTCAAATACATTATCATCAGTTGGTCCTTTGCATATTTTCATCTCCTCTTTAAAGATTTCTCGAATGAAATGAAAGCGTCGAAGTATGTGTTTGGATCACTGGTGAGATCTGGGTTCCTTAGCCAATGCGATGGCTCCATTGTTGTCACAATAGCGTTCAATCGGATCTAGTATGCTATGCATAACCCCAAGCTCAGAAATGAACTTCTTGATCCAAACGGCTTCCTTTGCTGCATCTGAAGCAGCAATATACTCAGCTTTAGTTGTAGAATCGGCTACTGTCTCTTGCTTTGAACTCTTCCAGCTCACAACACCTCCATTTAGGCAAAACACATATCCTGATTTTGATCGGAAATCATCCTTGTCGGTTTGGAATCTTGCATCAGTATAATCTATTACATTGAGATCTTCCTCACCTCCATAAATCAAGAATGTATCCTTAGTTCTTCTCAAGTACTTCAGGATATTCTTGAAGCGATCCAGTGACATTCATAAAAGACATACTAGGACATTTCCTAGTCCATATCTCATATGGTGTCTTTTCAACTGATTTAGATGAAACACGGTTCAATATAAATATTGTTGTTTCTAAATCATGTCCCAAAAGGAAATCGGAAGATCTGCATGACTCATCATAGATCGAACCATGTCCAACAAAGTTCGATTCCTCCTTTCAGATACGCCATTCCATTGTGGAGTATACAGAGGTGTGAGTTGTGGGACTATCCCACACTCCTTTAGATAGTCATGAAACTCTTGGTTTATGTATTTACCTCCTCGATCTGATCGAAGGATTTTGATACTTTTGCCAAGCTGGTTTTGTACTTCATTCTTGAAATCCTTGAACTTTTCAAAGGTTTCATGTTTATGTTTCATTAGGTACACATACCCATATTTCATGAAGTTGTAACGAAGTATTGAAAACCACCTCTAGCTTGTGTGCTTATTGGGCCACATACATCACTATGTATGAGACTCAATAAATCACTTGCCCTTTCAACATCCTTGAAAGGGGCTTTAGTCATCTTGCCCATTAAAACAAGATTCACATGTTTCATATGATTCAAAATCAAATGAATCTAATACTCCATCCTTATGAAGTTTTGATATGTGATTCCCGTTTATATGGCCCAAGCGACAATGCAGAGATAAGTTGGATTAAAATTATTATTCTTAATCCTTTTATGATTTATGTTATAGACAGGCATATCAAGATTAAAACATAAAGACCATTAATCAATTGTGCACTAGCATAGAACATCTCATTCAAATAAATGGAGCAACATTTGTCCTTTATAATAAATGAAAAACCAATCTTGTCCAAACAAGAAATTGAAATAATGTTTCTAGTAATCGACGGTACAAAATAACAGTCTTGTAAATCTAATATTAAAGCAAAAGGCAAAGTTAATGAATCTCCTATAGCTAATGCAGCAACTCTTGCTCCATTTCCCACTCGGAGGTCAACTTCGCCTTTAGCCAACACTCTACTCCTTTTGAGATCCTGCACATTAACACAAATGTGAGAACCACATCCAGTATCTAATACCCATGATGAAGAAGTAGATAAATTGACTTCTATAACAAAAATACCTGAAGTAGAAGTCACACTTCCCTTCGTCTTCTTAAGATCTTCCAGGTATAACTTGCAGTTTCTCTTCCAATGTCCGTTCTCACCGCAATGGAAGCAATTTCTTTCCTTAACCACTCCTCCCTTGGGCTTAAGTGCAGTAGCATGAGGCTTGAGTTTGACAAAGACTTTCTTGTTCCTTTTAATGCCTTTTGCTTTATCCTTTCTCTTGCCCTTATTCACAATAAGAACATTTGTGGGCTTAGACTTCTTTGAGTTTGCTTCGCAAATTCTCAACATACCAAGCAATTGTGGTAGAGTCTTCTCAATTTCAATCATATTGTAATTCAGAACAAATTGACTGTAGCTATCAGGCAACGATTGCAAGATCACGTCAGTGGCCAACTCTTGGTCCAACGGAAAACCTAGTTTCTCAAGATTCATTATGTATCCAATCATTTTGAGTACATGAGTTCCAACAAGGGTTCCTTCTACCATTCTGTACTGAAATAACGCTTTAGAGACGTCATACCTCTCTTGTCTAGCTTGTTGTTGGTAAAGTTGCTTTAGATGTTCAATCATATTGAACGTATCCATTCCCCATGTTGCTTCTGAAGCTCAGAGTTCATGGTTGCAAGCATTAAACAACCAACATCAAGTACGTCATTTTGATGCTTCTTATAAGCATCCTTATCGGCCCTCGCAGCCGTAACAGGAGGTTCCTCAGCAGGTAAGGGTTCCTCAAGGCAGGTAAGGGTTTCTCAAGGATATATTGCTTTTTCTCTTGTTTGAGGACAATCCTCAGATTTCTATATCAGTCTAGGAAATTTGTCCCATTTAATTTGTCATTCTCAAGGACCGATCACAAAGATAGTGTGCTAGTAACGTTGTTTGATGACATGGATATCTACAATATAAATATGCAAAATAAGTTTATGATTTTAATCATTTAATAAGGTCTTATATTAAATGATACTCCCACTATTTAGTTAAAAACATCAACCCTCAAAAACTATTAGTGGGCCAAGATCCATATTTCACCTAACCTTGAGTTAGCTTTGGCTAATCACCTAAGACTTGGTTATTTAGGTAGACAACGCTTTGTCAATTACATCACATGTAACTCTTGGATGGTTGGCGAACAACACTTTGTTCTAATTCATCTAATGAATTAGTACCCAACCACATGCCTCTAAGTTCCCAATCCTATTGAGATAACGCTAGTTAAGTCGAACCCAATTTAAAATAACACGGATATCACTTTATCCTATCGCGTCTTACTAAGATTGTCAAGGTACTTTGCTTTGGCAACATGTTCAACCGAAGTCTTGACGAGTACTTTTAATTGGAAGGCATCTTGATTGACTTAATATTATTAGAGGGATTTAAAGATCTCATGATTTTATTAATATTAAAAATATGTTTGGTACATATCAATATATATATATATATCTGTGTGTGTTAGGAATCCTTCATACAATATGCAACGGAAAATAAAGTTGGATTCCTACCAAAGGACCTATACAAAGTGATCATATCGAGATTGATAGGAATCTTACCCTTGTAGCGTGTGTGTAGCAGAATCCTCGTTGCAAGACCACGAGTCACGAACAAAGATTTGCACCTTCGTCTCTACGGTATCCACACGATCAAATCGAAAAGGGTGTTTAAAAACAAGTTGCTAGACTCGGTTCAAAATCGATCAACGACGGCCGTGCAAAAACACCACAATCTCACGGCGGCGGCGGTGAGTATGGTGCAAGTGAGGCGGCGGTCGAGATGAAGCTTTTGGTGGCTTTTGATTTTGATAATTGATTAACCCTTAATCAACATTGTTATCATATTATATAATGCATATTAGATTTAATTAAAAGGGCTTTCAAAAAGCCTTATTGGCCCATACCAATATATTAATTAACTTCATATGTCTAATGCTTATAATTGTGACTCTTCTTAATTAATTAATTCATCCAATGAATTATATCTCCCTTTATCGATTTAATCTTTTGTGTGACCCGATAGGATCTTGCAATGTTGGCAGCGACATAAAATCTAATTTTATGTCACAAGCAATGAGCGGTATCTAGCAACACATCAAGGCTACCCAAATTACAAGAATGTCATTGACTCGACATAACCTACGAACTGCGATAATATTAACCATGTAACTTAATCCCTTTGTCCAATGTGTTTCGATTGAACACGAGTCATGGAATAGTCATACTCGTATATTCAATCTTTTATTTCTTGATCCCCAAGTAGAACTAGAATAAACGAATAAGCTCGATATCACATATCGACTCATTCGAGCACGGCCATGCATTGTAGTCTTACTTGATCAAGGCCCCAAACACTTCTCCCGTTATATAGGAGGGACAAATCCTTTCTTGACCACTCAACATCCCTCTACATAATTCGTGGTGTATCCAATGATTGTCTTTATAGTTTACCCTGTTACAGGTAACATTTGACAATATCAAGATACATGACTCCTTATGTTGGGATCTCTGGTGATCTCAAGTCGTAAGGATTACATACATAATTATCACTATGAGAATTGCTTATGACGTTCATATAACTATCCATGTAGCATTCTCATGGTGGGTCTGTGTTTATTTGATATCTCATATCTATGAACAATTCATCAATCAAAACATACTAGTCTCAATGCATTATCATTATCCTTATTCATGACAATACTTGACTAGGGACAATCTTTAAGAACAATACAATATTATTCTAAGGACATTAACATATATATGAATTCATATTACACAGATACTCGAACAATATATAATAATGAATTGCCATTAATAAAATCATAATACAGTGTATGTCATAAACAATTATCTAATGAGTTGTCTTAGGGCATATCCCAACAAATCTCCCACTTGCACTAAGACCAATCAGACATATACTTAATGCCTAGAGATCTAGTATGACGATCATGCTTTTGCTGTGATAGTGGCTTCGTCAGTGGGTCAGATACATTATCATCAGTTTGTACTTTGCATATTTTTACATCTCCTCTTTCAATGATTTCTCGAATGAAATGAAAACGCCGAAGTATATGCTTGGATCTTTGGTGAGATCTAGGTTCCTTAGCCAATGCGATGGCTTCATTGTTGTCACAATAGAGTCCAATCGGATCTAGTATGCTAGGCATCACCCCAAGTTCAGAAATGAACTTCTTGATCCAAACAGCTTCCTTTGCTGCATCTGAGGCATCAATGTATTCAGCTTCAGTTGTAGAATCGGCTACTGTCTCTTGCTTTGAACTCTTCCAGCTCACAGCACCTCCATTTAGGCAAAACACATATCCTGATTGCGATCGGAAATCATCTTTGTCGATTTGGAAGCTTGCATCAGTGTAACCTATTACA
This sequence comes from Haberlea rhodopensis, assembly GCA_907163345.1. Classification (NCBI taxonomy): domain Eukaryota; kingdom Viridiplantae; phylum Streptophyta; class Magnoliopsida; order Lamiales; family Gesneriaceae; genus Haberlea; species Haberlea rhodopensis. The sequence goes on from CAJQUN010000330.1 coordinate 71,231, forward strand.
TTGAGCTCTTCCTCACCTCCATAAATCAAGAATGTATCCTTAGTTCTTCTCAAGTACTTCAGGATATTCTTGACTGCAATCCAGTGACATTCACCTGGATCAACCTGATATCTGCTCGTCATGCTCAAAGCATACGAGACATCTGGACGAGTACATATCATGGCATACATGATAGATCCAATAGGTGACGGATATGGAATCTTACTCATGCGTTGTCTCTCATCTGGTGTTGAAGGACACTGATCCTTCGAGAGATGTATCCCATGTGTCATAGGCATGAATCATTTCTTTGATTCTTGCATGCTAAACCGTTTTAGCACTTTGTCTATGTATGTACTTTGACTTAGGCAAAGCAATCTTCTTGATCTATCTCTATAGATCTTGATACCTAATACATAGGTGGCTTCACCCAAGTCTTTCATAGAAAAGCAATTCCCTAGCCAAATCTTTACAGATTGTAAGGCAGGGATATCATTCCCAATTAGAAGTATGTCATCTACATACAATATTAGGAAGATAATTATGCTCCCACTGACCTTCTTGTAGACACAAGGTTCATCTATGTTTTTGATGAAACCAAACTCTTTGACTGCATCATCAAAACAAAGATTCCAACTCCGAGAAGCTTGCTTCAATCCATAAATGGATCGTTGTAGCTTGCATATCTTTCCAGCATCCTTTGGATCGACAAAACCCTCAGGTTGTGTCATGTACACATCCTTAAGTAAATTTCCATTAAGGAAAGTTGTTTTGACATCCATCTTCCAGATTTCATAATCATGAAATGCAGCTATTGCAAGCAAGATCCTAATGGATTTAACCATGGCAACTGGCGAAAAAGTTTCATCATAGTCAATACCATGAATTTGTTTGAAACCTTTTGCAACAAGTCGACCTTTAAAGGTTTGTACATTACCATCCATGTCGGTCTTCTTCTTGAAAATCCATTTGCACCCTATGGGTCTTACCCCTTCAGGCGGGTCAACCAAAGTCCATACTTGGTTTGCATACATGGGTTCCATCTCAGATTTCATGGCTTCTTGCCATTTCTCAGAATCAGTGCCCATTATAGCTTCTTGATAAGATGACGGTTCATCCTCATCAATAAGTAGTAAGTCACCTTATTGAGTCACAAAAATCCATAACTCAGTGGCTCACGGTGTTCTCTTACAGACCTACGCTGGGCTTGTGTCTCTTGAGCAGTCATTTCATCCACAACAGCTTGTGGTGTCTGCTCTGTTTACATCTCAATATCATGTTCAATGTTTTCTTGTGGTTGAACTTCACTAAGTTCTATTTGTCTCCCACTGGTTCTTCTCGAAATAAATTATCTTTCAAGAAAGACACCAGTCCGAGCAACAACTACTTTGTTCTCGGTGGGATAATAGAAATAGTATGCTTTCGTTTTATTAGGATACCCCACAAATAAACACTTATCAGATTTGGGTCCAAGTTTATTGGAGGCGTGACGTCTTACGTAAGCCTCACAACCCCAAATCTTCATAAAAGACATACTAGGACGCTTCTTAGTCCATATCTCATATGGTGTCTTTTCTACTGATTTAGATGGAACACAGTTCAGTATAAATATTGTTGTTTCTAAAGCATGTCCCCAAAAGGAAGTCGGAAGATCTGCATGACTCATCATTGATCGAACCATGTCCAACAAAGTTCGATTCCTCCTTTCGGATACACCATTCCATTGTGGAGTATACGGAGGAGTGAGTTGTGGGACTATCCCACATTCCTTTAGATAGTCATGAAACTCTTGGCTTAGGTATTCGCCTCCTCGATCTGATCGGAGGGTTTTGATACTTTTGCCAAGCTGGTTTTGTACTTCATTCTTGAAATCCTTGAACTTTTCAAAGGTTTCATTTTTTATGTTTCATTAGGTACACATACCCATATCTACTGAAGTCATCAGTAAATGTAACGAAGTATTGAAAACCACCTCTAGCTTGTGTGCTTATTGGTCCACATACATCACTATGTATGAGACTCAATAAATCATCTTTCTTTTCAACATGTCCCTTGAAAGGAGCTTTAGTCATCTTGCCCATTAAACAAGATTCACATGTTTCATATGATTCAAAATCAAATGAATCTATTACTCCATCCTTATGAAGTTTTGATATGCGATTCTCGTTTATATGGCCCAAGCGACAATGCCAGAGATAAGTTTGATTAGAATCATTATTCTTAATCCTTTTAGTATTTATGTTATAGACAGGCATATCAAGATTTAATACATAAAGACCATTAATCAATTGTGCACTAGCATAACACATATCATTCAAATAAATGGAGCAACACTTGTTCTTTATAATAAATGAAAAACCAATCTTGTCCAAACAAGAAATTGAAATAATGTTTCTAGTAATAGATGACACAAAATAACAGTCTTTTAAATCTAATAATAAACCAGAAGGTAAATTTAATGAATAATCTCCAATAGCTAATGCAGCAACTCTTGCTCCATTTCTCACTCGGAGATCAACCTCGCCTTTCGCCAACAACCTACTCCTTTTGAGATCCTGCACATTAACACAAATGTGAGAACCACATCCAGTATCTAATACCCATGATGAAGAAGTAGATACATTGACTTCTATAACAAAAATACCTGAAGCGGAAGTCACACTTCCTTTTGTCTTCTTAAGATCTTCCAGATATAATTTGCAGTTCCTCTTCCAATGACCGGTGTCACCGCAATGGAAGCAGTTCCCTTCCTTAGCCACTCCTATCTTTGGCTTGAGTGCAGAAGCATGAGGCTTAGATTTAACAAAGACTTTCTTGTTCTTCTTAAAGCCTTTTGCTTTAGCCTTTCCCTTGCTCTTATTCATAGTAAGAACATTAGTGGGCTTAGACGTCTTTGAGTTTGCTTCATATGTTCTTAAAATACCAAGCATTTGCGGTAGAGTCTTTTCGATTTCAATCATATTGTAATTCAAGACAAATTGACTGTAGCTATCAGGCAACGATTGCAAGATCACGTCTGTGGCCAACTCTTGGTCCAACGGAAAACCCAGCTTCTCAAGATTCTCAATGTACCCAATCATCTTTAGTACATGAGTTCCAACAAGGCTTCCTTCTACCATTCTGCACTGGAATAACGCTCTAGAGACGTCATACCTCTCTTGTCTAGCTTGTTGTTGGTAGAGTTGCTTTAAGCGTTCGATCATATCGAACACCTCCATTTCCTCATGTTGCTTCTGAAGCTCAGAGTTCATGGTGGCAAGCATAAGGCAACCAACATCAAGTGCGTCATTCTGATGCTTCTTGTAAGCATCCTTATCGATTTTAGCAGCCGTTACGGGAGGTTCCTCAGCAGGTAAGGGTTCCTCTAGGACATATTACTTTTTCTCTTGTTTGAGGACAATCCTCAAATTCCTATACCAGTCTAGGAAATTAGTCCCATTCAGTTTGTCCTTCTCAAGGACTGATCGCAATGATAGTGTGCTAGTTACATTGTTGATGCCATGGATATCTACAATATAAATATGCAAAATAAGTTTACGATTTTAATCATTTAATAAGGTCTTATATTAAATGATACTCCCACTATTTTGTTTAAAATATCAACCCTCGAAAACGTAGTGGGCCAAGATCCATATTTCACCTAATCCTGAGTTAGCTTTGGCTAATTACCCAAGACTCGGTTATTTAGGTAGACAATACTTTGTCAATTACATCACATGTAATTCTTGGATAGTTGGACGAACAACACTTTGTTTAAATTCATCTAATGAATTATTATCCAACCACATGCCTCTAGATTCCCAATCCTATTGAGATAACGCTAGTTAAGTCGAACCCAATTTTAAAATAACACGGATATCACTTTTATCCTTTCGCGCCTTACTAAGATTGTCACGGTGCTTTGCTTTGGCAAACCCACACAAGTTCAATCGAAGTCTTGACGAGTATTTTTAATTGGAAGACATCTTGATTTGACTTAATATTATAAGAGGGATTTATAGATCTCATGATTTTTATTAATATTGAAAATATGTCTGGTACATATATAAATATATACATATCTACATATATGTATATCAAGCATCAATATTAAATAAAACGATAAACATGCATCTCATACATCAACATAAAATAAACGTGACATGGTTATAGCCCCAACTAATGATTTTCTCAAGCCAATGAGAAAATACTAAAAGGTCAACCTAAGTACTTCTCTAAGCACCTCTTTGGCTCCATTTTGTGAATGGACTCCTTATCCCGCCACCTTGGTCCATCTTCATTGATCTCCATCAACAAAATAAACTATACTACATACCAATTACATGATATAGAGAATTCCTCGAGTTACATTCGAGGGGAACGTAGGGGAGGGATAACATTTAGAAAAAATAGAGAAGGCACGATTCGCAGGCCGTATTAAATTACAAACATTCACAAAATCCTATCCAATAGGTCATAGGGCTATAACCATGCACCATGCTCAAACAACACATAAAACATGCTATAACAATTAATGAATTAAATTCTAAACATTTTAAAATTTAATTCTAATTAAAACTGTAAAATAACATTTGATGAAATTATCTTACGCTCGGGACATCACATGCCACGAATACTTGGCGCGCCTCAAGCCATGGATCGGTCCAAGGTTCGAAACCTTAGCCCAACCCACGGCCAAACCATGCATGTGACTAGGGTTCGAAACCCTAGCCATCTCGGCGCCGTCTTGGACCGAATGTGGCTAAGGGTTCAAAACCCTAGTCCATTCACGTGCGGCGGCGGCTTGGAGCCGATGGGCTTAGGGTTCAAAACCCTAGCCCACATGCGGCGGTGGCTTGGAGCCGATGGGGCTTAGGGTTCGAAACCCTAACCCACATGCGGCGGCGGCTTGGCCCATGCTCGAGCCAAGGGTCCGAGACCCTTGTTCCAACCTGCGGCCGTGTTGATCATATGAGCCAATGGCTCGGTTTTGATCACGAATTATCATATACTTCGATCTTTCAATTATATCACATATAATATTGCAATAATTCCCACAAAATTGATTAATACATATCATATATGATTAAACAGTTTTTAAAGCATGCAAAAGATTCAAAACATGATTAAACAAGTAATCACATAAATCCGATATGAGCTTTGAACCTGACTCTGATACCACTGTTAGGAATCCTTCATACAATATGCAGCGGAAAATAAAATTGGATTCCTACCAAAGGACCTATACAAAGTGATCATATCGAGATTGATAGGAATCTTACCCTTGTAGCGTGTTTGTAGCAGAATCCTCGTTGCAAGATCACGAGTCACGAACAAAGATTTGCACCTTCGTCTCTACGGTATCCACACGATCAAATCGGAAAGTGTGTTTAAGAACAAGTTGCTAGACTCGTTCTTAAACCAAAACTAAACTCTCGGTTCAAAACCGATCAACGACGGCCGTTCAAAAAACACCACAATCTCACGGCGGCGGCGGTGAGTATGGTGCAAGTGAGGCGGCGGCCGAGATGAAGCTTTTGGTGGCTTTTGATTTTGATAATTGATTAACCCTTAATCAACCTTGTTATCATATTATATAATGCATATTAGATTTAATTAAAAGGGCTTTCAAAAAGCCTTATTGGCCTATACCAATATATTAATTAACTTCATATGTCTAATGCTTATAATTAAGACTCTTCTTAATTAATTAATTCATCCAATGAATTATATCTCCTTTTATCGATTTAATCTTTTGTGTGACCCGATAGGATCTTGCAATGTTGGCAGCGACATAAAATCTAATTTTATGTCACAAGCAATGAGCGGTATCTAGCAACACATCAAGGCTACCCAAATTACAAGAATGTCATTGACTCGACATAACCTACGAACTGCGATAATATTAACCATGTAACTTAATCCATTTGTCCAATGTGTTTAGATTGAACACGAGTCATGGAATAGTCATACTCGTATATTCAATCTTTTATTTCTTGTTTCCCAAGTAGAACTAGAATAAACGAATAAGCTCGATATCACATATCGACTCATTCGAGCACGGCCATGCATTTTAGTCTTACTTGATCAAGGGGCCAAACACTTCTCCCTTTATATAGGAGGGACAAATCCTTTCTTGATCACTCAACATCCCTCTACATAATTCGTGGTGTATCCAATGATTGTCTTTATAGTTTACCCTGTTACAGGTAACGTTTGACAATATCAAGATACATGACTCCTTATGTTGAGATCTCTGGTGATCTCAAGTCATAAGGATTACATACATAATTACCACTATGAGAATTGCTTATGACGTTCATATAACTATCCATGTAGCATTCTCATGGTGGGTCTGTCCAGTACATCGTTCTCTAACATGTACCCATGTGTTTGTTTGATATCTCATATCTATGAACAATTCATCAATCAAAACATACTAGTCTCAATGCATTATCATTATCATTATTCATGATAATACTTGACTAGGGACAATCTTTAAGAACAATACAATATTATTCTAAGGACATTAACATATATATCAATTCATATTACACAGATACTCGAACTATATATAATAATGAATTGCCATTAATAAAATCATAATACAGTGTATGTCATAAACAATCATCTAATGAGTTCTCTTAGGGCATATCCCAACAACATGTGCATATATGTATATCAATAATCAATATTAAATAAAAACGATAAACATGCACCACATACATCAACATAAATTAAATGTGACATGGTTATAGCCCCAACTACTGATTTTCTCAAGCCAAAGAGAAAATCTAAAAGGTCAACCTAAGGGTAACTTCTCCAAGCACCTCTTTGGTCCTTTTGTGAATGGCCTCCTCGTCTCGGCACCATGGTCCATCTTCATTGATCTCCATCAATAAAACTCTAACTATACTATATAACAATTAGATGATATAGAGAAGTCCTCGAGTTACATTCGTGGGGGAGCATATGGGAGGGAATACATTCAGAAAAATAGAGAAGGCACGACTCGCAGGCCGTATTTAAAATTACAATCATTCACAAAATTCATATATAATAGGTCATAAGGCTATAACCATGCACCATGCTCAAACAACACATAATACATGCTTGGACATAAATGAATTAAATTCTAAACATTTTAAAATTTAATTCTAAGTTAATAAAACTGTAAATTAAAATAACGAAAATTATCGCAAGGACATCAAATGTCTCGGACCCCACGCACATCAAATGTCTCAGACCCCGCGAACGAGAGGGGCATGGACGGCCGCCCTTCCTTGTGGGCGGTCGCCCGCTGACATAGGAGCGGTCGCCCGCCCCTCCTTGTGGGCGGTCGCCTGCCCACCTTGGGGCGATCTCCCACCCTTTTTTGGCGCGGTCGCCCGCCCCTTGCTGGGTCGTCGCCCACCTTGCGAAAGCTGTTCACTTGACGTTCGAGATTCGGTTGCCCGACTATCGAGCTACGTTCGTCCGACTATCAAGCTACGTTCGTCCGCCTTGCTAGATCAGTCGCGCGCATACATGTATCCAATACATAGAATTTATCAATATATCATATATATTTTTACGATGATTTCCACAAATTTATTATAACATATCATATATGTTCTTGCAGTTTATAATAAGCATGAAAGTAATAATTCAAAACATGATAAAACGATTATCACATAACCCCGATATGAGCTACATACACGGCTCTGATGCCACTGTAAGGAATCCAACATGCATATACGCAGCGGAATAAAAATTTGGATTCCCCACTGAGGACCTACACGGAGTGTTCATATCGGGTGTATCGAATTATACCTTTGACGCGTGTTTGAGCAGAATCCACGAAGCAGCAAGTCCTCGAGTCACGAGCAAAGCTATGGAACTTTGCCTCTACAGTATCCATGATCAAATCGAAAAGAGATGTTGAAGAGCAAGTTGCTAGACTTGATCTTCAACCGTGAAGGGATGAGTGACGCCGAAAACCAAGTGGCGGCCGTCCCTCTTGCTAGGTTTAGCTTTTTCCTTTTTCGTTAATCTTATTAACGTCAGAAACTCATGCTAGCTTTAACCTAATACACATACATATATACTGGTAAGATTAGGCGGCTAATCATCATTAGAATAAGGCTTTTCATAAAACCCTTGGCCCGTTCCCTATCTCTGTATATACATATATATATCATATTTAAATATATCTCTATATATCTAAATACGACCCATTTAATTATATGATTAAGACTCTTCTTAATCAACTTAATTCATCCAATGAATTTTAACTTCCCTTTATCGATTTAATCTTTTGTGCGACCCGCTAGGATCTTGCAACATTGGCAGTGACATAAAATCTAATTTTTATGTCACAAGCAATGAGCGGTATCTAGCAACACATCAAGGCTACCCAAGTTACAAGAATGTCATTGACTCGACATAACCTATGGCCTGTGATAATATTCACCATGTAACTTAATGCATTTGTCCTATGTGTTTAGATTAAACACGAGTCATGTAATAGTCATACTCGTATAGTTCAATCTTTTATTTCTTGATCACCAAGTAGACTAGAATAAACGAATAAGCTCGATATCACATATCGACTCATTCGAGCTTGGCCATGCATTTTAGTCTCACTTGATCAATGGCTCAAACACTTCTCCTGTTATATAGGAGGGACAAATCCTATCTTGATCACTTAACATCCCTCTACATAATTTGTGGTGTATCCAATGATTGTCTTTATAGTTTACCATGTTACAGGTAACGTTTGACAATATCAAGATACACGACTCCTTATGTTGGGATCTCTGGTGATCTCAAGTCGTAAGGATTACATACATTATTATCACATGAGAATTGCTTATGACATTCATATAATTATCCATGTAGCATTCTCATGGTGGGTCTATCAAGTACATTGTTCTCTAACATGTACCCATGTGTTGATTTGATATCTCATATCCATGAACAATTCATCAATCAATATATACTAGTCTCAATGCATTATCATTATCCTAATTCATGATAATACTTGATTAGGGACAATCTTTAAGAATAATAGAATATTATTCTAAGGACATTAACATATATATATATATATATATATATATTCATATTACACAGACATTTGAATAGTATATAATAATGAATTGCCTTTAATAAAATCATAATACAATGTATGCCAAAATCAATCATTTAATGAGTTGTCTTAGGGCATATCCCAACACATCCGCTGTCCAGAAACCGCCCCGAGCTTGCTGGATTCTAGATCTCTGCAATTAAAGCAAAGTAAACATTAGTACCAATCCTACTTGGGTCCAGACAGGATTAGTCCTTTCGGGACCCACACTTGTATAACCCTGAACCTTTTGGGTATGTGTGTGTCCTGAAATGTATTTGCAGCAAATGGTGATGGTGTTCTAGGGTGTTGCGTGTGATATTGAGTATATGCATGTTGTTTTGGTTCTTGGTTCCTGTTAGGAAACATATCTCTTCTGGACAGGCATACGATTATAATACCAGTTAGGTTTCGCTTCTCGAGTTGCCTGACCAATAGACTTATGTCCATGATTGGACTCTTGTACTGGTCTAGTTTTCTCTACTTTCTTAACATAACCAATACATTTATGTGATGCCCGCTCCTTAACGAGTGTTTGCTTAACAGGTTCCACCCAACTCATTTCGTTCATATACTATGTTAGATCTAAAAAATTCATTGTTTGAGACTTGTTCTTTACCAGACACAGCTGAGATTGAGTGCTAGAGGTATTACTAGAGATGTCAAATGGAGCATACGGCAAGAGGCACGGAACGGGCATGACACGACACAGAGCGACACTGCACGACCCGTTTTGCTACAGTGTTGTGTCGTGCTAGGAACGGCCCGGAACATGGAGTACCAGCTCGTGGGCTGGCACGGGCATGGGCACAACAATGTAGTTGTTGTTTTTTTAAAAAAAATTATTTGGCGATCGATCGCCACATATTGACGATCGATCGTCGAGTGGCAGTAGGTTACAGAAATGCTTGACGATCGATTGCCACATAATTGGTGATCGTTCACTGAGTGGCAGTAGGTTATACACGTGCTTGGCGATCGATCGCCACATAACTGGCGTTCGATCGCCGAAGGCCCAACGGTAAAAAAAAGTGCTATTCAACGGCTTTTTAAAAAAAAAAAAATTGGTTGTTATATATAGGTGTGTGTTGAGGAAACAATTTTCCTCTCAATCTCTAAGCTCTATATACTTGAAATGCTATAGTCTCAATTTGTTCATAAGAAGAAATAAGTTCGTCTTACGTTTGCCAATACAAGTACTAGCAACAAAGCCAATACTCATCCTAGCAAATATTTGGTAACTTTTATATGTGTTGCATTAGATAAATGTAGTCTATATATATAATGGCCGATTCATCTTATAATGTGAATTATGATGATGAAATTGATCAATTTCAAGAAAATGAAGAAAGCACACCAACTATTCAATCATCAACTAGAAGAACTTCAAAAGAACTAGTAATCTATGTCAACTATTCGATGTAGAAAAATGTTGAGGGAAAGGGATCAATGGCAGTTTGTAAAAAATGTAAAAACATTATGCACATGCTTCTTCTGGTGGTACATGTCATTTACTAAGACACATGGCTAAACATGAAAGAGAACCGACTGATGGTAACCAAACTACCCTTTCACAATTCGGTACTGGTAGTAGTAGTTCAAGGTTAGCTATTTTCACTTATAATGTTGAAAGATATAAGAGATAATTAGCTAAATACATAGTATGCGCAGAGAAAATTTTTTCAATGGGGAGCGGATGCGAAATTCATTAATTATATTCATTTAGGTTTGCAACCTCAACATAAATGATTTTCAAGGAATACTATTAAATTGGATGCATTCACAATTTTTAATGAATATAATTCAAATTTAATTACGTATTTAGGTAACCTTTCTTCGAAAGTAGCACTAACAAGTGATATTTGGACAATTTATATTGGCAATACATCATATCTATGTGTTACAGGACATTGGATTGACGAAAACTGGTTGTTAGATAAAAAAAAAGGTTTCACAAAAATTGATTGGCCTCATACGGGTGGATTATTTCTAATGCCATTATGCAAGTTACTAATAATTATAATATCAGTAATAAAATCTTCTTTATTTCATTTGATAATGCAACTAATAATACCGCTGCAATTACTATATTAAACACTTATTTGAAACCAATTTTAAATGGTGATCTTTTTCATATTCGTTGTGCACGTCATATTTTAAATTCGTGTGTGCAAGATGATTGAAACCACTTGAGCTTCATTTAGAAAAATAAAGACTACTCTTAAATTTCTTAATGGTTCAGTTGCTAGAAAACAAGACTTCAAAAGTTTATGCATTTCTCATGGTTTGAATTATAAAGATTTTCCTTATGATGTTCCTAATAGGTGGAATTCACATATTTAATGTTGCAAGCATGTTTACCTTATAGAAATGCGATCACTTTATTTTTTAATGAAAGGATAACCGAACATTTTCATATTGAAGAAACTGATTGGAAAATTGCTTCTAATATTTGTAATTTTTTAGAACATTTTTATGATGCTACAAATTTATTTTTGGGCTGTATTATCCAACTCATCAATATTTTTGAATAAAAATTATGAAATTAGTAAATGTTTTGCATTACATAGATCTGATCTGTTTTTTACAGGTATTGTTGAACCAATGGAGTATAAATTTAAAAAATATTGGAAAACTATCCCTATTGCTTGGCATCAATTCTGGATCCTATATTAAAATTATATAGTGTAGAAATTATAATAGAATCTTATTACACCAACAAGGCTTATGAAAATGTTAATATTAATCAAGAGAAAGAACGCATTAGTAAATATTTGTTTGCTTTATTTTTTTTATATGATTCGTTACATAATTCTAGATCAATTCCAGTAACAGAAAGTGGTAGTAGTGGTGTTAGTACTAGTAAGGGTTCTGTGTGAACAATGTTATGAAGCAGACAAGACATTACTTCCGCTTCTTCTAGTTCTAGTTCTAATACATCTTCATTTACTGAGCTTTATTTATATCTAAACCAAGTCATAAATTTCAGTGAACGAGAAATAGAAACTTTTGATGTTTTGACATGGTGGAAAGACAATGCTAGACTTTTGCCAGTACTTTCCATAATGGCACGTGATCTACTAACTCTTCTGATATCCACAGTTCCATCCGAGTCTTGTTTTAGTGCAGGTGGAAGAGTCATTGATGAAAAAAGAAGTAGAATGAAATCAAACACTGTGGAGATGTGTATTCTTTTAAAGGATTGGTTGGATGCTGATAGACGCTTACAAGATTTGGGAGGACATGATGTTTCTTAGGATGAAAATGAAGAAAACTAGAATATTTTTTTAAACTCTTTTGTTCTGATTTTGTTTTGTTCAATGTAAATTGTAATATTCAATTCGTAGTCAACAAATTTTTATTTTGCAAGTATATTGTGCCAATATATATTTTATTATACTATTATTATATTTAAATAATTAAAATTAATAAAAAAAATTATTTGGGTCGTGCCGCGCGAGGCACTGTGTAAGGCCCTCGCTACCTTAACCCGCTATTAGTGCATTATCAACATATAATGGTGCATACTTTTATCAATTAAAGAATTCTTGTACATGCCCAAATGACCTTAACATGCCATTTATAAAGTTTTCGGCATTATTCATCTTAAAGTACAATTCTCAACACAGCTCAGCCTTCATAAATATACATCTCATTACACACTAACATGCTCTCAATTCATTATGCAATTCCGTTTAACTAATTGCATGCAAACCATAAATGAAAAGAGAAACGTTCATAGCCTTTATACAATCCATATACACATCAGAATGCTCACAGGCGAGCATTGAATAAGTGAATGTGTATTGAATGTATAAAGCATACTACTCAATACTAACATTGGTACCTCAGCCCTGGAAGTATTTCCAATCAACAGCTCGAGCTCAACTCCAGAGCCATTGATGTACATGTTCTATCTGTCCCAACAGAAACAACCCCCACACGGGGTGATCATACTAATAACACCATCTCAATAACAACAATATCACAATTCATAATTTACAGAACATAAAGCTGTAAATTTAAAAGATACTCCTTGTATAGTATCGTCATCAAATGGGGCCTCCCATTCTGTTCCTGTTCTCACAATAGCCAAACTCATCAAACTCCCAAAATCAGTTAATCATTACATTGATTAACTTAACTCATTCCCACAAGGCCAATTCCATAAACAAATATAATTAAACCATTACGTTAATGATTTACAGAAATCACATAAACCTCAATTAATGATTTCCCAGTTTCATCACATCGTGTCCCATCACTCGCTCAACAGCGGCGGTATCATAACCTCTCGCACGCTCAACAACGACGACATCATAACCGACGTTCGCTCACAGCGACAACATCATAACCCTTGCTCGCTAAATAACGGCATCACATAATTCTCAACAATGCCAACTCATTGCAACAATAATATATTATTCATTCAACAATGACAATATTATATAAAACTATGCTCGTACATTATACATACATTATAGTCCAATAGCCAGAACTAATCATTGTCTTAGACCCGAGATCCAGTGATTTATTCGCTATTAACTGCACACAATCATACATTAGCACATAACCACATGCACAAGCATGTAGCCAACCCCCAAATACATCATCTTACCACGATGATTAATCATAATTACTGAACTATGCGTACTACTCAAGACATCACATTTAATCCTACGTTCAATGTATTACCGATTAACTCGAACGAGTAGTACGTCTTACAAAAGTTCAACCCAAACCATTTAATTTTAAAGTGAATGTAGACATCGTCCCGAAAATCTACCAAACAAACCCCAATTCCAAAATCCCAACTTTTAGCAAAAGTTTTGAAAAACAAAGAAATAGAGGCCGCGATCGATAGCCATTTCCCGCGATCGATCGCGAGATCTTACTGCCCAAAAATTAAACATCCGCGATCGATTGCCGTCACATGCCGATCGATCGCCAACACCATCTGACTCCCCGCGATCAATCGCAACTTCTCACGATCGATCTTGGGGACTGTACATCGTCAACCAAAATCAGCGAAATGTCGTGATTGATTGGCGCCAACGCCGCGATCGATCGCGACCTGTGATTTTCGGAAAAATTTGGGCTTCCATGGTGTTTTTCACACCCAACTTAAAACCAACACCCCAACACCTTCAACACATCAAGTACTCCATTAAAAGCCATTAAAAGCTCCAAAAACAACACTTTACAATTTTTTCCAAAAATCCTCAGAGCCCAAATCCAAATCCAAACCCAAGCAAACTACACAAAACCACAATCAAAACAAAGATAAAAGCGAGGGGAAGAACATTACCCAATTATCTTCGAGAAACCTCGCTCCAAGATCAAGCCTTGCTCGATTCTTCCATGGGAGAAGAAAGGGGGGAAAGGGAATAAGGTGGGGGAGGAGAGAAGGCGTGGACAGATGAGAGAGGGAGAGGAAGGGGAAATGACTGAACACCGAGTCCACTTGGTATATATACTACCAAAGCTCCAAAAACTCGAGTCTCAAATACTCGCATCATAAACCATTACAAAATCATGCGTGTTCAATAATTATCTCTCACTCACTCAATTACGTCACATACCTCAATCCAAAGCTCCCCAGACTCCAGATCACACTACTAACACTACTAACACAATTCCAAGGTTTATCACTTCAGTGAGGATACAATCTCAACCCTTGGATCTCAACACCATAATTATCTCATACTTTTCAAAATTAAATTCCATTAGGGATTATAACCACTCTGGGATTAACTTTACACACGGCCTATAAGTCACGGGTCTATGGGTTGTGCCAGGCCTTTGGAAAACAAAGATGGGCCTTGCCGGCCAGGCACAGAACAGTGCCGGGCGGCAGGAATTACCGGGTCATGCCGGGTCGACACAACCTGTTTGACATCACTAGGTATTACTATCATTGTTGATATAACTGTTGGGATCGGAGAAGTATTTAGAAGGGGGAGGGGTGTTGAATAAACACTCGACTCAAATTCGATTTTTCTTTGTTGCTACAGACTGTTAAGTACTGCAGTAGCTTCTCAATTAGTTGCAAGTCAACAGACACTGAAAATATTGCGTAATACGTCTGCTGAACTTGTGAGTAATAAAAACTGAAAGGTAAATGTAGAAAGTAATTGACACAAGAATTGTTTCTGGAAGTTTGAAGCACAACGCTTCTACGTCTCCCCTTCTTCCTTTGCAAGAAGGATTCACTAGAAGACTTTGAGTAATACAATCCTGTTGTACAACCCCGATTCAGCTGGATTTACCGCACTACCAGACTGAAACTCCTAGTCTCTCAATATGTTCAGACACAATCGGTCTGATAGTTACAAAGAGATCACTCTTCTATCTTAAAACAAAATACAATTGATAGAGTGTTTTAATCTAAGCACAAATGATCATTAAGTGATCAAATAAAACAATAAGCTGTGCTTCTAATTTTGAGCAGTTCGATAAGATGAAATCTTTCGATGATAGCGTTCTGCTCAACTAAATGCTCGATAAGTTGATTGGTCTTTTTGATCTTGTATGAGTTTGATTTTGTCCGACTCTTGTCTCTTTTGAGCATTTTAAGTTGCACCTATATATAAGCATCTCTGCCAACAACAATATTTCCTTTTGTGTGCAACTCTATACTTTCGTCAATATCTGAACAAGCTGTAGTATGATATTTTAGACACTTTCCCTTCTGGTCTGTTCTTTCGGCGCTTGTCAGATAGGATCTCCTTTGTATATTTACCGTTTAAGGTAATCTTCAGTCCTTGGTCTTTTTCAGCATTAAATGCACCATTAAATGCTTCAATAAATAGTTGTTGATTATTCGGACTGAAGAACGAAGCTTACTAGCTTAGTCTATTCTGATATGCTCTGCATCGATCTGGGTCGATCTGAACTGGTCTGATCTGGTTGACATTGATCCGCGTCGATCTGGTCTGTTCTGATCTTGTTGACATAGATCTGGTCTGTATCATTCTGGTTGACATTGATCTGGTCTGCTTTGATATAGACTTTATCGATCTGGTATGTTTTATCATCTTTAAAATCAGGAACTAACAAATTTCCCCTTTTTGATGATGACAAAAGCTAGCTTTTTAATCTTCTTCTAAAGTCCTTTTTCTTGTAGAATATTTTTTCAGATAGATTAAGTCTTTTTGTTCAAAATAAATGAACTATTCAAAATAAATGAATAGGACTGAGAATTTTGATTGAAAGACTTTTTATTAACATGTCTGATGAATACATTTACATATGTCATTCATTACAGACAGTTATCTATGTCATTTTTTTTATAAGTTGTTGTTCTAGTCTGCTTTCTGGTCTTCATTTATTTCTTATTTTCTCCCTTTTTGTCAGCAGCAATCTCCTGAAGGAAATCTACGATCTACGTAAGCTGAGCGCAGATAGCATCCAGACGATGATCTTGAGTAAGGAGGGATTTTGCAACAGCAGTTTTGACTTCAGAAGCCAGCTCGATCTATTCTTTTCTCAGGCTGGTTTTATAGGATGCTTGCTGAGAGAACAAATCGTTCAGACCATGCTGAATACCGTTGATGCTCTTCATCATCTTGTCCTTGAATGAATCAAAATCCAGAGAGGTAGTCCGCTGGCTTTGATGAACTTACTCCCTGGGAGAGAAAGAGAAAGTTATTAGATAGCTCTTGAAGGGACTTGACCACTGATGGAACATCATCAACGGAGTCTGGAATTTCTTCAGCATGTGACACAATCAGCTCTTCCCCTTTTTCAGTCATCACAGCAAAAGAATCAACAGTTTGGCGAGTGTCGGGCCGGACTAGTTCCACCAGATCCGTAGAAAATTGATTAAAAAGGCCAAATCTGTAGCAGACTAATCTGGAGGGGATTTTGGTCGAAAAAGCTCCTCAATCTGTGGAGCTGCAACAGTGATGGGCACAACTAGATCCACATCGACAAGGTCTGGAGGGACATTAGTCTGTGGTGCGACTAGTGTGCTGGTCTGAGCCACTGAGACTGAGGACGCAAAAGGAATGGAGGTGGTAGGTGATTCCAGCAGTACGTCCATGGCCTCAGCCTCTACAGCAGACGGAGCATTAGACAGTGGCTGCTCTGCAGGCTTAATGATGGTCTGCTCAGAGCTCTCCCCTGCCACAGTCTGACTTGCTGTTGGGTGATCTGCACTGGAGGAGGGGTAGAGAGGTTCAGCCGGTTGCGATGCAGACGGACAGCCATATGAAGAGTTAAAATATCAATCTCCAACTGAGCTATGACCGCGCTGTCATCCTTGACAATCGGGCTGGTGACATCAAATTTGCTTTCTTGGCTTGGAGTAGGAGGTTTTCCAGCCTCAACCTGTGTTTAGCGCAAAACAAATCTTTGCGATGCACAACAATGCGAACATCATCTATTTTTGTGCCCTTTAGAACCTCCTGTTCCATCTTGTGCAGCCGCTTGAGTTTACCAAAGAACAGATTGAAGTGGTTGACCGTTCTGTACTGGACCCATTCATCGAATACAACGGTGAGGGCTTGTACTTTGTCTTCAATGTCTTCCATGGCAATGTCAATGGTGGTTTGAGCAGTTGATTTGGGCTTGGAGGGTGCAGACTCTGTCAAGGTGGCTTTGCCCTTTCCAGCAACAAACGAGGGCTTAATCCCTGATTGGGTGTAATCGTCAAATTCTTTGATTACAATCCCCTTGACAGCTGGGATTTGGGATGGGACTCGGGTCACCACCTTGGGTAGAGTGGGTGGAGCTGTGGATGGTTGGGCTTTGGATGGTTGACGGGTGGAGCTTGGATTTTGGGAGTGGAGCTTGGGATATAGTGGTTGCTTTGGTTGGAGGAAGTGAAGATATGGGTTTGGGGTTTAAGGTTGCCAGAGGTTTGGTGATTTTGGGTTCGTGGCTTCTTTGGTAGGGTTTTTGAGAGGGACGAAGTAGTGGAGGCAGCCTGTGTTTCATCCGAGTCAGTCTGGACCACTACCAGTTTACCATTGGCCCTTGATGTCTTTATCTCTGCAGTTTGTTCTGCACCAACCTCCATTCTGACACTTCCTTGGGAGTTGGCGGAGCACTTTTGGATCGTAGCAAAGCCAGTCCTTTAGGATTGATGACCTTGAATGAACTGAGTGCTGAAGGTTTCCCCAGCTCGATATTCAAAGACTCCAACAGCTTGCTCAGAGGAACAGCAAAACAGACAGCCTGCTTTGCGGACGTGATGGTCTCCAACAGAACACCAAATAGAATGGAGGACCAGTCCACTTTCTGTCCAAAATGAATAGCTGCCATCACCCCGAACTTCTCAGACGTCACCGCGTCAAAACTCACAGGCTTGCTCAGTAGTGGCTTTCCGACGATATCACAGAGCACTTGGAAGTGGAAAGACATCTCCTTCTTCTTGAATGAAGGCCTGAGTGTAGGTTTGAAGACTGATACTCGGCGTTGAAATTCCTCCAAAGTGGCTCTGGACAAGTTAGCGAAGTCGGACATTTCAGATGTAGGAAGTTCAAACGTCTCTGTAAACAGCTCCTGAGAAATTTCAATAGTCTAGCCATTTACTGAAGAAGAGGTAGAATTCTTGCGAGATACGGCGTTGGAAAATAGTTCTTTGATCGCGGATTCATATACCGTCGTGCCGCATTCCAAAAATTTCCGCAGCCCTGATTTCCAGATTCTTGAAAGTAGACACCATTTCGGTGTCTTCCATCCTGTATATAGCATCGAACACAATTGACGTTCCCCCTTCGTCTTTATCTAGCTTGACTGATGGACTCATCGGAGTTGAAGCAGTTGAGCAAGTCTCCTTACCAAACCGTTTAAGTAGCTCCTTGGTGTACTTGGTTTGATTAATGAAGATTCCATTATCAAGCTGTTTGACTTGTAGACCCAGGAAGAATGACAATTCTCCCATCATGCTCATCTCAAATTGACTCTGCATTAACTAAGAAAACTTCTCGCATAGCTTGGGGTTAGTTGACCCAAAAATGATATCATCAACATATATTTGAATTAACAGAGTATGTTCCCCCTTAATAAATTTAAATAAAGTTTTATCTACTGAGCCGATCTGGAAATCATGATCCAGAAGAAATTGAGACATAGTGTCATATAGGCTCTGGGGGCTTGTTTATGTCCATACACTGCTTTATTTAGTAGGAATACATGATCTGGAAATGAGTGATTAAGAAATTCAGGAGGTTGCTCGATGTAGACTTCCTCCTGAAGTTTGCCATTAAGAAATGCACTCTTCACGTCCATTTGATATACCTTGAAATCTTTAAAAGTAGCATATGCAAGAAAGATTCGAATGGCTTCTAGTCTGGCAACTGGTGCAAAAGATTCATCAAAGTCGATTCATTCTTCTTGTCTAAAGCCTTGTGCAACCAGTCTAGCCTTGTTTCTAACTACTACGCCATTTGCATCTAGCTTGTTTCTGAAAACCCATCTGGTTCCAATAACAGGCTGATCACTTGGTCTGGGAGTTAAACTCCACACCTGATTTTGTTCAAATTGGTTGAGCTCTTCTTGCATAGCCTCTATCCAGTTATAGTCAGCTAAAGCTTCGTCAGTCTGTTTTGGTTCCAGGTTGGATATGAATGCAGTGTAGGTAAATTTACCCATCATCTGTCCTCTAGTTCTTATGGTGCAGATGGACTTCCAATCACCAGATCAGGTGGATGCCTCTTAGTCCAGCGGTAGTTTGGTTCGAGAACATCTGATCCTGATGGAGGCAGAATGCTGATATCTTCAGTATTGATCTTTACGTTGGTATCCGTTGCTAACGGATCAGCGACATCAGCTCGATCTGGTAGAGGTTCAGTGGCTTCTACCGGTCTGTCTAGTACTTCAGGTTCTGGTGGATTGTCTCTTAACCTGCTAACTGCATTCTCATCATCACTGTTAACTTCGAGATGGATATTTTCCATCTGATTTTGAATCATTTCCTTATGGTTCTCAATATCAAGAAATTCATCAAAAACTACATGAATTGACCAATCCACAGTTAGAGTTTGATTATTGAAGACATGAAATGCTTTGCTAACAGATGAAAGAATATTACATCATCTGACTTAGATTCGAAAGCGGTTAAATGATTTTTACCGTTGTTGTGGACATAGCATTTGCAACCGAAGATACGAAAATATGAAATGGTCGGCTTGTTATTTGTCCAAACTTCATACGGTGTTGCATTTAATTTCTTATTAATCATGGACCGATTCTGTGTATATCATGCAGTATTGACAGCATCTGCCCAGAACTTTTGAGAGATTCCAGAGTCAGCAAGCAGTGTTCTTGCTGCTTCCTTGAGCGTTCTGTTGCGTCGTTCTGCAACTCCATTTTGTTGAGGAGTGCGAGCTGCTGAGTATTCATGTTTGATCCCTTGGTCATCTAGAAAGGATTCAAGAGTTTGATTTGAGAATCCAGTGCCTTTGTCACTTCGAATCCTGTCTATCCCAGAGGATTTCTCGTTCTGAAATGCGCTTCAACAACTTGATCAATTTCGGGCCGGTCTGGTCTTTACTGCTCAAAAATATAGTCCATGTAAAACGTGAGTAATCATCAATAACAACAAGAGTATAACGCATTCCCCCTAAACTTGTTATTGGTATTGGACCAAACAAGTCTATGTGCAATAATTCTAAGCAGCATGGGGAGGATTTGGCATTCTTGTTCTTAAAGGATGATCTGACTTGCTTGCCCATTTGACAGGCTTGACAGATCTTATCCTTAGCAAAGTTGATCTTTGGCAGACCGATAACTAAATCATTTTTACATAGGCTAGAAATAGTCTTGAAATTAAGATGATTCAAGCGTTTATGCCATAGCCAATGTTTATTATCGTTGTTAGCGATGAAACAAGTAGGATTATCAGGGTGATCATGATTCCAGCTAATCTTATAAGTATTTACATTCCTGATTCCTACTAGCATGGTTTTACCATTAGATGATTTAACAGTGCAAGTGTGTTTGTGAAATTCTATGGTATAACCATTGTTACATAGTTGACTTATACTAATCAGATTACAGCATAAATTCTCAACTAATAACACATCTTTTATGATAACGCCATGGACAATCTTACCCTTGCCCACGGTCTTACCCTTTGAATTATCACCGAATGTGATCTTAGGACCCGTGTATTCAGTAATATCAGATAGCAGCTCGATGTTTCCTGTCATGTGTCGAGAACATCCACTGTTTAAATACCAGTCTGAAGGATTCTTCTTGGGTTCCTGTCAAAACAAAAATTTATAGTTGGTAACCAATCCTACTTGGGTCAAGAATGGATTAGTCCTTTGGGGACCCACACCTTGTTTGTGTGTGTGTGGTGTGGTGTGTGCTTTTATTGGTGATGGTGTTCTTGGGTGATGTATGTGATAGTGAGTGTATGCATGTTGTTTTGGTTTTTGGTTTCTGTTGGCAAGCATATACCTCTTCTGGACAGGCATACAATTATAGTACCAGTTGGGTTTTACCTCTCGAGTTGTCTGACTAGTGAGCTTATGTCCATTTATGAACTTTCGCCCAGGTCTGACTTTCTCTATTGGCTCAACATAACTGATACTTTTGTGTGATGCCTGTTCCTTGATGAGTATTGGCTTAACAGGTTCCTTAACCAACTCACTTGATTCATTAACTGTGCTGGATCTGACAAAGTTCATTGTTTGAACCTTGTTCTTCTCTAGACACAGTTGAGATTTGATATCAGATGAGCTACTTTCATTGTCAGAGTAGTCTATACCGGTGATCACCAGCAAGCCTTATCGACTCAAGCATCTCATCTTTTCTGGCAGTTCATGCGTTCCATGTGCGAACCAGCTTAATGAGTTTCTGGTGTGCACATATGGCCTCGTCCCTTTCTTTCCCAAGTAGACTAGTCTACTTTTTCCCTTATGCATTCCAACTCCTTTGATTATTGACAACCAAGTTTGTTGTTTTGCTGTTCCATTGGGATTGAATGTTCACTCTTATAATTCTCGAAGGACTCATACATCATCTGATACTCATTAATCATGTCCTGTAATGCGTTAGTGAGTTCATTATATGAAAATTCAGAGAGATTAGAGTCAGTTACCTCACTGTCATCATTGGCCATTAGACAGTGAACTTCTTCATCTTCACTCTCACTGGATGAGCTGGTAGATTCTCCTGATTCAGATTCTGAATCAGCCCATTTGCTCTTGTTTTCTTCAGCCACCAGTACTTTCTGGTCTCTGTCCCTTCTGGATGATCTTCTATTTTCCTTGGACTTTCTATAGTCCTTGGATCCTCTCTTCTGATCATCCTTCATTGGCTTAGGACAGTCAGCGATAAAATGTCATTGTTTAAGACAGTTGAAGCAGACGCGATCATCCTCGTATGATCTACTTTTGAAGTTCTGCTTCTTTGGATAAGATTGATAGTTCTTCTGATTCTTTTTCATAAATTTTCCAAATTTCTTGACAAACAGTGCCCTTGCATCATTGCGTATTTGTTCAGGAGTCATATCTGTTATGGTGGACAGAGATTCTGATGCAATAAGGGCTTTGTTTGGTTGACTGGTACTGTGTTAATCTTCAATCTGCATGCCTAGTTCAAACTCGTATTCCTTTAAGTTGGCAAATAGATCATGTAGGTCTATCTTGTTTAAGTCTTTGGATTCTCTCATGACAATTGTTTTTACATCCCATTCTCTTGGGAGACCTCTCATGACATTTATAGTGACTTCTCTGTTGGATAGATCCTTACCTAGGCTGTTGAGTTCATTGATGATTCCAGTTACTCTTTCATCGTACTCACTGAGAGTTTCTCCGGATATCATTTTGATGTTAACGAACTTCTGTAGAGCGACAGTGAGTTTGTTTTCCTTGGTTTGATCATTCCCTTCACACAACTGAGCAATCTTTTCCCAGATGTCTTTAGCAGTGAGACACATCGTGATTTTGTTGAACATGTTTCTGTCCAATGTTTTGAACAATATATCTTTAGCCACATTGTCCAGATTTGTTTTTTTCTTTTCCTCATTTGTCCAGGATGCTCTTTCCTTTTTGACCATCTGAGGTTCACCACTAGTAATAGCAGCTGCTATGTTGATCTTCATTGGCCAATCAGTGATGACGAACCACATGTCATCGTCTTGAGCACTCAGATGTGCTTGCATACGAATTCTCCAGTCATCGTATTCGTCTTTCTTGAACATTGGAATCTTGTTGAATGAGGCTATCAGTTTTTAGTATTTCTCAAAATTGAGAAGACATGGCTCTGATACCACTTGTTAGGATCGAAAAAGTGTTTAGAAGGGGGGGGGGGTGTGTTGAATAAACACTTGACTCAAATTCGATTTTTCTTTGTTACTACAGACTTTTAAGTACTGCAGTAGCTTCTCAATTAGTTGCAAGTCAACAGACACTTATAATAGTGCGGACTGAACTTGTGAGTAATAAAAACTGAAAGGTAAATGTACGAAGTAAATGACACGAGAATTGTTTCTGGAAGTTCGAAGCACAACGCTTCTATGTCCCCCATTCTTCATTTGCAGGAAGGATTCACTAGAAGACTTTGAGTAATACAATCCTGTTGTACAACCCCGATTCAGCTGGATTTACCCCACTACCAAACTGAAACTCCTAGTCTCTCAATCTGTTCAGACATAATCCGTCTGACAGTTACAAAGAGCTCACTCTTCTATCTTAGAACAAAATACAATTGATAGAGTGTTTTAATCTAAGCACAAATGATCCTTAAGTGATCAAATAATGTGCTTCTAATTTGAGCAGATCGATAAGATGAAATCTTTCGATGATAGCGTTCTGCTCAACTGGATGCTCGATAAAGTTGATTGATCTTTTTGATCTTGTATGCGTTTTGAATCTCTTGTGTTCGACTCTTGTCTATTTTGAGCATTTTAAGTTGCACCTATAGATAAGCATCTCTACCAACGACAATATTTCCTTTTGTGTGCAACTCTATACTTTGGTCAATATCTGAACAAGCTCCAGTCTGCTATTGTAGACACTTTCCCTTCTGGTCTATTCTTTCGGCGCTTGTCAGATAGGATCTCCTTTGTCTATTTACCATTTAAGGTAATCTTCAGCCCTTGGTCTTTTTCGGCATTAAATGCACCATTAGATGCTTCAATAAATAGCCGTTGATTATTCGGACTGAAAAACGAACCTTACTAGCTTAGTCTGTTCTGATCTTGTTGACGTAGATCTGGTATGTATCAGTCTGGTTGACATCGATCTAGTCTGCTTTGATATGGACTTTATCGGTCTGGTCTGTTTTGTCATCTTTAAAATCCAGATTAACAATAACCTATACCTGCAAGATCACGAGCAAGCCTTATCGACTATAATATTTCATCTTTTCTAGCGGTTGATGTGTTCCATGTGCGAACCAACTTGATAAGTTTATGATGAGCACATTTAACTTCGTCATTTTTCTTTCTAGAGAATACTTAATTTTTCTTTTAAGCATTCAAGCTCCTTTGATTGTTCACAATCAAGTTTATTATCCTGTTGTTCGATTGGGCTAGTAAGTTCAGTCTTGTAGTTCTCAAAGGACTTGTACAACACTTGATACACATTTATCATGTCCTGTAATGCATTAGTGAGTTCAGTATGTGTAAATTCAGAGAGATTTGAATCAGTTACCTCATTGTCGTCATTTGCCATGAGACATTGGACTCCTTCATCTTCACTTTCACTTGAAGAACTTGAAGATTCTTCTGATTCTGATTCTGAATCAGCCCACTTGCTCTTGTTTTCCTCAGCAACAAGTACTTTCTGATCTCTATCTCTTCTGGATGATCTTCTCTTCTCCTTAGATTTCTTGTAGTCCTTGGAAGCTCTCTTTTGATAATCCTTCTTTGGATTAGTACAATCGGCGATGAAATGTCCAGGTTTAAGACAGTTGAAGAAAACACGATCATCTTCTTCTGATCTATTCTTGAAGTTCTGCTTCCTTGGATAAGACTGATATGTCTTCTGGTTCTTTTTCATGAATTTCCCAAATTTCTTGACAAACAAAGCTATTGCATCATTACACATTTGTTCAGTAGTCATCTATGTTGTGGTGGACAGGGACTCTGATGCAGCAAGGGCTTTCATTAGTTGTCTAGTACTTAGTTCATCTTCAACCTGGATGCCTAGCTTGAACTCATACGCCTTTAAGCCAGCAAATAGATCGTGCAGATCGGTCTTGTTTATATCTTTGGATTCCCTCATAGCTATGGTCTTCACATCCCATTCCCTTGGAAGACCCCTCATCACTTTTAGAGTAATTTCTATGTTTGATAGTTCCTTACCCAGGCTATTGAGTTCATTTATAATTCCTATCACTCTTTCATCGTATTCATTTAGAGTTTCTCCAGATATCATCTTGATGTTCTCAATTTTTTTGTAGAGCGACAATAAGCTTGTTCTCTTTGGTTTGATCATTTCATTCACATAGCTGTGCAATCTTTTCCCAGATGTCTTTCGCAGTAGAACACATTTTTGATTTTATTGCATGTTCTTGTCCAATGTCTTAAATAGAATGTCCTTAGCCACGTTGTCTAAGTTTGCTTTTTTCTTTTCCTCATTGGTCAAGGACACTCTATCCTTTTCAACCATTTGAGGTTCACCACTGGTAATAGCCGCTTTTGTGTTGACTTTCATAATGGTCATTGGTCTGTTAGTGATGATGTACCACATATCATCATCCTGAGCACTTAGATATGCTTGCATCCGAATTCTCAAGTATTCATCATTTTTGAACATCGGAACCTTATGAGACCATCAGTTCTTAGTATTCTCACAATTGAGAAGACATTGCTCTGATACCACTTGTTAGGATTAGAGTAGTGTTTAGAAGGGGGGTTGAATAAACAATAGACTCAATTTCTGGTTTCTTCAATATACAACAGACTGTTGCAGTAATATCTCAATTGATGAACAAGTCAGCAGACACTAGAGTTAGTGCGGAAGATGTCTACTGGACTTGTGAGGTTAAGAAGCTGAATTGTAAATACAGAAAGTAAGTGATGCAAGATATGTTCTGGAAGTTCGAATCACAACGCATCTACGTCTCCCCTTCTCCCTTTGCATGAAGGTTACACTAGAAGACTTTGGTTTACACTTTACAACATACAACCTTCTTAGGAACCCACACAGATTTTTCTAAACTCTTAGCAATACAACAATCACAGTTGTTTACAATGTGTTTTTACAACACTCACACAAAATATAAATATTGGATCTTCGAGTGTTCTTGAGCAGCAGACTCAGTAGGCTTTAATCTTGAAGATCACAATGATGTGTTTGTGCTACTCTTGCAAAACTTCAGAATGTTGCAATAAGCGTTTTAAATGTTTTGCTTGAAGTTGATTACTGATGACTAAGAGTTGAGAACTTAGCGAATAGGAAGGACTTCTTCATTCTTTTCTTTGACTTATTTATAGACGTAAAAGTCTAACAACAACTATATTTTAACTGGAAAGGATCGCGTAAAATCAGCTTCATGATTTTCTTCCAAATTTTTTTTGTCTTCTTTCCAATTTTGTTAATCAACGGCTAGTTCATTCTGACGCGATTGGCGGAGCTGATATATCAGTGTGGCGCTCTGTTGTACATTTATCAGAGTGAGCCTGTACGTGTTTTGTCTTGTTTCCTTATACGTCTGCTGACTTTTCCTTGACTGTATATATGTTGTTCATCATTAGTTACTTAGTCTGTTGGACTAAGGTCAACTAATGTCTTCTTAATTGTCTGCTGGTATCTCCCACATATTATCACATTTCACTGAGATACCTTTGTTCCAGTAGACGTTCATTCTCTACATCCGATAGATGATAACTCTTAATCTTTGGACCCAGTAGATGTTTTTACATCCGGTGGATGTCTTTATACCTAGTAGATGTCTTTACACCGGTAGATATCTTTACACCCGATAGATGTCTTTACACCCGTTAGATGTCTTTACACCCGTTAGATGTCTGTAGATGCTTCAAGCAGTATACATTTGTTTTCAACAAAACTTACAAATATTTTTCCAACATTCTTACTACAAGATGAAGTTCCAAAAATAAAAAAGTATTTCATGTTATTACAAGATGCATAAAAAAGAAATTGAAACTATTATTTCGCAATGAATTACCAACTTTTTTTAGCATGCAAAATAAGTTATATTATAAAGATAAATACAAATTATACTCTAAATAATACATAAAATTTAGCAAATTGAAACATTGATACGTTAAAAATTTACAATTACAATTTAAACCCTACAATATTTATTTTTAACTAAACATCTTTAATGGCTGATCTGGTGGGTAGGTGGATGTACAACAATCCATCCCACCCGATAAATGCATATTGCTTAATTTTTCAACTCCATCACTTTTATTCCGAATGTTAAAAAGGACGAATATGAGTGGATATATGTGGGTTGGGTGGTACGGCTGTTTTGTACACCCCTATACTAAATTTTATGTTTAAGATCACTGAAAACTATCATTTTTATTTATTTTAATTTTTTATCCCAATATTTATTTTAAAGTTGAAAGGTTTATCGTTTGACAATATCTAAAATAAAGAAATTTAATTATATAAATATAATATTTGGTTTTCTCACGTGACCGGAATCTAGATCCAACGACCATATATTCTCGTCAACAGCAGTTACCATAAATCGAACGGCCAGCAATCATATACACCTTCCGATCTTTCATTGACGGTCTAAATCAAATCTAGATGGTCCCAGAGATATCCTTTTTTCGTACATATGAACATATGTTTGCTACAGATTGCTTATAGTCTATCTAACATTGATTATTAAAATTATAACATGGAGGGCACGTATTTTTGGTTGTCCCCTCTTCACAATACAGTTGTAATCATGGTTCGCCGTCGCGGGAACGGTATTCGGAACGGAGGTCTCCGTTCCAGTTCCAATAACATTTCACGGAACGGTAACGGAACGGATTTTTTTAAAAAATAATCAAAAAAAATTAAAAAAATTGAATATTTTAGGAAAAAAATATGTATTAGATGCACCCAAAATATCCGTTCCGTCGTTCCAGAGCAAGAAAACGTTCCGTTCCACCGTTTTTTAGCCAAAAAAACCGTTCCGGTACCGATTTTGGGGTGAAAAACGCCTTTACAAGGCATAAACCTTTACGCCCTGGAACGCCGGACAGGTAGTCTCCGTTCCGGTTCCGTTCCGGCCGTTCCGATACCGATTTTGTAAACCATGGTTGTAATAGTTGTTAAAAAAATATACAATTTTCCTGTGATTTGTTTCCTATGATTTGTCAAATAGGCAAATTACCTTTATGTAATTTGAAAATAGACATTTTACCTCATGTGATTTATAAAATAGGTAGTTTATCCCTATGGTTTGAAAATATATATTTTACACTCCTGTGGTTTGTGAAAATAGACATTGCACTCATTTATAGTTTGTGAATATGTGCCAAATACACCATACACATAGGAGGTAAACAATCTATTTTGTAAATCACATAGGATAAAATATCTATTTTTATGTATCACAAAGCGATAAAATGTTTATTTTCAAATCACATAAAAAATCTGTATATTTAAAAAATCATACGGGATAATCCGCGAAAAACGCAAAAAATATATATGCCACTCGTTGTCAGAGTTGCTTAAAAATATAATATATATGCCTAATCACTGTAGATCCGGTCCGCTCTGAACTTTTCCATAACGAATTTCTCTCTCTCCGAATTCAATTTAAACATACGCCCCACTTTTGCTTATCCTGCGCACCGCCGGAGATGGAATCCTCGCCGGAGTGTATGAGGAGTAATATTTCGTGGTATAGGAGTTGGGTAGAGTAGCCGATGAGGGTAGAAGATCGAACGTCTGAGATTGGACTATAGGAGGGCAGTTGATAATGGAGGGTCAGAAGAGCCAGGCGAAACTTGCGAGGACGAATTCTTCACTCCTCAGGTCGTCTCCCACCATCAGATCATCGATTCAGAGCTTATCTTCGGTGAGCGAGATCTCGCCTGATGAAGAAATGGAGGATCTCGAAGAGCAGAAGCCACACAGCAAACCCTGTTCCCCGCTGGTTCGACCGGGTCTGAGGTCCGGAACGGGTAGCTTGGCGCCGGTTCTCGCTATCATTACGCTCTCTGCTTACACCCTTTTCGCCTTTTCGCACAGGGATGACATCCTCGCCTCGGAAAATTTACTGATGGTTCTTATTTTTGTTGCGATTGTACTGTTCTTTGTGTCGAGAAAAAGGGCATTGATTCGCCATAATTTTACCATTTTCAAGAATTTGTGTGATGGGTATGGTAAAAGAGTTGGCTTTTCTTGTTTTGCCTCCAAAAGCCAGACAAAACCGATTCAATGGTTCATTGGAGAGGCGAACTTTGAGGAAACGAAGATGGATCAGTGCGAGAAGGAGAAAATTATCAGAGAAGGTGTGGAATTTTACAACAACGGGGATTATTATGAAGGGGAGTTTCACAAGGGGAAGTGCAACGGCAGCGGAGTGTACAATTACATTGTGAATGGGAGATATGAAGGAGATTGGGTTGATGGGAGATACGATGGATATGGGATTGAGAGCTGGGTGAAGGGAAGTAGATACAGAGGGCAGTACAGGCTTGGATTAAGGCATGGCTATGGAGTTTACAAGTTTTACACAGGTGATACTTATGCTGGAGAGTGGTGTAATGGGCAGAGTAATGGAGTCGGAGACCAGACTTGTGCTGATGGGAGCTGTTACATCGGGGAGTTCAAGGGTGGGGTTAAACATGGACTTGGCCGTTACCATTTCAGGTCACTTCTATCATTTTTTTAGTTTGATTTTGTGTTTTTCCTTCATCTTTTTCTTGATTTTGTATGTTTGAAGGTGATGCGTATGTGAATTGGTCTGTTCTTGACGTCATTCTTGTTTTTGCTTGGTGTCGTTTATGGTTCTGTAGATAAAGACTGATGTAAGTTCACTTGGATGCTTCAATGATCTCACTTCGGAATTGATTTTTTTTTTTTTTACTCAGCCTGGATCTTTTCTAAACTGGTTAAAACTTAGTTTCTGGATTTCATTTATTCGACCTTGTTATATCTTTTCTGGATTAAAATGCTATTTACAATTTTTTATGATAATTTTGACTGGTTCTTGTAATCTTTGAGTGATAGAACAATGTTTAGATGTTTTTTGTTGATAAGGTTTTGTTAGTTCTATGAAATATTAACTTTTTGATCTTTTAGCTTAATGTGAAAGTTGTAATTTTGATTCGAGCTTCCTAAATACGAGTAGTACAAAGTGAACCTTTCCTGTTGAGTAGTTCTACAAATCTTTGTGACTTGATCTAATGAATGGTTGGTGGCCTAAGAAACATGATGTCAGAATGCACTGAGTTAAGAACTTGAACATCTTTTCTTAATGGTTGACTGATTTCCTTTCAGGCGAATTAAAATTGATTTTAAATTTTTTTATGTTTCTCTCCTTTGTTTATGTATCGAAGGAGCTAAACTTATTGCGTTTGTTTCCATTGTTTTACAGAAATGGAGATAGATATGCAGGGGAATATTTTAGCGATAAAATCCATGGTTTTGGGGTGTATCACTTTGCCAATGGTCATCGTTATGAAGGGTCGTGGCACGAAAGCCGCAAGCAAGGTTACGGCATGTATACTTTCCGAAATAGTGAGACCAAATGTGGTGAATGGGATGGTGGTAACCTAAAGACTCCCCTTCCCCCTTTAGCTGATGCAGTTTTTCGAGCCGTTCAGGTGAAGGATTCTCATTAATGCATTTGATACATTTGCATCAACCTTATATTTTGGAAGAATGGTTCTCCAACTATTTCTTTTATATGTTCTTGTACCACTGCAGGCTGCAAGAAAAACAGCAGAAAAAGCAATCCACCTCCTATGTGTGGATGAACAAGTGAACAAAGCCGTGATTTCTGCAAACAGGGCTGCCACGGCAGCAAGAGTTGCTGCTGTCAAGGCAGTTCAGAATAGGATCGATGGAAAATTTTGTGAAACTAACTTTTAGCATAACTAGCATCGTTGGCAAGTGTAAATTTTCTAAATCCCCGTGTGAGATCTGATGAACACAAACACCCCAGTTAAAGGTAAAAAGCTTTCTGGAGGTCGGGGTTTTTTGTTTAGTTAACACTAATTGTACATAGATCCTTTGTCAATCAATTGAAAATTGATTTTTTGGCAAAAGCTCACTTTTTGCATCGGTCCAATTGATATAATGCATGAGTGTGGATCTAGCAGAATGCAGGATGATCTCACCACCCTTCAAACCACTTTTAAATCTTGCATATAATTTCTAATATTCTGTAAAAATGTAACTTTCGCCTAAATGTCAACCACTCCCCCGAGTTTAGATCTCGTTGGTATTATTGGTGTTATAAGATCATATCCAATGCGTCGCTAAAATGGCGGAGATCGCCTAATAAGCTATAATGCTGCTATACGGACAATGATCTATGATCATACAGACAAATCGCCTAATAAGTGTACATGTTTCCTATTTTTAACTATTTTTTTGCTTCCTGTTATCTCCCTTGCTTTCTCTATGAGCAAACTTGAAACTTGCAATGTCTTTGATTAATCTGTCGTGTATATGCAAACGGGGTAGATTCCTTCTATGCAAGTTGCATTTGGGTTTCTCCACACTTTTTTTTCCCATTTAAATATACACTAAAAGAGGTTGATTTCTTATCAACGTGTTCTTTCTCAAGGATGACAGTTTTGTTTAGAAATTGTAAAATAATATTTGAGTTTGGGTCTCTTTTTAACTATGTCGCCCCTTAATGGTAGTGTCATTGGAAGGCATCTAACAATACATGTTTTTCCTTTTTACAAAACATGTCACGTGTCGTTGGATGCTGCCCCCAATGATACAACCTTCAACGGCTTACTTTTGGTTTGTTTTTTCCTAGCATGAGAATTGTCATTAGATTTTAAGCATGCCACGTTGGACCACCTTGAATATATTCATGTCTCAGAATAAAATATATATTTTTAAATTATAGCTATACATGACTTGCAGTTTTATGAAAAAACAAAAAAATATAACTCAATTTTTTTAAATCTCACTGCAGTTTATTCGTCATATTTCGATCGTTCATTCAATAAGGTAATTATTACTCCCCAACAATTTCGCTCGGATAATATCTAAACACAAATGATCTCTTAACAAAACAAAACCATACTATAAGAAAGCTCAAAAGGACCACTATATGGATTTTGAGTAAGTTTGTGTCTCCAATAGGCTTGTAGATATAAATTTGTTAGGTTGAAATATCAATGAAATCTTGGTAATATTCTTTTTTACGAACTCCACTATTATCGATCTCAAACTGGGGTACAAGATGAGAGTTATGATAGACACTCAGCCAACATAAAATATTGACATTTTTCTTATATACGGATTAGAAGAATCCATATAGTCATTCTCATTTAGTGTGATGGATGCTTGATTGATGATCGATGATTCGTTTTAATACATACTCATTAAAAATCTTAGGAAATGTAATGTGACCCTTTTTATGTACAAGTTGTACAATGTTGTGAAGTTTGTGATTGCTTTATGAAAGAACATGCAATAGTGGTAGGTAGGGTTTCTTGGTTAAAAAATCATTCTACTTTTTTATTATGATATCTCATGCATGCTTGAATTTGAATCTTGATCCACAATTTCTCTTACATTTTATTTTATTTTAGTTAGGCAAAAAGGCACCAACTTTTGCTTATTTCAATTCTCAAATCATACCATATCTTGATTCTTCCTTTATTTTCCCCCCTTTTTCTTTATTTAATTTGCTTTGTTATTCATTCAATATTCAAATTTCATGAATTTTTTAAACATTCAAAAACCACCCTTACATGCATCTGCAATGGCAAACTTATAATAGAGAACTGTCACCAAGTTTATATTTACTAATCTTTTAAAAACATTAAGGGCATACAGGCGGATACAATTCTGTACAATGTGATTGATATTTTGAATTATGGAATAAAAATCTTATTATAATACAAAGTTACATATAAAATTTAAAATTTTATAATTTAAATATAAGACGATATCTTACAAAATGGAGAGTACATGTGGGTTGGTTGAAATGGAGAAGTATCACTTGAGTTTTATGCGATCATAGTATCCCATTGATATTAAAGGAAAAGTTTTATAGAACTGTCACCAGGTCTGCAATATTGTATGTGACAGAATGATTTGCACCCAAGAGAAATCGCATCCAAAAGATGGACGTGACAGAGATGTGTATATTCTATTGGATCTATGGTAAGATCATAAGAGATAAAATAAGGAAAGAAGATATTCGAGATGAAGCATGTGTGACTTGTATAGAAGAAAAGATGCAAGAAAGCCGTTTATGCTGGTTTGGTCAGTTACGACATTGGCCCCGTGATGTACATGTACGTCGAGTGGAGGTCATGTATTTCAGCAATTTCACTAGAGCAAGGGTATATACAAAGATATGGACTCTAAATGAATTAATGATGACATTCTAAACGAAAAAGGCTCTTGAAAAACTGACGTATGTATGTGACCCGACGTAATATTCTATATAGCATATCTTAATCCATTGAGATTAAATATTTATTTATTGTTGTTGACGATCTTGATTTGCTTTAACTGGATCCACCTTAAATGATTCTTTAAAAGTTTATTTTGTTTTTATATCAACATTGAGCATTCACACCCTACCATAATAAACATTATAAACAATGAAATTCAAATATGCATTAACATATTATTGTGAGTGTAGTATTTAATCAAGCCAGTCCCCACTATTTTCTTTTTTTATAAATTATAATCAATTCCAATCCTTGTTGGATAATGGGATTTATGAAATTTAGGATTAAAATAGTGGTGGATTGCATCTTTTGGTATCCCTGTGGGGGTTCTTATATTTGAAAATGGCATTATCAAGACTAGAGTGGTTTGAACTTGTTCATTTCTTGGAATTTGTTATATTTCTTGAATTTTTAATTTGGTCAATTGATAAACAAATTATCCCCCACGTCTCTTACTAATCTGGAAGTTTGTTATAAATTTTCAAAAACAATAACAATTAAATTTTAATTCTAATGGATTGTAGTAAACTACATGAAGTATATAAATATTTATGTTGAGTCGCGCATATACGCCAGTCTTCTTCAAAAACTTCTTTCTGTCAGAATATTATCGTTAATTTTTTTGGACTTCATATCTTTCTATAAAACTTCGAATCATGTCTTTTTCGATCATCTCATTGCTCTCTTGAAAGAGCTGAAATCCATGAACTTCACTTGATGTACATGTGCATCGCTGGATCTATGTCGCACATGACAAAACTTGCGTAAACGACTTTCTTGCATTTTCTCTTCTGTACAAATCATACATACTTCAGCTCGAATATTTTTGTTCATTATTTTATCTCTTCTGGTCTTACCATACATCAAATAAATCTTAAGCATCTTTGTCACACCCATCTATTATTTTATTATAAAATCTCAAAGAACTAAAAATAATACTACCCTTTTATTAAAATAATAAGTCATTCCTCATCATAATTTTTGGATTTCACACTAAATCTGCAATTCGAAATTAAATAGATAGTGATTTAGTTTAAGAATTCTGGGGTCTGAGCTACAAAAAATATGGTTTTCATCTTTAATTAGTACTAGTAATTTTTTGCACGTTCTGTGTGTACATGAATTAATTTAGTGTGTGTAATATTTGTTAGTATACAATATAAAAATTTAGATATTAATTAAAGAATTAAGATTTTGAAAATAATTTATATATTATATAATTAATTAGAATAATAATTTAAGCTAGCGTGGTATGGTCATTTCGATCAGTGTTTTTAAAATCGGACCAGACATGAAATCGGTGGCCTTACTGGTTACATGTTCGATCAGTTGAATCACTGGTTAGTGATGACGTCAGCATTATATAATATCTATTTTAATTTTTGTGAAATACATATATATTGTATTTGCTATAGTTTCAAGTTATTCACAATAAAAAATATTATTACACCAACATTACATGTCAAACTTCAAAAATCAGATCAAACCAAATGTCAAACATAAAAGAAAAACAATAAAACATCTCAAAAACCACAAGCAATACCCAAAAAAAAACAATGTTCCAAAATCATAAAAAAATTATAAAATTATAAAATGATTCACATATTTTATAATTTACGAGAAACTAACATATTTATATATAATATATAAGATCTTTATGAAATTATATGGATTTTTTGATACATACATAAAATTTTATTTCGGTAATTATTTCAATAACAATACATTATATATAATATATTTTTGTTCTAAAATTTGAATTATAATTTTAACAAAAATAAAAAAAATTACATTTTTTAAAAAAGAAAGAAAAATGAAGAAACAACTGGTTCAACCGGTAGACCGGTTCAATCAGGTTTCCACCAATTTTTTAGCATGGTGGTTTTATAGGGTCAATCGAACCGGATCAAGCACTGGTTACCAGTTAAACCAATTGAACGGGCCGGTCAGGTCCGATTTTCAAAACACTAATTTCGATTACATCAATATACCAAGGTGATTGTTCTTTATAAGTTATGGTCTCTATGTTATCTTTGTTTGCTCCTTCAGTTGAATTCGAAGGTTGTATTCTCTTCGACTTTGTTGTAAACTTTTATAGGGATTGTGTACTTTCATCTTTGCTGGAGATGGTTGGGTATATGTTGTAATTGTTGTTGCTTCATTTAATATAATTTATGTTATGTTAAAAAAAATGTAATTGATGAGAATTATTCAACTTCCTTCTTTGACATTTATTTTATTTGATTCTAAAAATAGGGTGAGATTGAGATTATTTCCAAAAATAAAAATAAAAAAATAGGGTGAGACATAATGAATGCTAAGCGTTGTTTTCTTCCAAACATTTTCAAAATTATTTTATTTTGAAAAGGACATTATGGATGTATTCTTCATTATTAGGTTGGCAGTTTCCACCATCTTATCCACCACGTCAAATTATTTTATTTTATTGAAATTATGTTTGTATAAAATTTATTTTTATAAATTTAGTGGGTTCCCTTGAATGAAATTTTTGTATCCCTAATAGTAGGGGTGAGCAATCGGTGCAAACCGAACCGAATTGTCGAAACACCGAACCGAATTGTCGAAAAACCGAACCGGCCGAATTTTTTTTATCTAACCGAACCGACCTAATTTTATTCTCAAAACCGAACCGATAAAAAATCGGTTATTTCGATCGGTAACCGAATTAACCGATATTTTTTTTAAAAAAAATTAAATTTTAAAAATTAGATAATGTGATTTTAAAATTAAAATAATTAGATCATTTGATTTTAAAAATTTTAAAAGTAAATTTAAATAAAGAATGATATTAATTGATTTTTAAAAAAATAAAAAACAATTTTTTAAAAAAAAAATATTAAAAATTTAAATATTTCTGTTTATTCGATTAACCGATATTTTTAAATGAAAACCGAAACCGAACCGAATAAACCGATTTTTTTAAAAATCAAAACCGAATTTCCGAAATAATCGAACCGATTTTCCAAAATATTTTGGTTTTTTCGGTTTGTTCGGTTTAACCAAACTTTTGCTCACCCCTACCTAATAGTGATTGTTGATATTGTGGTAATTAATGGGAACTAATAGTTGTCCCTCAAAACGCGACGCTTGATTTTCTGTACAATTTAAAAATTTGAGTTTCATTGTTGGGAATCAAAAGTGGTCGGAACATGATGCTTGTACTGCTATATGGTTTACAAGATTTGAGTTGCATAGTTACCATCGGCTATAACTTTAATAAAATGAT
Organism: Haberlea rhodopensis; assembly: GCA_907163345.1. Classification (NCBI taxonomy): domain Eukaryota; kingdom Viridiplantae; phylum Streptophyta; class Magnoliopsida; order Lamiales; family Gesneriaceae; genus Haberlea; species Haberlea rhodopensis. Next base: position 108,080 of record CAJQUN010000330.1, read on the forward strand.
AAATACTTGATGTTACAATAATCTGTACTATTTATGAAACGTGAGATCTTTAGAGAGTTCACTAATATTTATTCCACACTTTTTTAGTCATAAACTAAGCCAATGATTTTTTCCCCTTAATTTGATTTAAATTTCTCTCTGTAACATGCTCTCCTCATCCAACTATCCACATCTCAAAAGTGCAGGCCGATCTCCGTCTGCCCGGCCACCTTGAGCTCCATTGATCCTCCTTACCTCGGTAGGCGATTATCTGCAAAGGTGTTTAAAGCTTCTTCCACTCGAACTCGCACGAAAAATTTCATGGAAAATGTTAAAGAGTTTCCTCCCTAACCGAGTTGAGCTTTACAAGAATATATTTGTTAGATAATAAATAATAAATTGTCCAATATCTATATAAGTTCGGACTTTTATATGAGACGATAATTCAACATGATATCAGAGCCTCTGGTTAGCACCGATGTCCTAGGTTCGAAGTTCATAAACAACGGCACCCACATAAAATATACACTTGATGAGCCTCACAAGAAAGAGAAACAACCGGCCCACAAATAAAGGGAAGTGTTATAAAATAAATAATAAATTGTTCAATCTCTTTACAAATTCGGGATTTTAGAGGAGACACAATTAACAGTATTGACATGTTTTATTCCGAAGCAAAAGGTGTTGGAAATGGGAAAAGAATTTGCTGAAGGTCTTAATTAGTTTTGATTTCTTAAGAATTGGGGGACATTTGGTCTTAATTAGTCTTGATTTGATACTTACCACGACGTTTTTGGCACTATGGCCCGAGCCCAGTCTACAATGTTATATTATTTTCATTTAATTGCGCTGAATGCCCACATCTATTATCTCACGAAAAACTCGGATCTTGTTGTAAGATAATGCCTCAAGACCAGATCTAATTGTCCTGGTGTCTTGATCCATTTGACCAAATCGAATCAGCTGATCTACGATCACTCTAGTGTTGCTCAGTATACGTATTCTGCACATTTCTCGCTTCATACCCAATTAATTTTGAATATAACTTTTATTTAAATGCAATTGTACACATAATAACAAGAGAATGTAAGGGTGGACAAACAGATCGGATATTCGGGTCCCAAACCTAGCCAAACCCGAATCGGTAGCATTAATCGGGCAGTTTGGATATTTGATCAACTTTTAATTTAAGAATAATGACACTATTTTTTTGTTTGAACCACAACAAGAGTTCATTTGGCCTTCAAAGTTCATCAACTGTTTTCATTTATTTAAAATTCAATTTATGTATGCTTGTAAATGTACAAAATTTATATGTCCTTTTGATCTTAATATTGCCATATTTTTTTAATTTATTGACCAAAATTATATTGGAAACTTCTATAAAAAAATCACTTCATAAATTTAGATGAACACATAATAAATTTATCACAGTAAAATACTACATATATTCAAAATCTTGAAAAAGAGAAGCTAAGCTAATCATAATTATCAGTTCAAAATTTAAATTGGCGAAATTACATATGCTTATAAATAATTTATTAAATTAGGTTTTAAATGTTTATGCCTTTTAAAGAATTGTCTCTCATCTAAAAGCCCGACTTGTAGAGAGATTGTACAATTTATTATTTATTCTCTAACATTCATCTCACTTGTGGATTTGTTCATCTTTTTGGGAGGCCATTGAATATTTAATGTGGGTGTGATTATTGTTTGTGAGTTTTGAACTCAAGATCTTGGCGTTAGCCAAATGCTCTGATACCATAAAGAATTATCGTCTCATCTAAAATATCGAGCTTGTAGAGAGATTGAACAATTTATTATTTATTATCTAACATTCCCCCTCACTGGACTGATTTGTTCACCTTTTGGGTGGCTCATCAAGTGAATATTTATGTTGGTGGAATTGTTGTTTGTGAGTTTTGAACACAGGACATTGGCGTTAGCTAGATGCTCTTATACCATAGAATTATCATCTCATCTACAAACTCGGGTTTGTAGAGATATTGGATAATTTATTATTTATTCTCTAACAGTTTTTACCTTCTTCATTTAAAAAAAAAAAGTAAATCAGTCTCGCAAACAATTAAATTTTTGCTTAGAATATACATATTAAACTTAATGATCATAATTAATTAGAGTCGTATCATAGCGCGGCAAATTTTGGGCTTCAGTGTTGGACTTTAGCCCAATTATAATGTTAGTTTGGTCGAAGAGCTAACTAATTTGTCATGAAATTTGGCTAATTAGTGAAGGAATTGGTATTAAAAAGATAATTGCTCACAAATAAAGTTTTTAGCAAACTAAATACTACATTGGTGGGAATGATTTACCAACAATTCTTAGTGTGCTCGTGGGCGAATGTGCATTTAGTAGCGGAGCCAGAAAAAAATTTCGCCGTGAATAATTTTTTAAAAAACAAGGGTAATTTTTTTTTAACATTACATTTTTTTGGGTGTCCACGGGCCCCCTTGGGTGCATCACCATCTGTCTTTAAGGAATAACAAGCATGTCTTATTGACACGTGGTGCAACCACTCACGTCCACCTATCGCTTAATAGAGATTTTAATTATGATGTTTATATGATATGTCGGGATTTAATTTTTGGGTATCGGACTTTGGATCGTAGTTGAGATAAATGGTTCCGGGATTGAGTTTCAAATGTTAATTAAATTCAAGGAGATTCTTAAATTCTTGGGATGTCATCTTGGTCTGGGATTGGAATAAATAATTCTGGGTTGAACTTGTGATGTAAATTAAAATTAAGAGGGTTTTTTGCAATAATAAATTAGTTGATTTATATTAAAATGATAATTAAAAGGATGAGATGATAACTAGATGGGGGTAGAATTAATGATTTCACTTCCTACCACTTAATAGAGATTTTGCGTTGTTACTTGGAGAGGCTAAAGGGAGAAGGCCCAAAGGCGACCGAGAGAAAAGGGTATGCTAGAGAGCATATTCCGTCTGAACGGCGGCGACAACAAAGAAGAAGGGTGGCGCGAAACTCAGGTTGCGACTTGCGCGAGATTTTTTTTCCTGTAGAGAGAGTCGCAAAGCTTTTTTTTTGGCTGGGAGAGAGAAGTGAAAATTTAAGTCCTACGGTTCTACCCATTCATTTAAACAACCTTCATTTATTTAATTATTTATTTTTTTTGAAAATTAAATATTGATTGATTATGTATTCCAAATTAATATTTATGATGTTAAAATCGAATATATGAATGATTAAGATATGAGTTTCTAGATTTTTTATACTCTAAAAAAATTAAAATCTTGATTTTTATTCATAGTAGTTTTAATTATAATTAAGATGTGGATAGCCTTATTCGTTTCCAAAATTAGCCATTAAATTAGGGTTCTAATTTTTTATTGTACTAACTTATTGGATGCATTTAATTAATTTATGAATAAAAATTATTGTAAACTATCTATCGTAATATCATATGAAAGTTAGTTTCGTAGATTTTGAATCCATAAATGATAAATTTTAACTAGAAATCTCATAGAATAAAATATGGTATCACTGAAATTGTCTAATTGTATTTATATCATCATACATATTTCTTATTTTTTATTTTATTTTATTCATTTATAAATTTGATTGAATTATTTTTTTTTTATTATTGTATGTTAGATTTATTATATATCTTGACATATTAATATTTCATTAATAATTTTTTAATATTATATTTAGTTTAGTCCACCTACCTACAAACCCTAGTTTCGACCCTGCTCTTGAAATATTATTAAGGATGTTATCTCTTTAAAAGATATCAAAATATTATCATATCGACTATTCTCCATGTCTGTAATTAGGATTGTTCGTTCCGAGTTATAAAGATAAATATGTAAAACATTTTAAATGGAGAAATCTTTATCAAGATATAAGGTAAGAGATTAATTCTACTTGAGGGACAATGGCATTTTTTTTTGTTTTGGTCACCTAAGTAATCAAAGTTTAATATTAATGTAGTAACTTTGTTTTTTTGGTCCTACTTTGTCGGAGGATTGACGTATATGTTGAAATTGTTGCTGTAACATCGGACATTGCTAACATATCTAGTGTCATGTCAACAATCCAGTGTAGTAGGACTGAAAAAACAAAGTTATCACATTACGATTCAATTTTGACGAGTTAGATGACGTGGACTCAAAGCAATACAATTCGTACTAACCATATTCTAAGAAACTGATAGGCATAAGATCAATAAACGATAGTGATGCCCTTCTATGTTTAATCGATCAGATCGAGTATGCAGATAGAAGGGATGGTTGAACATCTGTACCGGCTATACTTAGCTATTTCAAAATATGCTTCGACTGTATTAGCAACCAAAAGCTGTTTTCTTGTTTAAAGACTGATCAGTAGAGTAACTAAAGAAAAGTGTGGAAACAACTCGACTGATGCATCGAAAAAGTTGAGCTGATGATAATACTTTACTGGTCTATAGAAGAACTCAATTGACTACAAAGATTATCACAGTAGATAAGATCTACTGGACAAAGATTGAGTTGGTGTCTACTGGTAAGCAATATAAATATATTTTACTGATTAGACACCAATGTGAATGCAGAGAATAAACGACACAAGGTTTATTTATGGAAGTTTGAAGTATAAATGCTTCTACGTCTCTCATTCTTCCTTTGTAAGAATGATACACTAGAAGACTTTGATTTACACTTTTCGGTATACAAACTACTTAGGCTAGTACCACACAGATAACATAAACTCATATCAATCCCACAGCTGAGGTTACTCTTACAGCTTGGATCTAAACAAATCAATTTGACCCACGGTCACAACTGTTACAATAGTTTTACAGAGATTTCACTCTTTATAATGAAAACAATACAAGAGTTTGAGCGATTTTGCAATCAATTGCAACAACCAGTTGGCACTAGTGATCTCTTGAAGAGCTGATATGTCGCTGAGGTGGTGCCTGTAAATGCTTATTGAATAAGCTAATAACTCTTGTAGGCGTAGTTGAGCAATAATGATGATAATTATATTGTGTTTGCCAACTCCTTTTTATCTCTAATGAGTCTTCATTATATAGTTCAAATAATCCAACGGTAATATTGATTCCTGAATATATATAATGATGTTGCAGTACTCTGTTCTCTTTAATTAATGAGCATTAAATGCATTGTCGTTAGTTTCCTGAAAAGCTCTAGATGCATTTAACGATTTGGAGAACTATACTGCTTTCCTTATATGACAAGTAACATCTATTTGTACTTTCAATGTTCGAAAATTTGAACACTTCTACTGATACTTATTCATCTGTAATGTTTATTCCACAAAACATATCTTTTCTATAGTCGGCAGATTATGGCATCAATAGAGTCCTTCTAGGTAGGTAGACTAAAACATCGGTAGACTATGGTAGAGTCCTCTTTAACTCATTAGCAGACTATATCGATTACTCATCGTGGTCGGTAGACTTCATTTCATTGGCAGTCTATGTGAGTTTGCTCGGTAGATATATATCAGAACCTGATATCCAATAATTTCTTCCTTTTTGATAATATCTCAATACGGAATCAATGGTGACTTAGAAAGCGTAACTTCGATTCTTCAGTTGAGTTCCTTTGTTGTACTTCCCCTTTTAGTATCAACAAAGTATAAGCTCTACTGATTATAAGTCGACTATTGTTTTATCATCATAAGCTCTATTGATCACAATATCATCAGTCGACCATTATTTCTCATCAAAATTAGGAATCTTTTCAGCTATTTTCCTTTAAATTCTATCTTTCTCCCTCAATTTCTTCCCCTATTTTGGTAAAAAAATAATTTATCCCAAAAGGTTTGATTAAATACATTGAGCGATGTGAGAAGGAAAGTCGGTCGAGTTCAAAATAAATGAACGAATTAAAAACTAAGTTCAAAATAAATGAACATTAGTTCCTGATAAGCAAGTTCAAAATAAATGAACTGAAATAAGTATTAAGTTCAAAATAAATGAAAAGAAATTCCATTAAGTTCAAAATACAAGAGCTGCTTTACAAAAGTAGATACAATATTTTCTAGATCTATACAGATTTTATTGATTTAGCTCTGGTCTGCTGATATTCCCCCTTAACAAATGTTCCCTAGAAGTGATCAAAGTCATCTATGATATCTATGAGAGCTGCACGGTTGTTCTGATCGGGGAGTAGATTGAATTGATTTGGCTACATTCACAGTTCAGTTAACTATTCTGCAATGATGGTGAATTGCTGAGAATTGGCATTATCAGTGGCAATTAGATGGGTTTCGACCTTTGTCATCCAGGATCTGAATGGTTCAGTAGTCTTGATTGAGCTTTCTCCAGCACAATAAGAGCATGCTGGGTAGTAGAAGTGTATCTCTTCACAGTTTTGGACATTTCAACCATTTCTTGTTTGATCGCATTCCCTCAGATATTTTCGAAGAGACAAATCAAGCTTAGTCTGATGCGCTCTATGAGATTCCAATCTTCGAATCTGTTCAGCCATGACATGATTTGCAGCAGTGAGATCCTTGATTTGTTTTTCAAGTCTTGTCAAGGGATTGGGAGGCGGTGCATCTTCTTCTTTGTCTTCTGCTTCGATCTCTTCTTCTGCTGAAGATTTGGAAGAAGAGTCGCTGCCATCTTCAGGAGCAGGTGAGCTATAGGACTGGAAAACATGTCTTCAACATAAGCGGCTTGGTGATGATCACCTCCAAGTATGCATGGTGCTCGGAAAGGAGTAGAGTGTCCCTTTTCTGTATTGTGAGAATGAACCTGGTCACTCTCATGATGTATTGCAGAGAGACTCATGGGCCTAGCCCACCTGGTAAAGCTCACATCCATTTTAGATAGACGCGAGTTCGAGTCTCGTAGTATGCAAAAAATATTTTGCCCTCCCATCTTAAAAAAAAAATATCTTTTTAATTTATGAGTTCTTAAAATTGACTCTTAAGCTTGTATTCAAAATAAATATCAAAATAGTTTCAAAAAAATAAATATCTAAAAAATTGAAAAAAAAGAGTTGTGTATTAAATTCTATTTAAGAAAAGATTTATATCAAAAGATTATTATTAAATTTTTGGCCCGCAATTTAAAATATTTATTTTCTTTGAGACTAATTTTTTTGTCTTGAGAATGTATGGACTTGTGATGTTTGCTTTTCCCAAAGCAGATTTGACATTTGTCTTGAGAATGTATGGACTTGTGACATTTGCTTTTCCCAAAGCAGATTTGAAAGACAAGTGGATCTCTTTTTCCTAGCACTAAGCAATCTTTACAATGTTACAATTGGACATACTTTCTAGTTACGTACAAAATCTACTGGAATTAATATTACAATTGAGAAATTATTCTTGGCTATCGTAAATATTGGATCAATGTCTCAAATTTATCACTACCACATTTTTGATGTATGACTCAATATATTAATAAATCTGAGTCATTGATCCACATTGTGTGGTAGTGTTTCATTGGGTAACCAAAAAGTAACCATATTTGAGGTCTTGGATAATTTTTTTTAAATATGAAAAATGTGGTTTTCATATATACTTGGCCATATATTTGGCTAAAATATCAAATTATTAAAAAAAAATTAAAAAAATTATGAGATACAGTAACCCGAACTTACCAAATTACCGGAACGAGTTCATTTAAAAATAATAATCACCCTGAAACGGAGAAACAAGTTCAAGCCATTATTTAAAAAAATTATGCTTGACGAGTTCAAGCTAGAGGTGTGCACCGGTTTGTTGTCCCCTTTAAACTTGATTTTTTCTAATGATCGTATGAGTATGAACTCGTAAAATTAACTACGTGTTTTCAAGTATAATATTTTATTTTGTTGTCCCCTTTAAACTTGATTTTTTCTAATAAATAACTTCAAAATAATACTAGAAGTTTAAAACTAAAAGGTCAAAGATTCAAAATTCTTTTGATTCCAATGCATGATGTATTATTGTTTGAATTCGCGTTGAATTTTCATCAACTAAACATCCAATTTCACAAAATTAAAAGGTTCAAACAGTAACCGAACCGAAAAAGTTCGGTTAAAACCGAAACCGAACCGAACAATTTCGGTTCGGTTTCCGTTTTGAAATTTCAAAACCGAAATTTTTGGTTAACCGAAATTTCGTTTTAACCGAACAGAATGAACACCCTACTTCAAGCCTTTCCTTTATATATATATATATATATATATATATATATATATATATATATATATTGTTATATGTATATACAGTACGTGCCAATTATTATTTTTTTAAACGAGTTCCAGTAATTTGGTAAAAAAATTCTGCTTATGGTATTTTCAAATATGTTTTATTATAATATTTCGATATTTTAGCCCCATATATTATGGAACAACTCATGTTGTATATCCGACATTGTACTCATTATGCTGCCCCTAAAAATAGACAAAGTTTTTTTCATGTTTAAGTTTATATAATGAGGACCTTGATCATTTTTAGATCAAGTCAGGTTAAACGTATTCTTTTATAGGATAAGTTAAATTGAGTAATTTTGACTGAGGCCTCATGGTTTGAACCATCTTAGTTCATTTTTTTGGGTGTCCAGGGCCCCCCCTGGGTGCATCACCATCTGTCTTGAAGGAATAACAAGCATGTCTTATTGACATGTGGTGCAACCACTCACGTCCACCTACCGCTTAATAGAGATTTTGCGTTGTTACTGTATAACGAAATAAAATTATGACTCTGTTAATAACTATAACTTTGAGCCTAATGATAAAAAGCTCTTGATCCCAACATATATAATTTAGGCTTTTTGATTTGTAGGAGATACAGAACAATCAAAGTACATTACATTGTCAAATGTATTATTATCAAATAAAAATGGTATTTGTCTCTTGGAGAGGGGATAAACTGTGGGGTCCTCGTTACTTAATCCATTATGTATTCGATTAAGATACATCTGTGAGTCTGAATTAAGTAATAATATACACTGATTAAGAGTATCTTTCTAGTTAAGTTGTTACAGGGTTTATAAAAACCTATCCACTACACATCATATGTACAAACAACAACCTACTACAAGATAACTCCTAGGCAGTGGTTCAGCTCGCAGCGGAAAATGACTCACATCCCGTCTCCCCACGTCTATGAGTCCCTACAGAATCATTCACACAACGTGAGTATAGATAATAAATATGTCAGTGCGATATCAAAACACAATATCAATATCAATGATAAAGCACAATACATCATCTAATGTGAATGTTCTGTATCATGCATCAACAAATGCACCATGTCATGACATGTCACAACAATGACCATATTATCACGAGACCAATATGATATGCCTATTCAGCTCAATATGTCAGTGGAACCACCTCACATCTTCATATTAGTAGCACATATCATAGTACCGTCCTCAAATGATAATAGCCAGAGCATATACCCAAAAACCGGCGTATAGCTCTATATAGCATAACCGAGCATATACCCAAACCAGACGTATATCTCTATATAACATAACCGAGCATATACCCAAACCAGGCGTATATCTCTATGTAACATAACCGAGCATATACCCAAACCAGGCGTATATCTCAACACATGATCCATGAATGTACATGCATATGATACTACCAATCATATGATACTAACATAACACAATTCATTGATATCAATCTCATAACATCATCACACAATATCTATACTCCGTACGTCAACACGTACCTGGTCTACGACAACAAAAGCGATAAATCAGGCGTTGCTAGCTAATTGCCTCTTTGCCCCGTCCCCTGTGATGATGCTACAAACACATGAACAATATACCATGTTATAAGAGGCTTCAAAATAATTGCTACAAAAATTTAACATTTTTCAACAATCTGCCATCACCGATCTATCGCCCCGAATTCTTGATCGATCGCCGAACTGTTCACTCTTCACCGATCGATCGAACAAAATCACCGATCGATCGCCACATGTACCGATCGATCGCCTCAAAATCACCGATCGATCGCCTCATGCTCAAACCGCCTTAAAACTTTACTGTTCGCGGTGATCGATCGAGACCACATTGCCGATCGATCGGCACGATCAGAAAAATCGAGACAATGGCGATTTTGAGCTTATCTTCATGGTACTTCTTCTCCTACCCAGAATTTCACATGTAACCATGATTCATGCACTCCCTAGTATCATATAAACATGTTTCTAACATCTTAGGATCCAATTCTTGGCAAAGAAACAAGTTATGATTCTAAGCATAAATAATTGATATTCCCCTTCACATACATCAACACCAATTACATAATTCAAGTGTAAAACCATGAAATCCTTACCAAGATATTAAGAAATCACTTCACACAACTTCCTAGCTCAATTCACAAATGAATTCCAAGCTCAAACTATCAAGAACTTGAAAGAGATGGAGAGGAGCTTGTGTAGGATTTTAGTAGGTGTAAAATGGTATATTGTGAGTTTAAGCTCACTAATCCCCTTCATATAGCCACTTGCTATAATAACATGACAACTAGCATAAACATGTAAATCCAAACTCAAATTCACATGCTAGCAACCTTAAATGAAAGGCAAAGGCATATGAAATTCAAATCAAATGCATACTAGTCTATGTTGCTTGATATGCCACTATAATTCAAATCATTTCTTTGCACTACATGGTACTTCTTCTCCTACCCAGAATTTCACATGTAACCATGATTCATGCACTCCCTAGTATCATATAAACATGTTTCTAACATCTTAGGATCCAATTCTTGGCAAAGAAACAAGTTATGATTCTAAGCATAAATAATTGATATTCCCCTTCACATACATCAACACCAATTACATAATTCAAGTGTAAAACCATGAAATCCTTACCAAGATATTAAGAAATCACTTCACACAACTTCCTAGCTCAATTCACAAATGAATTCCAAGCTCAAACTATCAAGAACTTGAAAGAGATGGAGAGGAGCTTGTGTAGGATTTTAGTAGGTGTAAAATGGTATATTGTGAGTTTAAGCTCACTAATCCCCTTCATATAGCCACTTGCTATAATAACATGACAACTAGCATAAACATGTAAATCCAAACTCAAATTCACATGCTAGCAACCTTAAATGAAAGGCAAAGGCATATGAAATTCAAATCAAATGCATACTAGTCTATGTTGCTTGATATGCCACTATAATTCAAATCATTTCTTTGCACTACATTTTGTGCACCATGTTTCATTCTTTGACATATATCATATAGTCATGTCATATATGTGAGCAATAACCCTCGGTTCAACCCGTACCCGAGTCCACATCGTACCGTAATTATTCCAAATTACGCCATAATCATATGACACGTATAAAAAATAAATCGAGGCATTACAATTCTCCCCTACTCAATGAATTTCGTCCTCGAAATTGCATATACAAACATGCATCTATAGATACGCAACTCAACAATCTTACTACAAGAAGATAGGAAACATGATCATATAAGCAACAGTACAGTACGTATGTACCAACAGTATCATAAAACTGTCAAATCATACCAGTAAACAAATCCGGATACCGTTGCATCATATGCTGCTCCGTCTCCCACGTTGCCTCTTCGACACCCCTTCTGTCCCACTGTACCTTAACCATAGGAATCACTTTATTACGCAACTTGCGTTCAGCTCGATCCAAAATCATAACCGGTCGTTCCTCATACGACACATCTGTATCTATCTTTACATCAGGTAGCTGTAATACATGACTCGGATCTGGTTCATACTTCCTCAACAGTGAAACATGAAAGACATCATGAATACTACTCAAGGCCGGTGGTAGTGCCAATCGATATGCCATCGTACCAATACGTTGCAACACCTCATACGGACCCACATATCGTGGAGACAATTTCCACGCTTACCAAATCGTACTACACCTTTAAAAGGTGAGATTTTCAAGAATACACGGTCACCAATTTGAAATTCAAGTGGTCTACGTCGTTTATTGGCATAAGCAGCCTGTCTATCCTGAGCAGCTTTAAGTTTCAATCGAATTAACTTTACTTTCTCTTCCATGTCATGAATCATATCCGGTCCATGTAAGGAAGACTGATCCACATCATCCCAATACAATGTCGATCTACATCGTCGCCCATACAAAGCCTCAAATGGTGCCATCTGTTTACTAGACTGATAACTGTTGTTATATGAAAATTCCACTAATGGCAATGACTCTTGCCACGAGTTATCAAACTCTAATACACAGGCACGCAACATATCCTCAAGAGTCTGTATTGTCCGCTCTGTTTGTCCATCTGTCTGAGGATGATATGCTGTACTCAACTGTACTTCAGTTCCCAACGCTGCCTGTAACCCTTCCCAAAAATGAGACGTAAATCTCGGATCCCTATCCGATACAATGGAAACTGGTATACCATGTAGTCTCACCACATGTTGAATGTATAACTGTGCCATTCTCAGATATGTAAATGTCATACAATATGGCACGAAATGAGATACTTTGGTGAGTCGGTCAACGATTACCCAAATAGCATCGCAACCAGAAGACGTCCGTGGTAAATGAGTCACAAAATCCATCGTGATATGTTCCCATTTCCACTGAGGAATTTCCAAACTGTGTAATTCACCTCCTGGTTTCTGTCTTTCCGCTTTCACTTGTTGACAGATCAAACACCGTTTCACAAAGCTCAACACATCCTGTTTCATACGTTTCCACCAAAATTGGGTACGTAAATCATGATACATTTTCTTTCCTCCAGGATGTATACTGTATCTACTACAATGAGCACGTTGTAGTAGTTCTTGGCGTAGTCCTAACGCAGCAGGTACTACCCAACAAGTCCTGTATTTCAAAATTCCATCATTTGCAAGTACAAACTGCGATGTTTGTCCTTGACTTATCAATTCTTTCCAATGTTGTACCTCATCATCAGTACCTTGTGCCATTCTGATTTTCTCAGAGATATCAGGTTCAACTAATAATGGTGATACCCGTATTGACACTGTTTCTACATCAAAATCATAACCCAAAGTACAACAAGAAGTCATCACGCTGATAAATGAATCATCTCATCAGCCGTATGATGTACTTTTCGACTCAAGGCATCTGCTGTAAGATTAGCTTTTCCTGGATGATATTCAATCTCACAATCATAATCTTTCAACAGATCCATCCATCTCCTTTGTCTCATATTCAACTCTGCTTGAGTGAATAAAAACTTTAAACTCTTATGATCTGTGTATATGGTAAACGACGTACCATATAAATAATGTCGCCATATCTTCAAGGCAAAGACAATGACAGCTAATTCCAAATCATGCACTGGATATCGCCTTTCATGTGGCTTCAACTGTCGTGATGCATAAGCCACAACATGTTTCTCCTGCATCAATACACAACCCAAACCTAGTAATGATGCATCAGTATATAAGGCAAACATGTCATGCTCCGATGGAATAATCAAAACTGGAGCTGTAGTTAATCGATGTTTCAATTCCTGAAAACTACGCTCACATGCCTCTGACCATTGAAATGATACTCCCTTCTGTGTCAAATGTGTCAATGGTTTGGCAATCGCTGAAAATCCTTCAACAAACCGCCTATAATATCCAGCCAAACCCAAGAAACTACGAATCTCTGGCACAGAAGTAGGTGCTGACCAATTCAACACTGCTTCAACTTTCTTCGGATCAACTGATATACCTTCTTCTGAAATTACATGCCCCAAAAAGCCGACACTAGTCAACCAAAACTCACACTTACTGAGTTTAGCATATAACTGATGTGTCCTCAACAATTGCAATACCATATGCAAATGTTGAACATGTTCTGCATCACTCTGCGAATAGATCAGTATATCATCGATAAAGACAATGACAAAACGATCAAGATATTCCTGGAAACCCGATTCATTAAACTCATAAAGACAGCTGGAGCATTTGTTACTCCAAATGGCATCACTAGAAACTCATAATGTCCATAACGAGTTCTGAATGCTGTCTTCTGTATATCTCCTTCCCTCACACGTATTTGATGATATCCTGACATCAAATCAATCTTAGAATAAATCCTTGATCCCTGCAACTGATCAAACAAATCATCAATACGAGGAAGAGGATATTTATTCTTTATTGTTACCTTGTTCAATTGTCGATAGTCAATACATAATCGCATTGTCCCATCTTTCTTCTTAACAAATAAGACCGGAGCACCCCAAGGCGATACACTAGGACATATGTACCCCTTGTCCAATAAGTCTTGCAATTGCGTTTTCAATTCTTTCAATTCAGTTGGTGCCATCCGATAAGGAGCTCGTGAAATTGCAGAAGTACCAGGTATCAAATCAATACCAAATTCCAGTTCTCGACTCGGTGGGAATCCATGTATCTCATCTGGAAACACATCCGCATATTCTGCAACCACTGGTATCTCCTCCACTTTCCTTTCTCTTTTCTGTTCAATTACATCCAGGGCATAAATCAAATAACCCGCATGTCCACGTTCTAACAAACGCAACATTCGGATTGCTGATATCAAAGGAATCCTTGCCCTCGATCCCTGACCATAGAAATACCATTGATTTCCAGTATCAGACTGAAATCTCACAATCTTCTGACAACAATCCACAACAGACTGATATTTACTCAACACATCGATTCCAAGGATGCAATCAAAATCTATCATATCTAACACAATCAAATCAGCTTGTAGTCCATACTTAGTCTCAAACTGAATATCACAATCAGACACACTCTGACAAGTCATCACAGTAGTTCCCATGGGTGTCGAAACATAAAGAGGCATCAACAGTGGAGACAAGCAGATATGATACCGGTCAACAAAATTTTGTGCAACAAAAGAATGTGATGCACCAGTATCAATCAAAAGTAAAGCTGGATAAGTAAACAAAGTACACTTACCCGATATCACATCATCAGGAGCTGCCTCTGCTTCCTCCCTGTTCAGTGCATATACTTGAGCCTGAGGTGGTCCTGTCCTCTGTCCTCCACCAGACTGTGGTACACCCTGTGGTCTCTGCTGCACTGTATTTTCTGACATTGGTCCTCTCCTCTGCTGTCCACCCACTTGAGGACAATCACGGATCACATGTCCTGGTCTCCCACAACGGAAACAAACTACTGGATTCAATTGAGGACAATCTCGTTTCAAATGTGGTCCACCACATTTAAAGCATTGCACACCACTGCCACTACTACTACCTTGGAATTGTCCCTTTGAACCTCGTTCACTACCCTTCCGCATTGTAAACCGCTTCCCACTAAATCTAGAGGAAGATGTACCACCTCGTGGTGATTTAAATGATTCTCCTATAGGTCTCATACTTTCAGATGTAGGTGGTTGGGCTTGTCCAACATCTTTGTATACCCCTACAACAATCTTAGCCATCTCGGCTCTAGTCAATGCTTCTTCATATGAAGTAGGATTATTGGACATGACCCTATCAAACAATTCAGGCCTCAAACCTTTCACAAATTGTCTGATCTTTGCCTTTGTGTTTACATCAATATGTGGCACATACCGGAGCAAAGAAGAATATTGTACTGCATAGTCCGATACTGTCATTGATCCCTGTCTCAAGTTTGTAAATTCATCCTCTTTCCTCTGCCTTGCAGCAACAGAAAAATAATGTTCAAGGAACTTCATTCTAAACACATCCCAGTTAACTGTCTGTCCTTGAGCCCTCAGCTCAAGCACTGTGGATTTCCACCACATCATAGCTTTCTTAGCCAATTGGAATTCAGCTAAGCATAACCAAGTAGTCTTGGCACACAGTGCTGATACAAATAGCTGTTCCACACGTTCCAGCCATTCCTCCGCCAGTTCCCCTGATTCAGTCCCCTCAAACCTGGGTGGTTGATAACTCAGAAATTGTGTCAACGTCAATTCCCCAGGCAACAATACCTGTTCCACTGGCCCTTGCTCGATCGGTGGTGGTGGCACAGGCACTATCCTCACACTAGCATTGCCACTCATGGCATCCCCAACATCCTCATGATACACTCTGTCTGTCATAGCTGTAGATCAAGGGTTAACAATAACATTCACAATTATATAACATGTTAGAATAACATCATATTACAAATCCTAACATGATTTGACCATGCTCAACATGTTTTCAAGTGTTTAGGTAACTCCCTAATACACTTCCTCTACCCATGTTCATCCCGTTCTCGAACCACTGCTCTGATACCACTAATGTGGGGTCCTCGTTACTTAATCCATTATGTATTCGATTAAGATACATCTGTGAGTCTGAATTAAGTAATAACATACACTGATTAAGAGTATCTTACTAGTTAAGTTGTTACAGGGTTTATAAAAACCTATCCACTACACATCATATGTACAAACAACAACCTACTACAAGATAACTCCTAGGCAGTGGTTCAGCTCGCAGCGGAAAATGACTCACATCCCGTCTCCCCACGTCTATGAGTCCCTACAGAATCATTCACACAATGTGAGTATAGATAATAAATATGTCAGTGCGATATCAAAACACAATATCAATATCAATGATAAAGCACAATACAACATCTAATGTGAATGTTCTGTATCATGCATCAACAAATGCACCATGTCATGACATGTCTCAACAATGACCCTATTATCACGAGACCAATATGATATGCCTATTCAGCTCAACATGTCAGTGGAACCACCTCACATCTTCATATTAGTAGCACATAGCATAGTACCATCCTCAAATGATAATAGCCAGAGCATATACCCAAAAACCGGCGTATAGCTCTATATAGCATAACCGGGCATATACCCAAACCAGACGTATATCTCTATGTAACATAACCGAGCATATACCCAAACCAGGCGTATATCTCTATGTAACATAACCGAGCATATACCCAAACCAGGCGTATATCTCAACACATGATATCCATGAATGTACATGCATATGATACTACCAATCATATGATACTAACATAACACAATTCGTATGATATCAATCTGATAACATCATCACACAATATCTATACTCCGTACATCAACACGTACCTGGTCTACGACAACAAAAGCGATAAATCAGGCGTTGTTGGCTAATTGCCTCTTTGCCCCGTCCCCTGTGATGATGCTACAGACACATGAACAATATACCATGTTATAAGAGGCTTCAAAATAATTGCTACAAAAATTTAACATTTTTCAACAATCTTCCATCACCGATCGATCGCCCCGAATTCTCGATCGATCGCCGAACTGTTCACTCTTCACCGATCGATCGAACAAAATCACCGATCGATCGCCACATGTACCGATCGATCGCCTCAAAATCACCGATCGATCGCCTCATGCTCAAACCGCCTTAAAACTTTACTATTCGCGGCGATCGATCGAGACCACATTGCCGATAGATCGGCACGATCAGAAAAATCGAGACAATGGCGATTTTGAGCTTATCTTCATGGTACTTCTTCTCCTACCCAGAATTTCACATGTAACCATGATTCATGCACTCCCTAGTATCATATAAACATGTTTCTAACATCCTAGAATCCAATTCTTGGCAAAGAAACAAGTTATGATTCTAAGCATAAATAATTGATATTCCCCTTCACATACATCAACACCAATTACATAATTCAAGTGTAAAACCATGAAATCATTTCCAAGATATTAAGAAATCACTTCACACAACTTCCTAGCTCAATTCACAAATGAATTCCAAGCTCAAACTATCAAGAACTTGAAAGAGATGGAGAGGAGCTTGTGTAGGATTTTAGTAGGTGTAAAATGGTATATTGTGAGTTTAAGCTCACTAATCCCCTTCATATAGCCACTTGCTATAATAACATGACAACTAACATAAACATGTAAATCCAAACTCAAATTCACATGTTAGCAACCTTAAATGAAAGGCAAAGGCATATGAAATTCAAATCAAATGCATACTAGTCTATGTTGCTTGATATGCCACTATAATTCAAATCATTTCTTTGCATTACATTTTGTGCACCATGTTTCATTCTTTGAAATATATCATATAGTCATGTCATATATGTGAGTAATAACCCTCGGTTCAACCCGAACCCGAGTCCACATCGTACCGTAAGTATTCCAAATTACGCCATAATCATATGACACGTATAAAAAATAAATCGAGGCATTACAGAAACCATTGGGGCCATGGCCCTTAACCCTTGTTTTTAGCTTTAGCCCAATTCTTTTTTAAAGGAAAGGAAGGGACGACTATCTTGGACGGACAAGGGACGGGGAGAAGGCAGCCGTGTCATCTGTATGGGATTGGGTGGTGACGCCGTCACCTTGGAGAGGCTAAAGGGAGAACGCCCAAAGGCCACCGAGAGAAAAGGGTATGCTAGAGAGCATATTTCGTCTGAACGGCGGCGACAACGAAGACGAAGGGTGGCGCGAAACTCGGGTTGCGACTTGCGCGAGTTTTTTTTCCTGTAGAGAGAGTCGCAAAGCTTTTTTTTTAGCTGGGAGAGAGAAGTGAAAATTTAAGGGTTTCATTGTTGCTGTCCTTACGGGCACTGCCCTCAAGGGCATCATCCACCATTCATATTGAATCTTTTTTTTCTTTTTTTAAAAAAGATTCCAAATGAATGGTGATGATGCCCCTAAGGGCACTACCCTTAAGGGCATCATCAAACAAACCAAATTTAAGTCCTACGGTTCTACCCATTCATTTAAACAACCTTCATTTATTTAATTATTTATTTTTTTTGAAAATTAAATATTGATTGATTATGTATTCCAAATTAATATTTATGATGTCAAAATCGAATATATGAATGATTAAGATATGAGTTTCTAGATTTTTTATACTCTAAAATAAATTAAAATCTTGATTTTTATTCATAGTAGTTTTAATTATAATTAAGATGTGGATAGCCTTATTCGTTTCCAAAATTAGCCATTAAATTAGGGTTCTAAATTTTTATTGTACTAACTTATTGGATGCATTTAATTAATTTATGAATAAAAATTACTGTAAACTATCTATCGTAATATCATATGAAAGTTAGTTTCATAGATTTTGAATCCATAAATGATAAATTTTTAACTAGAAAGCTCATAGAATAAAATATGGTATCACTGAAATTGTCTAATTGTATTTATATCATCATACATATTTCTTATTTTTTATTTTATTTATTCATTTATGAATTTGATTGAACTATTTTTTTTATTATTGTATGTTAAATTTATTATGTATCTTGACATATTTATTTTTCATTAATTTTAATATTATATTTAGGTTAGTCCACCTACCTACAAACCCTAGTTTTGACTCTGCTCTTGAAATATTATTATGGATATTATCTCTTTAAAAGATAAAAAAATATTATCATATTTCTCCATGTCTATAATTAAGGTTGTCCGTTCTGAGTTATATAGATAAATATGTAAAACATTTTAAATGGAGAAATCTTTATCAAGATATAAGGTAAGAGATTAATTCTACTTGAGGGACAATGGCATATTTTTGTTTTGTTTTGGTCACCTAATAATCAAAGTTTAATATTAATGTAGTAACTTTGTTTTTTTGGGTCCTACTTTGTTGGAGGATTGACGTATATATTGAAATTGTTGATGTGACATCGGACATTGCTAACATATCTAGTGTCATGTCAACACTCCAGTATAGTAGGACTGAAAAAACAAAGTTCTCACATTAAGATTCAATTTTGACGAGTTAGATGACGTGGACTCAAAGCAACACAATTCGTACTAACCATATTCTAAGAAACTGATAGGCATAAGATCAATAAACGATAGTGATGCCCTTCTATGTGTAATCGATAAGATCGGGTATGCAGATAGAATGGATGATTGAAGACCGATCGGTAGAGTAACTAAAGAAAAGTGCGGAAACAACTCGACTGATGCATCGAATAAGTTGAGCTGATGATAATAGTCTACTGGTCTATAGAAGAACTCAATTGACTACAAAGATTATCACAGTAGATAAGATCTACTGGATAAAGATTGATTTGGTGTCTACTGATAAACAATATAATTATATTTTACTGAGTAGACACCAACATTAATATGGATGCAGAGAATGAACGACACAAGGTTTATTTCTTGAAGTTTGAAGTATAAATGCTTCTCCTTCTTCATTTGTAAGAAGGATACACTAGAAAACTTTAATTTACACTTTTTGGTATACAAACTACTTAGGCTAATACCACACATATAACATAAACTCATTGCAATCCCACAGTTGAGGTTACTCTTACAGCTTGGATATAAACAAATCAATTTGACACACGGTCACAACTGTTATAATAGTTTTACAGAGATTTCGCTCTTTATAATGATGTAAAACAATACAAGAGTTTGAGCGATTGTGCAATCAAGTGCAACAACCAGTTGGCACTAGTGATCTCTTGAAGAGCTGATATGTCTCTGAGGTGGTGCCTGAAAATGTTTCTTGAATAAGCTAATAACTCTTGTAGGCGTAGTTGAGCAATAATGATGATAATTATATTGCGTTTGCCAACTCCTTTTTATCTCTAAGGAGTCTTCATTATATAGTTCAAGTAATCCAACGGTAATATTGATTTCTGAATATATATAATGATGTTGCAGTACTCTGTTCTCTTTAATTGATGAGCATTAAATGCATTGTCGTTAGTTTCCTGAAATGCTCTAAATGCATTTAATGATTTGGAGAACTGTACTGCTTTCCTTATATGACAAGTAACATCTATTTGTACTTTCAATGTTTGAATATTTGAACACTTCTACTGATACTTGTTCATCTGTAATGTTTATTCCACAAAACATATCTTTTCTATAGTCGGTAGATTATGTCATCAATAGAGTTCTTCTAGGTCGGTAGACTACAACATCGGTAGACTATGGTAGAGTCCTCTTTAACTCATTAGCAGACTATGCAGATTACTCATCGTGGTCGGTAGACTTCATTTCATTGGCAGTCTGTGTGAGTTTTCTCGGTAGATATATATCAGAACCTAATAACCTAAATTCCTTTGTTGTACTTCCCCTTTTAGTACCAACAAAGTATAAGCTCTACTGATTATAAGTCGACTATTATTTTATCATCATAAGCTCTATTGATCACCATATCATCAGTCGACCATTATTTTCTCATCAAAATTAGGAATCTTTTCAGCTATTTTCCTTTAAATTCTATCTTTCTCCCTCAATTTCTTCCCCTTTTTGGTAAAAAAATAATCTATCCCAAAAGGTTTGATTAAATACATTGAGCGATGTGAGAAGTAAAGTCGGTCGAGTTCAAAATAAATGAACGAATTAAAAACTAAGTCATTATAAATGAACATTAGTTCTTGATAAGCAAGTTCAAAATAAATGAAGTGAAATAAGTATTAAGTTCAAAATAAATGAAAAGAAATTCCAATAAGTTCAAAATACAAGAGCTGCTTTACAAAAGTAGATACAATATTTTCTAGATCTATACAGATTTTATTGATTTAGCTCTGGTCTGCTGATATTCCCCCTTAACAAATGTTCCCCTAGAAGTGATCAAAGTCATCTATGATATCTATGAGAGCTGCTCGGTTGTTCTGATCAGGGAGTAGATTGAACTGATTTGGCTACATTCACCAGTTCAGATAACTATTCTGCAATGATGGTGAATTGCTGAGAGTTGGCATTATCAGTGGCCATTAGATGGGTTTCGACCTTTGTCATCCAGGAACTGAATAGTTTAGTAGTGTTGATTGAGCTTTCTCCAGCACCAATAAGAGCATGCTGGGTAGTAGAAGTGTATCTCTTCATAGTTTTGGACATTTCAGCCATTTCTTGTTTGATCGCATCCCTCATATATTTTCGAAGAGACAAATCAAGCTCAGTCTACTGCGCTCTATGAGATTCCAATCTTCGAATCTGTTCAGCCATGACATGCATTGCAGCAGTGAGATCTTTGATTTGTTTTTCAAGTCTTGTCAAGGGATTGGGAGGCGGTGCATCTTCTTCTTATTCTTTGTCTTCTGCTTCGATCTCTTCTTCTGCTGAAGATTTGGAAGAAGAGTCGCTACCATATTCAGGAGTCCAGGTGAGCTACAGGATCGAAAAAGTAAACACTCGAAAAAGTGTTCAACATAAGCAGCCTGGTGATGATAACCTCCAAGTATCCATGGTGCTCGGAAGGGAGTAGAGTGTCTCTTTTCTGTTTTGTGAGAATGAACCTGGGCACTCTCATGGAGCTAGCCCACCTGGTAAAAGCTCATATCCATTTTGGATAGACGCGAGTTCGAGTCTCGCAGTGTGCAAAAAATATTTTGCCCTCCCATCTTAAATTAAAAATATCTTTTTAATTTATGAATTCTTAAAATTGACTCTTAAGCTTGTATTCAAAATAAATATCAAAAAAATAAATATCTAAAAAATTGAAAAAAAGTTCTATTTCAGAAAAGATTTATATCATAAAAGATTAATATTAAATTTTTGGCCCACAATTTAAAATATTTATTTCTTTGAAAACTAATTTTTTTTGTCTTGGGAATGTATGGACTTGTGACGTTTGCTTTTCCCAAAGCAGATTTGACATTTGTCTTGAGAATGTATGGACTTGTGATGTTTGCTTTTCCCAAGGCAGATTTTAAAGACAAGTGGATCTCTTTTTCGTAGCACTAAGCAATCTTTACAATGTTACAACTGGACATACTTTCTAGTTACATACAAAATCTACTGGAATTAATATTACGATTGAGAAATTATTCTTGGCTATCGTAAATATTTGATCAATGTCTCAAATTTATCAATACCACATTTTTGATCTATGACTCAATATATTAATAAATCTGAGTCATTGATCCACGTTGTGTGGTAGCGTTTCATTGGGTAACCAAAAAGTAACCATATTTGAGGTCATGGATAATTTTTAAATATGAAAAATGTGGTTTTCATTTATACTTGGCCATATATTAGGCTAAAATATCAAAATATTAAAAAAAATTCTGAAATACAGTAACTCGAACTTACCAATTTATCGGAACGAGTTCATTTAAAATAATAATCACCCTGAAACGGAGAAACACAGCCATTATTAAAAAAAATTATGCTTGAATTCGTTTCTTTAAGCGAGTTCAAGCTAGGGGTGTGCATCGGTCCGGTTAACTGGTCGAACCGAAAAGTTTAGATTCGGTTTTCGGTTTTAAAAATAAAATTCATTTTTTGGTTCGATTTTTGGTAAAACAGTCCGGTTAACCGAACCGAAAACCGTAATTTTTTTAAAAATTAATTTTTAAAATTTTTTTTGTTGTTTAAATATTTTTTTAATGGTTTCGCTCATGATCGTATGAGTAAGAAATCGTAAAATTAACTACGCGTTTTCAAGTATAATATAATTTATTTTGTTGTACCCTTTAAACTCGATTTTTTCAAATAAATAGCTTCAAAATAATACTAGAAGTTTAAAACTAAAAGGTCAAAGAATCAAAATTCTTTTGATTCCAATGTATGATATTATTGTTTGAATTTGCGTTGAATTTTCATCAACTAAACATCCAATTTCACAAAATAAAAGGTTCAAACAGTAACCGAATCGAAAAAGTTCGGTTAAAACCGAAATCGAACCGAACAATTATATAATGAGGACCTTGATCATTTTTAGATCAAGTCAGGTTAAAAATATTCTTTTATAGGATAAGTTAGATTGAGTAATTTTGACTGAGGTCTCATGGTTTGAACCATCTTAGTTCATTTTTTTTGTATTTAGCTTCTTCTAGGTATAAGAATAGAAGAAATACTGAGGTCCCCCGATCACACATCAGTCCATTAGTTATGTCTGAATTCTTTCAGTTATAACAAGATTCATTAAATTTATTTAAATTTAAAATTAACTAAATTGGGGTTGATTTCATATAAAACATGGTTAAATATGTTTTTTAATTTTATATATTTTTTACTTTTTTAAAATAACTTTAAATATCAATAAGAATAAACATCAAAATAAATAAAAATATGTATATATCAAATTATTGATTAAATAAACTCAAAAATTTAAAATTTTCCTCGATTTTAAATATTTAGCTGCAATAAAAGAAGAACGAGAAAACAAAGGGTCTGTTTGCATTGATGGATGAGAAAAGTAATGTAAAGATGAAAAATTATGAATAGTTGTAAAAATACTGTGTGATAGGTTATATGGTGTTTGATTGGAGGATAAAATGGTTGTTAAATTTTATTGTTTGGTGTAATGACTAAAATACCCTCAACATTATAATAATAATAATAGTATGTATATATATAATATATATAAATACTATTATACTAATATAATACTTATATTTATTATAAAATAATAATATATTTGTAATATTTATGTCTATATATATATATATATAATAACCATAATATATATCTATATATATGTATATAATAATAATAAGAATAATAAATAACATATAAATAATAACATTACATATAATAATAATAATAATTATTATTGTTGTTATTATAAAGTAATAATAATTGTTGGAATTATATTTCTAATTTTTGATGATAACAAACATCTATCGCTTGAAGCGTCTACTGCATCAAAGAAGTCTACTGAAGAGAGGCCTACCGACTTACTCTACAAAGAAGTCTACTGAAGAGAGGCCTACCGACTTACTCTACAAAGATCTACTGGAAGAAATAGTCTACTGCATAAATCATAGTTTACTGGACAACAAGAGTAGAAGTCTATTGGCAAGAAGAGTAGAAGTCTACTGGTAAAGAAAAGTAAAGTATACTGAATCAGAGTAATTGAAGTCCACTGACTAGTCCACTGGCAAGTTCTCTGGAAAATATCAGCAGACGTTTGAGAAGACATTAGTGGACTTCAGTACAACAAATTAAGTCACTAAGGAAAAGTCAGCTGGCGTAAGAGGGCAACATGACAAAGAGCTTAAACATTTTCATTCTGTCAATAGTACAATAGAGAGCCGCACTACCATATAAGCGCCAGCAATTTCTCATAATAAACTAGCCGTTGTGAACAGATTTGGAAAGAAGACAAAAGAAATTTGGACGTAAATTAGGAAGCTGATTTAATGCGATTCTTTCTATTTGAAGAATAGTTGACGCTGGACTTTCATGTCGATAAATATGTCAATAAGCAGATTGAAGAAAACTCTCTCCGACTCTTTGAATCTTCTACGCTCACGAACAAGCAACAAAATTTTTTCACAAACATTCACTGAAATATTCTGAAGTTTTGCGGAGCAGTATCTGAGCCATCAACGCGATCTTGAAAATCTAAGTATTCAAGTCTACTACTCAAGAACATTCACGTATAAACAGAGTTTTATATATTTGAGAGATTGTTAAGAAATCATTTTGTAATAGTCGTGATTTTGTGTTGCTAGGAGTTTAGGCAATTTGTGTTGGTGCCTAAGTAGACTGTATACTGAAAAGTATAAACCAATGTTTTTTGGTGTAACCTTCCTGCAAAGGAAGAAGGGAGATGTATAAGCATTTGTGCTTCGAACTTCCTGAAACAATCTTTGTGTTATTTCCTTTCTGTTATTTACCATACTGCACCTTGTTTCTGCCTTCAATTAATTATTCACAAGACTAATGAACACCTTCCAAACTATTTATTAGTTGTCCATATATATATATATATTTATTTTTTTATTTTATAATATAAATAATACAAATACAATATATAATCATAAAGTTGTAGGAAATAACTTGTAATTTTTTTCGGGAATTTCAAATTTTGAAATAGTAAAAAAATGTTGGAGTATTCAAGTCTACTGCTCAATAAATCAGTGTAAAGTAAGACGTGAACTGAATAAATGACATGATCTGACCCAATCAAATTCACATGGGAAGGACTTGATTTGGACCCTCCAGGGCCGAGCCTGACTTTGTCTCCAACTGGGCTAGGCCAGATAAAGAGGGAAGCACCTGAGGTGACCTGAGTGGGTAAGACCTGGTTTCCATAGGAAAGAGTAAGATGGAACGAAGTGGGTCCGTGGTCAGACATCTTTAGGGTTTGTGCGATGAGGAAAGGAGTAAGGGAACCCAGCTCGGGATGACCTCATAAGGGGCCGAGGTGGATGCTTGCCAAATATTTCAAGAGTAGGATTATACCTCGAAGGGCAGACCTGCCACCTTGCTTACCCAAATATAGAGAAGGCTTGCGAATTGAGGTCAGACCTCTCGACCTCCCAATCTCAGACCTAGGGAACTCAGGTCGGGATTGATTAAGAGTCCTTAGTAACATCAAATAAAAAGAGATATTTTCAAAGATTCTCCAAATTAGTAAAGCTAATTCACTTTCTTGATTATAAATTGGCTTTAATTAGTGGTCATTAGTTTCTTGGATTCTTCATAACCTCTGTTAGTTGAAAAGAAACAGAGCATGTTTAACAGAGAAGATGTTATCAAAATGATGAGAAGAAGTTGTATTCTATGTTTATGAAAAAGCTCAATATATACACGATACACCATTCAAATCTAACCAAATGGGTTCCTATAATTATGCTAACTTAATATCTGCTATACAAATCGGCTCCTATAAATGTGCAATATAAATCTCCTATAATTATATGCTATAATTATCTTAACTTATCGCTAACACCTCCTCTCAAACTCAAGGTGGGATAGTAGATGTCATCTTGAGTTTGTTCACGAGATCT
The DNA here is from genome assembly GCA_907163345.1 of Haberlea rhodopensis. Lineage (NCBI taxonomy): Eukaryota > Viridiplantae > Streptophyta > Magnoliopsida > Lamiales > Gesneriaceae > Haberlea > Haberlea rhodopensis. The sequence goes on from CAJQUN010000330.1 coordinate 134,639, forward strand.
TGAAATCAGCCCAGAAGATATGTCTTGATGAATATATTCGTTGTTTGGTTTGTAGAGGAGATAGGGACCAAATGTAAAGTGCCTTGAGTAACATGGTCCCGTACAAAGTGACAGTCAATCTCGATATGTTTGGTACGTTCATGAAACACATCATTATGAGAAATTTGTATGGCACTTCTATTATCACAATGAAGTATAGCGGCGTCAGAATGCTTGATCCCCATATCAGTTAGTAACCATCTTAACCAAAGTAATTCAGAAGTAGCCGCAACAAGAGCACGATATTCAGATTTTGTACTAGTGTGCAACGATAGTTGCTTCTTACTACGCCAAGAAATAAGAGAGTCACCGAAGAAGAAATAGTAACCAGTGGTAGAGCGACGATATGTTGGGTCACCAGCCCATTCAGCATCGGAGTAGCCATACAATGTTAAAAATGAGGTAGCAGAGAAGTGTAGTCTATGAAAGAGAGTTCCTTTAATGTAGCGAAGGAATTGAACAACTGCAGAGTAATGAGTGGAGCAAGGAGCGGACCTAAACTGACTGACAAGATGGACAACATATGTGATACCCAAAATATTTATATTTGTTTAATTAATTCTTATTGGTGATAATTATGAGATAATTACGGAATTAAATTCTTGAGAATCGTATTTGGGCCTGGAATTGAAACAAATTGTTTATGGGTTGATTTTGTGTTATTAAATAAATTATGTGATAATAAGTGGAGGGTGGGGATTTAATCTAATGTTGAGAATGCATTAGTATGGTTGAGATTAAATATAAGACTAGGGTTAAAAACATTCCCTCTCTCCCTCATTTCTATCACTAGCTGACATCTCTCCTCCCTCCATTCTCTCGACCGCGATGAACTCAAGCAAGCAGGACCGTGATTTCCCAACGATTTTGTGGCAATTTCATGAAGGTTTGTGTATGTAATCTTACACTCATTAATCGTTCATTCCCATGAAGATCCCAATCCTTGTTTGAATTTTCAGCCCCTGTTTTAACGTTATTGCGATCGTTTTTTTTTATGGCCACTATACAAGGAGTTTTGACTCTTATTAATCGATTATGATATCATTTGATTTATGTTTTAGTTTGGTTAAATCTTATATGAGATGGTGGCATGAGTTTTCATCACATTCAATTTTTTTCCTGGAATGCATCGACCCTGTTTGTGGGACGAATTCTATGCCGTTTTGGATTGAAATTATGTGGCCTTGTGAGTTCGAAAATCTTGATGTAGTGTCTTGCCATGAGTTCGACTTCCCTGCTAGTTGGGTGTGTGTGTATGCGTGTATTCTGTTGTATGTGTACGTGAATCTGTGCTGCCTTGTGTGGCTACATCATATTTTATGGGTGTTTCAGCGTATACAAGGTTGTGGGATTACTATAGCTTGTGGATTGATGAGTCGGTGAGGCTAAGTCGATTGGTGTTGGTTCTTGCTACTATCTTGGATAATGAGGCTGGTTATGCTATCCAATTTAAATTCATTGACGGACTCATATTTATCTTTTGAACTTAAAATAATGATTTTGTATTGTATGAGTTGATTTAAATAGATTGATGAGAATGATAGTTCGTTGGAATTGTCCTAATGCTATTTAGAAATTGAAGTTTTAGGAGGCTAGTTTAGTGAAACTTTGCAGAATTTATGTTTCTATCGATTGGATTCTCGTTTGAACTATTGGATATATGTTTGAGTGGCATAAGTTCCAAGAAATGAAATAGCTCGATATATTCATTTATGATATTGTGAGGTTTAAGTCGAATTTAACAAGGAGATGTTATCTTAGCTTCTTGACAGAACTTTTAAGTTGTTGTTTAGTTGTTTCTAGAATTTGTCATAACTTAATAAATTCAATGGAGAATAATGAATTCAAGTTGATGACATACGAATAAGTGAAAAGAAAATGGGACTGATTTGGAGTTATGAATTACGTTTATGGAATTTAAAACATAATAACTTCGCTAAAGCTAGATTTAACAAAAATAGATATTTGAATGGGTGTATTGTTGAATTCAAGACTTATGCATGTCTACGTTTCGATACACATCTTGTACTTCTTTTGAGTTTTGGACAAGTGAAGTAGATGTTCATATCTAGACGTTGAATCTTGACTTAAGTTACTTTCATCTTAGTAGTGTATAAATGATATCAGATGTGATGCAAATGAATTAATACCGAGTTGATGATTTGATTTAGATATTACATGAGCCTCGGGGTAACTGCACCATGTTGTCGACTATAAGGTACGTGGTGACGTACGAGCAGGTATACTATGAAGTAATTATATATCCATGCATATATGTGTTGTCAAATATGATGTTTAAATGTAATGCAGTGAATATGCCAGTTGAGCATAATGTTTGTAGCATGGTGGTTATGTAAGCGTTCATAACCGGGTATATGAGTTGAGTTGGATGCCTATGGCATTGGTGAATATGAGGAATCATGAAGGATTGCCGTGGTTGTTAGGGCATAATGGCCTCTAAATTATTGATATCCACGAATGAACAAGAGGTGTCGTGTTGTTGAAATATCAACTATTCTCAGTGATGAATATTATGCTAAATAATGATATTGAACTTGATTATTATGGAATTGTAGTATATTGAAACATGAGCCGTCCAAGAAAGCTTGTACTGGTTCAGATTTATGTAGGGAGTGCACTTTATAAATTTCCAATAATCTTATCATGTTGCATTACGTTTTGTATATTACTATGATTGTGATTATTGTGTTGGAATGTGCTCTCCCGGTGTGATGGCAGCTTCTGTTGAAACAGGTACTACGTTGTCAATAGGGAGTAAGCGAGTCTCATTGGATAGCATCGTTTGTGGGGACATTATACCAGTATTGGTAAATGAGGATATGCGATATACGAAAGTAGATTTATACTCATATTATTCGTTGCTCGTTGTGAGCACCTCGATGCATTTATATGGTCTGTATAAGAGTGCCGAAGTTCTCTCTTCATCAAGTCAATTTAAGTGCATGTTATTTTGATGAAATCTTTGAGTCTTATTGCTTGTAGAAGTGATCATACCATGTTGAGTATTTGATTTATTGTCCAACTAGTATGTGTGTAACTCATTATGATGTAGAGTAGGGAATTCATCGAGTAGTCATATTATGAATTGTTGGGATATGTCATAAGACAACTCATTAGATGAATGATTTTGGCATACAATGTAATATGATTTTAATAAAGGTAATTCATTATTATATATTATTCCAGTATCTGTGTAATATGAATATATATATATATATATATATATATATGTATGTTAATGTCGTTAGAATAATATTGTATTATTGTTAAAGATTGTCCATAGTCAAGTATTATCATGAATTATGATAATGATAATGCATTGAGACTATTATGTATTGACTGATGAATTGTTCATGGATATGAGATATCAAATCAACACATGGGTGTATGTTAGATAACAATGTACTGGACAGACCCACCATGAGAATGCTACATGGAAAGTTATATGAATGTCATAAGCAGTTCTCATAGTGATAATAATGTATGTAATCCTTACGACTTGAGATCACCAGAGATCCCAACATAAGGAGTCGTGTATCTTGATATTGTCAAACGTTACCTGGAATAGGGTAAACTATAAAGATAATCATTGGATAAACCACGAATTATGTAGAGGGATGTTGAGTGATCAAGATATGATTTGTCCCTCCTATATAACATGAGAAGTGTTTGGGCCCTTGATCAAGTGAGACTAAAATGCATGGCCATGCTCAAATGAGTCGATATGTGATATCGAGCTTATTCGTTTATTCTAGTCTACTTGGGGATCAAGAAATAAAAGATTGAACTATACGAGTATGACTATTCCATGACTCGTGTTTAATCTAAACACATAGGACAAATGGATTAAGTTACATGGTGAATATTATCAGGCCATAGGTTATGTCGAGTCGATGACATTCTTGTAACTTGGGTATCCTTGATGTGCTAGATACCTCTCTTTGCTTATGACATAAAATGAGATCTTGTATCACTGCCAACGTTGCAAGATCCTAACGAGTCGCACAAAAGATTAAATCAATAAAGGAAGATATAATTCATTGGATGAATTAAGTTGATTAGGAAGAGTCCAAATCATATAATAATAATATGTTATATTATTATGGGCCGATTATATATATATATATATATATATATATATATATATATATATATGAAGATATATATTTGAATATGCATTATACAGATAAATATTGATTGGGCTTAAATGGTTGTTGGAAAACCCTATACTAGCCGCCTATTATTTATCTATATATAATGACATGCATATTAGGTTAAGTTTTAATGGTTAATGAGATTAACTAAAAGCTAAACCTAGCAAAAGCCACAACCGTCACTTTGCTTAGGGCGCTCATCCCTTTCACGGTTGAAGATCAAGTCTAGCAACTTGTTCTTCAACATACCTTCATCGATTTGATCGTGTGGATACCGTAGAGGCAAAACAGGAAAAGTTTTGCTCCTGACTCGAGGACGTGTTGCTCGGTGGATACACTGCATCAAACACGCTTCAAAGGTATAATTCTCGACACCCGATATGAACACTTCGTATAGTCCAAATTTTTTTATTCCGTTGCGTATTATACATGCTGGATTCCTTATAGTGGTATCAGAGCCAGGTTCGAAGCTCATATCAGGGTTGCATGATAAATCGTTTTATCAGATTATGAGTTATTGCTTTCATGCTTATTATAAACTGTAAGAACATATATGATACGTTATAATAAGTTTGTGGAAATCATCGTAAAAAATATATATGATGAATTTTATGTATTAGATACATGTATGCGCGCGACTGATCTAGCAAGGCGGCGAATGTAGCTCGATAGTCGGGCGGACGTAGCACCCAAGGCAGGCGAACGTATCTGGAAAGTCGAGTGAACAGGGTTCGCAAGGCGGGCGACCGCCCACAAGGAGGGGTGGGCAACCGCCCATGGTGGGTGACGTCCGCGCCCCTCTCGTGCGCGGGGTCCGAGACATTTGATGTCCGTGCGATAATTTTTGTTATTTTATTTTACAATTTTATTAACTTATAATTAAATTTTAAAATGTTTAAAATTTAATTCATTTATGTCCAAGCATGTTTTATGCGTTGTTTGAGCATAGTGCATGGTTATAGCCCTATGACCTATTCGATAGGAATTTTGTGAATGATTGTAATTTTAAATACGGCCTGCATGTCGTGCCTTCTCTATATTTTCTGAATGTATTCCCTCCCTAAGCTCCACCTCTATTGTAACTCGAGGACTTCTCTATATCATGTAATTGCTATATAATATAGTTAAAGTTTGTTGATGGAGATCAATGCCGTTGGACCATGGTGCCGGGACGAGGAGGCCATTCACAAAAGGACAAAAGAGGTGCTTGGAGAAGTTACCCTTAGGTGACCTTTTAGAATTTCTCATTGGCTTGAGAAAATCAGTAGTTGGGGCTATAACCATGCCACGTTTATTTTATGTTGATGTATGTGATGTATGTTTATCATTTATTTAATATTGATGATTGATATATATATGTGTAGATATGTATATATGTATATGTACCAGATATATTTTCAATATTAATAAAATCATGAGATCTTTAAATCCCTCTAATAATATTAAGTCAATCAAGATTTCTTCAAATTAAAAGTACTCGTCAAGACTTCGATTGATCATGTGTGGGTTTGCCAAAGCAAAGTACCGTGACAATCTTAGTAATGCGCGATAGGATAAAAGTGATATCCGTGTTATTTTAAATTGGGTTTGACTTAACTAGCGTTATCTCGATAGGATTGAGAACCTAGAGGCTTGTGGTTGGGTAATAATTCATTAGATGAATTAGAACAAAGTGTTGTTCGCCAACCATCCAAGAGTTACATGTGATGTAATTGACAAAGCGTTGTCTACCTAAATAACCGAGTCTTGAGTGATTAGCCAAAGCTAACTCAAGGTTAGGTGAAATATGGATCTTGGCCCACTAATAGTTTTTGAGGGTTGATGTGTTTTAACTAAATAGTGGGAGTATCATTTAATATAGACCTTATTAAATGATTAAAATCATAAACTTATTTTGCATATTAATATTGTAGATATCCATGGCATCAAACAACGTTACTAGTACACTTTCACTGCGATCGGTCCTTGAGAAGGACAAATTGAATGGGACAAATTTCCTAGACTGATATAGGAATCTGAGGATTGTCCTCAAACATGAGAAAAAACAATATGTCCTAGAGGAACCCTTACTGCTGAGGAACCTCCCGTTACGGCCGCAAGGGACGATAAGGATGCTTACAAGAAGCATCAAAATGACGCCCTTGATGTTGGTTGTTTAATGCTAGCAACCATGAACTCTGAGCTTCAGAAGCAACATGAGGAAATGGATGCATTCAATATGATTGAACATCTGAAACAACTTTACCAACAACAAGCTAGACAAGAGAGGTATGAAGTCTCTAAAGCGTTATTTCAGTGCAGAATGGTAGAAGGAACCCTTGTTGGAACTCATGTACTCAAGATGATTAGATACATAGAGAATCTTGAGAAACTAGGTTTTCCGTTGGACCAAGAGTTGGCCACTGACGTGATTTTGCAATCGTTGCCTGATAGCTACAGTCAATTTGTTATGAATTACAATATGATTGAAAGTGAGAAGACTCTACCACAATTGTTTTGTATGTTGAGAACTTACAAAGAAAACTCAAAGAAGTCTAAGCCCACAAATGTTCTTATTGTGAATAAGGGCAAGGGAAAGGCTAAAGCAAAAGGCATTAAAAGAAACAAGAAAGTCTGTGTCAAACCTAAGCCTCATGCTACTGCACTTAAGCCTAAGGGAGGAGTGGCTAAGGAAGGAAATTGTTTCTATTGCGGTGAGAGGGACATTGGAAGAGAAACTGCAAATTATACCTGGAAGATCTTAAGAAGACGAAGGGAAGTGTGACTTCTACTTCAGGTATTTTTGTTATAGAAGTCAATTTATCTACTTCTTCATCGTGGGTATTGGATACTGGACATGGTTCTCACATTTTTGTTAATGTGCAGGATCTCAAAAGGAGTAGAGTGTTGGCTAAAGGCGAAGTTGACCTCCGAGTGGAAAATGGAGCAAGAGTTGCTGCATTAGCTATATGAGACTATTCATTAACTTTGCCTTCTGGTTTAATATTAGATTTACAAGACTGTTATTTTGTCTCGTCATTTACTAGAAACATTATTTCAATTTCTGGTTTGGACAAGATTGGTTTTTCATTTATTATAAAGGACAAATGTTGCTCCATTTATTTGAATGAGATGTTTTATGCTAGTGCACAATTGATTAATGGTCTTTATGTTTTAAATCTTGATATGCCCGTCTATAACATAAATACTTTACGAAGAATGATTATAATCCAACTTATATCTGGCATTGTCACTTGTGCCATATAAACGAGAATTGCATATCAAAACTTCATAAGAATGGAGCTTTAGATTCATTTGATTTTGAATCATATGAAACATGTGAATCTTGTTTAATGGGCAAGATGACTAAAGCCCCTTTCAAGGGACATGTTGAAAGGGCAAGTGATTTATTGAGTCTCATACATAGTGATGTATGTGGCACAATAAGCACACAAGCTAGAGGTGGTTTTCAATACTTCGTTACATTTACTGATGACTTCAGTAGATATGGGTATGTGTACCTAATGAAACATAAACATTAAACCTTTGAAAAGTTCAAGGATTTCAAGAATGAAGTACAAAACCAGCTTGGCAAAAGTATCAAAATCCTTCGATCAGATCGAGGAGGTGAATACTTAAACCAAGAGTTTCATGAGTATCTAAAGAAGTGTGGGATGGTCCCACAACTCACACCTCCGTATACTCCACAATGAATGGCGTATCTGAAAAGAGGAATCGAATTTTGTTGGACATGGTTCGATCTATGATGAGTCATGCAGATCTTCCAATTTCTTTTTGGGGACATGCTTTAGAAACAACAATATTTATACTGAACCGTGTTTCATTTAAATCAGTTGAAAAGACACCATATGAGATATGGACTAGGAAACGTCCTAGTATGTCTTTTATGAAGATTTGGGGTGGGTTGTGAGGCTTACGTGAGACGTCACGCCTCCAATAAACTTGGACCCAAATCTGATAAGTGTTTATTTGTGGGGTATCCTAAGGAAACGAAAGGATACTATTTCTATTATCCCACCGAGAACAAAGTGGTTGTTGCTCGGACATGTCTTTCTTGAAAGACAATTTATTTCTAGAAGAGCCAGTGGGAGACAAATAGAACTTAGTGAAGTACAACCACAAGAAAACACTGAACATGATATTGAGATGGAAACAGAGCAGTCACCACAAGTTGTTGTGGATGAAATGCCTGCTCAAGAGACACAAACCCAGCGTAGGTCTATAAGAGTGCACCGAGAGCCACACAGATATGGATTTCTTGTGACCCAACAAGGTGACTTACTACTCATTGATGAGGACGAGCCGTCATCATATCAAGAAGCTATAATGGGCCCTGATTCTGAGAAATGGCAAGAGGCCATGAAATCTGAGATGGAATCCATGTATGTAAACCAAGTATGGACTTTGGTTGACCCACCTGAAGGGGTAAGACCCATAGGGTGCAAATGGATTTTCAAGAAAAAGACCGATATGGATGGTATGTACAAACCTTTAAAGGATGATTGGTTGCTAAATGTTTCAAACAAATTCATGGTATTGACTATGATGAAACTTTTTCGCCAGTTGCCATGGTTAAATCCATTCGGATCTTACTTGCAATAGCTGCATTTCATGATTATGAAATCTGGCAGATGGATGTCAAAACAGCTTTCCTTTATGGAAATGTACTTGAGGATGTGTACATGACACAACCCGAGGGTTTTGTTAATCCGAAGGATGCTGGAAAGATATGCAAGCTACAACGATCTATTTATGGATTGAAGCAAGCTTCTCGGAGTTGAAATCTTCGTTTTGATGATGCAATCAAAGAGTTTGGTTTCATCAAGAATGTAGATGAACCTTGTATCTACAAGAAGGTCAGTGGGAGCATAATTATCTTCCTAGTGTTGTATGTAAATGACATACTTCTCATTGGGAATGATATCCCTGCCTTGCAATCTGTAAAGATTTGGCTAGGGAATTGCTTTTCTATGAAAGACTTGGGTGAAGCCACCTACGTGTTAGGTATCAAGATCTATAGAGATAGATCAAGAAGATTACTTGGCCTAAGTCAAAGTACATACATAGATAAAGTGCTAAACGGTTTAGCATGCAAGAATCAAAGAAAGGATTCGTGCCTATGACATATGGAATATATCTCTCGAAGGACCAGTGTCCTTCAACACAAGATGAGAGACAACGCATGAGTAAGATTCCATATGCGTCAGCTATTGGATCTATCATGTATGCCAGGATATGTACTCGTCCCGATGTCTCGTATGCTTTGAGCATGACGAGCAGATGTCAAGTTGATCCTGGTGAATGTCACTGGATCCCTGTCAAGAATATCCTGAAGTACTTGAGAAGAACTAAGGATACATTCTTGATTTATGGAGGTGAGGTAGAGCTCAATGTAATAGGCTACACTGATGCAAGCTTCCAAACTGACAAGGATGATTTTCAATAGCAATCAGGATATGTGTTTTGCCTAAATAGAGGTGTTGTGAGCTGAAAGCTAAACATGCATCTAAGAATATAAAGTTCGTGTTGATGTATTGAGCCGTTAAGATTACAGGCCAAAATAAAGTTTCCAAAAAGGGATTAATTACATTCCCAACCAATTGAATGCTAACCCTATAGTTTTACACTACTCCTAGAGTAGAAACTATACAAAAGAATTAAGCCTGTTATGCCAAAAGCACTCCTCACTGGCTCACCGCATCAACCCGACTTAGCCCGTCCGCCCAAAAGTACCTACAGGAACAACCCCAAAACCATGAGCATGTATATAAATCATATTCACAATAATATGATCACAATTCAATGCATAAGCCATAAATGCGAATCACTTCCTGTATTTAACACATTTAAAAGCTCCTTTGGTTGTCCCTGTACCACAATAATAATCAATGGATTATATCACCAATATGTATGTCATGACATGCATCCATTCCATGTATACCAATGGCCAATTTTCAGTCTTATTATATCAGTGTCATAATACCCCTCGCGTTTATATGACAGCGGCATTAATACCCCTCGCTTCGACATATTAGCGTCATAATATCCCTCGCATCAATATGACAGCGGCATTATCCTTCGCTTCGACATATTTGCGGCAAATATTCTTCATCGCTAAATATGACAGCGACAAGTATTCTATCATCGCTTCGACATGAAAGCGGCAAGTATTCTTCATCACTGTAATATAATCTCGACTCACAACCGTATGCAACCGCAATGCATATCCAATCAATTATGCATCCACAATGCATATCCAACCATGTATGCAACCATAATACATAGTTAAGACAATGTATGCAACCATAATGCATAACCAATCAAAGCGTAATAAATACGTTTTACTGTCCGATGCCCGTACGTCTCACTACGTACCTTAGTTCCAAAAGTGGAGATATCGTGGACTTTATCTCCTAAGCTGTGTGGCCACCTGGGATGGTTCTACACATTCACACAAATCAATATTAGGAGCCAATAATAGTCCAATATCAAAAATTCCACAAAAACATCCAAAAATACCATATTTTGCCTTTCGCGATCTATCGCCTTAACATCCATCTTAAACCATTCGAACCCAAACTTTCCTACAACAACAACAACATCATAACCCACTAAAACCCACATAAAACACTTCAAAAATCATACCCCAAACATGCATAACATATACCCAAAACAAACCCACATAAATCACTTCAAAATCATCCCATTTCAAAACCAAACATCATAAAAACTTTAGGAAGGGTTCCATACCTCTTGTAGGCTTCAAATCTTAACAAAGATCACACAAACAAAGGTTTTGTGAAGCTTTCCTTCTCATTCCTTGGTGAATTTCGAAAATGGGAGATTGGTTAGGGTTGAGGAATGAAGGGGGGTTATAAGGTTAATATTAAAAGTGATTGGTAAAGTAAGTGGGTATAGTGGAAAAAAGGGGGGTTATAAGGTTAATATTAAAGTATACCCCAAAGTTAACATGATGTATAAAACACCCCAACATGGTATTTTAAAAGCATTTACAAAAATGCATTAAGCTTCCACTAAATCATGCTTTCCTCATAATTGATAATCAATATAATTAAATCATGTTAACACTTCATTACCCATCACATAAATCAATTACCAACATAATTCATCATATAACCATCATTAAAGCCAAAATTGCATATAATCAATTTCGGGGCATCACATTACTCCCCTACTTATAAGATTTCGTCCTCGAAATCGCACGCACTTACCCAAAATGAAACTAAACATAAATCATACCAGAAAATAGTTCCGGGTAATGCTGCATCATATGCCGTTCCGTCTTCCACGTAGCCTCCTCGACACCCCGACGATCCCACTGAACTTTGACCATCGGTATAATCTTGCTTCGTAATATGCGATCCTCACGATCCAGAATTCTGACCGGTCGTTCAACGTAGGATACATCTGAGTCCAACTGCACTTTAGTAGGCTGTAATACATTAGACGGATCTGGCTCATACTTCCGCAACATAGAGACGTGAAAGACATCATGAATACCAGATAGAGACGGCGGTAGAGCCAAGCGGTAGGCCAAAGTACCAATACGCTGCAATACTTCATATGGACCAACATACCTCGGGGATAACTTCCCCCGCATACCAAAACGAATTACACCTCTGAAGGGTGAGATTTTCAAGAAGACCCTGTCTCCTACTTGGAATTCTAGCGGTCGTCGTCGCTTATTGGCATAGGCTGCTTGCCTATCCTGGGCCGCTTTCATCTTTTGGCGTATCATCTTAATCTTTTCTTCCATATCCTTAATCATATCCGGTCCTCCGACCGCTTTACTAGTCAAGTCCTCCCAATACAGCGGTGACCTACATCGTCGTCCGTAAAGAGCTTCAAAAGGGGCCATTTGAATGCTCGCCTGATAGCTGTTATTATAGGAGAACTCCACCAATGGCACTGCATCCTGCCATGGAGTATCAAACTCCAAAACACATGCCCTCAACATGTCTTCGAGCGTCTGAATGGTACGCTCTGTCTGGCCATCTGTCTGAGGGTGATAAGCTGTACCCAGTCTCACTTCTGTGCCCAAAGCTGCCTGGAGACCCTCCCAGAAATGTGAAGTAAACCTTGGGTCTCTATCAGACACAATCGAGACTGGAACCCCATGCAACCTCACTACATCCCGTACATATAATTGGGCCATCTTTAGGTATGTGAAAGTCATACAGTAGGGGATGAAGTGAGCTACCTTCGTTAGCCTATCCATGATCACTCAGATCGCATCAAATCCAGAGGCCGTCCTTGGCAAGTGGGTCACGAAGTCCATAGCTATGTGTTCCCACTTCCATTGGGGTACCTCTAAGCTCTTCAACTCGCCACCAGGCCTCTGTCTCTCTGCCTTTACTTGCTGGCAGATCAAACATCTCTTATCAAAAGCGATCACATCACGCTTCATCCGTCTCCACCAAAACTGGCCACATAGGTCCTTATACATCTTCCTTCCTCCTGGGTGGATACTGAACCTACTACTATGAGCTCGCTCCAATATTCCTCTATGCAACTCTGGTGTATCTGGGACTACCCATCGGTTGCCCAGTCTCAAGGAATCATCTTCTGCCACTCTGAACTTTGATGGCTGTCCTTGAAGTACTATCGATGACCATCTTTGAACCTCATCATCCGACCTCTGGGCTTTCCTGATAGCTTCAAATATGTCTGGCTCAGCCAACAAGGTTGACACTCACACCGACGACGTGTCCACAACAAAATCATAGCCCAGATGGCAGTAAGAAGTCATCAAAGCCGACAAACACATAGCATCCTCAGCAGTACTCTTCACTTTCCAACTTAAGGCGTCTGCTATCAAAATTGCTTTACCAGGATGGTACTCAATCTCACAGTCATAATCCTTGAGTAAATCCATCCATCTTCTTTGCCTCATATTCAGTTCCGCTTGGGTGAATAAGAACTTCAAACTCTTATGGTCCGTATAGATGGTAAAGGAAGTACCATAGAGATAATGCCGCCAAATCTTCAAGGCGAAAATGATGGCCGCCAGTTCCAGATCATGAACTGGGTATCTGGTCTCATGAGGCTTCAACTGCCTCGAAGCATAAGCCACCACGTGCTTCTCCTGCATCAATACACAGCCCAAACCCTGCAATGATGCGTCTGTGTACAAGGCAAACCTCTTATTTTCAGAAGGAATCACCAACACTGGCGCTGTCCTCAAACGACGCTTCAATTCTTGGAAGCTTTCCTCACAAGCTTCGGACCAAAAGAATGGGACTCCTTTCTCAGTCAACTGTGTCAGCGGCTTAGCGATCTTAGAAAATCCCTCGACAAAACATCGGTAATAACCTGCTAAGCCAAGGAAGCTCCGTATCTCGGGTACAGAAGTGGGTGCAGCCCACTCCATCACAGCTTCAACCTTCCTGGGGTCTACAGATATCCCGCTGCTAGATATAACATGACCCAAGAACACTACACTGCTCAACTAGAACTCGCACTTGCTGAGCTTTGCATACAACTGATGATCCCTAAGGATCTGAAGTACTGTCCTCAAGTGCCTTACATGATCTTCTTCGGTCCGGGAGTAAATGAGTATATCGTCAATGAAAACAATGACGAACTGATCCAAATACGGTTGGAACACCTTGTTCATCAGGCTCATAAAAACAGCTGGGGCATTCGTCACTCCAAAAGGCATGACTAGGAATTCATAGTGCCCATATCTAGTCCTGAAGGTTGTCTTCTGAACATCATCTTCTCTTACTCGAATCTGATGGTACCCCGACCTCAGATCGATCTTACTGTAGAGCCTCGTACCTTGTAACTGATCAAACAAATAGTCGATCCTCGGAAGAGGATACTTATTCTTCACTGTGGCTTTGTCTGTAATCGATGCACAGCCGCATCGAACCATTTTTCTTCTTAACAAACAAAACTGGTGCACCCCAGGGCGATACGCTAGGGCGTATATAGCCCTTATCAAGGAGCTCTTGCAACTGAATCTTTAACTCCCCTAGCTCCGCTGGTGCCATCCTATATGGGGCACGAGAAATGGCAGACGTCCCCGGTAGTAACTCAATCCCAAACTCGACCTCTCTCGTCGGTGGGAATCCGGGAATCTCTTCCGGAAAGACATCAGGATACTCCGCCACTACGGGCACATCCTCAACTTTTAATTCTTCCCTCTTCTCAGTAACATCAATAGAATAGATGAGATATCCTGTATGGCCCCGTTCCAACAACTGTGTCATCTTGACAGCAGATATCAACGGGATCTTAGAACGAGAACCATCCCCAAAGAATGTCCACTGTACTCCCATATCAGACCTGAATCGGACAGTCCTTTGCCTGCATTTCACAACTGCCTGATACCTATTCAGAACATCAATGCCTACAATGCAGTCAAAGTCCGACATCCCCAGGACAATCAAATCTGACCTTAGCTCGTTATCCTCAAAATAAATGAGGCCATCATAAACAATCTGATCAGAAATCATACTTCTTCCAGCGGGGGTCGAGACTATAAGAGGCGTGGGCGACGGAGAAGTGCATATGTTGTGCCTCTCCACAAAACTTGTCGACACGAAAGAGTGTGATGCACCTGTGTCGATGAATATAAAAGCAGGGTGCGTAAATAAAAGACATGTACCCGCTATAACCTCCTCCGGAGCTGCTGTAGCCTGCTCCCTCGTCAATGCATGACTTGCCCTTGAGGTGGCCCCATGGGTTGACCTCCATACTGCCTCGGTGCAAAAGGTGGCCTGTGCTGTGCTGCTCTGTCCGCAGGCCTCCCTGCAGAGTTCTGTTGCCTTCCTCTGTTGGGACACTGCCGAGCAAAGTGACCTTTTTCGTCACAAACATAACATCCTACGCAATCTTTTGTCATATGTGGTTGCCCACAAAGAGAGCACTGGACCATCCCAAACCTGCCTCCCTGAGACCGTCCTCTTCCTGATGGGGTGTCATTCTTACGGTTTCCTTTCCAACGATTCTCGGGCCTCTTACCACTGAATCTCGAAGCCGAAGTATTCCCCCTTGGCTTGAACTGATCACTCCTTGGCCTCAAATTATCAGAAGTGGATTTCTGAGGGGGTGCTGGAGGTGGCACAGCGCCAGGGTATGCACCAACTCCCAGTTCGGCTAGCTCAGCCCTAGAAAGTGCGTCGTCAAAGCAAGCAGGGCCATAAGTGATCACCCTGTCATACAGCTCAGGCCTCAAGCCCTTCATGAAGTTCCTCATCTTCGCTTGAGTACTTGCAGCAATGTGAGGTACATATCTGAGCAAGGAACAGTACTGGAGAGCATAATCTGATACATGCATATTACCTTGCTTGAGGTTAGTGAATTCATCTTCCTTGGCCTGTCGTGCAGCAGCTGAGAAATAGCGGGTCAGAAACCGAGTTCTGAACAGCTTCCAATTAATTTCATGACCTTGAGCCTCTTGCTCTACTACTGTGGTCTTCCACCACATCAGCGCCTTCTTGGCTAATTGGAACTCCGCTAGTCTGATCCAGGCTGTCTTAGCACAAGGAGTCGCCACAAATATTTGATATATTCTTTACAACCACTCCTCTGCCTGTTCCCCTGTCTCAGTTCCTTCAAATGTCGGAGGTCGGTATGCAAGAAATTGAGTCAAGCTCAGTTCCCCAGGCAACAACTGTTGTTCAGACGGTTCTTCGCCGAAAGCTGGCGGAGGTAGGGGATTCGTACGTCCAGCACTTGCATTAACACTCACAGCATCGCCCACTTCTACATTTGCTGCCATACTGCAAGACAAGGGTTACCAACAATACCCAAAAGCAGTTCATATAATACATCGTTAGAGAAACAAAACACGTTAGTGTAACATCATATACTTCATATGCAAATTATACACAAAACATGTTTAAAAGTGAGCATCTAGCTAACTTATTGCTAAGGCTACCCTTCACTCATTCCCGGGTTATCTAACCACTGCTCTGATACCACTAATGTAGGGTCTTCCTACCTTAACATCATCTTAATAACATATTAGGGACTAAACATGCATTTATAACCTCTTAGGACACCAGTTGTAGCTTTGAGCTAATAAGATTACAGGCCAAAAATGAATTTCAAACTTAATTAATTACATTCTCAAATGAATGTTAAGGCGATAGAATTATACTACTCCTAGAGTAGAGACTATCCAAAAATCCTGTATCCTAACTTCTTTCATGCTCCTCATAGCTCACTGCCTCAACCCGGCCCTTAGTCCTTTAGTCCAAAAGTGTACCTACAGGAACAACTCATCATGAGCATATACATCGTTACTTAACATCATAAGGTAATGACATATAAATAAATGCATGAAAGTAATTGGTAACATATACTTCCTGGTTAATCGTATTAACCCTCTTTGGTTGTCCTTGTTTCATAATCATGCATGTAATCATTAGTTCTTGACATAAATGATTAAAATCGTACTTCACTTATATGCTCGTAATCAACAATGTTAATTAGAAATGGGACTATCATGGTTCTATTATGACAGCAGCACAATTGGCCCCCTCGCTCGACATAAAGCGGAATTGTGATACCCCTCGCTACGCCTTGATAGCGGATGTATCTCCTCGCTTAGCGGAATATGATACCCCTCGCTACGCCTTGATAGCGGATGTATCCCCTCGCTAGTTATGTGAGCGGCAAGTACCTTCCTCGCTTGCCCATAATAACCACCGGACATTCAACCATTCTTAATAACATAGTTAAACATACATCATCATCATCATATCATAGACATCGTCATCTTATAAACATCATCATCTTATGAGCATCATCGTCATATAGACATCATCATCTTATCATAATCGTCATCGTAAACGTCATATCATCTTCATTTTTCATAACATCATCATCATAAACTTACTTATCATAATCATCATCATAGACATCATGAATAATTATGCAATCAATGCATAGTCATAGTTTAGGAGTGTGTTACCATCCGATGCCCGTACGCTTCTTACGTACCTTAATTCCAAAAATGGAGAAGTTGTAGAACTTTATCTCCGTGAAGTTGTGGGTACCTGAGATGGTTCTACATAACCATACAGAGGGTTTTCCACGTAAAAAATTGTGGTGTTTTCTATTTATTTTCTGCAATACTCATCACCGAACCCAAAAAATAACGAATCATACTAAATATTTGAGATTAGTATTATAAAAATTCTTAATTAACGATTATGGCTAACGATTATGCAAATTGCTGGCTACCATATAAACATTTGGTGTGTCCGTCATGATCATAGCTGACCTACGTGTTCTAATAGCAATACCTTTATGTCAGAAATAAAAAATTTTGTAATATAATTTTGAAGAAAACATGTCCTATTTAATCAGTGATGGTAAAAAAGAAAATATAATTATTTAAAATTATTTATGAAATATATGAGATGCTCATGTGATTAATTGTTGGGATTTGTAACTTGGATTTGGGAAGTAGAATAAAATGAGTGTCAGTTATAATTGTTGCACAAAAATTTTAGAGGAGACTTTGTGCAATAATAAAATTTAGTTTACTTGCGTGTTTGGTGTCTGTTATCAGTTTTTATCTCCTGATTATATTCATTCATACCTTCGGATATAATGGAAATCAGCTCCCTTATTCGACATTTACGTGATCTGTGTGGTTTGAGAGGACCCGATTGGTTCTGGTGGTTTCTTTTTACTCCAATTTATGATACTGTGCTTCGTTTGCTAATCCTTTTACTACTGGACCTTGTAGTATTATCGTTTATATTGTTTGTTTTTTGCCATTCTTTCGATGGATATACACTGTAACTACTTTTACTTAATATAAATTGTGATATGTGAGCCCGTATGTAGGAAAGCGACATATTATCTTATATGGGTCGTAGATAGAGGGGAGCGACGAGTGTTATATTATGTGAGTCGTAGATGGAGGGACCAATGTATTGATATGATATGTGGGTCAGGGGGTGAGGTGATGTCACATGATGAATCAGTTCCTCCGGTAAAATCCCAAGCGAGTGCCGAACAAGAAGAACCCCGATGAGCGTCAAAACTTGCTCGGCATACTTGTCAAAGTGTAGCGAGAAACCTGGGCAATACTGGAAAATCACCCGGCGCGGACGAACGTGCGATAATGGGGGCGGATTTCTCGGTCACGTCGAACCAATAACGCCATGATCAGAGGAAATCGTGGTCTACATTTTAACTGTCGGGATCACCACTATAAGTACATCCTGTTGGTCTCAGTTTAAGGGTTGGACTTTCTAGGCAAGAAAAGCCTCCGAAGAGAGCATATTATATAGTTTGTTCGGCATTTTACTCTTATGCTTTATTGAAAGTTCTTATTTGTAGGGGTGGGAAACGGGTTCGGGAATTCGGGTCCCGACCCGACCCGATCGGGTATTTCCCGATCGGGTCGGGATAATCGGGTTTTTCGGGATAATCGGGTATTACCCGATCGGGTAGTGGCGGGTTCGGGACGGGATTCGGGTAGGGGTTTGAGAGAAAATTTGTTCGGGTTCGGGTACCCGAACCCGATTACCTATTAAAAATAAAAAAAATATTTTTTTTAGGTTTAAATCTAAAGAGCGTTTCTTTAAAAAAATATTTAAAAAAAAAATTCAAGGTTCGGGTACCCGAATTCGGGTACCCGAACCCGATTTCGGGTACCCGAAACCCGAATTTCGGGTACCCGACATATTCGGGTTCGGGTTCGGGTATGCTTTTAGTAATCCCGATACCCGATTACCCGAACCCGAATATCCCGAATACCCGAAACCCGTCCCGATTCCCACCCCTACTTATTTGAGTCCAAGTCCTGTAAATCTATACAAGTTTACATTGAAAATTTATACTCGACTAGGTCCCGTGGTTTTTCATTCGATTTGAGGGTTTTTCACGTAAAAATTGTGGTATTTTTTTGCACTACTTATCTATCGAACCCAAAAATAACGAATCACATCAAACAACTATCTAAACTAAATAATTGATATTTTGATTTTAAAAATGTTAGTGAATATGTGAGTATTTTACAACCTCAGTTCTTGAAAAGAACATTTATGTGTTAAAGAAAAAAAGAAAAAGAAAAAAGAAAGAAAGAACATTTAACAGCCATCTAGTGAGAGTAAAATTTTCAGAGGAGACTTTGTGCAATAATAAAATTTAGTTTACTTGCGTGTTTGGTATCTGCTATCAGTATTTGTCTCCCGATTATATTCATTTATACCTTCGGATATAATGGAAAGCAGCTCTCTTATTCGATATTTATGTGATCTGTTTGGTTTGAGGGGACCCGATTGATTCTTGTGGTTCCTTTTTACTCCAGTTTACGATATTGTGCTTCGTTTGATAATCCTTTTACTACTGGACCTTTTAGTATTATCGTTTATGTTGTTTGTTTTTACCATTCTTTCGATGGATATACACTGTAAGTCTGTAACTACTTTTACTTAATACAAATTGTGATATGTGAGCCCGTATGTAGGAAAGCGACATATTATTACACTGTAACTACTTTTACTTAATACAAATTGTGAAAATGTTTTTTGAATTATTACTGTAATTATTTTGGGTTGTAATATCTTATCCAGAACGGTAAAGATATTTCTTCTTTTGAGTCCTGAATAATTACTAGACTTGATGAATTGGTGATTGGGTATTGATGATTGTTAACTGGGGAATGTATATTTTTGATAGGTGAATCGTGTTATATTCGATAGTCCAATTTACAGGGAATCTGTGTCAATATTTTTATATAAAAACTGACATCTTAATTATGGGATACATACATAATTGTATGATAAATGCTTGTTGAGTTTGCAGGATCTTACATGATAAAAAATGGCAATTTCTTCTCTATTATTGGTAAATATATTCGGTCATTATCATATAAAAATTCCAATTGTAAATCGAACTATTGTTTTGGTCAATAATTGAAAAAAGAAGACGTTGATATAGATGAAACATTCATCAAGTTGATAATTAAGATATTAATATCATAAACGTTAGGTATCGTTTTATTATGAAACGAATTAAATCAAGCCAAATATTAGAAGTATATATTCTTTTTTCGATAAATAGCAAAGTCTTTCTTATCTTGAGTTGGTGATTGATTATTCCTTCGAGACATTCGTTAATTATTCAAAAGTTGTTTTTCATCTGTTATTTTTTAATGCTTCTGTAAATAATAATAATAAAAAACAATGGTGCTTGGACTGATATACGATTTAAAAGATTTGATTGCGTCGTTATCATGTGCTATAGTTTTTAGTAAATATAGCAACACTTGATCCTACAATTAATATCAGAGCTAATGTCATTATTTGATTCTCATTGATTATAAGGAGTGCAATTATTGAGATTTGGATCATTGGGTTGCGGTAATTATCATTGATATGAGAACGATCAAATACGGCGTTTGAGTTGTTATTACGCTTTACAGGATTTGAGTTACACCGTTATAATCATCTATATATTTTGTTAAAGTGATAAATTCTTGATCTAACAATTTAATTTAGTCGTATAAAGTAAATCGGAAAATATGTATTTACCCAATAAATTACTCAAATCATTTGAATTTTCAAGAAATGCAAAAGGACACTTAGTATGGGCGCACATGACATGGGGAAGTCTTGCAAGTTGCAACATACTTCCACAGATTGTCAACTATGCTGCCCTACGCATTTTGGCCATACTTACCTAGCATTGAGATAGGCATATCATTTCAAAAAATGACCATATTTCTTTTTTCGAGTGGTGAATTTGTCGGGTATCGAAGAAATCAACATACAATGAGGTAATTATACAGTGTCTGTCACAAGCAAACATCAACACCAATATTTAGTGATTTACCCCAATATTTGGCTATGTAGACTTAAGAAACCTCAATGAATTTATTTATTTATTAATAACAAAGAAGACAAAAGAATTGAGAATGCAAAGTATCTCTAACAAAGCACTCTGATTTTAATGCTCATTTTCTATATATTAATCATATTCCTTCCAAGAATAAAATCCTCCTTAAGAAACTCACACTCAATACTCACCTTCACCTCTACAGTGTACAAAGCTAATATTTATTTGGTCATTACATGGAAATAGACGATATTAATAGAAACTTACATTAACTTTATACTCACGTTAACTCTAGAGGTGTCAAAATGTGCATGCCAGCACGACCCGTTGAAATGCTCCGTCGATATTGTAACGGGTTTGGCGAAATGGTGCGCGCGCAGTCCATTTGCCATCTCTAATTAACTCCAAGTAAAATATTGAGATTGTTTCAATTCCACACAATAGCTTAGGCTGGCGCAAAATGGAAGAAGAGTGAAGAAGTTTGGAAGTCACGATCATTTTACATACAAAAACATCCTATTATATATTCAAAAATCTCGTATGTTTATATATTGGTGAATAATGAAATAATGTAAACTTTAAAAATTAAGTACAATAATTTAATAAATTTTAATAAAAGACTTCAAATAGCAAATACAAAGTTTGAGAGTTTAATTATTTTAGTGTTATTTATCACATAGCATGTATGTAAAAAACCTACCCAGCCGGGGCGGATTTGGACCCGCTTCAACCGGGTTTGGAAGCGGGGCGGATCATGAGATTGGCCGAACCCGCCCGCTATACATTTTTAATTTTTTTTTAAAAAATTTGATATTAAATATACATTTTACTTCTTTGATTGAACAATAAAATGTCATTATTTAATTTTATATCAAAATTAATGTGTTCATGTTAAAGAAGTTGGACATTTTGAAGGAAATGAGAGCAAATTAATAAATATTTAGTAGCTTAAAGATAGTTTTACAATGCTTATTATAAATATTTACTAGAGAAAACATGAAATTTAATCACAAAACTCAACTTTTGTGTTTCAAAATTGATTTGTAGCTATTTTTTTTTTAAAACAAAAAAAAAAACTGGAACCGGGGAGGGACGGGTAAACCAGCCTGGTTCGCGGGTCTAAGCGGGGCGGGGCGGGTCCGAGTTTTATGTGTAGCGGGGCAAGTCCTGTGATTGGCCAAACCCGTCCCAAACCCGCCCCATTGTCATCTCTAGTCACTTGTCACATTTATCTTTAATTATATTATATTAATACTAAGTGTGTTTCTCTGGACCTCGATGTTGTAACACTCGATGATTAAAAAATATCAATGAAAAGCAAATTTCGATACCTAGGTTATATTATTCAAAAAGATGGAGAGATTGATAATGAAGTTAACCACAAAATACATATAAATTGGTTGAAATGAAGAAACGTCGTCGAAGTTTTATATGATAATATCTCGCTGAGATTGAAGAGAAAGTTTATAAAACTATCAGACCTATAATGTTATATGAGACGGAATGTTGAACACCCAAAAGAAATCATACACAAAAGATGAGTGTGACGAATGTGTATGTTCGGTTGGATGTATGGTAATACCAGAAAATATAAAGTAAGGAACGAAGATACTCGATCTGAAATAGATGTTGCTTGTATAGAAAAAATACAAGGAAGTTGTTTATGCTGGATTGGTAACGTATGATATAGGCTCGATGCACCTGTGCAGAACGACTGAAGATCGAAGAAAACATATTTCGAAGTTATATACAAAGTGTTCAAAGGAATTAACTGGCATATTATGACAAAAAAAAAACTCTTCAAGAATAAAACTCTATTTCCGATATGTGTTCCCAATTTAACTACACGCAAACCATTGGAAAATTGATTTCAACTTGAGAATGTTAATGTACAACACACCTGCATTTTCTTAGTAAAATCAAAAGACTTCTTTATCTAGAAGATTTGTCTTTTGAATGTGAGCATTCCTCTCGTACTAATGTACTTTTACGAAGTAAGCAAATAGTCAACACCTGAATGAACCCTAAAATCTTGCTAAAATCCATCAAACGCCATTTCATCGATACTGGTTTCTGCTCTTTCATCACTGTACAGTATACAGACAGTTAACTAGTACAACAATCTAAAAATCCACCTGTTTTCCTCTGTCTGATTTAGAAATGAGATAAAATTAGCTGAACAATATCAATAAAGTTTGCCTTAGTCAAATCGAGCAATTGATCCATTTCCTTGAGACGAAACAGGGCCATCGTATCCATACCGTGCACCAGGTAGGCACGTCCGATTAACCCAGCCATCTCCAAGATTCGCGTGAGTGAAACCAAAGATCAGAAACATCACCGTATGCCTAATCCAAGGAACTGCAACCGCCAGAATCTCTCCCTTTTATTAACCTAAACCAGATTTAGTCCTGGAGACAGGTCTGAGCATTGGACGGCCAAGAGAAGTTGGAGATCCCGATGCAGGGTTAAATGCATTAGAGTTCGATGGAGATGGATGTAAAGCTGAAAGGGGTAGTCTCGGTCCCTGCCCGTAAGTCCCTTGTTGCCCGAGTGACATACGAGGGTGTATCGGTTGGTTATTGCTGTATCCAGAAATGAAAAGCTGCTGAGATCCTGGTTGCCTGTTATTCCCTGAGGTGTTGTCATTTAAGTTGGTAGCGCCTACACCAGGCAAACCATGTGGTCGAGACGGTCCATCAAGTCCAAACTCAGCAGACATCATGAGGGCCCGTTCTGCTGATATCCTCTGCCTCGCCCGTTCCATCTGTTCGCATTCCCTCATTATCGTGGTCTCCACTTCAGCAAACTGCTTCAGCTTCAGCTCTAATCTCTTCAACTGATAGCACAAATTTTTCAGATTTTCAATTGCAATATCAAGTGCTAATGTCTACAAAACACGCTATAAGACAAGTGAACACGAAATATCACCATCATCATGAAGCACAGACAGCTTATCTACCTTCTTAATGCATGAAACTATGAATAGGAATATGCAAGTATACAAGACCCTGGTTTTCAATATATCGTACTTCTCCGTGCTATATTTTACTGCTACAAAGAACATATCGGACATTTAGCCAGTATGATAGTGGCGAAGAAGTTCAGATCATCCATGTGTACAATCAATAACTATTTCACAATAAGCTTGTATCTCGAACCACCCAAATCCCTCTTTTTTTTTCAGAAAAAAGAGAAAATAGAGAGAACTGTGAAAAAGTGACACAAAACAAATAGAATTCAACAGGGAATATCCCAAGCTCGAACCAAATTTGGACAACCTGTTTATTTTCCCCAATTTACGGTGAAGCAAAGAAATCAATATAACCATTTAAGCTATTTAGTGTTCTAGTGAAAAAGGTGTTAAAGATACTAATCAGGAAAAGGTTGGTATGAGTGGCTTTATGTGGGAAGTAGATGGGTGCATGTCACAGAGATCAGATGATACGAGATTATTTTATAGGTTAGAAATGTCTACAATAGAGCAAGTTTCAGTATAATCGTCAACACTGGGGTCGTTCGAACTAAAAGATAAGGAGAGAGGATACAACTGGAAAATATTTCAGCTAGAATCAAAATTGATTAAATTTTTGCAAGATTTTCAATACAACAATTGCAGTTTTTATCTATAAAATAACATCGTCATAAAGCAATAAAAGTATCATCAGATTCCCAGATAACATGAAATGTTCAGTTTTCAGAAGCACTAGCATCCATGAATCATTACAAGTTCAAGGGAGAAGACAATCTACAGTTCAATCCATCCAAAAGTGAACAAGGCACTACCTGATGGTTTATAATATTAGCCGATAACCTTTGGATCTCACGCTCTTCATGATCAGCGAAAAGTTTTGCCTTTAAAGCGGCAGCAGCAAGACCATATTTTGCAGCAGTTCTCACTCTTTCAGCGGATAATGGAACAGCTTCAGCATCATGTTCGCTCCGAGGCCCTTCAGTGAATGTCACTCAGAAATTAAAAAAAAAAAAAAAGAAACCAGAATAAGGCCAAATAAACATGACAACATACCTTTTTTACTACTATTTGTAATTTCTTCATGAGGGCTCCCATCCTTGGATAATTCAAGCAAGGATGCATGAGCACATGCAGCAGCTACTCTTGGCCCCAGTGCAGAGGCCAGGAAGGCAACCTAAGGCCAACAATTGGTGTATTCGCTATTAGAACATGTGGGAATTGAAAATAACACAAGAACATCTTTGTGAGAGAGCCGGTGCTCAAAAAAGGGAAATGGAACTTAAAATGAGCAGAAACAAGGGCAGAAAGAATTTACACGTTTGAAGCATTTCACAGAATATATATAGATATTTGGAAAAAAAAACAGAAAAAGATAGTAAAATTTAGAAACGAAAGGAAACAAGTAGGAGGGCACGGTCCACATCTGTTTATAAACAGGACTCTTAGCGGCGTGGTCTCTTTGGCACAACATTTATGGCTTTTCCCAAAACAACCTCCACTCTCTTTAACTTCAAGTATTATAAATGAGAGATATATGGTAAATTTTTTGAAATTTATCCAAAAATAATACATAATTTCTTATAAATTAAAATTTTATTAATTTTAATTTCTCCCATAATCATTTAATTTATTTAAATTTCTTCCTAGCTAATAATTCCATGTCCATACTGTAGCAGGAGTATAAATAAGATTGGCAAACAGACTAGTAAGACGATAAATGGATTTGCCTGGAAGGATTGAAAAAAACCATATATGGATAAGAACTGAAGAAATGAGGAAGGGATGAAGAGACAATGGGGGATAACTACACAGAAATTACATAAGCATGAGTTCTTGAAAAACAACCTACCAAATTCATCACCGGATTCCTAGAATTTGTAAAAGGGAATTTGCTTTCAGAATCACACTCTCGCGAGTTGAATCCTATACCATAATGAAATGAATGACAAATGTGGTTTATCGAACCTCCTCGATATTCATAAAATAAAACCATTTGAATAACAATACATACCATTCGAATTTGGTAATGATTTTCCACAATCATAACTATTCCACATACTTGATGAACCAGAAGTAGTTGGGACTTCAATATGGTCCAGGGGAGCGGAATCCAGAGGAAGTCGCACGAAATGAAGGAGGCACTGATCTTTTGATTTTGTACCAACGTGATCCGCAATTTTACTCCAGTTTTCTCCGTAAAGCTGCATTCCCTCGAGCAGCAGTAAAGTTTCCTGGTCACTGCAACTATCCTCATCCACATCCCTGAAATATTTCATGAAACTGACCTTCATACAATCCAGGCTGGAGTGACCAACAACAAATCTTCCCTCATTATAGCAATCCATACACAACAGCACATCAGCCTGTCCAGGATAATAGTTAACTACAAAGACCATATAGCATTAATATAAATCATCAATCTTTCAGACATGCCCATTGAATGTTTAATCAATGAAACAGGAGGCGGCAAGCATTATAATTCATGGATTGGCGAGAAACTACAACATAAAGTCATGAAAAAAAGTTCCAAACTGCCAAAACTCGTTCAATCACGTTAATGTACATATGCAACGTATTTGCAAAAACAATAAAAGACGAACAAAAAATTCGGTGAAAGAGGGTAAAGTTACAAAAATATGTTGTTTACCACTTTCTGTGACTGATAATATGCAGTAGAAATGGAACGAGAACAGTAATTGCATTGATGCTCGGATAATTGCTCTCGGATGGAACTTTCAAAGTCAGCGTCCTCATCGCATTGATGTGCAAGTTCTGGATAAGCATCACTTGCCTTGAGTCTACACTTGGGCTTGTCAAATCGGATCAAACTATCTAGAGATTTCAATGCGTCCGAAGGCACACGAAGTTCACCATTTGATTCCTCGCATAAGTATGTCCCATCCTTCAGAGCCTCATGCTTAAGAGGTGTTGCACAATAATTGATTATTCCCCAATGAACAAGAAACCGAAAAACTCGATTTGTATCATCAAAATCAAATCCAGTTACTAGCCCCTGACAATCAGCAACAGAGAGGTGCTTTTCCGGGTTCTCCAGATACTTGGCTACTATAAAGTTGCGACCCTCCATGTACCTCTCGGGTGTATGTTTTTCTGACCTACCAGAGAAAAAATGTGGCACCACTTGTCGCTCCAATCGATGTGCTGAATTTGGGGAAAACCAATCTGCTTGTAAGAAGAATGAAAACCAAAAGATCTTATTACATCAGCAGTCCCATTTCAGGAAAGCCAGTTGTGACAAATAGTAACTAAATGCCTCAATGGTCCACACGAAGAAATGAGAGGTATCCAAATGACCTGAAGTGAGAATCTATCAAAAAAATAAAAGTGAAAGTAAAAGACACGTAACCATTGTAAGTATAGATCCATCCACTTTTACCAACTTAAAGGATGAAGAATAGCCAACTAATCAATCCGTTAAAAAAGATAAACGACTTACCTGCATGTGCAGGCACAACATGTACACGACATGCACTCCCAAGCCTTTTAGTGATCCCACGGCCAGGAATTACCTTAGGAGGCCTGACAACGTATGACCCGACCCCACTCCCACTTGAAGTATCCTCCAATTGAGCCCCTGTTAAAGCTGGACTATCACGGGGTACAGCAGACCGCGCCAGCAGCTGCCCATATGATATATTCTCCAACATAGCCACACCACCATGCCCCTGATCTCGGCTCTTGCCATTCCGTGCAGCCCTCTCCGCTTCCACAGTTCCGAACACCGATGAATGGGGTCTATTAACCACTCTCTTGATCGCAACTGGGAAATCACAGATTTTCAATCCACCATCCACGAAATTTTCACTCTCTCTTTCTCGCGATATCTGGGCAATCCTATCTTCGTTATGATTGTGAGGATCATCTTCAGTTTCAAGGTGGTCTTGGGGTGGGTCCAGATCGGGGTCTTCGTCATCCTCATTGTCCTCAAATGCATCATCTTTCTCGGGTTCTTTTAGCTTAGGTTTTCGTGCAGCTGGGTGCTCTCTTTTCCTCTTCCTCCACCTCGATTTTCCCTCTTAACAAGCACGCAAAAATCAAACCAAATAAGTCCGAATAATCACACTCGAACAACACAACCAAACACCCTAGCTTCAAATCCAAAAAGGGTCTCTCACTCTCAGAGTTCCACACAAATAAAAACCATAGGAAATCCCAGCAAATTCCACACACAAGTCGGGCAAACACACACTTTAATCTCACACATCAAACTAAAACCTCGTACGAACAGGTCTAGCTCAGTTTCATAAACCAAACAAAAATTACAGCACAAACAACAAAGATCCGTTAATCCCGAGTTTAATTCGACAAAAACGACAATGCATAAGCATATAAGGAAGAAAAAAGTTGAGTTACCTGAGGTGGAAGCTGGCATTGCTGAGGGAGAATCAAAAAAGGATTTTAGGAATTTGGAAGGCGCGAGGGTTTAAGGGATGGGAAAATTTTTTTGTGGGGACTGTGTGATTGGTGAGGTGGAGAGTGGAGAGTTGAGATTTTGGCGAGTGAAGTGTGTGTGGGTGCGTGAAAGAGAGAGGAGAGACGAGGGGGATTCTGTGTACTTTGGGGGAGTGGATCTTGAGAGCTTCTTTGGGAAATTTCACAGCTGGTTTGCAATAAATTCAATTTATTGGACTAAAGTGCAATTTGTGTAGCCCCTCAATTCTTAGGAATTTATATTTTTGCCTCTGTAATTTATAAGATTTACAATTTTTAAAAATATTATTTTTTAAAAGATATTTGCGCTTGTGAATATGGATTATTATTATACTAAATTACCCACTTCATATAAAAAAAAATCGTTACATATCAGTTTTTATATGCTATTATATTTTTTAGGAAAAGCTATAGTTAGGAATAAATTATTCATTTTCGGAAATTGATTACTTTTATATATTCATAAATAGGAAAAATAAATAGGAAATTTGATCAAAATCAAATAAATAACATAAATATATTACCCATCTTATTACTCTTTCCATTTTTACTTGATTATGTTGAATTGACCAAAAACTTATGCTATTAAAGGGGTTATAAAATATTTAAATATTTTTTTTATATATAAAGATCTATTTTATGTGATTACAACCATTTAATAAGATTTGAAATTAGTGGTAATATATAGCTCCATAAAACTAAATAAATCATAAAGAATTTAAAATATCATGAACTTTTACACATATATATATATATAATAATAATAATAATAACTTTTGATTTTTAAAAAAGTAAAATTTAAATATGTTTTAAATTTTGAAACTTACATCCTGCTAATCACATATTAACAATATTTTTATTTTACCCATAAGGGGAAAACACTTATATGGCCAAGTTTGAGCTTCATTATCGACTAAGTTAAGTTAATATGATTGGTTTAAAATTATTGATCAAGCAACTTCATGCCGGTACCAGTTGTTGAAACATAATTCGTTCCGGTCCACGGAACAATATGTAATCACTTAGGTCCATTTTCTGGAGACGTAGGGTTTTACCTTTTTCATCGCGTCTGTTCATCTCTTTTGCTCGCCGTCTTCATTACCGATTCTTCATCTATACGAGTCTAAACCTTCGGGTCCCTCCCAAAACCCCGATAAAACACAGTGGTGAGAGAGCCGAACCCAAACATATATCAAAGACCTGAAAATGATCGAGGAATTCGAGAACTCTGTCCAAAATCGGAAAATTCGGACAGAAAAATACCCAAAATTCCCACAAACGGTGTACGTAGAATTGTCAATCAAAAAACCCATTCTAAGAATCTCACTCATAATCTAGATGCAATTCCTTCATTGATAGCTGTGAGTGGCTGAAAATGCGGAGAATTGTTTTTAAATGTTATCTACTGTGGTTTTTTTTAAGGTGGTATGATGCCACTCAATTTTATAGAGATTAACAATATGAGGGGACTAGGCAATTACCCCTTGTATTGTAAAAACATGAGTTAGCGCATCAAGCACTACACAGCAAATACATCACTACTTTGAAATACAGACAAACAAAATAACAAATTCGTGAAACAACCTGAACCTCATCATCATATTCATTATCGAAGCAATTATGTTCCCACGACTCATCATGCCCGTATCTTTACATGTACTCGGTACCCCAATTCTCCATTATTTCTATGTTCAAAAGACTATCTTCACCAGGAACATAATTTTGGTATTCCCTTTGAAAGCCAACCCGCTATTGGGATAAGGGAACCATCGTCCTCATTTACTATGGTTCTTAGGCCATCTCCAACCCAAAAATTCATTTTAGCGCAGGTTTTGCACCAAAATAGCGCAATTTCTGCACCAAACACAAAACTCATCTCCAACCCATCTACTCCAAACTTTACTTCAAAAGGAATATTCCTTATAATATTCCTTTTAATTTCATTTATAAATAATTATTTTTTTCAATCAATTATTTGTTACAAATATTTTTATATATTTAGTAACATAATTAAATTTTAAATTAATAATTAAATCATTAAAATTTAATCAATAATTTAATTTAATTAATTAATTAATTTAATACAATTAATCATTTTTATTTACTTAGTAATAACAAAATATTAACATAAATTAAATATTATACATAAATAACTTAGAAACTTAACGATAAATATTACTATATTCATTCCATAAATGATCAATCAATGCATAACATAAATTTTCTAGGAAGATTTGGATCCGGATATGATCTACCAGATCATTAATGATTTGTTGTATGCCATTTTATAATTTGATGTATTTCAATATATTTTGCGTGTATTATTAAGTTAAGTAATTTCTAAATTAATTGTATGTTTAAACATCATGAATAATTTAATTTTGTAATTCTTTAGCATGTTTTAATTTCATTTATAATAATTAAAAATAAATTTAATTTTTAAAAATATTAATTATAAAATTTTAAATACTATAAATTTTAAATTTTCAAAAATTAAATAATAAAAACGATTAAAATATAATAAAAACAATACAAATAGTATAATAAATAATATAAGTATTTAAAAAATAAAACAAAAAAAATTAAAAAAAAATAAAATCTGCTGCGCCAGAAATGGCGCAGCTACAGTGCTGCGCCATTTCTGGCGCAGCACTGTTCCCAGCCAGAAATGGCGCTGGGAATAGTACAGGGTTGGAGTGTCAACCCTGCACCAAAATGGCATTGAAGCCATTTTTGGTGCAGGGTTGGAGATGGCCTTACTATTTTGATTCAATATGTTTGGCTCTGTTGTATCATATTGTTGCGCACTCACCAATTTCATCAAAAATCACATTGTTAAATCACAAATTTGTTAAAATTGAGTGCACCAATTTGTAAAACATTGTGCACCAACTAGTTAAAATCACCAATTGTAAACATTACATGCACCACCTTGTTAAAATCAATTAAGTGTATCACCTTGTTAAAATCACAAATTTGTTAAAATTATGTGCACCACTTTAATTAAGCATCAATTTGTTAAAACTTACGTGTACTAATTTGTAAACATTACGTGCACCAGCTAGTTAAAATCACCAATATGTAAAAATTATGTGCACCAACTAGTTAAAATCACAAATTATGTGCACTACCTTGTTAAAAACACTAATTCTTAAATTACTTGCACCACCTTTTTAAAACAACAATTTGTTGAAATTATGTGTACCAATTTGTTAAAACTATATGCACCTTATGATGTACGGACACGGATACGCTGATAAGTGGATACACAGATACGAATACGGTTGCACTGGATTTTCAAAATTTCTAGGATATGATACGTCTGGATAAACAATGTTTTAATTTATATATATATATATATATATATATATATAAACACACACACACACATCAATAATATTTATAAGAAATCAAGTTTCAAATATATAGTCAACATTAAACACAAAATCAAAATAACAAAGTTCAAATTACATCAAATCAACGACAAATAGTAGAGTTTTAAACACCAATCAATACTTAAATCAAGAAACTTAAACAAAAATATTGCCTAATCATTTAATTGGCTGTCCTATCTCGATGTATTGATTCTTCATTAGTATCATCTGCAATATAATAGACACACATCACATATTTTGGAGTCGCCCTTCATACATTGTGGAGATTTCCTTGAAAGAAGACATGACTATGAATGGAAATCAAATTTTGGCACGTTATGGTGTTATTTGGTTCCTCTTTGTTGAATGAATAAATGCATAAGTACTCAAATTTGTACCACAACAAGAATAAGAAACTTGGCCAAGTACCTTCACGCGGACTGATTGAAGATTAGTTCGCATGTGGAGATTTCCTTCATACATTGTGGTGATTTCCTTGAAAGAAGACATAACTATGAATGGAAATCAAATTTTGGCACGTTATGGTGTTATTTGGTTCCTCTTTGTTGAATGAATAAATGCATAAGTACTCCAATTTGTACCACAACAAGAAGAAGAAACTTGGCCAAGTACCTTCATGCGGACTGATTGAAGATTAGGAGCTCCTGAGCCATGAATTATCCACCATTGTAGTGGATCTATCACCCACCTATCCCGTATAAAATCTTCATCGGCAAAATCCTTATGTCTTATCCAATACGTATCTTTGTCGTATTCATATAACTATCTGAAATTAAAAAATAATTTTTAATTTGGATACACCACATGATGTATTCGATACGTCGGAATCAGAAGTATGTAGACAAGTATCCAAAATAAAAAAAAATAATTTTTAATTCAGATATGCCATGTGGCGTATAGTATATGTATCGGGCAAGTATCCGTGAGTATCGGTATCCGAAAAGTATCGGATACGTGACCGTGAAAATTTTAGGAGTATTCGTGCATCATAGTCTGCACCAATAGGTACACGTGATTTTAACAAGTTTGTGCGCGTAATTTTTAAAAATTGGTGATTTTATGTGGGGCCTCGTTACTTAATCCTTAAGTGTGTCACATCATTACACAATTATAACGTATGATTAAGATAAAACTCATATTGATAAGAGTATTATTATGTCACTTATTACAGTATTTCAAACATGACATATTTATATCATTTGCATGCTAGTTCATCTCTTAGTCAGTAAGTCGCCTAGCAGCAGAAGGCAGACTCACAATCTCGGTCTCCCCCGTCTATGAGTTCCTACAGAAACAACCACACACTATGAGTATTGATATATATAATTATCACAATCCAATCTCAAGAATGCAAAATACAATATAAATGTGTTCCTGTATTTTACGCATCCACAACTCATCTGTGAGTATTCCTGTATAAGCGTTACCAACACAAAATACCAATATGCCATGACATGTCTCATTCATCAACATGTTATAACGGGACATATATGATATTGCCTTCCCACTCAATATGTCAGTGGCTCGGCCTTCACGTCCCATTTTAACAGCACATATCATATTTCCGTCCTCACACGTTAGAATAAACATTTCTCATTCTCACCGGCATCATGCCTCACGGCATCAGTCATAAGCCTCAATAACGATATGTATAACACTTTCATATCTCAATCACAAGTGTGTAAGCATTATCACACCACAATACATACAACATAAATAAAGCATCAATACATGTACGTCAACACGTACCTGTCGTGCTATACAAAAGATAGAAAATCAGGAGTCAATGTTTAACCTCCTCTCTGTCCCGTCCCCTGTGATGGTGCTACATAAATATCAACAATATACAATGTTATAATAGGCCTCCCCATCAAATTCTAAGAAAATATAACATTTTTCGTACCCCGGCGCCAGATCCAAACGCAGCGGAAAAAATACAATAAACAGATCTGACCCGGGGACGGTCGATCGCGCCTGATTCATATATAAACATGCATAAATCGAATATAAATGCACGAAAAGAGATTACCGTTAACAGCGAAATCAATCTGATGTCGGTGATCCTCGAGTCCAATCAACCTGACCAGATCTACAAGCCCGGCACCAGTGCTAGTGTGATGACGGCTATTCCATGAGATGAATTGTATTGAATGGTCTAGGTTAACCCTAGAGTGACCCTTATATTTATAGTGTTCATGAGACAGCTAATGGGCTAGGGCTCATAAAGCCCATCGGGCCAACGTTTGGCTTGCTGGGTATTTTATGCTAACAATCTCCCACTTGCCCAAAAGCCAACACAAAACAATAAAATCATAATCCAAGTAAGTCAATCCAATTGAATAACTTGATGTACAACCATTGTACATAATTATGAAACATAAATATATCAAATGATTTAATTTTAGAACTTTCTATAGATGAAACACTTTCAAATATAGAAACTCCACTAGAATGAGGAGCTTTCAAAAATTAAATTCATCTATACTAAATCACTCAATTTGAGCACTTAACCTTTAAGTCTCAATTCTCATCGATAGATCGGCGGCCGGTTGATTGTGACCCAGCGAGGCTCAAGTGTATCATAGCAGTAGGTTGTGATTTTAGAAGTCAAACAACTTCTTTGGGCTTACCCTGAATGCCCAATTGTCAATTAAACTCCTTTAATAGACAATGGCCGAAATATAATTCCAGCAACAACCTACCGATCGTGGGTAGCGCCTAGCATCTGCGCTTCACGAAGACCTAGATACAAATGACTAGCAACGTACGAGAACCTGTCAGCCATAGTTAGCGTGCAGTACATTCCTTTCACTCAATATGTCCCGATTGAATCAAGAGCATTGGTTGATCGAGACCCTTTATGATTTCAATAACTATGTATTTGTTTCACGTTATATGATTCATTTGTGTGCGTATATGAAAAACTCTTTTTTCACAAGCACTACCCACTCTGGCCAGAGATTCCTCGAATCATATATAGAAAAACACATAGGACATCCTGGTTCATCAAGACCAGTGGTGAATCCCCAACGACAATCATAGGCCTCTGACAGCATCACTGAATACCCAAAATAACAACTTTATGACCCATGTGATCAGTCATTAAATCAAAGTACACAGTTATCTGTCAAGACCTCAATGATGCCTCGGGTCATGAGGAGTAATGGTGCACAACTATGACTAGAAATTCTATACTCGACAAGTGGTAACCACTTATAGAATTCCGAGTAGGGTCGTTCAGTGAACTCATTCCTAATGAGCACCTATTCATGTGTGCTGACTTCTCCAAGCCAACGCCGATGAAACGCGGCGCACTACACTAGACACATCATGAATACCAGTCTCTAGCGAGCATATATCGATATCCCATTCTCGAAGGCTCATCGACCAGGAACATTTAGAAATCGCAGTCGAGAATGTATTTCATGGTCACCATCATATGCGTAACCACATTCTATGGACTATAGCAACTTCAAGGACTTCATCAATACATCAAGATGCATGGGTAAACAGATGAAGAAGTGCCATATATATTAATATTCAAACAAAGATTTGTCATAATAAGATTATAAGTACAATCAATCAACTATTGATTTACTTAATCATGTATGACAACAATATCTTTCACTTTCTCAAAGCCAACTACTCATGTGTCTTAAGACCATCTTCCCAAGATGTCTGACAGACATCAATCGTTGTAAATGCTTTGTCAGTGGATTCGCTATATTTTCTGTTGAAGCGATTTTCTCGATAATAATGTTGCGTCTACCATCTATCTCATTAGATGATATTTTCTCAATATATGTTTGGATACTGATGAGATCTTGGCTATTCATAATAGCTCAAATGTTGTCACAGTACCAGGGACTGTGTCAATCGCACTAGAAATTACACCCAACTCTTGGATGAAATTTCTTATCCAAACTGCCTCTTTGCTGCATCGTATGCTGCAATGTATTCAGCTTCAGTGGTGGAATCCAAAGTGATGTCTTGCTTGGAACGTTTCCAAGAGACATCAACATCATTGAGCTTAAATACAAATCCGAACATCGATATGGTATCATCTACATCCGACTGAAAAAACAGCATCAGCTTAGACTTCAACTTTTATTTCACCACTTACAGATCCAAAAATCATGAACGTATCCTAAGTTCTTCATAAGCACTTGAGGATTATTTTCATAATTTTCCAGTGATCTTCACCGGGATCTGTCTGATGTTTGCTCATTACACTAAGAACATACATCAGGCCAAGTACATAACATAACATACATTATGCTATTAAAGTAGAAATATAAGGTACCAATGTCATCTTTTCTCTCTCCTCATCAATCTTAAAACATATTGACTTGAGAGATGAATACTATGACATATTATGAAGTAACTCGTTTTTCGACTATTCTATGCTAAACCCTTTTAGCACAGTGTTTATGTACGTAGATTGAGATATCTCAAGCATCCTTTAGATCTATCCCTATAGATCCTTACGCTTAACACGTATGACGCTTCCCCCAATCTTACATGGAGAAATTAGTAGATGATCATGCTTTAATTGATTAATCCAATACCATTCATAATGAGTATGATATAATCAACTTAAAGCATCACAAATGTAACCATGCTCCCACTAACCCTTTTGCACACACATGTCACTTCCGGATTTTTAACAAAACCAAACACTTTGATGATGTTATCAAACGGAGGTTCAAACTTCGGGATGCCTTCTTAGGCCCATAAATGGACCTCTGGAGTTTGAAAACATTTTTCTCACTCCAAGAAGTTGTAAACACGTTTGGCTGCTACATTTCTACCTCAATGCCACCACTGAGAAATGTTGTGTTCACATCCATTACTCATATCTCATATTCATAATATAAAGATATAACTAATAAAATTTAAATAGACTATAGCATCATAACCGATGAAAATTTTCTCATAAACAACTCTTTGCCTATGAGAATAACTGTTTCTCACCAGTCAAGCTTTGAAGGTCACTACCTTCCCATCCACTCCAAGCTTTCACTTGTAAATCCATGCAGCCAATGGGAACAATTCCCAAAGATGATCTACTAAGGCCCATACCTTATTGGAGTACATGGAGTCCATTTCAGATTTCATGGCATCTTGCCAATGTCCCGAATCAATATCTGACATCGCCTCCTTGAAAGTCCAAGGATCATATCCATGGTCTATTTCTTGACTACTTTCAAGGAGTAGATTCATTCTATCAGGAGTTCTTGAAACATTTTCAAATCTCCTTAGTGTGTGTAAATTAAATGTTGTGATTGACTAAATTAATTTCACTGTTTTCACTTTTCTAGTGGTTTGTGGTTCTTGAACCCTTTCAAGTTATATTATTTTGTCATCCTTTCTAATAGAAACATTTTCTCTAGAAAGACTGCACTTGCGAAACAAACTCTTTGCCTGCAATTGATAATATAATTTCCACAAAATAACATAAGATGGATCAACTATCCAACTCATCTCCCACTGGCTGCTTCACATAAGCAGAACAATATCAAAATAAAAATTTTGATTATTTTTCAGTCCATATCGTATATGGAGTTTTGGTCACTGCATTGGTATGAATTATATTCAACAAATATGTACCTTTAGAGAGTTATTCAGAGAGAATCACATTCTCTTTAAGATAACTCAACATCATCTTGCACTAACATTTAGTGCTCCACATACGTCCATATGAATCAAATTCATTGGACATTCAGCATATGCTAAATATATGTTGGATTTAAGTTATCATTCTTTTTATATTCTTTGAATATAATCATACTAATCATTCATAAGTTCACCAGATTCAATAAGACATGCATTCTTAAAAATACTGCAAATCACATTCGCATATTTAAAAGAATATCATTATCTATCAAAATAGGAACAATGTTCATGATTAAATCTAGAACAAATGAATAATTGCTCAAACCAGTTCAAGATTTTATATTAAATAAATGTTTCAAACAGTCATTGCAACAACTCTTGCTACAATGCTTAGCCTCAGGTAGGTTCACCTTCCTAGGGCTCTCTACTTCTTCACATCACATGCAATTCTTTGCAAAAATGCGAGCACAACTGGCATCATATACCAAAGAAGTAGAACCAATAGAAACATTTAATTTTAATATAAAACATACCCTTTCTAGAACGCTTCTAGTCTAGGTATTCCTTACAATTTTGCGCCAGTGACCAGCAGTGAAAACATAGATGCCTCTCCTTTCGTAGTTGCTACTATATCCTTTTTCGTCTTTTGAGGTTGGGAATCATTTCCCTTCCTCTTCTTTATTCTTGAACTCTTCCTACCATTGGTAGAAGATTCGACAAGAAGAACACGTTTCTCCGTTTGAATCAAGGACTCATGAGTTTCCAACATTTTGACTACAAGATCAAATCTATAGCCAGTTAATGAGGATTTGTCACATTCAGATTTTCCAATTTCTCAACAAGAGATATTTTTCTTACAACATGCTCATAGACCGAAGCCCCATCTCGCATGTGAAATGAAAATAGCTCTTTTGAAATCGCGAGTCTCAGTAATCGCGTCCGTTCACCAAACAACATTTGTAGGTGTTGGAAAATATCAGCAATGTGAACGAATTTCTCAAATCTGTGTTGAAACTCATTGGTGACATTGATGCTATCATATAGCACATAGTCTAGAGATCATCGTCCCATCACTTCTCAAGTGTGGCAATCTCTTCATTAGACGAACCGGGAGACACTTCAACATGAGGCTCCCACCAAGGGTATATAGCAATCTTTTAGAAGCAATCACTATTTTAACATTAATAGTCAATCAGTATAATTTGGTGCGGTTACTTTGTTTGTATCGAGAATTGATGCAATCGGATTCACGGCAATCACAATACTGAGAATAAACAGAAAATATATGCAAACTGTTTGATTATTAGTTTATTCAAAAACTATGGGCTTTAGTTATTGAATGCTCCCACTAAATTTTTCGAATTCGTCACCCTCATGACAAATGAACGGAAAATCGTATTTTCTTAGTGGGCTTGGAGTCCAACTAGCTCATGATAGCCCCGGGCGAGGGTCCAGCCGACCTCATGATACTAAAGGTAGCTCACAATTGCATCATATGCAACCCCCAAGATATTCGTCTCGTGATTGACATAACCCTACGGAGGCAGGCCAATTATGTCTTCTCACGTCAAACTAACCCATCCCACGGATGGTAATGTTCGCCAATAAGACCCCACGAGGGTGAGTAATCTTAAAGGTTAACATAACCCTATCCATAATTAAGTGGCAGTTAAACACACAGCTTTCCCATGCCAGATGCCCCCCACGAGGGTGAGACAAGACACCTGACACAAGTAGCGTCTCATGGCTTAACTGTTGATGGAAGACAGGAAGCAACAAACTCATTTGAGCTCCCTTTACAGTTTGATATTAAAATATTTTGAATCATATTCAAAAGAGGGATTTAATAATTTTCAAATCTCATCAAGTACTTGTTTGTTTGATTGCCGGATTCATGCAACTATGTTTTATTCATGCAGTCATATGTACTAATAAAACATACAAACAAACATTTATCATACATCACATGCATAATAAAAATAAATATGGACGATTACGGCCTTTTCCTAATTGATCCACGTGAGCCATACATGGATCACAAGTCTGTCTAAGGTGATGCAGGTATGTAATGCAATCCTATTACATTTTTGCTTCCATTATACATGTCTTGATTCTTGGTGCTCCATCTTCAATCTCGATCTCCCACTAATTCTAATGATTTTACATTTAAATCGTGCAAACAAGAGAATAGGGATACAAATCCGGGGTGGGATACATCAGAAAATAGAGAGAGCAGGCTCGCAGGCCCGATACAAAATCACAATAATAATGAAACAATAAAAACCTAAACATTCACCTATACATATTGGTCAAGGCCCGTAATCATTCATCATGCAATCACATCATATGTAATTAAACAATAAACTAACCAATTACATATACATCATATGTAATTGTACTAATTACATCACATGTAATTAGATCACAATAATTAATTTATTCTATCGTTTCCCCACTAATCACATCATTAATTGAAAATGAAATTAACAAATTAAATAAACTATTTTATTTAATTTCTAATTAATTAATTTTCAATTAATTGGTAAAATCACTATTTTACCTTTTAATCACAATGATAATCGAAAATAAAAATAACAATTAAATGAAACACTTTCATTTAATTTTCAGTTAATTAAATTTTCAATTACTTGGTAAAATCACTATTTTACCCTAAATCATAATATTAGTCAAAAATAAAATTAACAAATAAATGAAACATTTTCATTCAATTTTCAATTAATTAAATTTTCAACTAATTGTAAAATCTCGATTTTACATTTAATAAATTAAAAATCACATTTTTAATAAATTAAGTATTATGATTTATTTCAAAAATAATATCCGGATAAAACATCTAAAATGACACAAAATAATTTATGGACTCCAAACAATTTGGACCCAAAATTAAAATTGCAATTTAAAAAGAAATACCAAATTTTCGGATTTATTAAAAATCAAAAATTTATTCAAGTTTTTGAAATTGCAATTTGGCCCATTAATGACCTAGGGTTGATAAAAATCTGCTACACTATTCATCATCTCTTCAAATTAGATGAAACCCTAGTAGCCAAAATCAACCCTAGCCGCCATCTGCTGCCATGTCCAAGAGCTGCCGCGACGTCGTCGCTTCACCGTGCAGCGCCGATCCATCACCTCTCCTCTTTCTCCGGCGAGTAGCAGCGATACATCGTGTTTACTTTTCATGGAGCAGCAAACCATTTGCAAATCCAGAAATTAAAAACTCGATCGCAAAATCGCTTGGAAATTCTCGAATCCAGAACCTCGGTCATTCGAGCAGCGCGCTAGACGACGGAGAACAATTCCTCCGCCGCTTGCCGCCTGCTGTGCTGACCGTCTGAAGATTCAGGGAGTCAAGGGGCCAAATCGCTGAAGATTTGCGCGAGTCCAGGCGCATGGAGGCGGAGAACATTCGCCGCCGTTCGTTGCTCCTCCATGCTCGCCGCCGGCCGCCGTAACTACTCCGATGATGGTGGGGTGACGGAAACATTTTCCAGAATTTTTGAACTTTCGGATCTGGTTTAAAACTTCTTTCAATCCAATTTCTTTCTATGTTTTTCCGGATTACAATTTTTCGAAATAATTCAAATATGATTACAATCGATGGGAAACGATCTAATAAAAATCAATTATCAAATACATGAATCAAAGCGCAACCTGGCTCTGATACCTCTGTTGGGTTTCCGTACCCCGGCGCCAGATCCAAACGCAGCGGAAAAAATACAATAAACAGATCTGACCCGGGGACGGTCGATCGCGCCTGATTCATATATAAACATGCATAAATCGAATATAAATGCACGAAAAGAG
Organism: Haberlea rhodopensis; assembly: GCA_907163345.1. Lineage (NCBI taxonomy): Eukaryota > Viridiplantae > Streptophyta > Magnoliopsida > Lamiales > Gesneriaceae > Haberlea > Haberlea rhodopensis. Next base: position 175,948 of record CAJQUN010000330.1, read on the forward strand.
ATTACCGTTAACAGCGAAATCAATCTGATGTCGGTGATCCTCGAGTCCAATCAACCTGACCAGATCTACAAGCCCGGCACCAGTGCTAGTGTGATGACGGCTATTCCATGAGATGAATTGTATTGAATGGTCTAGGTTAACCCTAGAGTGACCCTTATATTTATAGTGTTCATGAGACAGCTAATGGGCTAGGGCTCATAAAGCCCATCGGGCCAACGTTTGGCTTGCTGGGTATTTTATGCTAACAATCTCCCACTTGCCCAAAAGCCAACACAAAACAATAAAATCATAATCCAAGTAAGTCAATCCAATTGAATAACTTGATGTACAACCATTGTACATAATTATGAAACGTAAATATATCAAATGATTTAATTTTAGAACTTTCTATAGATGAAACACTTTCAAATATAGAAACTCCACTAGAATGAGGAGCTTTCAAAAATTAAATTCATCTATACTAAATCACTCAATTTGAGCACTTAACCTTTAAGTCTCAATTCTCATCGATAGATCGGCGGCCGGTTGATTGTGACCCAGCGAGGCTCAAGTGTATCATAGCAGTAGGTTGTGATTTTAGAAGTCAAACAACTTCTTTGGGCTTACCCTGAATGCCCAATTGTCAATTAAACTCCTTTAATAGACAATGGCCGAAATATAATTCCAGCAACAACCTACCGATCGTGGGTAGCGCCTAGCATCTGCGCTTCACGAAGACCTAGATACAAATGACTAGCAACGTACGAGAACCTGTCAGCCATAGTTAGCGTGCAGTACATTCCTTTCACTCAATATGTCCCGATTGAATCAAGAGCATTGGTTGATCGAGACCCTTTATGATTTCAATAACTATGTATTTGTTTCACGTTATATGATTCATTTGTGTGCGTATATGAAAAACTCTTTTTTCACAAGCACTACCCACTCTGGCCAGAGATTCCTCGAATCATATATAGAAAAACACATAGGACATCCTGGTTCATCAAGACCAGTGGTGAATCCCCAACGACAATCATAGGCCTCTGACAGCATCACTGAATACCCAAAATAACAACTTTATGACCCATGTGATCAGTCATTAAATCAAAGTACACAGTTATCTGTCAAGACCTCAATGATGCCTCGGGTCATGAGGAGTAATGGTGCACAACTATGACTAGAAATTCTATACTCGACAAGTGGTAACCACTTATAGAATTCCGAGTAGGGTCGTTCAGTGAACTCATTCCTAATGAGCACCTATTCATGTGTGCTGACTTCTCCAAGCCAACGCCGATGAAACGCGGCGCACTACACTAGACACATCATGAATACCAGTCTCTAGCGAGCATATATCGATATCCCATTCTCGAAGGCTCATCGACCAGGAACATTTAGAAATCGCAGTCGAGAATGTATTTCATGGTCACCATCATATGCGTAACCACATTCTATGGACTATAGCAACTTCAAGGACTTCATCAATACAAGTTATGAAAAATTATGAAAATAATCCTCAAGTAGGCGTGTTTAGGTGAAATATGTGTTTTCCAATCTGAACTTGTGTGGGGACTCGCTACTTAATCCTCAATGCGTCACATCATCACACCATTGCCCAATATAGATGTAGGATTAAGTTAAAAAGTATAACTGATTAAGAGTAATACTATGTCACACTATTACATTATTCTCAACATATGACATAATTTACATCAAGTACATATCATAAACTCCTATAAGTTCATTTCTTAATCAGTAAGTTGCTAGCAGCAGAAGTCGACTCAGAATCCCTGTCTCCCCCGTCTATGAGTCCCTACAGAAACAACCACACACCATGAGTATTGATATAAAAAATCATCACAATCCAATATCAATAAGAATGCAAAATACAAGATATAGACATTAACATCTCAACGATGATTGTTTATGTATCACACATCACATATGCAAATATGTCATGACATGTCTCAGTCATCATCATGTTATAACGGGACATATATGATATTGCCTTCCCGCTCAATATGTCAGTGGCTCATCCTTCACGTCCCATATTAGCAGCACATATCATATTTCTGTCCTCACACGCTATAACAACCATTTCTCATGCCCAACATCATCATGCCCCTCATGACATCAACATATGCCTCAACATCATGATTTACAACAATCATATATCACACAACATGTATAGACATCATCTCACAGCAATACAGTATTGTAACAATAACATCAATACTCGTACGTCAACACGTACATGTCGTGCTATACAAGAGATAAAAATCAGAAGTCAGTGTTTAACCTCCTATCTGTCATGTCCCTTATGATGGTGCTACATGAATATAAACAATTTACAATGTCATAATAGGCTTCACCATCAAATTCCAAGAAAATATAACATTTTTCAAAATTTAAACCCTCGCGATCATTCGCCAAAAAGTTCTGTTTCTATGCGATTGATCGTCAGTATCTCGCGATCGATCGCCAAAATGTTATATTCTTTAGAGATCGATAGCCATGTTTCTTGCGATCGATCGCCAATGCATTTGGCCACCTTATTTTTTCCTTGTTTCGATGATCGATCGCCACATGGCTCGCGATTGATCGCCGATGTCTGAAAATTCAGAGCATGACATTGTTATTGTCTATCTTCATGGTTCCAAATCTATACCTCATAATTCAACACCAAAACGTCATAAACCATTACTTATTCATGCTATCAACATATTTTCATGATAACATAACTTATTTCATAGAATTCCATCTCATATCAATAGATAGACTAGTAACTTCACATAGTTCAACTATCAACACATAAACATCATAACTATGGAATTCTTACCAACTAGCTGTGTTTTCACTTCTAAATCAAGTTGTATCTTGATTTCCAAGCTTCAACTCCAAAGAAAGTGAACAAGAGAACACAAGGGTTGAGAGCAACTTTGTAGAGAATTTTTAGGTTGTGCTTAGGTGTTTGTATATGTTTTCAAATCTGATCTTAGTGTAGTATAGCTTCAAATGCATATGAAATTCACATCAAATTCAAAGTCAAATTCATGTATCCTTGTTATCCAACTATGTATGATTCATACTCTTTTCTACACATAACATGAACATGAATTCTCTTGCTACATATTCAACAAACCATGTAGCACTACTTCAAGGCAATACATAAGTTTATGTATGTGTTCTCAACTAGCAACTCAATATTTTTCAACATATAATGAAATCTCATATATATTCTTATCATACTCGGTTCAACCCAAACTCGAGTCCACATTATTCCATAATGATCCCAATAATCTCATCAAACATGTATAATTCATATCGATACATTACAACTTGGCTTAATATATCCAATATTTCCAACAAAATGAATTGGAAATTCACATCAAATTCATATCACATTCATGTATTCTTATTGTCCAACCATGTTTACATCATTTTCCCAATCATACCTCTTGTTCCATTTACATGTTATATAGCTTCCATATCAACATATATTCCTATATTCTTTCGTACTCGGTTCAATCCAAACCCGAGTCCACATCATATTGTAATTATTTCATAATTACGCAAGAATCCAACATAACATGCATGATTAATATCTAGGCATTACAATTCTCCCCCACTAATTGAATTTTGCCCTAGAAATTAAAGCATGCTTTCAAGCAAAACATAAACATATACTCACCAGTAGTATAACAAGAATGTAAAGTAAACATGCCATAGACTAACTCAGGATAATGCTGCATCATATGCTGCTCCGTCTCACACGTTGCCTCCTCGACACCCATCGATCCCACTATACTTTAACCATTGGTATCACTTTACTTCTCAACTTACGGTCTGCTCTATCCAAAATCCTGACTGTCCACATACGATACATCTGGATCCAACTGTACTTCATACGATTGCAATACATGACTCGGATCTAGCTCGTACTCCTGCAACATTGATACATGAAACACATCATGTATACCAATCAAAGATGGCGGCAATGCAAACCTATAGGCCAATGTAGCAAATCGTTGTAACACCTAATACGGAACAACATACCGTGGTGACAACTTCCCAAGAATACAAAATCATATTGTACCTCTGAAAGGTGATATTTTTTAGAACACATTGTCACCAACTTGAAATTCAAGAGTCCTACGCGGTTTATTCGCATAATCGGCTTGTCTATCCTGAGAAGCCTGTAGTTTTACTCTGATCAGCTTCACTTTCTCTTCCATTTCTCTTACCATATCCGGTCCACTTATAGAAGACTAATCAACATCATCCCAATATAACAGTGACCAGCATCGTCGCCCATACAACGCTTCAAATGATGCCATCTGTAACTCTTTTGATAACTATTATTATATGAAAATTCAACTAATGGTAATTACTCTTGCCAAGAGTTATCAAATGCTAATACACACACACGCAACATATCCTCAAGCGTCTGGATCGTACGCTCTATCTGGCCATCTGTCTGAGGGTGATAAGCTGTACTTAATCTCACCTCAGTTCACATTGCTGACTGTAAACCTTCCCAAAAATGAGAAGCGAATCTCGGATCTCGGTCAGATACAATATAAATAAGTACACCATGTAGTCTCACTATTTCTCGTATGTACAACCGAGCCATCATTAAATATGTAAATGTCATACTGTAAGGTATGAAATGAGCCACTTTCGTCAGTCTATCAACTATCACCCAAAACCAGAAGATGTCATTGGCAAATGGGTAACAAAATCCATCGTGATATGCTCACATTTCCATGTAGGAATCTCTAAACTCAACAATTATCCTCTTGGCCTCTGTCTTTCTACTTTGACCTGTTGACAGATCAAACACTTCTACATTTCTATGTAGGAATCTCTAAACTCAACAATTAACCTCTTGGCCTTTGTCTTTCTGCTTTGGCCAGTTGACAGGTCAAACACTTCTTGACAAAATCAACCGCATCTTGTTTCATGCGTTTTCACCAAAACTGTGTACGCAAATCTTTATACATCTTCTTTCCTCCAGGATGTATACTAAATCTACTACAATGAGCACGTTGTGGTAGTTCATGGCGTAGTCCAGATGTAGCAGGAACTATCCAATACTTTCCATATCTCAAGCTCCCATCATTTGCTATGATAAAATTAGATGTCCTTTCTTGAGATGTCGTTTCTTTTCATTTTTGTACTTCATCATCAGTGTTATGTGCCGTTCTGATATTTTCAAAGATATCAAGTTCAACCAACAATGTTGATACCCTTACTGGCACTGTAACTGTCTCAAATTCATATCCCAAAGTACAACAAGACATCATTAAAGCTGATAAATGAATCATATCATTAGCAATATAATTCACCTTTCGACTAAATGCATCAGCTGTTAGATTTGTTTTTCCTGGATGATATTCAATCCCACAATCATAATCTTTCAGGATATCCATGTATCTCCTTTGTCTCATATTCAACTCTGCTTGAGTAAATAGAAATTTCAAGCTCTTATGATCCGTATATATGGTAAAAGACGTACCATATTGTAGGATCGAGCGCTTACTGCTTTACCAATAACTATAGTTAAGGGTAATTGCGCAACATCAATCTTTTCAACCATACACTGACACAAGCGCCACGTGTTCGACCGATCACAAAGCAGAGGCAATTGTTGAACCCCAACAATCCCTCCCCCAATAATTGCACCCTCTGCAACTCATAGGAATCGAACACGCGACCTTGGCTCTGATACCAATTGTAGGATCGAGCGCTTACCGCTTTACCAATAACTATAGTTAAGGGTAATGGCGCAACATCAATCTTTTCAACCATACACTGACACAAGCGCCACGTGTTCGACCGATCACAAAGCAGAGGCAATTGTTGAACCCCAACACGTATAAATAATGTCGCCATGTCTTCAAAGCAAAGACTATGGCTGCCAATTCTAAATCATGCACTGGATACTTCATTTCATGTGGCTTCAATTGTCTCGATGCATAAGCCACAACATGTTTATCCTGCATCAGCACACAACCTAACAAAGTAAAGATGCATCAGTATATAGTGCAAACGTTTCATGTTCTGATGGAATTATCAACACCAGAGCAGTTGTCAATCGATGTTTCAATTCCTGAAAGCTATGTTCACACTCATCTGACCATATGAAAGGTACTCCCTTCTGTGTCAATTGTGTTAGCGGTTTAGCAATCTTTGAAAATCCTTCAACAAAGCGTCTGTAATATCCTGCTAAGCCCAAGAAACTACGGATCTCTGGCATAGAAGTAGGTGCTGACCAATTCAATATTGTTTCTATTTTCTGTGGATCTACTGATATACCTTCTTTGGAGATCACATGTCATAAAAATACCATGATGTTCAAGCAAAACTCACACTTGTTGAGTTTGGCATACAATTGATTATTTCTCAAGATTTGTAACACAAGATGCAAATGTTGGACATGATCTGCCTCACTCCTAGAATATATCAGTATATCATCAATAAGCACAATCACATATTGATCAAGGTAATCATAAAATACCTTATTCATCAAACTGATGAAGACAGTTGGAGCATTAGTCACTCCAAATGGCATCACCAAGAATTCATAATGCCCATATCGAGTTCTGAATGTTGTTTTCTATACATCTTCTTCCCTAACCCGTATTTGATGATATCCTGATCTCAAATCAATCTTAGAGTAGATAATTGATCCCTGCAGATGATCAAATAAATAATCAATACTGGAAGAGGGTATTTATTCTTAATCGTTACCTTGTTCAATTGTCTGTAGTCAATGCACAGTCGGATTGATCCATACTTCTTCTTTACAAACAATACTGGAGCACCCCAAGGCGATACACTAGGGTGTATGTATCCCTTGTCAAGTAAATCCTGTAACTGAGTTTTCAACTCTCTTAGTTCAGTTGGTGCCATTCTATATGGTGCTCTAGAAATAGCAGAAGTACCAGGTAGCAATTCAATTTCAAATTCCACCTCACGACTTGGTAGAAATCCAGGAATCTCATGTGAAAATACATAGACATATTCTGCTACCATTGATAGGTCCTCTACTATTCTTTCTACCTTCTGCTCAGCTATGTCAATATAAATCAAATATCTCGTATGTCGTTCTAACAAACATGACATCCGAACAGCAGATATTAATGGAATCTTTGCATGAGATCCCTGCCCATAAAACATCCAGTGATTTCCATGTTCAGACTGAAAACGAACCGTTTTCTGACAACAATCCACAATAGTCTGATATCTGCTAAACACATCAATACCAATAATATAATCAAAATCTGTAATGCCTAGATATGAATCATGCATGTTATCTTTGATTATGGTGTACTTATGTGATAATTAGGGTATGGGGTGGACTCGGGTACGGGTTGAACCGAGTAGGAGAGACGAAATGAATTATGTGGTAGATGATAAAATAATGTTCATGTTATCATGACAAAGAAACATAGGTTGGAACTAACAACTATAAGGAAGTGTTGTGGTATATCATTTATTATGAAATGTGAAGTTATATGTGAGATAAAGACAATGAAAATAATGTGACTATAATTGGACAATATACAAGATACATGAAGTGAGTTATACATGGTGTAGTAGTACCTCTACATGGAAGACATGTGTTTGATGCATGATAGATAACATGGAATGAATTTGGCATGAATTATTATGAAGTATAAATAGGATGAATCAACTCTATTCTCACATAGTTCACCTAAATTCACCTAAAAATCCTACAAAGTTGCTCTCAAACCCTGTCTCTTCTCTTGCAACTTTTGCTTGGTTGTGGCCTGAGAAACTTGTTGTGAAGTATTGAGAAGTGGAAGTCAACTAGTTGATAAGGTTTTATGCTATGTTAACTTGTATTTTGTGGGATAAATATAGATATGTAAGGTGGACATGAAGTTTAATTGTTGAAGTAATATGAGATTTAAGTCAATGAAATGTGTTGTGTTGTTATGAAAACATGTTCATATGATGCTTGAATTATGTTTCATGAAGTTTTGGTGTTGAGTTATGAGGTGTGGAGTTGGTACCACGAAGATAGACATGAAAATGGCCATGTTCTGAAATTTTTGAAGTCTGGCGATCGATTCCGAGCAATGTGGCGATCGATTGCCGCGACAGGGAAAAAATATAAGGCGGTGTAACACATGGGCGATCGATCGCCGGCAAGACGATCGATCCCGTGGAACATAGAGATTGATAGCTGATGGCGACCGTTCGCGTGATATTGGCGATCGACCGCTAGGGTAAAAATGTTGAAAAATGTTATATTTTCTTGGAAATTGATGATGAAGCCTATTATAACATTGAATTGTTGATATTCATGTACAATCATCGCAGAGGACAGGTCAAGAGGAGGTTAAGCAATAAATCCTGCTTTTCTATCTTTGAAATGAACGACATGTACTTGTTGACGTACGAGTATAGATGATACATTTATGTTATATATATGTGATGGTGGATCTCTATATGGTTGTGATATGATATTGTTGTGATTATGTTGTTGAGGCATGCAATTGGTGCTGTGAGGCACGATGTTATTGAGGCATGAGATTGGTGCTGTGAGGCATGTGATTGGTGCTGTGAGGCACGATGTTGCTGTGTCATGAGATTGGTGCCGTGAGGCACGATGCCGTTGGGCATGAGATATGATTGTTATAACGTGTGAGGACGAAAATATGATATGTGCTGCTAATATGGGACGTGAAGGTTGAGCCACTGTCATATTGAGCGGGAAAGCAATATCATATATGTCCCGTTATAACAGAATGATGAATGAGATATGACATGACATATGTGGATATTGTATCATGTTGTATATTGTGTTTTGGTGTATGTACAGGAACAACCAAAGAATAGTAATTCAATTGCATGAAATACATGAAGTTGTTTATATAGTATTTATGTATTATATTGATGTTGGATTGTGAACATCATTTCATATACTCATGTTGTGTGTGGTTGTTATGTAGGAACTCATAGTTGGGGAAGGCCAGGATTGTGAGTCTACCTTCTGCTGCTGGGAGTTAAACTGATTGAGATTGAACGAACTGTGATGTGTAAATGATATACAAGATGAGATGTATATGAAAAATGTAATAGAAAGACATAGTGAAAATCTTGATCAGTAGTGATAGTATCTTAATCCTGATAAGTAAAGAATCTTAGTTACTTAATTGAATGTGTAAATGAAGATTAAGATGACGAGGCCCCACATTAGTGGTATCAGAGCAGTGGTTACATAACTGATGAACAACGGGTAGAAGAAGTGAACTTGTGAGATGATTGTTCACATTTAAAGCATGTTTATGCATTTGATGCAATATAATGTATTATACTAACATGCTTTATGTGTTTGTGTATTGTTGTTAACCCTTGTATTGCAATATGGCAGCACGAATAGCTGTGAATCCCCACGAAAGTAATAAGGGATGTTGTGAGTGTAACTGTACCTGTTAATCCGGTTTCTGTGCTACCATCACCAGTGGGCCAAGGGCCAGGGGAAAACAGGTATGATTATCTGGGGACTTGCAAGTAATTCAGTTCTTGAACTATATGTACTTCGATGTGAAGAGACTGAATCTGGGGAGCAAGTTGTGAATGGTTGGAGCGTGGTGGCCAGATCTTTGTGTCAGCTCAATGTGAAAGGTCAGTGTGATTGAGACTGGCTAAAAGCGTCGATATGGTGAACAGTGGCAATAATTGAATGGATAACTCAGTGGCAGATTGTGGACGGGAATGTATACCGAAAGTGAGTTTTGCATCCCTATGTTTCTGTTGTGTTAAACAGATGAAAGAATAGGAGTTTCTGACTGTGAAACAGGATATGAGAACGGTATTTGATTGTTTTTCAGTTTCATTCTTGTTGAGATATGTGTGCGAGGGGATTGAGGCCTGGTTTGTTGGTTTGGGCTATTGTTATTACCCTGTGTCGTCTGCGGATGTGTTGACTAGAGCAGAGCTGGCAGGGATTGGAGGCGATGCTCAACGTATGAGATCACGGTGAATAACTACAATGGGTACTTTTTGCTACAAGTTTAATATGTACTGACTATAGTACGACAGGCGATTAGTAACCTATACCGCCATTGTGATGTGTGATGAGTAAGGAATATATGGATGTTGATATTGTGTTATGTGAATGGAGTGTCATTGGTTGGCGTGAGATTGGGTGTCACAGGGTGACACGAGATCCCTATGCCGATCAATTTGGTTTGAGAAATAAATGGTTATGTCATATGGTTCCATGTACAGCATATCGCGATGTGATGACTGTGTTTCGAGTATCGATACATATGTGTATCCTCGTCGAGGTGGTTGGTATGGAATCGACATGCATATATCGATGTCGAGGATAAGGAATATAGTTGCTTGCTATACGAATGAACATATAGCTAACTTCTCATGAGTGCAGATTGAGATGTGATGGTGGAAGACATTGGAATGTTTGATTGTTTATCTGTAATTGAGATCGGTTAGAGGATGCTCTACTATTTCTCATTGTTTGTACTACGATGATTACTTCATGATGGGATTCATGAATGGTATGTGTTAGTTCCGAACTTAATCGATAAGATTTTAAAGATGACAAAACATATCAGACAGGATCGAGAGAAATCAGACTGACCAGATCGATCGCCCAAAACAGATCAAGCTGATAAGATGACAAAGCATATCAGACCGGATCGAGGGTAATCAGACTGACCAGATCGACAGCTCAAAACAGAACAAGCTGATAAGGCATATCGAATATCAGACCGGATCGATAGATATCAGACTGACTAGATCGAAGCTTCAGATCGATCTCAATCTTTATCAGATCAGAGCAGTCAAGGATGCATAAAGAGTGGCTCTTCAGTCCGAATCATTAACGACTATTTATTGTAGCATTTAATGTCGCAATTAATGTTACAAAGGACCAAAGACTGAAGATTACCATAAAAGGTAAGAAGAAAAAGAAGAGCTTACCTGACAGTCGCCGAAAGCATGAACCAGAACGGCAAGTATCCTGAATAAGAAGACTGTAGCTTACTCAGAGATTAAGCAGAGTCAAGAGTTGCACATTAAGGGAAATAATGTCGTTGGTACATGCAACTATAAAAGGATGCAACAACAATACAGAAAAAGAGACTCTCGCTGATCAATCTATAAACGCACAAGAAAAGCAAAACAACACAAGCTTACAAGCTCAGAAGCTCTCGAGCTGAAATTATTCTTAAGCACGATTACATTGTAATATTTGATCATTTAGGATCACTGTGCGCATCTTGTGTATTCTGTATTGAAAAATAGAAGTGAGAAACAAATTGTAACTGTCAGACAGAGAGTGTCTGAACAGATCGAGTGACTAGGAGTTTCAGTTTGGTAGTGAGGTAAATCCAGCTGAATCGGGTTTGTACAACAGGATTGTATAAATCAAAGTCTTCTAGTAGAAACCTTCCTTAATTGGAAGAAGGGGAGACGTAGAAGGATTACACCACCTTCGAACTTCCAGAAACATATCATGTGTCTTATCTTTCTGCACTCGTTCTTTCATTCAAGCCATCGAGCAGTTCTTACAAATATAAAAACAGACCGTTCCGCACTTATACATTCAGTGGTCTGTTCTATAAAAGAGTTGATTAAGAAACAGATTTCTTTCACTAATCCGAAAGAAATCACAAGGGATTAAATTTTACAAGGAGTGTTCATTCACCCGCCCCCCCTATAAACACTCCGGACCGATCCTAACAAGTGGTATCAGAGCAGGTCATCTTAATCAGCACAAAGACACTTGAGCTGATGGCATCATTCAACAAAATTCCTATGTTATCAAAAGAAGACTATGATGACTGGAGAATCAGAATGCAAGCTCATCTGGCAGCTCAGGATGACGATATGTGGTTCGTCATCACTGATGGACCAATGAAGATTCTGAAAGTAAATACAGCAGTCGCCATTACTGGTGGAGAACCACAAATGGTAGAGAATGACAGATCCCTCTGGACGAATGAAGAAAGAAAGAAAGCAAATCTCGACAACGTTACCAAAGACATCTTGTTCAAGACAATGGACAAGAACATGTTCAGCAAAATCAAAATGTGCTCTACTGCCAAAGAAATTTGGGAGAAGATAGCACAGCTATGTGAAGGCAACGACCAGACCAAAGAAAACAAGCTGACTGTTGCTCTTCAAAGATTTGAGAGCATAAAGATGAAGAGTGGAGAAACTCTAAATGAGTTTGATGAAAGAGTCACTGGTATCATTAATGAACTGAATGGTCTGGGCAAGGAATACTCAAACAGAGAGATCGCTCTGAAAGTTATGAGAGCCCTGCCAAAAGAATGGGATGTTAAGACCATTGCAATGAGGGAGTCCAAAGATCTGAACAATGTTGAACTTCATGATCTGTTCGCAGATCTTAAAGCATATGAGTTCGAACTGATAAGCAGAGGTGAAGCAGAGCCATTCATCTCTCAACCAAACAAAGCACTGGCAGCTATTCCAGACCAGATCGCCTCCACATCAGATCGATCTATCGAACAGATAAGTAATGATGCTATGTCATTATTTATCAAGAAATTTGGTAAATTCATGTCTAAAAATAAGAGGAATTTTAAACCCTCTCATTATAAATCAAGAAAGGACGATGCTGTTAATGATCAGGCTTGCTACAATTGAGGTAAGACCGGACATTTCATTGCAGATTGCACCAGACCGAAGAAAGAAGAACGGAAGGAGAAGCATCGCGATGACAGGAAAAAGAAGCACTACAAAGACCGCAAAAATCATGGAAAGTCCCAAAAGGTCCTAGTAGCTGAAGAAGGAAACAGCAAGTGGGCTCAGACTGACTCCGATTCAGAAAGCTCCGAATATTCTTCCAGCGAAAGCGAAGAAGATATTCAATGTCTAATGGCAGACGAAGAGATGAGTCAGACAGACGAGGTATTTGATTTTGACTCAAATGAATTTACACGTGAAGAGCTCATGTCCGCACTGCAAGACATGGCTAATGATTATAAGATCTTAGCTGAATCATTTGAGAAAAATAAAGCTAAAGTCAATGATCAAATGAATGAGCACAACAAACCAAGCCGCTCTGAGCAGGGTGAGTGCAACAATCTCCAGATCGAGCTGAATAAGCTGAAAATCTCCTATGATCAACTCCATGAAGAAAATAAGAGAATTAGCACACAAAATGCTAAGCTTTCTCATATATTCAAAACATGGACAAAATCCAGAACATCTTTGGAAGAGTTACAAGAGGTACAAAGAAACGTTGGTGATTTCACCGGCATAGGCTTTGACACCAAAGAATCCACCAAAGATGAATCTGAACTGTTGCTGGTAAAGAACAAAATCAAACAAATGACATTTGTTAAATCCAGCACAGTATATGAGACTGAAGCACCTACGATTCAACGGGAGTCTCTTTCGTGAATCAAGGTTTGAGAAAAGGAATTGGATATGTCAACCAAGCCAAAGAAAAGGCACCAGCAAGCTTTGCGTCTTTCAGACCAAATCTAAGGGTGCAAGATCGAAGGCAAAGAAGACAATACAATTACTATAATTCAAAACCAGTTCAACGAAGATATAGAGTACCCCATGAGAATCAAGGGTCTCCATATCGCACACATTATCACACACAACATCGAAACAGACCAGCTCACAGCACACCACACACACACAAGCCATTAAAACTGATACAGGTGTGGGTTCCCAAAGGGCTAATCCGTTCTGGACCCAAATAGGATTGGGTACCAACAATGAATATGTTTGATGACAGGTACCGAAGAAACTTGCATCAGACTGGTACTTGGATAGCGGGTGTTCTCGTCACATGACTGGAAACATCGAGCTGCTGTCTGAAGTTACATAATGTACTGAACCCAAGATCATTTTCGGGGATAACTTAAAGGGTAAGACCGTGGGCAAGGGTAAGATTGTCCATGGTAACAGTTATTATCAATGATGTGCTGTTAGTTGAAAATCTGTGCTATAATCTGATTAGCATAAGTCAACTTTGTGATAATGGTTATGCTGTAGAATTTCACAAACACACTTGCACTGTTAAATCGTCAGATGGTATGACCATGCTTGTAGGAATCAGAAATGGAAATACATATAAGATTAACTGGAATCATGCTCAACCTGATAATCCTACTTGCTTCGTCGCTAACAATGATAATAAACACTGGCTATGGCATAAACGCTTGAATCATATCAATTTTAAGACTATTTCTAGCCTGTGTAAACATGATTTAGTTATCGGTCTGCCCAAGATCGATTTTGCTAAGGATAAGATCTGCGAAGCTTGCCAAATGGGCAAACAGATCAGATCATCCTTCAAAAACAAGAATGCCAAATCCTCCTCCCGTTGATTAGAACTATTGCATATGGACTTGTTTGGTTCTATACCAATAACAAGTTTAGGGGAAATGCGGTATACTCTTGTTGTTATTGATGATTACTCACGCTTTACATGGACTATATTTTTGAGCAGTAAAGATCAGACCGGTCGGAAGTTGATCAAGCTGCTGAAACGCACTCAGAATGAGAAATCATCCAGCATAGACAGGATTCGAAGTGACAAAGGCACTGAGTTTTCAAATCAGAATCTTGAATCCTTTCTAGAAGATCATGGAATTAAGCATGAGTTTTCAACCGCTCGAACTCCTCAACAGAATGGAGTTGCAGAACGAAGAAATAGAACGCTCAAAGAAGCAGCAAGAACAATGCTTGCTGATTCTGGAATTTCACAAAAGTTCTGGGCAGAAGCTGTAAATACTGCATGCTACACTCAAAATCGGTCTATGATTAACAAGAAGCTGAATCTCACTCCATATGAAATATGGACTGGTAACAGACCGTCTATTTCTCACCTTCATGTATTTGGCTGTAAATGCTTCGTTCACAACAATGGTAAGAATCATTTTACAGCATTTGAAGCTAAGTCAGATAATGGTATATTCTTAGGATATTCATCAACTAGCAAAGCTTATCGAGTTTTTAATAATCGAACCTTAACTGTAGAAGAATCAGTTCATGTAGTTTTTGATGAATCTTTGTGTGTTGAGGGTAACAAAGAATCAATTCAAAATCATATGGAAAACATCCATCTTGAAGCTAACAGTGACGATGAGATTGTAGCTAACAGGTCAAGAGACAATTCACCAGAACCTGAAGTGCCAGCCAGATCGGATCAAGGCAATGAAGCTTCCTCAGATCGAGCCTACCCGGATGATCCAAACTCTCATATCAAAGCAGATGCTGATCATACCTCTACTACTATTACTCATCCGGCTGGACCAGACAATCCAGAGTCAAGCTATCGATGGACTAAGAGGCATCCACCTAATCTAGTGATTGGAAGTCCCTCTGCACCGATTAGAACCAGAGGACAGATGATGGATGAGTTCACTCATGCTGCCTTCATCTCAACTCTGGAACCTAAGAAGATCGATGACGCTCTGACTGATTTCAACTGGATTAAGGCCATGCAAGAAGAGCTTAATCAATTCGAACAAAATCAAGTTTGGAGTCTAACCCCCAGACCAAGCGATCTGCCTGTTATTGGAACCAGATGGGTTTTCAGAAACAAGCTGGACGCAGATGAAACTGTGGTTAGAAACAAGGCCAGACTGGTGGCACAAGGATTCCGACAAGAAGAAGGAATTGACTTCGATGAATCTTTTGTACCAGTCACCAGACTTGAAGCAATCAGAATCTTTCTTGCATATGCTGCCTTTAAAGACTTCAAGGTATATCAGATGGACGTCAAGAGCGCCTTTCTAAATGGTAAGCTTCAGGAGGAAGTTTACATTGAGCAACCTCTTGGATTTCAGAACCACTCATTCCCTAATCATGTATACCTACTGAATAAAGCAGTATATGGTCTGAAACAAGCACCAAGAGCCTGGTATGACACTCTATCTCAATTTCTGCTGAACCATGATTTTCAGATCGGCTCAGTAGATAAAACTCTCTTTAAATTTATTAAGGGGGAACATACCCTGTTAGTTCAGATTTATGTTGATGATATAATATTTGGGTCAACTAACCCCAAATTATGCGAGAAATTTTCCAAGTTGATGCAGGGACAGTTTGAGATGAGCATGATGGGAGAACTCTCATTCTTTTTGGGTCTCCAAGTCAAACAGCTCAGCAATGGTATTTTCATCAACCAAACCAAGTATACCAAAGAGCTGCTTAAGAGATTCGGAATGGAAACATGCTCAACTGCATCCACTCCAATGAGTCCTACAATCAAGTTAGACAAAGACGAAGGGGGAACGGCAGTCGAAGTGACTATGTATAGAGGACTAATCGGATCGCTCTTATATCTTACAGCGAGCCGGCCTGATATTATGTTCTCAGTCTGTATGTGCGCCAGATTTCAGTCAGAACCAAAGCAATCACATTTTATTGCTGCTAAGCGTATTCTGAAATACTTGAAAGGATCTCAGAACGTTGGTCTTTGGTACTCCAAAGATTCTAACTTCAGCTTGATCGGATATTCAGACGCAGACTACGCTGGTTGTAAGATTGATCGTAAAAGCACCAGTGGAACATGTCAATTTCTAGGTGAAAGATTGATCTCTTGGTTCAGTAAGAAGCAAACATCAATTGCCACATCTACAGCTGAAGCAGAATATCTTGCCGCTGGAAGCTGTTGCGCTCAAATGCTCTGTATTCAACACCAGCTCGAAGACTATGGCATCCAAGCTGTTGACTCTCCGATATTTTGCGACAACACAAGTGCAATCGCTATAACATATAATCCAGTTCTGCACTCTCGAACAAAGCATATTGATATAAGACATCATTTTATTCGAGATCATGTTTGCAAAAAGGAGATTCGGATCGAGCACATCTCAACAGAGCAGCAAGCAGCAGACATCTTCACCAAACCGCTCCCTGAGGCTAAGTTTAATTATTTCCGTTAAATTCTTGGTTTAATTGACTTATTTGATAGTCTAGATGTTTTCTTCTTTTCGCGTTTAAAGATTTTTTGTTGGCACAGATCGATAATACAATGTTCAGAAAGACACAGACCGGTCCGAACTTTCAGACCGATCTATGTCAATCTGATGTTATCCTATGATCTGTCTGAACAATAAATCCTTTATTTTGTATTTATTTAAAACAAAAACAGCCCGGACTGATTGCAAATTTTTAACCGCCCTTTCTTTCTTTTATCCTGACCAGTTTATTTTGAATTATTTAATTCTCAGTCTTCGAGATAAAGACACGTGTCTTCTCTCTCTTATTTAGCGGGCTGAACATTTCATTTTCATTCACTTTTTACAATTTACCGCTGTCTGCTTTCTAACTCTCTCATAATCTCTCAACTCTTTGTATATCTTTCCATTTTACTCCAATGGCTACCATAACTCACAACTCTCTCTCTCCGTTGAGTTCAATGATATTTACAGGGCTGAAGATGCAGAGATGGTCTCCATTTTCCGAGCTTTGGAATCGTCTGGATTACGGAATTTTCTAGAGTGTGGCACGGTGGTTTACGAATCAGAGATTCGTGAAATGTTTGCCAATGCTGTATCCCAGAAGACATCTATCTCCACCTCTGTAAAGGGCAAGACATTTGAAATCTCGCCGATGACGCTGGCCAAGACCTTAGGTCTACCCAACTCCGGACTGACTGAGTTTGGGCAGATTCCTCAAGCCTCTGTCACAGCTCTTCAGGGGAAGATTTCTATATTTGGCCACCGCCTGCAGCCCTCATTCAAAAAGAAGGAAATGCTCTTTCATTTCCAGGTGCTGTGCGAAATTGTGGGCAAGCCATTATTTGGCAAAGCTGGAAGTTTTGACGCCGTCACTGCCGAGAAGTTCAGGGCCATGGCTGCTATTGTTTCCGGACAGAAGATGAACTGGTCCGTGATTTTATTTGGAGTCCTGATGGAAACAGTGATTGCCTCCAAATAAGCCATCTGCTTTGCTGTTCCTCTCAGCAAGCTACTGGAAACTTTGGACATTGAGCTGGGGAAGCACTCTGCTCTGAGTCCCTTCAAAATTCTCAACTCCAAAGGGCTAGCACTGCTGAAGTCCAAGAGCGCTCCACCTACCCCTACTGATCTCGTGGCAGTCAAGATTGAGAAGGGAGAAGAACAGGCTGTTGCTCGCAAACCTCGAGTCAAGCGAAAGTTATCTATCCAGACTGACTCTGAAGAAACCCAGTCTGCTCCATCGCCACCAACCAAGCCCCTTCCCAAGAAGCCAAGAACCCAGATTACCAAACCAATCAAAAATCTACCTCTCAAAACATTACCCATATTGCCTCCAACAAAAGCCACCCCTGCACCCCAACCTACAACCCAAATTTCAACCACTTCAACCACTGCACCCAAAGTAACCATCCGAGTCCCCTCTGCCATTCTCATGGTCAAAGGGATGTTATCACTGAGTTGGGAGACTATACCCAATCAGGGATCAAGTCCCCTTCCTCCACCGGCAAGGGCAAAGCCATTCTCTCCGAACCACTCTCCTCTAAGCCCAAATCTGCAGTGCAGACAGCAATTGACATTGCTATGGAGGACGTTGAAGAGCAAGTGAAGGAGCTCATTGTGGTTTTTGATGAGTACGTCGAGTACAGAATGATCAACCATATTTAGATGTTCTTCGGCAAACTCAGACGCCTTCAGAAAATGGAAGAAGAAGTTCTGAAGGGGACAGATACCGATGATGTTCGGATTGCTGTGCAGCGCAAAAAGCTATTTAAGGCCAATCAAAGATTCAGACTGGCGACTCTGCTCTTAGCTGCTAAGAAAGCGAACTTCGACCCGATTGCTCCAACTGCCAGAGATGATGGGGCTGTTATTGCTCAATTAGAGATGGATATTCATGCTCTCCATTTAGCTGTCCGATTTCAACGACAGAAAATCAGCATATCCACTCCAGTAACCAGCCCGGATCATCCCTCTGCAAGCAAGACTCTGGCAGAACCTTTCATTGAGGTTATTCCCTCTGGAGCAGCAGATCAGCCAGCAGATCACGCAGCAGATCAGACTGCAGAACTAGTAGCAGATCAGACAGCGGAGCAGCCATTGCCTAATGCTCCGTCTGCTACAGAAGATGAACCATTGAATGTCTTGTTGGACTCTCCAACAACATCTATTCCTTTGGGATCATCAGTCTCCCACGTTCAAATCAGTCCAACCGCAGAACTTGCAACAGTTGGTGCACCAGAGTTCGTCGATCCGGATCTGGTGGTGTCCACAGTTGTTGCAGCTCTACAAATTGAGGAGCCCTCCAGACCCAGCACTCCTCCAGTCCAATTAGATGAAGATCTGGCTTTCATACAAGCATTTTCTTCGTCTCTGGTCACTTTGATCCGGTCCGAAAGTCACCAAGCTGCTGTATCTTCACTTGTACCGATTGCTGAAGAAGATGATCATGCATTGTCATCATCAGATCAATCTCCAAGTCGACTATCTGATGCACCTCCATCCCTGGCAATGACCCTTCAGCACTTATCTGACAACTGCCTGTCACTCTCTCAACGTGTTATAGAAGTTCATCAAGGTCAGAGGCTTACAGCTTTGGACTTTGATTCATTCAAAGAGAAGATAACAACCAGTATCGGCAGCCTTCAGCGAGGACTGAACGATTTGTTCTCTCAGCAAGCCACTTATAAGAACAGCCTGAGAAAAGAGCAGATCGAGCTGGCCACTGAAGTTAGAGCATCCGTCGCCAATTCCCTCCGCGCTCAAGACGTTCGTCTTGACGCTATCAGCGCTCAGCTAGCACAAGTTGTAGATTTTCTCCAATAGATTGCTGCTGACAAAAAGGGGGAAAAGAAAACAGACTTCAAGCCGCATCAGTCTCAGTCTTCAAGAAAATAGATTGCTTAAATATTCAGACTGTCTGTATGCAAGATTGTTGGTGATCAATAAAGAAATATTTCTTTGTTAAGTCCTTGTTCATTTATTTGAACTAAAATAAAAGGCTTAATAATAAAAGGCTCAATCGATCCAACTTAATAATGTTCATTTATTTTGAACAAGAAGAAATAATCGATCCGAAAGCATACGCTTCAGAGTTCTTATCAGACTGGTTAAAAAGACTTAGAAGCTAGGTTATGTCATCATCAAAAAGGGGAAATTTGTTAGTTCCGAACTTAATCGATAAGATTTTAAAGATGACAAAACATATCAGACCGGATCGAGAGAAATCAGACTGACCAGATCGATCGCCCAAAACAGATCAAGCTGATAAGATGACAAAGCATATCAGACCGGATCGAGGGTAATCAGACTGACCAGATCGACAGCTCAAAACAGAACAAGCTGATAAGGCATATCGCATATCAGACCGGATCGATAGATATCAGACTGACTAGATCGAAGCTTCAGATCGATCTCAATCTTTATCAGATCAGAGCAGTCAAGGATGCATAAAGAGTGGCTCTTCAGTCCGAATCATTAACGGCTATTTATTGTAGCATTTAATGTCGTAATTAATGCTACAAAGGACCAAAGACTGAAGATTACCATAAAAGGTAAGAAGACAAAGAAGAGCTTACCTGACAGTCGCCGAAAGCATGAACCAAAACGACAAGTATCCTGAAGAAGAAGACTGTAGCTTACTCAGAGATTAAGCAGAGTCAAGAGTTGCACATTAAGGGAAATAATGTCGTTGGTACATGCAACTATAAAAGGATGCAACAACAATACAAAAAAAGAGACTCTCGCTGATCAATCTATAAACGCACAAGAAAAGAAAAACAACACAAGCTTACAAGCTCAGAAGCTCTCGAGCTGAAATTATTCTTAAGCACGATTACATTGTAATATTTGATCATTTAGGATCACTGTGCGCATCTTGTGTATTCTGTATTGAAAAATAGAAGTGAGAAACAAATTGTAACTGTCAGACAGAGAGTGTCTGAACAGATCGAGTGACTAGGAGTTTCAGTCTGGTAGTGAGGTAAATCCAGGTGAATCGGGTTTGTACAACAGGATTGTATAAATCAAAGTCTTCTAGTAGAAACCTTCCTTAATTGGAAGAAGGGGAGACGTAGAAGGATTACACCACCTTCGAACTTCCAGAAACATATCCTGTGTCTTATCTTTCTGCACTCGTTCTTTCATTCAAGCCATCGAGCCGTTCTTACAAATATAAAAACAGACCGTTCCGCACTTATACATTCAGTGGTCTGTTCTGTAAAAGAGTTGATTAAGAAACAGATTTCTTTCACTAATCCGAAAGAAATCACAAGGGATTAAATTTTACAAGGAGTGTTCATTCACCCCCGCCCCCTCTAAACATTCCGGACCGATCCTAACAGTATGTGTGGTAGTAGAATGAGAAAGGGTATGATATGTTTTATTATATTTGATTGTACCACATGTTGGTGGTTGTGTTGACAATGTATGAGGACAAGGTGTGTTCGTCGCGTATGGCATTCCTCGATAAATGCAATATCTTGCCATTTGAGTAAAATATCTTGGTGTTGCCTGATTGTCGAGAGTTGCTTGATTTACCTAGCAATTGATGTACCTTGTCTTTTGGCGAGTAAGATTCCATTGGTTGTCATGGAATCAGAGATTTGGAAACCTAGTGTAGAAGTGACAGACTGTTGTATATGGACAAGTTTCCTTGGAAGCATTGTGTGGGTTGCATTGTAAAGCACAGTTGTTGAGATGTCATAGCGGTGATAGCTCTATTGAAATCTGATTCTATTAGAACATAGTTTGAAATTAATTCATTACTTTGATTTGTTAACAAGTTGGTTTGGGAGAATCTCTCCATGTACGAGATCAGTGTGAGGTTGAAGTCCTCGGAGTTGATGTTTCGTTCATGACGTATATATGACTCGATACTATGTGTTGGTGTAGAGTTGAATGTGTTGGGGTTCAACAATTGCCTCTGCTTTGTGATCGGTCGAACACGTGGTGCTTGTGCTAGTGTATGGTTGAAAAGATTGATGTTGCGCCATTACCCTTAACTATAGTTATTGGTAAAGCGGTAAGCGCTCGATCCTACAATTGGTATCAGAGCCAAGGTCGCGTGTTCGATTCCCATGAGTTGCAGAGAGTGCAATTATCGGGGGAGTGATTGTTGGGGTTCAACAATTGCCTCTGCTTTGTGATCGGTTGAACACGTGGCGCTTGTGCCAGTGTATGGTTGAAAAGATTGATGTTGCGCCATTACCCTTAACTATAGTTATTGGTAAAGCGGTAAGCGCTCGATCCTACAGAATGGTTTGCGTGGCACGTTGAGTATGTGTGTACAAGGTTAAGAATGTGACTAATGATTAGTCTGTGACATATCGATGGCACCATTTAAAGTGGTGTATGGTCACGGATGTAAGCCACTCTTGTCTTGGGATGTTGATGATCAGTTAGTTATTCGTGGACCAAATATGGTACGAGAAATAAGAGAGAATGTAAAATGGATCAGATTAAATTAAAGGTTGCACAAGATAAACATGTCACTTGTCCAAAGAAACATAATAGGCCTCATGATTATCACTGTAGTGACAACATATTCGGAAAACATCACCATTTAAGGGTGTTGTCCGGCTTCGTAGACTGTTCAACTCGCCTGCAGACGATTCGATTTGAACCTCGCATGAGCGGACATTGATCGCCAAGGTATATGGATCTGTATGATGTACAATGTGATAGTACATTTGTATAACGTTTGGCATTGTCACTCTTCGTGACTGGTATTCATGTATTTTACCCATTGGATTACGAGTGCCTCAGATCATATGTATAACGACCAGTTCGGATATTGGATAGAACAGATTGTCACTTGAACAACAGAGTGAGACCTATGAGCAAAGGTTAGTGAGATAAGGAAGTGTTGTGGTATATCATTTATTATGAAATGTGAAGTTACATGTGGGATAAAGGCAATGAAGTTGGACAAATATACAAGATGTACGAAGTGAGTTATACATGGTGCTGTAGTACCTCTACATTGAAGGCATGTGTTTGATGCATGATAGATCACATGGAAAGAATTTGGCATGAATTATTAAGAAGTATAAATAGGATAAATCAGCTCTATTCTCACATAGTTCACCTAAATTCACCTAAGAAATCCTGTTAATTTTATTTTTGATTAATATTATGATTTGGAGGTAAAATAGTGATTTTACCAATTAATTGAAAATTTAATTAATTAGAAATTAAATGAAAGTGTTTCATTTAATTTGTTGATTATATTTTTGATTAGTATTATGATTTGGAGGTAAAATAGTGATTTTACCAAGTAATTGATAATTTAATTAATTAGAAATTAAATGAAAATATTTCATTTAATTTGTTAATTTTATTTTTGATTAATATGATGGTTAAAATGTAAAATAAAGATTTTACCAATTAATCAAAAATTAGTTAATTAGAAATTAAATAAAATTGTTTTATTTTATTTGTTATTTTATTTTCAATTAATGATACGATTAATGGGGAAACGATAGAATAAATTAATTAGTGTGCTCTAATTACATGTGATGTAATTAGTACAATTACATATGATATAATTGATTAGCTTAATGTTTAATTACATATTATATGATTGCATAGTGGATGATTACGGGTCTTGACCAATGTGTTTAGGTGAATGTTTTGGTTTTTATTGTTTCATTATATTTGTGATTTTTGGTTATCGGGCATGCAAGCATGCTCTCTCTATTTTTTGATGTATCACACCCCGTATTTGTATCCATATTCTCTTGTTTGCACGATTTAAATGTAAATCATTAGAGTTAGTGGGAGATCGAGATTGAAGATGGAGCACCACGAATCAAGACTTGTATAATGGAAGCAAAAATGTAATAGGATTGCATTGCCTACCTGCACAACCTTAGACATACATGTGATCCACGTATGGCTCACGTGGATCAATTAGGAAAATATCGTAATAATCCATATTTATTTGTATTATGCATGTGATCTATGATAAATGTTTGTTTGTATATTTTATTACTACAATTTACGTTGCATGAATAAAACATAGTTGCATGAATCCGGCAAACAAACAAACGAGGACTTGATGAGATTTTAAAATAAATTAAAACCCTATTTTGAATATGATTCAAAATTTTAATATCAAACTGATAAGGAGATCTCAAAAGGGTTTGTCGCTTCATGTCTTCCATCAACAGTTAAGCCATGAGACGCTACTTATGTCATATTGCCTTACCACGTGGGGGGCATCTGGCATGGGAAAGTTGTGTGTTTAACTGTCACTTAATTAAGAGTGCGGTTATGTTAACATTTTAGATTACTCACCCACGTGGGGTCTTTTGGGCGTGACATTTCCATCCGTGGTATGGGTTACTTTGACGTGAGAAGGCATAATTGTCCTGTCCACGCAGGGTTATGCCAATCGCGAGACAAATATCTTGGGGGTTGCATATGATGTAATTGTGATCTACCTTTAGTATTATGAAGCCGGTGGGCCCACGTACGGGGTTTTCATGAGCTAGTTGGACTCCAAGCCCACTAAGAAAATATGATTTTCCGTTAATTTGTCATGAAGGTGATGAATTCGAAAAATTTAGTGAGAGCATTCAATAACTAAAGTCCATAATTTTTGAATTAATTAATAATCAGACGATTTGCTTAAATTTTCTGTTTGTTCTCAATATTGTGATGGCGGTGAATCTGAATTACATCAATTCTCGATAAAAACAAATTACTGAACCAAATTATTCTGATTGGCAATTGATTTTAAAAATAGTTTTTGCTTCTGAAAGTTGCTTTATATCCTCGTTGGGAAACCTCTTGTTGAAGTGTTTGCTAATACGTCTAATGAAGATATCACCACACTTGTGAAGTGGTGGGACAATGATTTTGAGACTATAAGCTATATGATAGCATCAATGTCAAATGAGTTTCAACATGGATATGAGAAATTTGCTCACACTGCTGATATTTTCCAACACCTGCAAATGTTGTTAGGTGAACAAAAGCGATTACTGATACTCGCGCTTCAGAAGAGGTATTTTCATTTCACCTGCAAGATGGGGCTTCGGTCTATGAGTATGGTGTAAGAAAACTATCTCTTGTTGAGAAATTGAAAAATCTGAATGTGACAATACCTCATTGGCTTGCTGTAGATTTGATCTTATAATCAAAATGTTGGAAGCTCATGAGTCCTTTATTCAAAAGGAGAAACATGTTCTTCTTGTTGAATATGCTACCAATGGTAGGAATGATTCAAGGATAAAGAAGATGAAGGGAAATTGTTCCCGACCTCAAAGATGAAAATGGATATAGTAGCAACTAAAAAGGATAATTAATTATGTTTTCACTGCTGGTCGCTGGCGCAAAATTGTAAGGAATACCAAGACTAAAAGCATTCTAGAAAGGGTATGTTTTATATTAAAATTAATGTTTCTATTGGTTCTACTTCTTTGGTATATGATATCAATTGTGACCACATCTTTGCAAAGAGTTGCGTAGGTTGAGAAGAGTAGAGAGCCCTAGGAAGGTGACACCTACCTGAGGCTAAGCATTGTACCAAGAGTTGTTGCAAAGGTTGTTTGTAACATTTATTTATTATAAAATGTTAAACTGGTTTGGAACTAGTTTTGAACAATTGTTTATCGTTTCATATTCAATGAAAACATTGTTCCTATTTTGATAGAGAATACTATTCTTTTTTTAATTTGCAAATATGATTTGCAGTATTTTTAAGAGTACATGTTTTATTGAATATGATGAACTTATGAACGGTTAGTATGATTATATTAAGAATATAAAAGGATGATAACATAAACCCCACATATCTTTGGCATGAGCTGATGGTCCTTTGAATTTGATTCATATGGGCGTATGTGGAGCACTAACTATTAGTGCAAGAGGAAATTGAGTTATCTTAAAGAGAATGTGATTATCTCCCAGTAGCTCTCTAAAGTTACATATTTGTTGAACATAATTCATACGAATGTAGTGATTAAAACTCCATATATGATATGACTGAAAAAGAAAATCCAAATATAGATTTGAGATTGTTCTGCTTTTGTAAAGCATCCAGTGGGGATGAGTTGGATAGTTGATCCTTCTTATGCTATTTTGTGGACTTTATATTATCAATTGGAGACAAAGTGTTTGTTTCCACGACTGTAGTCTTTCTAGAGAAAATGTTTATATTAGAAAGGAATGACAACATAATATAACTTGAAAGGGTTCAAGAACCAACTGGAATCGTGGAAACATAGAAATTAGTTGAGTCAATCACAACCTTTAAAATACACATACCAATGAGATCTGAAAGTATTTCAGGAACTCTTGATAGATTGAATTTAATCCTAGAAAGTAGTCAAAATAATTTTAACCATGGATGTGATCTTAAGACTTTCAAGGATACGATGTTGGACATCGATTCGGGACAATGGCGAAATGGACACCATGTACCTAATAAGGTATGGATCTTAGCAAATCCTCTTGAGGGAATTCTTCCCATCGGCTGCAAATGGATCTATAAGCGAAAACTTGGAGTGGATGGGAAGGTAGCGACCTTCAAAGCTAGACTGGTGGGAAAAATGTTATTCTCTGCATATTATAAATATGAGATATGACAATTGGATAAGAAGACAACATTTCTCAGTGGTGACATTGAGGTAGAAATGTAGCAGCCAGAGGTGTTCACAACTTCTAGGAGTGAGAAAAATGCTTTCAAACTCCAGAAGTCCATTTATAGGCCTAATAAGGCGTCTCGAAACTAGAATATCTGGTTGATAACATTATCAAAATGTTTGGTTTTGTTGAAAATCCGAAAGTATCATGTGTGTACAAAAGGGTTAGTGGGAGGGCATTTATATTTGTAATGCTCTAAGTCGATGATATTCTACTCATTGTGAATGATATTGGATTAATCGATTAAAGCATGGTTATCTATTAATTTCTCCATGAAAGATTTGAGAGAAGCATCTTATATGCTTACATAAGGATCTATAGGGATAGATCTATGAGAATGCTTGAACTCTCTCAATCTATGTACATGAAAACTGTGCTAAAAGGTTTAGCATTGAATAGTGGAAAATGAATTACCTCCCATATGTCATAGTATTCATCTCTCGAGGTCACTGAGTCCTAAATTGATGAGGAGAGGGAAAAGATGACATTGGTAACTTATGCTTCGACTGTTGGTAGCATAATGTATGCTATGTTATGTACTCGGTCTGATGTGGAGTATGCTCTTAGTGTAATGAACATAGATCATGCAGATGCACATGAAGGTCACTGGAAAACTGTGAAATAATCCTCAAGTACTTAAGAAGAACTTATGATATGTTCATTATTTTTGGATCTGTAAGTGGATAAATAAAAGATGAAAGCTAAGCTGATGCTGGTTTTTCAGTCGGATGTAAATGATTCCAAATCGATGTTCAGATTTGTATTTAAGCTTAATGATGATGTTGTCTCTTGCCAAGCAAGACACCACATCGTATTCCACCACTGAAGCTGAATACATTACAGCAAAGAGACAGTTTGGATATGAAATTTCATCCAAGAGTTGGGTGTAGTGCAGGTTGACATAGTCCTTGTGTACTATGACAACAGTTGAGATATTACGATTAGCCAAGATCTCATCAGAATCCAAACATCTATTGAGAAAATACCATCTAATGAAAGATATGGTAGAGACGGCATTATTATCGAGAAAATTGCTTCAACAGAAAAATATAGTGAATCCACTGTCAAAGCCTTTACAACGATTTGTATCTGTCAGACATCTTGGGAAGATGATCTTGATACACATGAGTAGTTGGATTTGGAAAAGTGAAAGATATTGTTGTCATACGTGATTAAGTAAATCCATAGTTGATTGATTGTACTTATAATCTTATTATGACAAATCTTTGTTTGAATATTAAAATATAGGGCAATTCTTCATCTGTTTACCCATGCATTTTGATGCATTGATGAAGTCCTTAAGATTGCTATAGTCCATAGAATTTGGTCACGCATATGATGGCAACCATGAAATACATTCTCGACTGCGATTTCTAAATGTTCCTGGTCGACGAGCCTTCGAGAATGGGATATCGATATATGCTTGTTAGAGACTGGTAGTCATGATGTGTCTAGTATAGTGCGCTGCGTGTCATCGATGTTGGCTTGGAGAAGTCAACACACATGAATAGGTGCTCATTAGGAATGAGTTCACTGAACGACCCTACTCGGAATTCTATAAGTGGTTACCATTTGTCGAGTATAGAATTCCTAGTCATAGTTGTGCACCATTACTCCTCATGATCAGAGGCGTCATTGAGGTCTTGACAGATAGTGATATACTTTGATTTAATGACTGATCACATGGGGGTCACAAAGTTGTTATTTTGGGTATTCAGTGATGCTGTCATATACATATGATTGTCGTTGGGGATTCACCACTGGTCTTGATGAACCAGGATGTCCTATGTGTTTTTCTTTATATGATTCAAGGAATCTCTGGCTAGAGTGGGTAGTGCTTATGAAAAAAGAGTTTTTCCTATACACAACACAATGAATCATATAACGTGAAACAAACGTAAGGGGCTTCGACCAACCAATGCCCTAGAATCAATCGGGATATATGAGTGACAAGAATGTACATCACATTAATTATGGCTGACAGGTTCTCGTACGTTGCTAGTCATTTGTATCTAGTTTTTTGTGAAGCACAGATGCTAGGCACTACCCACGATCGGTAGGTTGTTGCTGGAATTATATTTCGACCATTGTCTATTAAAGGAGTTTAATAGATAATGAGGCATTAAGGGTAAGTCCATAGAAGTTGTTTGACTTCTAAAATCACAAAGGTTGTGATCCAACTGTTATGATACACTTGAGCCTCGCCGGGTCACAATCACTCGGCCGCTAATCTATCAATGAGAATTGAGACTTAAATGTTAAGTGCGAAGTTGCTCTCAAACCCTTGTCTCTTATCTTGCAACTTTTGCTTGGTTGTGGCTTGGGAAACTTGTTGTGAAGTATTGAGAAGTGGAAGTCCAACTAGTTGGTAAGGTTTTATGCTATGTTAACTTGTATTTTGTGGGATAAATATAGATATGTGAGGTGGACATGAAGTTTAATTGTTGAAGTAATATGAGATTTAAGTCAATGAAATGTGTTGTGGTGTTATGAAAACGTGTTCATATGATGCTTGAATTATGTTTCATGGTGTTTTGGTGTTGAATTATGAGTGTGGAGCTGGCACCATGAAGATAGACATGAAAATTGCCATGTTCTGAAATTTTCGGAGTCTGGCGATCGATCGCGAGCAATGTGGCGATCGATCGCCGCAACAAGGGAAAAATATAAGTCGGTTTAACACATGGGTGATCGATCGCGGGCAAGGCGACCGATCGATCACGGGCAAGGCGATCGATCGCATGAAACATAGAGATATCGTATATGGCCAGAATGCATTGGCGATCGATAGCGTGATATTGTCGATCGATCGCTAGGGTTAAAATGTTGAAAAATGTTATATTTTCTTGGAAATTGGTGAAGCCTGTTATAACATTCAATTTTGATATTCATGTAGCATCATCGCAGGGGACAGCCAAACAGGTCAAGAGGAGATTAAGCAATAACTCCTCTTTTCTACCTTTGAAATGAACGATAGGTACGTCTTGATGTATGCGTATTGATTATACATTTATGTTATATGTATGTGATGATGGATCTATATATGGTTGTGATATGATATTGTTGTGATTACGCTGTTGAGGCATGAGATTGGTGTTGTGAGGCATGATGCTGTTGAGGCATGTGGTTGGTGTTGTGAGGCACGATGCTGTTGAGGCATGAGATTAGTGCTGTGAGGCACGATGCCGTTGGGCATGAGATATTGTTGTTATAACGTGTGATGACAAAAATATGATATGTGCTGCTAATATGTAACGTGAAGGCTGAGCCACTGACATATTGAGTGGGAACGCAATATCATATATGTCCCGTTATAACAGAATGAGGAATGAGATATGTCATGACATATGTTGATATGGTATCATGTTGTATATTGTGTTTTGCTGTATGTACAGGAACAACCAAAGAAGAGTAATTAAAATGCATGAAATACAGGAAGTTGTTTATATAGTATTTATGCATTACATTGATGTTGGAATGTGAACATCATTTCATATACTCATGTTGTGTGTGGTTGTTCTGTAGGGACTCATAGCTGGGGAAGGCCGGGATTCTTAGTCTAACTTCTGCTGCTGGGAGTTAAACTGATTGAGATTGAACGAATTGTGATGTGTAAATGATATACAAGATGGGATGTATATGAACAATGTAAACAAAGACATAGTGAAAATCTTGATCAGTATAAGTAAAGAATGTTAGTTACTTAATTGAATGCGTAAATGAGGATTAAGATGACGAGACCCCACAAAATCAGTCATATCCAGCACAATCAAATCTGCATGTATCTCATGTTCATCAAACTGAATAGAACAATCATAAACAATCTGACCAGCCAGAACATTCATTCCCATGGGTGTCGAGACATACAGATGCATCAACAATGGAGACGAGCACATATGATACTGCTCAACAAAATTCTTTGAAATAAACGAATGTGAAGCACCAATATCAATTAACAATAAAGCAGGATAAGTAAATAAGTGACACTTACCCGCTATCACATCATAAGTAGCTGTCCTCTGCTTGCTCCTTATTCAGTGCATACACCTGAACTTGGGGCGGCCCTGCTCTTTATCCACCAACTGTATGATGTATATAATGTGGTCTCTGTTGCACTGTACTTTCTGATACATTCCCTTCGGTCTGTTGCCCTCCAGCCTGAGGACAATCCCGTACAATGTGACATGTCCTACCACATCCAAAGGAAACTGGTCCATCTGTATGCGGACAATCTATCCTATAATGTGGCCCTCCACAATTATAGCATTTCAATCCCCTACTACTACTTTCCTGTGATTGTCCTTTCGTGAATCGTTCACCACCTCTCCGATTATCAAATCACTTACCGCTAAACCTTGAGGATGATGAATCTCCTTGTGATGGTTTAAATTGTTCTCCTCTGGGTCTCATACTCTCCGATTCAGGTTTCTAAACTTTTGTACATATTTACATGCACCAATTCCGATATCTGCCATCTTCGCTCTGTCAGTGATTCCTCAAAGGACACAGGGTTATTAGAAATAACTCTATCAAATAATTCAGGTTTTAGTCCTTTTACGAAATGTCTGATCTTGGCCTTGGTATTTGCAGCTATATGAGGTACATATTGCAATAAAGATGAATACTGCAAGGCATAATCCACTACCTTCATATTACATTGTTTCAGACTTGCAAACTCATCTTCCTTCAACTGTCTAGCTGCCACTGAGAAATAATGATCCAGGAATCGGCTGCTAAACACATCCCAATCCACAACCTGTCCTTGAGCTCTCAGTTCAATCATTGTCTCCTTTCACTACATCATTGCTTTCTTCGCTAACTGAAACTCAGCCAAACATAACCATGCTGACTTTGCACGCGGCGCTGATACAAATATATGTTCTATCCGCTCTCACCATTCTTCAGCTTGTTCACCAGATTCAGTACCCTCAAATCGAGGCTGCTGGTAAATGAGAAACTCGGTCAATGTCAACTCCCCAGGTAACAATACATGTTCCACTGGTCCTTGGCCCACTAGTGGTGGTGGCACATGAACCAAACCAGCACCGCATTCACACTCATAGCATCCTCCACTTCTTCTTGGGAAGTCGTGCTGCAATTCAATAATGAACAACAATACACAAGTACTTAAAGCATGTAAGTATAACATCATATCCTACATCAATGCATAAACATGCTTTAAAAGTGAACACTCATCTCACAAGTTGT
The DNA here is from genome assembly GCA_907163345.1 of Haberlea rhodopensis. NCBI lineage: Eukaryota > Viridiplantae > Streptophyta > Magnoliopsida > Lamiales > Gesneriaceae > Haberlea > Haberlea rhodopensis. The sequence goes on from CAJQUN010000330.1 coordinate 207,738, forward strand.
AAGGCCCCAAGATTTGATTACTGTTAATTAAATATATTTGGGAATTTATTAATAATTAATTTGGAATTAATTAATTAGATATGAATTTGACAATACGAATGTCAATTGGCAGTTAAATCGGAACATGACATATTTTTGAAATGGCAAAATAAACTCCGATAATATTTGAAAAATAAATTAATAAAATGAAGAATTTAATTTTGTATTATAGTAGTTGATATAAATCTCAGGTGTCGACTGTACTGTTAGTATATTAGTACACAGGTGACACTCCGCTGTACATAATTCCCAATATTATTGTGTGAAGCATAAAATTTACACACACAACATGTTTTTCAGCTATTATATCAAAAGCTTCAGACACACACTAAGAGTATTTTCACGCACAAAAAATTCCCAATGTTCTCCCCTGCTCCATCGTTCTATCCGACCCTTCACCGCTAAACCACTGTGCATGCCACCATCCGACCACCATTCGCCAAGGTCGACCCACCACCACCTACCTCTCTCTCCAACGGTCGTTTCTATACCAAGAACCATCGATTTTGCTTCGAAAATTGCTCGGAAATGGAAGAAATGTGCATAATAGGGTTCTTTTTGGGCGATTTCTTCAAGTTTTGCTTAGGTAATCCTTCTTTGCTCCATAATTGTTCTTTCCCTACAATCCCCTACAATTTTGTGTAGATTAGTTTGAAAATACCGATGCATGTTAGGTGTTAGTCGATGCATGTTTAGGGATGATGATCGATTTTCATGCTTGAGATTAATCGACTTTTAATTCCATTAAATCATGTTTTAGCATGATTAATTAGAATGGAGAGAAATGCATGTTGGGTGTTAGTCGATGCATGTTTAGGGATGATGATCGATTTTCATGCTTGAGAGGGTGAAGTGCTTTCATTCTGTTCTTAATCGACTTTTAACTCCATTAAATCATGTTTTAGCATGATTAATTAGAATGGAGAGAAATGCATGTAAATTCCAATGATATTGTTAACTGGTTCGATCCCTCATGCTGTTTTGGACCTTAAGCTACTGCCATTGTTGTGACTATTGTCCATAGTGAATCATGTATAAGAGAACTATAGGAACTTTGAGATGGTTGTTCTGTTTTGGTCGACTGATTCATGGCTTTAGGGTGAATTTACATGCAATCCTCATCGCTTAAATCATGTTTTAGCTGGATTAATCACATGTGAGAGGATTGCATGTAAATTCAATGTCATTATTGGATTGGTTCGATGGTTTGCTATTGTTTGGGGGAGATTTGTAGCTGTCGAGTTAATGCTGGGTGTCTTGATCGATTAAGATGCTACATTTCATGCTAGTTTTGATTCAAATTGCATGATAGTTGGGTATTTGGGTTCTGTCCTCGTTTTTGGGACTTGAGGTGGATAGTTTAGTGAATTTTAGTACTTCTTTCCAAGTGACGAATAATATTGAAGAATATAATTGAAAATTATAATATGAAAGCATGTGAATTGTGTTCAATGAAATTAAAATTTGTTAGGATTGTAATGATGATTAGACATCTTAATAACCCTAGAACTGAAGAAATGGTAAAAATGAGCACGAGAATCAGAATACTTCTATCCTACATAGTTTAGATCTGATTAGTCCTTCTCATGTTAAAGAATAGATTATATGTATGTTGAGGTAACTTTAGTGATAAAGAAGTAATGAAATGATGTTGTATGAATTTAATAGATTAAAAAACGACATGGGAGTTCCATGAACTAAGAAGAACATATTCAACTTCTAGAACAAGGAATAATAGGTATGTTGCGATCGGTAACATAAGACATGTATCTGTATTATTTGATACATGATTTGCTGAACTTACGTGAATTACGTGAAATACTTGGCTATGTGAATTAAATTGAATCATGAGCATCCATAGCATTCATAATTGGCATATCGATGTACGAAAATAAATGTTTTGTTAACACACATCATTTTGATAAATATAAATCGATACATGACATACATATGAGCATATCATATTGATCTATCCATTTCTTTGATGTCCTTGATGATGACTGAGTTGATTTACTCTGAGTGTCGGGGACTTGTGCACGGCGATGACAGGCAGTTTAGGTAGCAAATGTAGTCATGCGTGTTACTGCAGGACCTAGACACGAGGGATGACGAGCACATCACATCATGATTCTCCTAGCCAATGTGCGTGTGATGTCACCCTCTGCTCAAGCTTGATATTGATTGATGATACCTTTCTTTGGACTCTGATAATTGGTATCTTGAGATTCGATTCATTGTGCCTTACATGCATTGCATTACATTGCAGTGCATTACATCATCTATCAAATTTTATAGCTACATGTTGTATTTACTTGATAGTTTCATATTGGGCTTTGGCTCACCCCAATGAGGCTGTTGTTGTCTTTGTGTGTGGGCAATAGCAGGTATTACAGGTAGCCAGGATCCCAAAGAGGGAATACTCGTTGAAGTCTTACTTGAGGTTGTATCTTTTGTCTTTTTCCCAGTCGTAGGATAGTTAAGTATACCATGGTACGTCCTGGATAGTATAACTATGTAAATTAAGTTTATTTCAGTTCAGTTTTGAATAATTGTTAATATTCAATGTTTACTTACTGCTGATGGTATTATGTAAATATTTTGAGTATGAAATGTGTGCTGGAGACTTATTGTGCATGCTATGGTATGATGTAAATATTTTTAGTACGGATTATGTGTTGCCTATGATGCATGCTATGGTATTATGTATTTATTTGCTACACTGGGATATATTATTGTGCTTTTTATTTTTTTTGTATGTCCCTCGTGCGATGAGGTCATACCGAAATTTTAGAGCCACTTGTTGGCAGAATTTTTAAATAATCTTCCGTTGTTTACAAATAAATAATCATTGTGTGATAATTAAACACTTGATTAGGAACGAGTCCTCACAGTTGGTATCAGAGCATAAACTTGGAATGCTCTACTTTTGAGTCTTGTGTACACTTGAATAGGCACGAATGAACATGTGCGTATGTGTTTGAAACTTATTTGATCTATTTGCTCTTACATGATTTGGAGTTGATGTCGATATGTGATTTATATTGGAGTATGTTGAGTCGTGTCGTATTGATATTGACCACGATATCAATACATTATTGTTTATGTTTGATAAAACTTAATAGGACAAGTGTTTACACTCGAGCACCTACAAAACCTGTCATTATTGAATGAATGCTGCTTTAGATTGAATACATGACAAGCATGCATCTCATATGAGACATTCAAACTATTTTATGGAATTTTAATAAGTAAGATGTCTTTGAGCCATAAAGTTGCTCTGGAACCTGTTGAGAATAACATGATTGAATGAATTATGAGATAATTGAAATGAGAGTCCTTAGATGTGATTGAGATATCTCCAGGACATAGAGCCATTTAGATTTCGGCAATGAGATGCTGGAAAAGAATGAAATATGGCTATATTGAAATGAGATTTGAGTATGATTTATTTTACAAAAACTAAAAAGAATGAAGATAAATATGTAGAATGAAAACATAGTTAGATACTAGTTTGATAACATGGAATTTAGGTGTGATATTGTCACCAAGAATGCATTATATAGAAACATCATGAGATGTTGGGGAAATACAAATATATGAGATATAGATCGAGAGCTTTTGGGAAGTCTTGTCCTTCGGATAAATTCTCATGTACTCAACATTTTGAAATGGAATTTAATATATGACTATTTTGATGTATGATCGAACCTAACATGAATTGTACGATGCGCAATGAAATGATTATATAAGAACTTTGTGTAAATGTACCATAAAATCTGTTTCAAGCAAAGTTGAATTTTCTGAAAATTGGTACGAACCCAGACCTGGAAGTCACGTGGATGCAGTGTTGGACATGAACCTGTGCTCGGAACTATTATTGATCTCAGGTTTACTGAAGTGATAAGTTTGGGTATAGTAAAGAATAGAAGTTGCATGGACCCGAATACTAACTCTGAATAGACTCCGTGCATTTGTGATAAAGTTTTGAGAAAATTTTTAAAATAGTAGAACTCTCGAAGATACTTCCAATGAAGATTGGTAAGCATATCGATACAGAGACCTTGACTCGCTATTGAATTGAGGCAATTTCAACAATGATCGTCTTATGTTAAGGATCTAGTTCGGACATTTCTGTACGTCTACTAAAAGATCTGCACTCTGAATAGTATTAGGTGTCAATCCAAAACCAAGATCTGTATTTAATCTATCTTGTTTGCTCGACATATGATTGTGTCATACGAGTATTCTAATTCCTGATATTTTCTTGAACTCGACGAGTCGAATCTTTTGACAATTTCCAGTCAAATTGTAATTGCTCCTATTACTAATATCTTGGTATTTCGAGATATTTCGAGATGAAAATAAGATGTGTTGAATATCCAAAACAGATATCTTAGATTCCACATGTGAAATACTTTGATCGATCCATCCAACCTGAATGTGGATTGCACAGAATGGTAATCATTCTATTATGATAATTAGTGGGATACTCCTATTGACCTTTCCCATCGATAGTGAAGATATACAAATATTATCATATCTTTTATGCGATTAACTCTGACGAGTCAGATATTTCTCTGATCAGACGAGCATAATTTTGGTTCTTTGACTAACCATCGAATCTGTTTTTGTCATTCCTTTTGACACCAAAGCAAATATGATGTATCTGCAATCGACATCTCAGCTTCCTATCAGGAAATGATTCTGTATACCAAGCTATCCGAATGAAAATTTTGGATGATCGGAGCGATACTTTGGGCCACGTCATTTCTCGACGTAGCATTTCTATTTATTCAAATAAGGTCGAAGAAGTGTTAAACTGGCTAAGACCTACCAATGTTCATAAGGTCCGATGTTTTATGGCTTAGCGGGATTCCAAATGTCGATTTATCGAAAGGATTTGTTTTTGAAAAATGGCTAAACCTATTTCTCAATTAACACAGAAAAGTTGAAAATGTATTTGGTCAGATATAAAATTTGTTTTCTTGAGACCCTGTAAATAGTTTTGAACTGATACCAAATGTTTTGTTTTAAAAATTTGACATCATTATTTATACGGGGGAATTTGTTTTTATTCGGACCACAAGAAATTAAAATATCTATTCTTTCAATCCGATCTAAATACGAGGCAACGCGGGTTGATGAATCTTTTGAAGGATTACGATGGTGAAACTCAAATGTCGCTACAGCTGTCCTCAGTCGTAAAGTCTACGAGTCTATTATATCTTATGTTCGTAGCACCAATTGCATATTGATAGCTCTACATTTGACTGAGCTTTTCACTCATACCAGAAATTCTATCTTTGTCTCAGCATTTCAAGTTGAGTCGGAATTTATTCTAAACATCAGATTAGTCTAACAAATGATGTTCAAACTCAGAAGTCTTAAGAATTTGTATCTTCAGGACATCCTTTTTGCTTCACATACCTTTTGATAGTTTTTACGCCTTAATGGTTGATGAGTTGTTCCTGGCCTTTGTACTTATTCGTGAAGTTCGTGACTGTAAAGACAATTTCTACCCTGAAGATGAAAGATCCATATGAATTTGAGACCTCAGTTCTGATGTCGATATATGAGATAAGACGTTACTGATGCATTGTCAAATGTTGGGGTGTCAACAAGTTTAAACCAAATGAATGAAACTTGGAGGGTTACTTCATGGCTTCAAAAGTAGACAATGGGATTGAAAACATATGGCTATGGATTTTGTGACCGTATTCCTCGATCACCCAGACACTATGATGTTGTTTTGAATATTATTCTGCACTTTTCTTTCCATGTGAGCGGACTTATCCTTATACGAATACGACTTTGTTGTTTATCAAGGATATGTTACGTACTGTGGCGAATGATTTTAACTTTGGAGGCATTAAGATTTGTCATTAATCAAAGTTCCTATATTAATAACTACCAAATGAGCATAGGTTTGACACTTTTGAAACCTCTTAGAAGAATTGCCTCTAGTCTGGAAAAGAATCGGTGAAAAACCAATTGACTGAACCTGGGATACTACGAGAAACGAATGATAAGATTCAGTTGTTCAGATAGCGGATGATGGCCACCCAGGATCGTCAAGCTAGTTATGCTTTTAAATGAAGACGACCTATATAATTTCAGATGGGAGATCCTATGTTTCTGCAAATTTTCTCCTTTAGAGACACTAATCGTTTTGGCATGCAAGGCAAACTATCACCTTGTTACTTTGACTGTGCAAGATCCGAGGTCGGATTGGAAATCTTGTCTATATTTTGGCATTGTCACCAACTGTATCGGTCACTCGCGATGTATTGTTCTTCATGTTGCTATATGGCGAATATATTAATCGAAAGTATCATGTCTTCAAGCCTATGGAGATTGGGATTGCTCAGTCTTGTAAAACATCTTGGTTGCATGTTGGATTGTAAGGATATACACCTATTTCATTGTGTTCAATATATCCTGTCGAGTATTATGATACATATGATGTTTTCAGCGCTGAGCTGGATTTATGTTTGTGATTTTCGAGGACGAAATCTGTTTAAGTGGGGGAGAAGTGTAAGGTCCCAAGTTTTGAGTACTGTTAATTAAATATATTTGGGAATTTATTAAAAATTAATTTGAAATTAATTAATTAAATGTGAATTTGACAATACGAATGTCAATTGACAGTTAAATAAACTCTGATAATATTTGAAAAATAAATTATTAAAATGAAGAATTTAATTTTGTATTATAGTAGTGGATATAAATCTAAGGTGTCGACTGTACTGTTAGAATATCAGTACACATGTGACACTCCGATGTACATAATTCCAATATTATTGTGTGAAGCATAAAATTTACACACACAACATGTTTTTCAGCTATTATATCACACGCTTCAGACACACACTAAAAGTATTTTTCACGCACAAAATTCCTGATGTTCTCCCATGCTCCCTCGTTCTGTCCGACCTTTCACCGCTAAACCACTGTGCACGCCGCCGTCCGACCACCATTCGCCTAGGTCGACACACCACCACCTTCCCCTCTCTACAACGGTTGTTTCTATACAAAGAACCATCGATTTTGCGTCGGAAATTGCTCGGAAATGGAAGAAATGCGCAGACTAGGGTCTTGAAAGTTTTGGGCGATTTCTTCAGATTTTGCTTAGCTAATCCTCCTTTGCTTCATAATTGTTCTTTCCCTACAATCCCCTACAATTTTGCGTAGATTAGTTGGAAAATATCGACGCATGTTGGGTGTTAGTCGATGCATGTTTAGAGATGATGATATTGTTGACTGGTTTGATCCCTCATGTTGTTTTGGACCTTAAGCTACTGCCATTGTTGTGACTATTGTCCATAGTGAATCATGTATAAGAGAACTAGAGGAACTTTGAGATGGTTGTTATGTTTTGGTCGACTGATTCATGGCTTTAGGGTGAAAGTTTTAAAATCCTTGCCTTGGTCGATTTGGATTTCGCTTAAAACATGTTTTAGCTGGATTAATCACATATGAGAGTATTGCGTGTAAATTCAATGTCATTATTGGATTGGTTCGATGGTTTTCTATTGTTTGGGGGAGATTTGTAGCTGTTGAGTTAATGCTGGGTGTCTTGATCGATTAAGCTGCTACATTTCATGCTAGTTTTGATTCAAATTGCATGATAGTTGGGTATTTGGGTTCTGTCCTCGTTTTTGGGACTTGAGGTGGAGAGTTTAGTGAAGTTTAGTACTTGGTAAAATTTTACCTCTTTTAGTTTGAAATCTGGTTGTTTTACCGTTTTATATTGGTCTTATGAGTTTAGTTTCTAAGTGACGAATAATATTGAAGAATATAATTGAAAATTATAATATGAGAGCATGTGAATTGTGTTCAATGAAATAAAATGTGTTATTAGGATTGTAATGATGATTAGACATCTTAATAACCCTAGAACTGAAGAAATGGTAAAAATGAGCACGAGAATCAGAATACTTTCTATACTACATAGTTTAGATCTGATTAGTCGCCTTATGTTAAAGAATAGATTATGTAATGCCTCGATGTGAATCATATATGCTTACTATGATTATTGCGTAATATGTGATAATTATGGGATGATGTGGACTCGGGTTTGGGTTGCACCGAGTATGAAAAACTAAATGATTTAGTGATAGAATACTGTTCATGATATCTTTGGCAAGGAATTGAATGAAACATAGTTGGAAACAATGAATCGATATATATGGTTTGTTAAACATGTAGCAAGAGAGCTATGTTGTGTATAGGATTGACATGAGTACATCTTGTTGATTATTAATTAAATATACATTTGAATATGAGTTTGAAATGTGATGGGCATGTGCATGGAATTTCAGATGAATTTGTGTGTCCATATTTAAAGAGGAAATCAGATGTTAATCACATAATACACCACCTTTCACCTAGCAAATCTCTACATCTCTCTCTCAACCTTTGCTCAAATTTGTGCTCATTTACTTGCACTTAAACTTGGAAATCAAGCTCTCACTTGATTAAGAAGCGAAATCAAAGTTATTGGGTAAGGTGTTTCTTAACATATGAGGTATATGTTTCCTAGTTGATTTACTTGAGCATGGTAGTAGCTTTTTGGTTGTTTCTTGATTTGGTGTGCAAAACTTATTTTGCATGAAAGAAATATGTCTAGCATGTGGTAAATTACCTTTGATGCATAATTGGAGATGTGACATGAAACATGGAGGTAGAACCATGGGGATAACCTTGAAATCGCCATATTCTGAAATTGTTGTTGTCCAGTGATCGATCGACCGATCGATCGCTCGAATGCCATAGCTTTTGTATGAAATTCAGATTTAATACCGATCGATCGCTAGCTTTGTACCGATCGATCGCTAGGGTGAATTGGTTGGAGCGACCGATCGCTGGGATTGACCGATCGATCGCAAGACCCAGATTATGAAAATGTTGTATTTTCTTAGTAATGATTTCATAACATGGTTGATGACATTATACATTGTTGGTATTTGTGTAGCATCACAAGGGACGGGCAACGAGACGGTTAACCATTGACGACTGACTTTCTATATTTTATGTCGTACAACATGTACGTATTGACTTACGAGTATTGATGTTATTGTGATGGTGATATTACGGTTGGATGATATGATTGATGATATCATATGTGTATACTTTTATGATGATATACATGCATATTGTTGAGAGTGATGACGTGATAGGTATGCTATTGTTGAGCATATGCTTTAGCATGAGAGGTATACTCAGGTTGAGTATATGCTTGGCTGTTATAATGTGTGAGGACGAAAATATGATTTGTGCTGCTAATATGAAGATGTGAGGAGGTTCCACTGACATATTGAGCTGAGATAGGCAAATCATATTTGTCCCGTTATAACAGGATGATAGATGAGACATGTCATGACATATTTGCATATTGCGATGCATGATACAGAACAATCACAGTTGAGATTATACGATGGTTATTTCATGTATGATGTTTTGCTTATTGATATAGAACTGTGATAGTTATTATCAATACTCATATTGTGTAATTGTTTTCTGTAGGGGCTCATAGACGTGGGTGGACATGTTTGTAAGTTGATTCTGCTGCGAGCTGAACCACTGATTAAAAGCTGTTAGGGTGAGCCTCCTAAACATAGAATCCACCTCTTCTCCGGACTCCATCTCAAATGTCTCATATTTGAGTTGTAGAAGATCAATCTTGGTCTCCTTCACTTGATTTGTTCCTTCATGACAAATTTGTAATTTGTCCCATATCTCCTTTGCCGTTGAGCACATCGAGATCCGGTTGTACTCCTTCATATCTAAGGCACAATGTAAAATATTAATAGCTTTAGCATTTTGAGAAATTAAAATCATATCCGCTCTAGTGAAATCGTCCATTTCTTTCGGAACACTAATTCCCCCAACTTCCTTTAAAGGAATATGTGGACCTTTCACTATGATCTTCCAAAGTTCATAATCCACGGATTGGATGTATAGAGAAATTCTATTTTTCCAATAGCCGTAATTATCACCCGTGAAGAGCGGAGGGCGATTTGTCGATTGACCTTGAGCAAGCTCATTTGCTAGATTAGCCATAAAAATATTTTGATTTAAAAACAAAAATCAAATGGCTCTGATACCACTTGTTGGAATCAAAGAGGGGGGGGGGGTGGGGGGGGGTGGTGAATGAGATTCATTGGCTACTTTAGCGTTTTAAAATGAGTTTGCAAAACTAAAAGAGTTTTGCGCTTTGCGGAAGCCTTGAGTCAATCGATAAATAAAAAGAACAAAATAAATAAATGCGTAAAGGAATTAAAGCAATAAAAGAGACAAGGATTTGTTATAGAAGTTCGGCGATGAATCGCCTACGTCTCCTCTTCCCGGTTAGATAACCTCCAACCGAGGTTCCACTAGAACAATTGGTCTTGGCCTTGAGGGCTCCAAGTTAGCCACACAACAACTCTTCCCGAGTTTACAAAGCTCTTCCCGAGCACACTACTCTTCCCGAGTACACAAAACTCTTCCCGAGCTACCAACACTCTTCACGAGTCTTCTTGGCCTTAAGGGCTCCAAGGATAGCCACAACACATGCACCAACTTCACTTGTTGGCGACTTTACAATTTCCAACTTGCTTTGGTGTTGGATGACCTTTACAATAAACTCAACAAAACACCTTCACGGTGTACTCACACGAAGATAACAAGACTCTAACAAAAAGAATGAATTACAAGCTCCAATACAACAACAATGTATGGAGATTGCAATGCTATTTGAATTTTGAATGATCAAATCTTTGTAGAAGTTTGTAGGCTTGTTTCTTGTCTTCAAAATGCTCCAAAGCATCCATATTTATAGTGTAGGAGGCCCCCTAGGCTCCTACTAGCCGTTGCTAAACATAAGGCTGAAATCACTCATCGATCGTCTCGGACATCGCCTCGGGCGATCTCCATCGCCACCCTTTAACGGTCAAATCTGGCCCAGATTGCCTCGGGCGATCTCCCCATCGCCTGGGGCGATCATCAATGATAAACAAGGCCGTAGGTAAAGTTCTGGATCGCCTCGGGCGTTCCATGCATCGCCTGGGGCGATCGCCCTCAAAAAAATGGCCTAGGAAGCATTCTGGATCGCTTGGGGCGAGCTTGACCATCGCCTGGGGCGATCGGATCGCCAGCGTGCACACCGTGCCATCGCTTCAGTCGATGGTGCGCAACATGGCTCGGATCGCCTCAAACTATGGCTCGGATCGCCTCATACTATCTCCCAGATTTCAACACTCTCAAACGTTGTACTTTTCGACCATCTTAAGCTCGTTTCTGGGAAAAGTGGAAAACATGAAAGTTGTCGCCCTTCCTTTTGTCTAGGTGTGGACAAAATTTCATTGCATTTCATTAATGTATGAAGAAGTTATGCTCAAAATGATACAGTCGCTCAAACCTTGCTACAATCTGCACTTGTTATGACTTCCATGACATTTTGCTCCATGATGCAATCCGAATTGGACTGAGATGTTTGAATATGAAATCTAGCATATTTAGTTGGCTTTCCCACCTCTTTGGATTCACATTGTTCGGAGCATCGAGCCAAGATATATAATCAAAACATTGCACTGCGCTCCAATTGGCTTCTAAACGAATTTGCCCACCAACGGACCATTGGTTTGTGGGTCTTCATCCCATCATAAGAAATTGTTCCAACATCATTCCACACATGTTGAACACTTAAATTGGTTGTTCATAGATGTCATTCCTTCTCGTCCAAGCTCAATAGATTCCTTGATAAAAATCACCGCTTGTCTTATGAACTCGCATATGTTATTGTATAACTTGGGTTCTCTTCCATTGGTCTTCCCAACCAATTTATCAATATAACCCTGTACACTAAGTAGACATATTAGTACAACAAATTCAAGTTTTGTTGATCATCAAAACCCATAAATAATTTGGAGATAAATTAAGCATTAAACACAACCATGTGTTTAAGGCTCAACAATCTCCCCCTTTTTGATGATCACAAAACTTGATAAACTTGAATATGTAATATGCATGAAATGTGAGTAAACAAGACTCCCCCTTAACAATTGCATAGCACATACAAGATTAAACCAAGTAATGCATAAAACAAACAGCTCTCCCCCTCAAACCATGCATACAAAAGCTCTCCCCCTCAAACCATGCATGTATAAAGCTTCAAGTTTATCACAAAATTCTCCCCCTTTTTGTGATAATCAAAAAGCACAAAATTCAAATAATCACAAGTATATGTTGACACAAAGTCATATTTTAACACTTTACACATGTTCCTCATCAAGTATGTAATAGCCATAACAAGCATAAGATAAGATCATTTAGAGAAAGACAAACATGCGTTTAAGGCAATCAACAATGAATTCTAAATTTTGCAAAGAGTTCATATGTTCTACCAAGAGTTCATGCACCTATGCCAAAAAAGATAATTCTCAAGCATCATTAGATAAGTTTGTTAAAACATATAATAGCACATTTCCACATAGCAAATTCAAATTTGAATACATGGCATGTCAAGTTACTTACTATAAAAAGATAAGCATACATCATGCATTAAACAATTATGCTAAGGGGTTATGCATTTTACTCCAATGAATATTGAGCTTCATAATTTATTGGTCACAATTAATTTGTGCCAATTAAATTTTGAATTGCTCTTATAACATGTAAAAATAAATTTTACCCTCGATGACAAGAGTTCGTTCTTGTCATTGGTCCAATGCATCTTGCTTCTTCTATGGTGGTGAACAAGATAAACTCCTCCTTTGAGTTGCTTGGCCCTTCATCCTCCTTCCAATGGTTGTTCCTCATTGTCGCTTTCATCTCCTTCATCTCCAAGAGCCATTAAACAAAGATTTGTGGCTTCTTCTTCATCGGAGTCGCTATCACTCCATGTGGCTATAAACGCCTTCTTCTTCCCTTTGTCCTCATTCTTCTTCCTAGGACATTTGTTAGCATAATGGCCTTTATCTTGACAATTATAACAAGTTACCTCATTTTTGGATTCTTGTTTGGTAGCATTGGAGGTCTTTGACTTGCTATGTTTGTTGAAGAACTTCTTGAACTTCTTTGTGAACAAGATCATCTCTTCATCATCATCGTCTTCTTCATCATCGGAATGGTCTTTCCTTCCAACCAAGGCAATTCCATTTCTTTTGGATCTATCCTCCTCCTTTACTTCTCTCCTTGTTGCAACTTCAAGTTCATGAGTCACCAATGTGCCATGGAGCTCATCAAGGTCATAGGAGGCATTTTCTCATTTGTTGGACTCGATGATGGCCGTCCTCTTTGCGTCCCATTCTTTAGGCAAGGCTCTTAGTGCTCTCCTCCATATTTGCTTTGGAGGGTACTTCTCTCCAAGTTGAGCAAGCTCGTTGATAATTAGGGTGAGCCTCCTAAACATAGAATCCACCTCTTCTCCGGACTCCATCTCAAATGTCTCATATTTGAGTTGTAGAAGATCAATCTTGGTCTCCTTCACTTGATTTGTTCCTTCATGACAAATTTGTAATTTGTCCCATATCTCCTTTGCCGTTGAGCACATCGAGATCCGGTTGTACTCCTTCATATCTAAGGCACAATGTAAAATATTAATAGCTTTAGCATTTTGAGAAATTAAAATCATATCCGCTCTAGTGAAATCGTCCATTTCTTTCGGAACACTAATTCCCCCAACTTCCTTTAAAGGAATATGTGGACCTTTCACTATGATCTTCCAAAGGTCATAATCCACGGATTGGATGTATAGAGAAATTCTATTTTTCCAATAGCCGTAATTATCACCCGTGAAGAGCGGAGGGCGATTTGTCGATTGACCTTGAGCAAGCTCATTTGCTAGATTAGCCATAAAAATATTTTGATTTAAAAACAAAAATCAAATGGCTCTGATACCACTTGTTGGAATCGAAGAGGAGGGGGGGGGGGGGGGGGTGAATGAGATTCCTTGGCTACTTTAGCGTTTTAAAATGAGTTTGCAAAACTAAAAGAGTTTTGCGCTTTGCGGAAGCCTTGAGTCAATCGATAAATAAAAAGAACAAAATAAATAAATGCGTAAAGGAATTAAAGCAATAAAAGAGACAAGGATTTGTTATAGAAGTTCGGCGATGAATCGCCTACGTCTCCTCTTCCCGGTTAGATAACCTCCAACCGAGGTTCCACTAGAACAATTGGTCTTGGCCTTGAGGGCTCCAAGTTAGCCACACAACAACTCTTCCCGAGTTTACAAAGCTCTTCCCGAGCACACTACTCTCCCGACAACACAAAACTCTTCCCGAGCTACCAACACTCTTCACGAGTCTTCTTGGCCTTAAGGGCTCCAAGGATAGCCACAACACATGCACCAACTTCACTTGTTGGCGACTTTACAATTTCCAACTTGCTTTGGTGTTGGATGACCTTTACAATAAACTCAACAAAACACCTTCACGGTGTACTCACACGAAGATAACAAGACTCTAACAAAAAGAATGAATTACAAGCTCCAATACAACAACAATGTATGGAGATTGCAATGCTATTTGAATTTTGAATGATCAAAGCTTTGTAGAAGTTTGTAGGCTTGTTTCTTGTCTTCAAAATGCTCCAAAGCATCCATATTTATAGTGTAGGAGGCCCCCTAGGCTCCTACTAGCGTTGCTAAACATAAGGCTGAAATCACTCCTCGGGCGATCTCCATCGCCTCGGGCGATCTCCATCGCCTCGGGCGATCTCCATCGCCACCCTTTAATGGTCAAATCTGGGGCAGATTGCCTCGGGCGATCTCCCCATCGCCTGGGGCGATCATCAATGATAAACAAGGCCGTAGGTAAAGTTCTGGATCGCCTTGGGCGTTCCGTGCATCGCCTGGGGCGATCGTCCTCAAAAAAAATGGCCTAGGAAGCATTCTGGATCGCTTGGGGCGAGCTTGACCATCGCCTGGGGCGATCGGATCGCCAGCGTGCACACCGTGCCATCGCTTCAGTCGATGGTGCGCAACATGGCTCGGATCGCCTCAAACTATGGCTCGGATCGCCTCATACTATCTCCCAGATTTCAACACTCTCAAACATTGTACTTTTCGACCATCTTAAGCTCGTTTCTGGGAAAAGTGGAAAACATGAAAGTTGTAGCCCTTCCTTGTATCTAGGTGTGGACAACATTTCATTGCATTTCATTAATGTATCAAGAAGTTATGCTCAAAATGCTACAGTCGCTCAAACCTTGCTACAATCTGCACTTGTTATGACTTCCATGACATTTTGCTCCATGATGCAATCCGAATTGGACTGAGATGTTTGAATATGAAATCTAGAATATATAGTTGGCTTTCCAACCTCTTTGGATTCACATTGTTCGGAGCATTGAGCCAAGATATATAATCAAAACATTGCACTGCGCTCTAATTGGCTTCTAAACGAATTTGCCCACCAACGGACCATTGGTTTGTGGGTCTTCATCCCATCATAAGAAATTGTTCCAACATCATTCCACACATGTTGAACACTTAAATTGGTTGTTCATAGATGTCATTCCTTCTCGTCCAAGCTCAATAGATTCCTTGATAAAAATCACCGCTTGTCTTATGAACTCGCATATGTTATTGTATAACTTGGGTTCTCTTCCATTGGTCTTCCCAACCAATTTATCAATATAACCCTGTACACTAAGTAGACATATTAGTACAACAAATTCAAGTTTTGTTGATCATCAAAACCCATAAATAATTTGGAGATAAATTAAGCATTAAACACAACCATGTGTTTAAGGCTCAACAATCTCCCCCTTTTTGATGATCACAAAACTTGATAAACTTGAATATGTAATATGCATGAAATGTGAGTAAACAAGACTCCCCCTTAACAATTGCATAGCACATACAAGATTAAACCAAGTAATGCATAAAACAAACAGCTCTCCCCCTCAAACCATGCATACAAAAGCTCTCCCCCTCAAACCATGCATGTATAAAGCTTCAAGTTTATCACAAAATTCTCCCCCTTTTTGTGATAATCAAAAAGCACAAAATTCAAATAATCACAAGTATATGTTGACACAAAGTCATATTTTAACACTTTACACATGTTCCTCATCAAGTATGTAATAGCCATAACAAGCATAAGATAAGATCATTTAGAGAAAGACAAACATGCGTTTAAGGCAATCAACAATGAATTCTAAATTTTGCAAAGTGTTCATATGTTCTACCAAGAGTTCATGCACCTATGCCAAAAAAGATAATTCTCAAGCATCATTAGATAAGTTTGTTAAAACATATAATAGCACATTTCCACATAGCAAATTCAAATTTGAATACATGGCATGTCAAGTTACTTACTATAAAAAGATAAGCATACATCATGCATTAAACAATTATGCTAAGGGGTTATGCATTTTACTCCAATGAATATTGAGCTTCATAATTTATTGGTCACAATTAATTTGTGCCAATTAAATTTTGAATTGCTCTTATAACATGTAAAAATAAATTTTACCCTCGATGACAAGAGTTCGTTCTTGTCATTGGTCCAATGCCTCTTGCTTCTTCTATGGTGGTGAACAAGATAAACTCCTCCTTTGAGTTGCTTGGCCCTTCATCCTCCTTCCAATGGTTGTTCCTCATTGTCGCTTTCATCTCCTTCATCTCCAAGAGCCATTAAACAAAGATTTGTGGCTTCTTCTTCATCGGAGTCGCTATCACTCCATGTGGCTATAAACGCCTTCTTCTTCCCTTTGTCCTCATTCTTCTTCCTAGGACATTTGTTAGCATTATGGCCTTTATCTTGACAATTATAACAATTACCTCATTTTTGGATTCTTGTTTGGTAGCATTGGAGGTCTTTGACTTGCTATGTTTGTTGAAGAACTTCTTGAACTTCTTTGTGAACAAGATCATCTCTTCATCATCATCGTCTTCTTCATCATCGGAATGGTCTTTCCTTCCAACCAAGGCAATTCCATTTATTTTGGATCTATCCTCCTCCTTTACTTCTCTCCTTGTTGCAACTTCAAGTTCATGAGTCACCAATGTGCCATGGAGCTCATCAAGGTCATAAGAGGCATTTTCTCCTTTGTTGGACTCGATGATGGCCGTCCTCTTTGCGTCCCATTCTTTAGGCAAGGCTCTTAGTGCTCTCCTCCATATTTGCTTTGGAGGGTACTTCTCTCCAAGTTGAGCAAGCTCGTTGATAATTAGGGTGAGCCTCCTAAACATAGAATCCACCTCTTCTCCGGACTCCATCTCAAATGTCTCATATTTGAGTTGTAGAAGATCAATCTTGGTCTCCTTCACTTGATTTGTTCCTTCATGACAAATTTGTAATTTGTCCCATATCTCCTTTGCCGTTGAGCACATCGAGATCCGGTTGTACTCCTTCATATCTAAGGCACAATGTAAAATATTAATAGCTTTAGCATTTTGAGAAATTAAAATCATATCCGCTCTAGTGAAATCGTCCATTTCTTTTGGAACACTAATTCCCCCAACTTCCTTTAAAGGAATATGTGGACCTTTCACTATGATCTTCCAAAGGTCATAATCCACGGATTGGATGTATAGAGAAATTCTATTTTTCCAATAGCCGTAATTATCACCCGTGAAGAGCGGAGGGCGATTTGTCGATTGACCTTGAGCAAGCTCATTTGCTAGATTAGCCATAAAAATATTTTGATTTAAAAACAAAAATCAAATGGCTCTGATACCATTTGTTGGAATCGAAGAGGGGGGGTGAATGAGATTCCTTGGCTACTTTAGCGTTTTAAAATGAGTTTGCAAAACTAAAGGGTTTTGCGCTTTGCGGAAGCCTTGAGTCAATCGATAAATAAAAAGAACAAAATAAATAAATGCGTAAAGGAATTAAAGCAATAAAAGAGACAAGGATTTGTTATAGAAGTTCGGCGATGAATCGCCTACGTCTCCTCTTCCCGGTTAGATAACCTCCAACCGAGGTTCCACTAGAACAATTGGTCTTGGCCTTGAGGGATCCAAGTTAGCCACACAACAACTCTTCCCGAGTTTACAAAGCTCTTCCCGAGCACACTACTCTTCTCGAGTACACAAAACTCTTCCCGAGCTACCAACACTCTTCACGAGTCTTCTTGGCCTTAAGGGCTCCAAGGATAGCCACAACACATGCACCAACTTCACTTGTTGGCGACTTTACAATTTCCAACTTGCTTTGGTGTTGGATGACCTTTACAATAAACTCAACAAAACACCTTCACGGTGTACTCACACGAAGATAACAAGACTCTAACAAAAAGAATGAATTACAAGCTCCAATACAACAACAATGTATGGAGATTGCAATGCTATTTGAATTTTGAATGATCAAAGCTTTGTAGAAGTTTGTAGGCTTGTTTCTTGTCTTCAAAATGCTCCAAAGCATCCATATTTATAGTGTAGGAGGCCCCCTAGGCTCCTACTAGCCGTTGCTAAACATAAGGCTGAAATCACTCCTCGATCGCCTCGGACATCGCCTCGGGCGATCTCCATCGCCACCCTTTAACGGTCAAATCTGGCCCAGATTGCCTCGGGCGATCTCCCCATCGCCTGGGGCGATCATCAATGATAAACAAGGCCGTAGGTAAAGTTCCGGATCGCCTCGGGCGTTCCGTGCATCGCCTGGGGCGATCGCCCTCAAAAAAATGGCCTAGGAAGCATTCTGGATCGCTTGGGGCGAGCTTGACCATCGCCTGGGGCGATCGGATCGCCAGCGTGCACACCGTGCCATCGCTTCAGTCGATGGTGCGCAACATGGCTCGGATCGCCTCAAATTATGGCTCGGATCGCCTCATACTATCTCCCAGATTTCAACACTCTCAAACGTTGTACTTTTCGACCATCTTAAGCTCGTTTCTGGGAAAAGTGGAAAACATGAAAGTTGTAGACCTTCCTCCTATCTATGTGTGGACAAAATTTCATTGCATTTCATTAATTTATGAAGAAGTTATGCTCAATATGCTACAGTCGCTCAAACCTTGCTACAATCTGCACTTGTTATGACTTCCATGACATTTTGCTCCATGATGCAATCCTAATTGGACTGAGATGTTTGAATATGAAATCTAGCATATTTAGTTGGCTTTCTAACATCTTTGGATTCACATTGTTCGGAGCATCGAGCCAAGATATATAATCAAAACATTGCACTGCGCTCCAATTGGCTTCTAAACGAATTTGCCCACCAACGGACCATTGGTTTGTGGGTCTTCATCCCATCATAAGAAATTGTTCCAACATCATTCCACACATGTTGAACACTTAAATTGGTTGTTCATAGATGTCATTCCTTCTCGTCCAAGCTCAATATATTCCTTGATAAAAATCACCGCTTGTCTTATGACCTCGCATATGTTATTGTATAACTTGGGTTCTCTTCCATTGGTCTTCCCAACCAATTTATCAATATAACCCTGTACACTAAGTAGACATATTAATACAACAAATGCAAGTTTTGTTGATCATCAAAACCCATAAATAATTTGGAGATAAATTAAGCATTAAACACAACCATGTGTTTAAGGCTCAACAAAAGCTAACCTTCTTTAGGTTGTCAGTATGTAGATGTGATGTATATGATGTCAGAGTGTTGTTTTGTAAATATTGTAATAACTGACATACTAAAACTTTTAATCAGTGTATTTTGAATTAGTGTATGATATTACTTAATTCTGACTCACATATATATAAACATTTGATACATAACAGATTACGTAACGTAGACCCCTCAGATTATATGTATGTTGAGGTAACTTCAGTGATAAAGAAGTAATGAAATGATGTTGTTGGATTTAATAGATTAAAACACGACATGGGAGTTCCACGAACTAAGAAGACTATATTCAACTTCTAGAACAAGGAAGAATAGGTTTGTTGTGATCGGTAACATACGACATGTATCTGTATTATTTGATACATGATTGGCTGAACTTACGTGAATTATGTGAAATTACTTGGCTATGTGAGTTAAATTGAATTATGAGCATTCATAGTATTCATAATTGGCATATCGATGTACGAAAATAAATGTTTTGTTAACACACATCATTTTAATAAATATACATCGATATATGACATACACATGGGCATATCATATTGATCTATCCATTTCTTTGATGTCCTTGATGACGACTGAGTTGATTTACTCCGAGTGTCGGGGACGCTGGGCACGACGATGACAGACAGTTTAGGTAGCAATTGTAGTCACGCGCATTGCTGCTGGACCTAGACATGAGGGATGATGAGGATGATTCTCCTAGCGCAATGTGCATGTGTTGTCACCCTCTGCTTGAGCTTGATATTGATTGATGATACCTTTCTTTGGACTCCGATAATTGGTATCTTGAGATTCGATTAATTGTATACATGCATTGCATTACATTGCATTGCATTGCATCATCTATCACATTTTATAGCTACATGTTGTAATTACTTGATAGTTTCATATTGGGCTTTGGCTCACCCCCAAGGCGGTGGTTGTTGTGTTTGTGTGTGGACAATGATAGGTATTACAGGTAACCAGATTCCCAAAGAGGGAATACTCGTTGAAGTCTTACTTGAGGTTGTATCTTTTGTCTTTTTCCCAGTCGTAGGATAGTTAAGTATACCAGGGTGTGTCCTGGATAGTATAACTATGTAAATTAAGTTTATTTCAGTTTAGTTTTGAATAATTGTTAATATTCAGTGTTTACTTACTGCTGATGGTATTATGTAAATATTTTGAGTATGAAATGTGTGCTGGAGACTTATAGTGCATGCTATGGTATGATGTATTATGTGCTGGATGCCTATTATGCATGTTATGTGTTGAGCCTTAAACACATGGTTGTGTTTAATGCGTTAATTTATCTCCGGTTTATTTTTGAGTTTTGATGATCAACAAAACTTGTGTTTGTTATACTAATGTGTGTACTTAGTGTGCAGATTAAGTGATTAAAAGTGGATTGAAATGAAGAAATTTAAGTGTGCTCATTCTGGCTTGGATTGCCCCAGGCGACGGTGATCATCGCCCCAGGCGATGGCAGCCAGGCGGGGCATCGCCACGTACATCGACTGGAGCGATGCCGAGGATGGCGCGCTGGGTAGTTCGCCCGAGGCGATGGCATGAACGCTTGAGGCGATGCGATGAACCCCCGAGGTGATGTGGGGTTTGCCTGAAGCGATGCAAGATTTTAGGTCGCTGAGGCTACGACATTGGATTTTGATTTGATCGCCTGAGGCGATCGGGACATCGCCTGAGGTGATGCGTGATTTATGCTGACCGTTGGGGCGCGCCGATGGAGATCGCCTGAGGCGATGGCTGAGGTGATCGACGAGTGATTTCAGCCTTTTGTGTAGCAACGGCTAGTAGGAGCCTAGGGGGCCTCCTACACTATAAATATTGATGCTTTGGAGCATTTTGAAGCTAAGAAACAAGCTTACAAACTTCTACAAAGTCTTAATCATTATAATTTCAAATTGTATTGCAATCTCCATACATTGTTGTTGTATTGGAGTTTGTAATTCTCTTTTTGTTAGAGTCTTGTTGTCTTCGTGTGAGAGCACCGTGAAGGTGTTGTTGGTTTGATTTATTGTAAATGTCCTCCAACACCAAAGCAAGTTGGTAAATTGTAAAGTAGGCCAACAAGTAAAGTTGGTGCATGTGTTGTGGCTATCCTTGGAGCCCTTAAGGCCAAGAAGACTCGTGAAGAGTGTTGGTAGCTCGGGAAGAGCTTTGTGTACTCGGGAAGATTATTGTGCTCGGGAAGAGCTTTGTATACTCGGGAAGAGTATTGTGCTTGGGAAGAGCTTTGTGTACTCGGGAAGAGTATTGTGTAGTGGCTAACTTGGAGCCCTCAAGGCCAAGATCATTTATTCTAGTGGAACCTCGGTTGGAGGTTATCTAATCGGGAAGAGGAGACGTAGGCAATTCATCGCCGAACTTCTATAACAAATCTCTTGTCTTTTATTGCTTTAATTTCCATTACGCATTTATTTATTTTGTTCTTTTCATTTATCGATTGACTAAAGGCTTCCGCAAGCGCAAACTCTTTTAGTTTTGCAAACTCGTTTTAAAACGCTAAAGTAGCCAAGGAATCTCATTCACCCCCCCCACCCCCCCCCCCCCCCCCCCCCCCCATCTTCGATTCCAACAAGTGGTATCAGGGCCATTTGATTTTTGTTTTAAATCAAAAATTTTATATGGCTAATCTAGCAAATGAGTTTGCTCAAGGTCAATCACTAATAGACCTCCGCTCTTCACGGGTGATAATTACGGCTATTGGAAAAATAGAATTTCTCTATACATCCAATCCGTAGATTATGATCTATGGAAGATTATAGTGAAAGGTCCACACATTCCTTTAAAGGAAGTTGGGGGAATAAGTGTTCCCAAAGATATGGACGATTTCACTAGAGCGGATATGATTTTAATATCTCAAAATGCTAAAGCTATTAAGGAGATATGGGGCAAATTGCAAATTTGTCATGAAGGAACCAACCAAGTGAAGGAGACAAAGATAGACCTCCTACAACTCAAATATGAGACATTTGAGATGGAGTCCGGAGAAGAGGTGGATTCTATGTTTAGAAGGCTCACCCAAATTATCAACGAGCTTGCTCAACTTGGAGAGAAGTACTCCAAAGCAAATATGGAGGAGAGCCCTAAGAGCATTGCCTAAGGAATGGGACGCAAAGAGAACCGCAATCATTGAGTCAAACAAAGGAGAAAATGCTTCCTATGACCTTGATGAGCTCCATGGCACATTGGTGACTCATGAACTTGAAGTTGCAACAAGGAGAGAAATAAAGGAGGAGGATAGATCCAAGAGAAATGGGATAGCATTGGTTGGGAGAAAAGATCACTCCTGATGATGAAGATGATGATGATGATGAAGAAGAGATGATCTTGTTCACTAGGAAGTTCAAGATGTTCTTCAACAAACATAACAAGCCAAAGGTCTCTAGTGCTACTAAACATGAATCCAAAAATGAGGTAACTTGTTATAATTGTCAAGAAAAAGGTCATTACTCTAATAAATGTCCTAGGAAGAAGAATGAGGACAAAGGGAAGAAGAAGGCGTTGCTAGCCACATGGAGTGATAGCGACTCCGATGAAGAAGGAGAAGCAACAATTCTTTGTCTCATGGCAAAAGATGACATAGATGAAGGAGATGAAAGCGACAATGAGGTACCTTCATTTGATGAACTTTTAGAGTCTTATCATGAGCTTATAGATGTACTTGGCAAGACTAAGATGCGTAACAAATTACTCAAACTTGAGGTTGCTAAGAAAGATGAAGAAAATAATTCATTGAAAAATGAATTAGATTCTTTAAAAATATCTTTTTGCAAATTTAGTGAAAGTAGTCTAAAGATGAATGAGTTGCTTGGCTTGCAACGTTGTAGCTTTGATAAAGCCGGGTTAGGTTTTTCAAGCAAATCAAAATCATTTTCAAGCATGTTAGTTAAAGCCAAGCATGATTCTCCTACGTGTAACTATTGTTGTAAAAATGGTCACACTAAGAATAAGTGTAGGTTTGCTAGAATCCAATACCAACCTAACAAGAGGTGGAAATGGATTCCAAAGGTGCCAAAGGAAGCTAACCCTCAAGGACCCAAAAATCAAATGGCTACCAAAGATCCTCCTATTGTAAACTTGTTATGTAGGGACAAAAATGGGATGGAGGATGAAGGCACAAGCAACTCAAAGGAGGAGTTTGTATTATTCACCACTATAGAAGAAGCGCGAGGCATAGGACCAATGACAAGAACGCACTCTTGTCATCGGAGGTAAAATTTAATTTATTCATTTTAAAAGAGCAATTCAAAATTTAATTTGCACAAATTAATTGTGATCAATAAATATGAAGCTCAAATATTCATTGGAGTAAAATGCATAACCCCTTAGCATATGCACATATAAATTGTTTTATTGCATAATGTATGATTATCCTTTTATAGTAAGTGCCTTGTATTCAAATTTGAATTTGCTATGTGAATATGTGCAATTATATGTTTTGTTATCTAATAATGCTTTGATAATTTTAATGTTTATTGGGCATGAATGCATGAACATATGCACACTTTGCAACACTTAGAATTTATTGTTGATTGCCTTAAACACATGTTTGTGGTTCATCTCTATGATTTAATCTTAGGCTTGTTATGCTTGATGATGAACATGTGTATAGTGTTAAAATATGACTATGTGGCAACATATAATTATGCTATGTTTATTTAAATTTTATGCTTTTTGATTATCACAAAAAGGGGGAGTATTTTGTGATAAACTTGAAGGTTAATACATGCATAGTTTGAGGGGGAGAGCTTGTGTATGCATGGTTTGAGGGGGAGAGTTGTTGGGTATATGATTTACTTGGTAATCTTGTATGTGCTATGCAATTGTTAAAGGGAAGTCATGTTTACTCACATTTCATGCATATTACATATTCAATTTTATCATGTTTTGTGATCATCAAAAAGGGGGAGATTGTTGAGCCTTAAACACATGGTTGTGTTTAATGCGTTAATTTATCTCCGGTTTATTTTTGAGTTTTGATGATCAACAAAACTTGTGTTTGTTATACTAATGTGTGTACTTAGTGTGCAGATTAAGTGATTAAAAGTGGATTGAAATGAAGAAATTTAAGTGTGCTCATTCTGGCTTGGATCGCCCCAGGCGATGGTGATCATCGCCCCAGGCGATGGCAGCCAGGCGGGGCATCGCCACGCACTCGACTGGAGCGATGCCGAGGCTGGCGCGCTGGGTAGTTCGCCTGAGGCGATGGCATGAACGCCTGAGGCGATGCGCTGAACGCCCGAGGCGATGTGGGGTTCACCTGAAGCGATGCAAGATTTTAGGCTGCTGAGGCTACGGCATTGGATTTTGATTTGGATCGCCTGAGGCGATCGGGACATCGCCTGAGGCGATGCGTGATTTATGCTGACCGTTAGGGCACGGCGATGGAGATCGCCTGAGGCGATGGCTGAGGCGATCGGCGAGTGATTTCAGCCTTTTGTGTAGCAACGGCTAGTAGGAGCCTAGGGGGCCTCCTACACTATAAATATTGATGCTTTGGAGCATTTTGAAGCTAAGAAACAAGCCTACAAACTTCTACAAAGTCTTGATCATTATAATTTCAAATTGTATTGCAATCTCCATACATTGTTGTTGTATTGGAGTTTGTAATTCTCTTTTTGTTAGAGTCTTGTTGTCTTCGTGTGAGAGCACCGTGAATGTGTTTTGGTTTGATTTATTTTAAAGTCCTCCAACACCAAAGCAAGTTGGTAAATTGTAAAGTCGCCAACAAGTAAAGTTGGTGCATGTGTTGTGGCTATTCTTGGAGCCCTTAAGGCCAAGAAGACTCGTGAAGAGTGTTGGTATCTCGAGAAGAGCTTTGTGTACTCGAGAAGAGTATTGTGCTCGGGAAGAGCTTTGTATACTCGGGAAGAGTATTGTGCTCGGGAAGAGCTTTGTGTACTCGGGAAGAGTATTGTGTAGTGGCTAACTTGGAGCCCTCAAGGCCAAGATCATTTATTCTAGTGGAACCTCGGTTGGAGGTTATCTAACCGGGAAGAGGAGACGTAGGTGATTCATCGCCGAACTTCTATAACAAATCTCTTGTCTTTTATTGCTTTAATTTCCATTACGCATTTATTTATTTTGTTCTTTTCATTTATCGATTGACTAAAGGCTTCCACAAGCGCAAACTCTTTTAGTTTTGCAAACTCGTTTTACAGCGCTAAAGTAGCCAAGGAATCTCATTCACCCCCCCTCTTCGATTCCAACATTATGGTATTATGTATTTATTTACTGCACTGGGATATTATTATTGTGCTTTTTATTTTTTTGGTATGTCCCTCATGCGAGGAGGTCATGCCGAAATTTTTAGAGCCACTTGTTGGCAGAATTTTTAAATAATCTTCCGTTGTTTACAAATAAATAATCATTGTGTGATAATTAAATACTTGATTAGGAATGGGTCCTCACACAAGTTCTCTTCCTCTACCCATTGTTCACCCCAGTATCTAAGCACTGCTCTGATACTACTAATGTGGGGCCTCGTTACTTAATCCTTAAGTGTGTCACATCATTACACAATTATAATGTGGGATTACGATAAAACTCATACTGATTAAGAGTATTCTTATGTCACTTATTACAGTATTTTCAAACGTGGCATATTTTACATCATTTACATGTCATAAAGTCATACTAGTTCATCTCGTCAGATCTTGGTACTACTTATGTTATGCAGGAGCTGACACTAGAGTGGATGCCAATTCTTCTGAGGTTCTCTCAGATGCGCCATCTATTCCTCTTCTTGTTGATCTTTCAGCTCCAGCAACGGATGATTTTATTCTGTCTTCTACACGGCTTCCTCCTGCTCAGCAGCCTCCTACATTCTTTGTCTACTTTTGATTCCATTCATCCTATGGTGACCCGGAGTCGTGATGGTACCCGGCGACCACGAGCATTCTTTTCTTCACCATATATAGCCTTGTTAGCGCACTCATCCCCCACATGAGCCTATACAATCCCTGCCTCCCCCGTCTATAAGTCCCTACAGAAACAACCACATACCATGAGTATTTATATATATAATTAAGAATGCAAAATACAATATAAATGTGTTCCTGTATTTTATGAATTCACAACTCATCCGTGATTGTTCCAGTATAAGCATTACCAACACAAAATACCAATATGTTATGACATGTCTCATTCATCAACCTGTTATAACGGGACATATATGATATTTCATTCCCGCTTCAGTGGCTCAGCCTTCACGTCCCATAGTAGCAGCACATATCATATTTTTGTCCTCGATCGTTATGTTTTACGTGATCAATCGCCCGCCTGCGATCGATCGGTCGCGATCACGCGATCGATCGCCATAGTGTTAAACCGCCTTCAAACTTTCCCCTGTTTCGGCGATCGATCGCCTCATGGCTCGCGATCGATCGCCGAAGTCTGAAAAATTCAGAACATGACGATTTTCGAGCTTATCTCCATGGTTTACAACCTACACCTCAATTTACACTACCAAAACTTGATAAATTTAGTACCACATCATCATCTATCCATATTTTCATAACTATTCAGCTTATTTCTTGTAATTACATCACATGTCACTTCAAGCAAAGACAACTTTGATTCAACGTGATTTCTCAACAACAAACTCATGTACAAGCTCACATATCATACACCTTTTATCAACACAACAAAAACCACAACTATAATTAGATTGATTTCCAAGCTTAATCCATGTTTAACCATCCAATAATGACTCAATTTACAAAATTCAATCGTAAAGACACATTATGGTTATACAAGTTCTTACTCATTTAGGAATCATACAAATATGCATTTGCTAAATGGAAATGCAATGCACTACAAATGTATATCGAGCTTCATAATTTATTAGTCACAATTAATTTGTGCCAATGAAATTTTGCAATTGCTCTTTTAAATGCACATCGAAAATATAATTAGCTCCCCCTAAATATGATATCATAATCAATGTATCGAAACTCAATTTCTCAACATCTTGAATTTCTCCACATAATCATGATATACAATTCAAGGAACATTAACCAAGCAAAAGAGCTAATTATGCTACTGTGATGCTTAAAATAAATTCACCTATAATGATAAGAGTATGTTCTTATCATTGGTCATATACCTCTAGCATCCTCTATTATGGTGCATTTGATGGTTTCTATTGAGGTTCTTGTTCCTTCATCCTCTATCCATTTGTTGTTCCTACAAAACAAGTTTATAATTGGAGGATCTTTGGTACCTATTTTATTTTTGGGTCCTTGCGGGTCATCGATGCCTTTGGAATCCATTTCAACCTCTTATTTGGTTGATATTGATTTTTAACAAATCTACATTTGTTTCTTATATGTCCAACCTTACAACAATAAGTGCAAGTAGTGGAATTATGCTTAGTTTTAGCCAACAAGCTTGAAAATGTTTTTGATTTACTTGAAAAGCCTAGTCCGGCTCTATCGAAGCTATATTGTTGCAAGCCAAGCAATTCTTCCAACTTTAAACTACTATCACTAAACTTGGCAAAGGATGTCTTTAAATCATATACTTGATTTTTTAAAATGATATTTTCTTCTTCCTTCTTAGCCAAGTCTAGTTTGAGCAATTTGTTGCTCTTCTTACTTCTACCAAGACAATCAATAAGTTCATTATATGAATCAAGTAACTCATCATCATAGGGTACCTCATCATCATCTTCTTCTTCTTCATTGCCAAGAGCCATTAGACAAATATTAGCTACATCTTCATCATCGGAGTCACTATCACTCCATGTAGCCATTAGAGCCTTCTTCTTCCCCTTGTCCACATTCTTCTTCCTAGGAAATTCATTAGCATAATGGCCTTTATATTGACAATTGAAACATGTTACCTCTTGTTTGGGATCATGTCGGTGGCACCGGAGGTCTTTGGCTTGTTGTATTTATTATAGAACTTCTTGAACCTTCTTGTGAACAATGTCATCTCCTCATCATCTTCGTCATCGGATTGTGCTTTCTTTCCGACCAATGCAATCCCATTTCATTTAGGTTTATCTTCCTCCTTTATTTCCTTCCGGGTTGATACTTCAAGCTCATGAGTCACCAAGGTTACATGGAGTTCATCAAGATCATATGATGCACTATCTCATTTATTGGACTCAATGATTGCCGTCCTCTTGGCATCCTATTCCTTAGGCAAAGCTCTTAGTGCTCTTCTCCATATTTGCTTGGAATGATATTTTTCACCAAGTTGGGCAAGCTCATTGATGATTTGAGTGAACCTTCTAAACACTGAATCAACATTTTCTTCGGACTTCATCTCAAAGGTTTCGTACTTGAGTTGCAAGAGATCGATCTTTGTCTCCTTCACTTGGTTTGTGCCCTCATGACGAATTTATAGTTTGTCCCAAATTTCCTTTGCGGTTGAGCACATCGAGATGCGGTTGTATTCCTTCATATCTAAAGCACAGTGCAAAATATTAATTGCTTTAGCATTTTGAGAGATTAAGATCATATCTGTCTTTGTAAAATCGTCCATTTCTTTGGGAACATTCTTTCCCTCAACTTCCTTTAAAGGAATATGTGGACATTTTACAATTATCTTCAACAGGTCATAATCTACGGATTGAATATATAGAGAAATTCTATTCTTCCAATATCCATAGTTATCTCCCGTGAAGAACGGAGGTCGATTGGTCGATTGACCTTGAGCAAACTCACTTGCTAGAATAGCCATAAAAATTTGGTTTCAAAACAAAAACCAAGTGGCTCTGATACCACTTGTTGGAACCAAAGGGGAGGGGGGGTGAATGAGGTTCATTGGCTACTTTTGCGATTTTAAAGTGATTTTGCAAAAGTCGAGTTTGCGCTGCGGAAGCCTTCAAGTCAATCGATCATTGAACAATAAGATATAATAAAGTAAATGCGTAATGTAAATAAAGCAATAAAGAACACATGTATTTGTTATAGAAGTTCGGCGATGAATCACCTACGTCTCCTCTTCCCGGTTAGAAAATGTCCAACCGAGGTTCCACTAGAACACTTCGATCTTGGCCTTAATGGCTCCAAGTTAGCCACAAACAATCTCTTCCCGAGTCACACACTCTTCACGAGTCTTCTTGGCCTTAAGGGATCCAAGGATAGCCACAAACAAACTCTTCCCGAGTCATACACTCATCACGAGTCTTCTTGGCCTTAAGGGCTCCAAGGATAGCCACAAACATACACCAACTTCACTTGTTGATGACTTATACAATTTCCAACTTGCGTCGGTGTTGGAGGACCTTACAACGATTCAAATAACACCTTCAAGGTGTAACCAAATGAAGAACAAAAGCTCTCGCATAAGAAATGAATTACAAACTCTAATACAACACAAATGTATGAAGTTTGCAATGCTAGATTGAATTTTAATTGAACAAAGCTTTCTTGTATTGTGTCCTCTTGTTTCTTGTCTTCAACTTGAGGCCAATTATCCATATTTATAGTGTAGGAGGCTCCCAATCATACTAGCCGTTTATAGCCGTTTGGAACAATTTTGGACCAAAAATGCGCTCCATCGCCTCGTCCATTGCCTCGGGCAATCTCCATCGCGAAGCCTTAACGGTCAAATCTGGCCCAGATCGCATCAAGCAATCTCGCCATCGCCTGTGGGGTTCTCCATTAAATAAAAATTCCGTAGGTAAAGATCTGGATCACCTCGTGCATTCCGTGCATCGCCTGGGGCGATCCCGCCTTGAACAATTGCCTTAGGAAACATTCTGGAACGCCTCAGGTGTTCCATGCATCGTCTGGGGCGATCCAGATCGCCAGGCACATGCCTGTGCCATCGCTTTAGTCGATGGTGCATGGCGTGGCTCGGTTCGCCTGAGGTGATGGCTCCCATCGCCTGAAACTATCTTCCCAGATTTTAACAACTTCAAACCTTGCACTTTTCGACCATCTTAAGCTCATTTCTGGGAAACGTGGTAAACATCAAAGTTGTAGCCCTTTCTCTTAGCTACATGTGGACACTAAAATCTTCGAATTTCATTAAGGTATGAAGAAGTTATGCCCAAAATGCTACAGCTGCTCCAACCATGCTACAATCTGCACTTGCTATGACTTCCATTCCTTTTTGCTCCATGATGCAATCCGAATTGGATTGAGATTGTGATGCCTGGGAATTATTGGTGTAAATCCTGGTGTGGCAACGATCCTTTTAATTGTGCAATTATGAATTAATTGCGGTATTGGGACTCCCAAAGATTTTAAATCCGGTATTTGTGGTCGTTGGATCCAAGGTTGAAATTGTATTCTCATCATGGTGTTAAACCTTGGATTGGGGTGTTTGGTGGGATCTGATTTCTGGGGTGCTTTGTGTTGGGGCTGGTAATGGAAATTGAGAATTGAGAGGTAATTATTTAACACAGATGATTTTTAATGAGTCATGATGTATTTGTGGAAGACTCGGGATTTTGGAGTTTTGATACTATATATACCAAGTGGACTCGGTGTTCAGACAGTTCTCTCCTCTCTCTTCTCTCTCTCTCTAGCCCAAACCCCCACCCATTTCCCCTCTTTTTCTCCCATGGAAGGAAATCGATGGAGGCTCAACTTGGGAGCGGAATTTCTTGAAGAAAAGTTGGTAATACTCTTTCCCTCGCATTTATCTTCGTTTTGATTGTAGTATAAGTTTGGGCATGTTTAGAGTTGGGTTTGGATTTTGGGAGATTTTGAAGAATCTTGGATTCTTGTTATTCTTGTTTTAAAATGTGTTTTAACCCTTGTTTTAATTGTTGTTGGTTTGAGTTGGAAGGAGTTGTGTGTGGTTTGTTGATGTTTTTAAGCTTTTAAAAATGGTGGTTTTCGGGTTTGTGCAGCGACCGATCGATCGGTAGCATCTTACCGATCGATCGGTGCAAGTGCGTAGCGATGCGTTAAATTCCGATGTTTTACCGATCGATTGGTGGCACTTAGCGATCGATCGGTAGAGGTTACCGATCGATCGGTGCAATGTCGTAGCCAAAGTGTAATTTTGGGTTTTTACTGATCGATCGGTAGGTCGGGGATTTCGGTAAATTATTTTGTGTTGTGGTGTCGGTGCATGCTTCGCTCGGGGTCTTCTAAAATGGTTAATTGTCATGAATTGATGATATAATTGTGAATTGTGAACGTGTTTGGGCACGTGGTTGTGTGCTCATTAATAATTGTGAGTTATTTTATGTGTTAGCACATTATTCATTAGATCACAGGACTAAGACAAGGTTTGGTTCGGACTACGGAATTATAAGGTACGTATAACGTACCAGCATAGCCTTTTATATTATTATAACTGTGAAATGCATGTTATAATTGTTGGGATATGCCCTAAGACAACTCATTAGATGATTGTTTATGACATACGATGTATTATGGTTTTATTAATGGCAATTCATTATTATATATTATTCGAGTATATGTGTAACATGAATTAATATATAAGTTAATGTCATTAGAATAATATTGTATTGTTCTTAAAGATTGTCCCTAGTCAAGTATTATCATGAATCGGGATAATGATAATACATTGAGACTAGTATGTTTTGATTGATGAATTGTTCACAGATATGAGATATCAAATCAACACATGGGTGCATGTTAGAGAACGATGTACTGGACAGACCCACCATGAGAATGCTACATGGATAGTTATATGAACGTCATAAGCAATTCTCATAGTGATAATAATGTATGTAATCCTTACGACTTGAGATCACCAGAGATCCCAACATAAGGAGTCATGTATCTTGATATTGTCAAACGTTACCTGTAACAGGGTAAACTATAAAGACAATCATTGGATACACCACGAATTATGTAAAGGGATGTTGAATGATCAAGAAAGGATGTGTCCCTCCTAAATAACAGGAGAAGTGTTTGGGCCATTGATCAAGTAAGACTAAAATGCATGGCCATACTCGAATGAGTCGATATGTGATATCGAGCTTATTCGTTTATTTTAGTTCTACTTGGGGATCAAGAAATAAAAGATTGAATATACGAGTATGACTATTCTATGACTCGTGTCAATCTAAACACACTGGACAAAGGGATTAAGTTACATGGTTAATATTATCACAGTCCGTAGGTTATATCGAGTCAATGACATTCTTGTAATTTGGGTAACCTTGATGTGTTGCTAGATACCGCTCATTGCTTGTGACATAAAATTAGATTTTATGTCACTGCCAACATTGCAAGATCCTATCGGGTCGCACAAAAGATTAAATTAATAAAGGGAGATAAAATTCATTGGATGAATTAATTAATTAAGAAGAGTCTTAATTAGAAATATTAGATATATGGATTTAATTAAGATATTGGGTTTGGGCCAATGAGGCTTTTTGAAAGCCTTTTAATTAAATCTAATATATAATATATAATATATAATATGATAACAAGGTTTTAATGAAGAGTTAATTATTAAAAACCTAATAGACACAAAAAGGACAACCTCTCGGCCGCCTCACTCTCACCTTACATCTTCATGCCGCCGCCGTGGAATAGTGGTGGTTTGAACGGCCGTCGTTGATCGGTTTCGAACCGTGAGTCTTGTTTTGGTTTAAGAAAGAGTCTAGCAACTTGTTCTTGAACACCCTTTTCGATTTGATCGTGTGGATACCGTAGAGACAAAGGTGCAAATCTTTGTTCGTGACTCGTGGTGTTGCAACGAGGAATCTGCTACAAACACGCTACAAGGGTATGATTCTTATCAATCTCGATATGATTACTTTGTATAGGTCCATGGTAGGAATCCAGTTTTAATTTTCCGCTGCGTATTGCTTGATCGGATTCCTAACAATAATGTTAATGCAATAAATTGGTAAGTATTACAAATCA
This sequence comes from Haberlea rhodopensis, assembly GCA_907163345.1. Classification (NCBI taxonomy): domain Eukaryota; kingdom Viridiplantae; phylum Streptophyta; class Magnoliopsida; order Lamiales; family Gesneriaceae; genus Haberlea; species Haberlea rhodopensis. The sequence continues at coordinate 241,117 of CAJQUN010000330.1, forward strand.
TATGGTGCCGCTATGGAGCGAGCAATGGGTGAGATGTTGTCGCTATGGAGCAAACATCGGTTGTGATGCCGCCACTATTGGGCGTGCGATGTAATAAAACGGTGGAATTAGTGGTTAGATATATGGAATATCTGTAAACATTGTTTAATGAATTGGTTTATTGATTTTGGTATTGTTATTGGGAACGGATGGGTTAATCAATGTAATGATTAACTGGCTTTTGGGGAATTGATGATGTTGGTTATTTTTGAGAACAGGGACATCATAGGGATCCCATGTGCTAACGATACTATACAGGGAGTATCATTTACATTACAGTTTTATATTCTGTAATTTATGTATTATGATTATTGGATGGGTGGTATTGGTATTCTCACTCGTGTGGGGGGCTGTCTCTGTTGGGACAGATGGGACAGATATAGCGGTAGCTCCGGAGTTGAGATCAAGCTATGGATTGGAGGCGCTTCCAGGACTGAAGTGCCCATGCCGGTATTGTGTTGGGTACTTTATACATTAAATACACATTCACCCTTTTGATGCTCCCATGTGAGCACGTATATGGCCTGTATAAAAGGCATGGGTCTTTCTCTTTTCATTTATTGGTTGCATGCAATTAAATAAGGAATTGCTAAATGAATTGAGAACGTGTTAGTGTATTATAAGATGCATACTTAGGGGTTGAGTGGTATGGGGATTATGGACATTATATGGAATGATGTAAGAAATTTTATTATTAGTATTATATGCTATGGTAGCATGTGGTTCTCCCCCTAATTACATGATTGTATGCACTAAGTACATGGGTTAATACACTAATAGAGGATTAAGGGCACGGGGTCCTTACATTAGTGGTATCAGAGCAGTGGTTAGCTCTTTGGGATATCTAAGGCATAAGGGTGTGTCAGGAGAATTGACTAGCACATAATTAACGTATGATTGTGATTGGTGTCAGAGTGACATGACATTTATACGCTTATGTGCATGACATGAGATAATGAAAATTTGCATTGTTATTGCTAACTGTGGTGTTATAGATTCGTGAATAGAATACGAAGTGTACGATAGTGAGGAATACCCGTTGATTAATATGTATGCACTGTTGGTGGTACTTATGTATGTCATTTACATGATGACACAGGTACATGACAATGTATTAGCGCTGATTCAATCGTTCCTGTTTATTGTATAATGTATTGATGATCTTTGTGGAGGGTGATTTATGTTTGAGTAATGTGATATGGTCACCGCTGATGAGCGAGTGATGTGATATGGTCACCGCCTATGAGCGAGTGATGTGATAGGTCACCGCCGATGAGCAAGTGATGTGATAGGGTCACCGCCGATGAGCGGGTGATGTGATAGGGTCACCGCCTATGAGCGATTGATGTGATATGGTCACCGTCGATGAGCGAGTGATGTGATTGGTCACCGCCGATGAGTGAGTGATGTGATATGGTCACCGTCGATGAGCGAGTGATGTCATAGGTCACCGCCGATGAGCGAGTGATGTGATAGGGTCACCTCCTATGAGCGAGTGATGTGATATGGTCTCCGCCTATGAGCGATTGATGTGATATGGTCACCGCCGATGAGCGAGTGATGTGATTGGTCACCGCCGATGAGTGAGTGATGTGATATGGTCACCGTTGATGAGAGAGTGATGTGATAGGTCACCGCCTATGAGCGAGTGATGTGATATGGTGACCGTTGATGAGCGAGTGGTGATATGGTCACCGCCTATGAGCGAGTGATGTGATATGGTCACCGCCGATGAGCGAGTGATGTGATATGGTCACCGCTGATGAGCGAGTGGTGTGATATGGTCACCGCCGATGAGCGAGTGATGTGATATGGTCACCGCTGATGAGCGAGTGATGAGATATGATCACCACCGATTAGCGACGTGTTCTTATTAAGTTTGGGTCGCCATTGTTTAGCGATGTGTTATTAGTAAGTTTGGGTCGCCATTGTTGAGCGACGTTATATTATTAAGTTTGGGTCGCCATTGTTAATATGATATGTGGGTCGCCGCTGGAGCGTGCGATGTGTTAATATGATATGTGGGTCGTCGTTGGAGCGTGCGATGTGTTAATATGATATATGGGTCACCGCTGGAGCGTGCGATGTGTTAACGCGAATTGTGGGTCACCGCTGGAGCGTGCGTTGTGTTAATATGATATGTGGGTCACCGCTGGAGCGCGCGTTGTGTTAATATGTTATGTGGGTCGCCACTGGAGCGTTGTAGTTGGAACCGAAGAGGGGGGGTGAATGAGGTTCCTTGGCTACTTTAGCCTTTTAAAATGAATTTGCAAATAATCAAGTTTGCGCTGCGGAAGACTTGATGTCAATCAAACAATAAACAAAATAATAAAATAATGTAAATGCGTAATATAAATAAAGCAATAAAGAACACGAGAATTTGTTATAGAAGTTCGGCGATGAATTGGGATTTTGGGGTTTTGGTACTATATATACCAAGTGGACCCCTCTTTTTCTCCCATGGAAGGAAATCGATGGAGGCTCGACTTGGGAGCGGAATTTCTCGAAGAAAAGTTGGTAATACTCTTTCCCTCGCATTTATCTTCGTTTTGATTGTAGTATTGCTAAGTTTGGGCATGTTTAGAGTTGGGTTTGGATTTTGGGAGATTTTGAAGAATCTTGGATTCTTGTTATTCTTGTTTTAAAATGTTTTTTAACCCTTATTGGATGTCCTAGGGTGTTTTAATTGTTGTTGGTTTGAGTTGGAAGGAGTTGGGTGTTGTTTGTTGAGGTTTTTAAGCTTTTAAAAATGGTGGTTTTTGGGTTCGTGCAGCGACCGACCGATCGATAGCATCTTACCGATCGATCGGTGCAAGTGCGTAGCGATGGGTTAAATTCCGACGTTTTACCGATCGATCGGTGGCACTCAGCGATCGATCGGTAGAGGTTACCGATCGATCGGTGCAATGTCGTAGCCAAAGTGTAATTTTGGGTTTTTACTGATCGATCGGTAGGTCGGGGATTTTGGTAAATTATTTTGTGTTGTGGTGTCGGTGCATGTTTCGCTCGGGGTCTTGTAAAATGGTTAATTGTCATGAATTGACGATATAATTGCGAATTGTGAACGTGCTTGGGTACGTGGTTGCATGCTCATTAATAATTGTGAGTTATTTTATGTGTTAGCACATGATTCATTGGATCAAAAGACTAAGACAAGGTTTGGTTCGGACTACGGAATTATAAGATACGTATAACGTACGAGCATAGCCTTTTATATTATTGAAACTGTGAAATGCATGTTATAATGTTAATGCAATAAATTGGTAAGTATTATGAATCATATGGTGCCGCTATGGAGCGAGCAATGGGTGAGATGTTGTCGCTATGGAGCGAACATCGGTTGTGATGCCGCCACTATTGGGCGTGCGAGGTAATAAAACTGTGGAATTAGTGGTTAGATATATGGAATATCTGTAAACATTGTTTATTGAATTGGTTTATTGATTTTGGTATTGATATTGGGAACGGATGGGTTATTCAATGTAATGATTAACTGGCTTTTGGGGAATTGATGGTTTTGGTTTTTTTGAGAACAGGGACAACACAGGGATCCCATGTGGTAATGATACTATACAGGGAGTATCATTTACATTAGAGTTTTATATTCTGTAATTTATGTATTGTGATTATTGGATCGGTGGTATTGGTATGCTCACCCATGTGGGGGCTGTCTCTGCTGGGACTGGTGGGACAGATATAGCGGTAGCTCCGGAGTTGAGATCAAGCTATGGATTGGAGGGGCTTCCAGGACTGAAGTGCCCGTGCCGGTATTGTATTGGGTACTTTATACATTAAATACACATTCACTCTTTTGATGCTCGCATGTGAGCACGTATATGGCCTGTAAAAGGCATGGGTCTTTCTCTTTTCATTTATTGGTTGCATGCAATTAAATAAGGAATTGCTAAATGAATTGAGAACGTGTTAGTGTATTATAAGATGCATACTTAGGGGTTGAGTGGTATGAGGATTATGGACATTATATGGAATGATGTAAGAAATTTTATTATTAGTATTATATGATATGGTAGCATGTGGTTCTCCCCCTAATTACATGATTGTATGAACTAAGTACATGGGTTAATACACTAATAGAGGATTAAGGGCACGAGGTCCTTACATTAGTGGTATCAGAGCAGTGGTTAGCTCTTTGGGATATCTAAGGCATAAGGGTGTGTCGAGAGAATTGACTAGCACATAATTAACGTATGATTGTGATTGGTGTCAGAGTGACATGACGTTTATATGCTTATGTGCATGGCATGAGATAATGAAAATTTGCATTGTTATTGCTAACTGTGGTGGTTACAGATTCATGAATAGAATATGAAGTGTACGATAGTGAGGAATACCCGTTGATTAATATGTATGCACTGTTGGTGGTACTTATGTGTATGTCATTTACATGATGACATAGGTACATGACAATGTATTAGCGCTGATTCAATCGTTCATGTTTATTGTATAATGTATTGATGATCTTTGTGGAGGGTGATTTATGTTTGAGTAATGTTATATGGTCACCGCCGATGAGTGAGTGATGTGATATGGTCACTGCCTATGAGCGAGTGATGTGATATGGTCACCGCCGATGAGCGAGTGATGTGATAGGGTCACCGCCTATGAACGAGTGATGTGATATGGTCTCCGCCTATGAGCGAGTGATGTGATATGGTCACCGCCGATGAGCGAGTGATGTGATTGGTCACCGCCGATGAGTGAGTGATGTGATATGGTCACCGTCGATGAGCGAGTGATGTGATAGGTCACCGCCTATGAGCAAGTGATGTGATATGGTCACCGTTGATGAGCGAGTGGTGATATGGTCACCGCCTATGAGCGAGTGATGTGCTATGGTCACCGCCGATGAGCGAGTGATGTGATATGGTCACCGTCGATGAGCGAGTGATGTGATATGGTCACCGCCGATGAGCGAGTGGTGTGATATGGTCACCGCCGATGAGCGAGTGATGTGATATGATCACCACCGATTAGCGACGTGTTCTTATTAAGTTTGGGTCGCCATTGTTGAGCGATGTGTTATTAGTAAGTTTGGGTCGCCATTGTTAATATGACATGTGGGTCACCGCTGGAGCGTGCGATGTGTTAATATGATATGTAGGTCATTGTTGGAGCGTACGATGTGTTAATATGATATATGGGTCACCGCTGGAGCGTGCGATGTGTTAACGCGAATTGTGGGTCACCGCTGGAGCGTGTGTTGTGTTAATATGATATGTGGGTCACCGCTGGAGCGCGCGATGTGTTAATATGATTTGTGGGTCGCCACTGGAGCGTTGTTGTTGGAACCGCAGAGGGGGGATGAATGAGGTTCCTTGGCTACTTTAGCCTTTTAAAATGAATTTGTAAATAATCGAGTTTGTGCTGCGGAAGACTTGATGTCAATCAAACAATAAACAAAATAATAAAATAATGTAAATGCGTAATATAAATAAAGCAATAAAGAACACGAGAATTTGTTATAGAAGTTCGGCGATGAATTGGGATTTTGGGGTTTTGGTACTATATATACCAAGTGGACCCCTCTTTTTCCCCCATGGAAGGAAATCGATGGAGGCTCGACTTGGGAGCGAAATTTCTCGAAGAAAAGTTGGTAATACTCTTTCCCTCGCATTTATCTTCGTTTTGATTGTAGTATTGCTAAGTTTAGGCATGTTTAGAATTGGGTTTGGATTTTGGGAGATTTTGAAGAATCTTGGATTCTTGTTATTCTTGTTTTAAAATGTGTTTTAACCCTTATTGGATGTCCTAGGGTGTTTTAATTGTTGTTGGTTTGAGTTGGAAGGAGTTGGGTATGGTTTGTTGAGGTTTTTAAGCTTTTAAAAATTGTGGTTTTTGGGTTCGTGCAGTAACCGATCGATCGATAGCATCTTACCGATCGATCGGTGCAAGTACGTAGCGATGGGTTAAATTCTGACGTTTTACCGATCGATCGGTAGAGGTTACCGATCGATCGGTGCAATGCCGTAGCCAAAGTGTAATTTTGGGTTTTTACTGATCGATCGGTAAGCTGACCGATCGATCGGTAGGTCGGGGATTTTGGTAAATTATTTTGTGTTGTGGTGTCGGTGCATGCTTTGCCCGGGGTCTTCTAAAATGGTTAATTGATATGAATTGACGATATAATTGTGAATTGTGAACGTGCTTGGGCACGTGGTTGCATGCTCATTAATAATTGTGAGTTATTTTATGTGTTAGCACATGATTCATTGGATCACAGGACTAAGACAAGGTTTGGTTCGGACTACGGAATTATAAGATACGTATAACGTACGAGCATATCCTTTTATATTATTGCAACTGTGAAATGCATGTTATAATGTTAATGCAATAAATTGGTAAGTATTACGAATCATATGGTGCCGCTATGGAGCGAGCAATGGGTGAGATGTTGTCGCTATGGAGCGAACATCGGTTGTGATGCCGCCACTATTGGGCGTGCGAGGTAATAAAACTGTGGAATTAGTGGTTAGATATATGGAATATCTGTAAACATTGTTTATTGAATTGGTTTATTGATTTTGGTATTGTTATTGGGAACGTATGGGTTAATCAATGTAATGATTAACTGGCTTTTGGGGAATTGATGGTTTTGGTTATTTTGAGAACAGAGATAGCACATGGATCCCATGTGGTAACGATACTATACAGGGAGTATCTTTTACATTACAGTTTTATATTATGTAATTTATGTATTGTGATTATTGGATCAGTGGTATTGGTATGCTCACCCCGTGTGGGAGCTGTCTCTGTTGGGAAAGGTGGGACAGATATAGCGGTAGCTCCGGAGTTGAGATCGAGCTATGGATTGGAGGCGCTTCCAGGACTGAAGTGCCCGTGCCGGTATTGTGTTGGGTACTTTATACATTAAATACACATTCACTCTTTTGATGCTCGCATGTGAGCACGGTTACATGTGTATATGGCCTGTATAAAAGGCATGGGTCTTTCTCTTTTCATATTGGTTGCATGCAATTAAATAAGGACTTGCTAAATGAATTGAAAACGTGTTAGTGTATTATAAGATGCATACTTAGGGGTTGAGTGGTATTGGAATTATGGACTTTATATGGAATGATGTAAGAAATTTTATTATTAGTATTTTATGCTATGGTAGCATGTGGTTTTCCCCCTAATTACATGATTGTATGCACTAAGTACATGGGTTAATACACTAATAGAGGATTAAGGGCACAGGGTCCTTACAGATATGTTTGAATATGAAATCTAGCATATTGAGTTGACTTTCCAACCTCTTTGGATTCACATCATTCGAATCATCGAGCCAAGAGATATAATCAAAACATTGCACTGCGTTCCAATTGGATTCTATATGAATTGGCCCGCCAACGAACCATTGGTTCTTGGGTCTTCATCCCATCATAAGATATTGTTCCACATCAGTTCACACATGTTGAACACTTAGTTTGGTTGTTCATAGATGTCATTCCTTCTCGTCCAAGCTCAATATCTTCCTTGATAAAATTCACTGCTTGTCATATGAACTCGCAAATGTCATTGTGTAACTTGGGTCTTTTTCCATTTGTCTTCCCAACCAAATTTTCCATCTAACCCAGTACACTAAGTAGACACATTAGTACAACAAATGCAAGTTTTGTTCATCATCAAAACCGATAAATAATTTGAAGATTAATTAAGCATTAAACTCAACAATGCGTTTAAGGCTAAACATAAATTCACATCAAATTCATATCAAATTCATGTATTCTTATTGTCCAACCATGTAACATCATTTGTCCAACTATACCTCTTGTTCCATTTACATGTTATATAGCTTCCATATCAACATATATTCCTATACTGTAATTATTTCATAATTACGCAAGAATCCAACATAATATGCATGATTAATATCTAGGCATTACATGTCAACATGTTGGTGCACATATTTTTTACAAATTTGTGATTTAACTAGTGGGTGCACATAATTTTTACAAGTAGATACTTTTAACAAATTTGGTGGTTTTAATAAATTGGTGATTTTAACAAATTAATTCAAGTAATTTTTAACAAGTTGGTGCAGGTAATTTTAACAAATTGATGCACATGATTTTAACAATTTTGTCAAATTTGGTGATTTTAACGAGGTGGTATACACAATTTTTACAAATTGGTGATTTTAACAAGTTTGTGCAGGTAATTTTAAAAAATTGGTGTAGATAAATTTAACAAATTGGTCATTTTAACAAGGTGGTGGATGTAATTTGTGATTTTAACAAGTGGTGAATGCTTTTTTTACAAAGTGGTGATTTAAATAGTTGATGCACCTATTTTACAAATTGATGCATGTAATTTTAACAAATTGATGATTTCAACAAGTTGGTGCACAAAATTTTTCAAATTGGTGCAAGTAATTTTAACAACTTGGTGATTTTAACAAGGTGATGCACGTAATTTTAACAAATTAATGATTTTAACTAGTTGGTACACGTAATTTTTACAAATTGGTTTGGGTATTTTAAGAATTTTGTGATTTTTAACAATGTGGTGTATGTAATTGGTGATTTTAACAATTTAGTACACGTAATTTTTAAAATTGGTTATTTTAACAAGTTGGTGCATGTAATTTTTACAATTTGGTGCAAGTAATTTTAACAAGGTGGTACACGTAATTTTACCGAAATGGTGATTTTAACTAGTTGGTACATGTAATTTTACGAATTGGTGCAGATAATTTTAACGAATAGGTGATTTTAACAATGTGGTGCATGTAAACGATGATTTTTACAATGTGGTGCACATGATTTTTGCAAATCGGTGATTTTGCTAGTTGGTGCACGTGATTTTTACAAATTAGTGCATATAATTTTAACAAATTAGTGATTTGAACAATTAGGTGCACGTAATTTTAAAAAAATTATGATTTTACTAGTTGGTGCACGTTTTACAAATTGGTGCATGTAAATTAACAAATTGGTGATTTTAATAATGTGGTGCATGTAATTTTTACAAACTGGTGCAGATAATTTTAACAAATTGATGATTTTAACAAGGTGATGCACGTAATTGCTGATTTTAACAATGTGATGCACGTAACATTTTTACAAATTGGTGATTTAAATAGTTGGTACAGGTATTTTTTACAAATTGGTGCAAGTAAATTTAAAATAACGGCCCGTGCCACCAACAAACGAAACGAACAAAATGCAGCACTGGTAGAACCAAGGGCTTTCCCATCACCATCATCCTCAAATAGTCCATTGACATGTTTGAGAGCTGGAGACACTGCTATTTTGGTTCTTCCTTCCCATAATTCTAGCACGTGTATCCTCGACGAGCTTTATAATGATATCTCCATTCCGCCCAATAATACCGCTCACCTTCAACAGTGGCACCACTACTCAAAATACAGAATATCTCGGCCAACCCGGCCACTTCGCATTCAATTCAGCTAATTCCTTCTCCTTTTCATCCAGCCTCGCAGCTTCCACGACATCCACAACCTCAGTCGAAGCATCTTCCTTGCCATCGAGCCGCCACCAGTTGCCAACATTTCAGTTCCTAGACCAACTCAAACTGAAGTCAATTCTGATCCCTACTATTATGATAAATTAGGCCTTGAGTTTTAGATTGAGACTGACCACATAAAATCTAGCACAATCTTATCGTCTTCATTGCACTTCACACGAACTTTCTTCCCCAACCGATCGTTCAACACCATCTCTTCATTGCACTTCACACGAACTTTCTTCCCCCAACAAATCGTTCAACATCATCTCTATCATCCTTACAAAACCCTAGATTTTTGCTTTTTTCTGCCTTTTGCTTTTGGCGGTGGATTCCTCGCAGATGGAACGAAAACTTCTGGCACCAAAGGAGATATATTTGAAATAAGGGGGATTGAAACCTAGAATTTCAAATAAGGGGTAGTTGTGGAATAAAAAACACATTCTCAAACAAAGTGTGTATAAATTGGACCATGTGAATAAAGTTCTCTCAAAAATGGATTTTGTTGCAGACATGTTTTTTTGTCAGATTTATTTGAACAAAGTTTCTACAATTGGTAACTTGTTGCAATTTCGTCAATTTTTTATTTAAAATATATTATATTTTAATATTGAGTTAATATATAAATTGAGCTCAATTCGTGTGTACATATTTATTTCTCACTCACATATAGTTAAATCATCCATAATCTATAATATTTTACAAATTAGAATAAATACAATACAAGTTATGATAATATAATAATATTTTATCTTTAAATAAATTAGTAATAATTATAAAAGAGATATAAAATATTATTAAAAATATTTAACAAAAATGTGATGGCCATTAGCCTGTCTAGGCCGCCAATCGGCCCAATCCTAACCATTGGTCTTGATCGCCTCAGAGCGACATATCCCACCATGAAAAGGCCTGAAGCCCCGTCTTCCCCGCCCACCTCTCCGCCGCCGTCGACGCCTCCGACGTCGCGAAAGCTTCTATCCCTTACCAAACAGCTCAGACCCATTTCCAAAAAAGCCCGAAACATCCTCCAAAGTCCCCAACCACTCCCCACCTCCGCCAAGCCCATTACCTGGACGCCTCTGAACATAAACAAGTCAGAGCTCTATTTGCCGCTCACATTCCCCACCGGCCAAACATTCCGGTGGAGACAAACAGGCCCGCTACAGTACACTGGTCCCGTTGGGTCACACCTCATCTCCCTCAAACAACTCGAGGATGATGATGTGGGGTACTTTGTCCATTTTACGGAGGATGAAAATATGGCAAGAGTCGATCTTTTTGATTTTCTGAACATGGGTATTTCGTTAAATGAGCTGTGGGAGGGATTTAAGGGTTGTGATGAGAGGTTTGCGCAGCTGGCGGGGTATTTGGAGGGTGCTAGGGTTCTGAGGCAAGACCCTTTGGAGTGTTTGGCCCAATTTATTTGCTCTTCGAATAATAATATTCAGAGGATTACTAAAATGGTTGATTTTATCTCAAGAAAGGGGAAGTTTTTGGGATGTGTTGAAGGGTCTGATTTTTTTGAGTTTCCGAAGCTGGAAAGCTTGGTTTTGGTGTCTGAAACTGAGCTTAGAGAGGCTGGTTTTGGATACAGGTTGAGTTATTTATATGCATTTGAGAATGGATAAGAATTTGGTTGATCGGTTTCATTGTTTTTGATTTTTTATGTATGATGTGATTGCAAGCATTGATGTCCAGTCGGATGTAAAAATTACTGCATTGCATTTTATTTTATTTCTTCTTGAAATTTCCTTTGGCCTACCGAGAAGGTATGTTTGATGCAATGAGATTGCGAATGTCTACTTCTAGGCTGAGCATTGTTGAATTCTGTTACAAAACAATCAAATAGACCAGGTTTAAGTATTCTGGTTTCTGGTATTTAATGTTGTCAAATTCCCATATTTTCGCTGCTGAACACAATGGATCATGCTGAACGTTTACACTTGCAATGGATGTTGTATAACTTTGTGTGGTTCTGATTTTTTATTGTGTCATTGAGAAAGTTAACATCAGTCACTTTGTTGATTTAGTAAGCAGAAAGAATCCAACGGGACGACATCCTATGACCTGGCCTTGAAAAATTCCCTTCGTTGCCCCTCTAAAGAGCTTTTATGTATCGTTCTATTTGGATGAATGCTTTTGAAATAAGGTCGGAATTCTCGTCAGTCTCTGACTTTATTTAAATAATCTAGTTAACTCCTGCTGTTGAAGTACAGAGTCCAATTACGAGGATCTAATAAAAAGCCTTCATTTGTATTTTCATTTACTTGCACAACATTGTTCGTAAACATTTTGAAGGAACTTTGATACTCGGTATTGATTATCTGTGCTAAACACTTTACTCCCTCTCCCACGCCAGTTCTATGAGCTTGTGGCTGGGCTTCAAACTAATTTGTAGCATTTGTCTTAAAGTGATACATTTTGAATCTATCCTGCTAGCAAATGAGAAGAGTAAATAGTAAATGGCTGCATTAGAACACGACCATCCTTCTTTTTGTTGGTTGGGAAATTTTCTCGTCGATCCAGAATGAGTTTTCGTATTTCTGTCACTTGTACAACAAACTTGGCGTTGGTAGATCATGGAATATATCTGTTTTGGTGCTTACATTCTGTCTGGAAAATGAGCAGGGCAAAATATATTGTGGGCACTGTGGCTGCTTTGCAATCAAAACCTGGTGGAGGAGTGGAATGGCTTGATTCGCTTCGTAAATTGGATCTTCAAGGTGCAATTGATGGTCTCTCTTGTTTACCTGGAGTTGGTCCAAAGGTGGCAGCATGCATTGCTCTCTTTTCTTTAGATCAACATCATGCCATTCCCGTTGATACTCATGTATGGAAGGTGAGCAATTTGAGGATCCTCTTCATTATTAGTCAAGAGGCTGCTTTGAGCCCATAAATTCGAAAAATATTGGTTTATGGAATTCTTTTTTGGGCATGTGTGCAAATTTGATTTTGCTCACAAAGCTCAGTCACATTATTTCCCTTGGTTCCGATTAGAAATTATTACAAGATTGTAGAAAATCCCACAGCTAGAAAGATAGAAGACCATAAATTTTGTCAAAAATGTGATTCCTACAACCAGGAATTGTACAACACCTTTTAGAGTATCAACAAAGGGGAAATTATATATGATTTTGGACCTGTCATAAGCATTGTTCGGTGAAAAACTTGTCATTCATTTGCTCTTTTAAAGTCTCAAATGATATGCGAATCTTCTGTTTGTCTGGTATAAAACCAGTTTAACAAATCAGATTGTTCTTACATCGGGAAATTCTTGTATGGACAGGGTCATGCATTCACTAATACACTTAAATATGTATGTATATGTCTGTATTTGTGTTGGTGTATGGCAGGACCCGTTCCATACAAGAATTTCACTCTTATATCAATCAAGGGTTGCTAATCTCGAATATATAATCTTCTTAATGAGAAGATCGCTACCAGGTATCTTGTTCCTGAACTGGCTGGCACCCGTTTGACACCAAAAATCTGCAGTCGGGTTTCAGATGCTTTTGTGAGCAAATACGGGAAATATGCCGGTTGGGCTCAAACTCTACTCTTCGTTGCTGAACTTCCTTCTCAGAAAGCAATATTGCCATCAAGCTTCTGGGAATAAAGGTGAACAAAGCTAACTGGATCTCAAGAAAAGGCTGTGCTATTAACGAAAGACGAGGACATGGCCAATCAAACAGTCCAGTGGTTGAGATGTTGGCTTTTATATGATATAGGTTGTGGACTACGAATCTCATTGATGTGTGAGCGTGAATTTTTTCCCCGAGAACTGAAACACCAAGGAATAGAATCTCTACTATTAATAGACTACATCTACCATCTTTTAAAGCTATTGTAATCAATATTTCAGGAATGAAGATTATCCAGTAGCTTCTTGTCTATGTTATTTCTTAGCAATTATTTTGTTACAGATGAGTGAAATTTTGAGCATTTGCTCCTAATCATGAGTTTAATATGCACACAATATGATTATTTTAATGTAAACTAACCTACATATACGTCTTTAGAATCCACTTCATCAAAGCTTAATCAATTTACACGCTTCTCGTTTAGTTTGAAAACTAACCTACAATGTATCATTTCACATATTCACCACTTTTCAAAATTTGTTCATTTGTTCATTAATATCAGTTTCACATTCATTAGGTTCGTCGCGAATTCCAACGAACCTATGTTGTATATGTTGGATCGAGTAACCTATGTTTTATGTTTTGAGTCCCAGTAATTGTTAAAGTACTTTTTAATTACATTTTAAATTACCGGGGTATGCCCCGAGTATCTGTATTTTAAGTATTCTATTACTGGTTGGTTATATACTTGTTTATGTGATGAGTAACATGTTGAATTGGGAAATTGGAATTTAATATTTTCAGTATCATTATATATGTATCACGTAAAAGCGAAATTTTTTTAGGGCCATTTGATAGGACACTTGAAATAAATATTCCGTTGTTTACGCAAATTAATCATTATGTATTAATTAAACATCACATTAGGATCAGGCCCTCACATTATGGTATCAGAGCATAATCTGGGATATGCTCGAACTAGAGTTATGCCACTGAATCTAGTCACAAATAACATTAATTGTGCATGTGCTCTTATTTGCTATTATTACATGTTAGCTAATGAGATTTTAGACATGTAATGGATTAATAAGCAGGGATAGCTAGATGTCATATCTCTGAGAATTTTTAATAAACTGAGTTGCTTATAATCTAGAGAATTTGAATGCTGAGTTGCATATATTCTAGAGAATTTGAGAATTTTATTTGTTAGCACTGATAGTTGCTGATCGGATGATGATGTAGAGTAAGTGATGAGAACATCTATAACTTGAGATTTGTAAATGATGTTTTTATTTTATGATGAACAATTAGTGTTTGGACAAGTAGCAGTGATAGTGATATGAACTGTAACAACTATTTAGCGAACCTGTAGGCACTGTAAACTGTTAATTGAATTATAACTTAGTGATATTACGTACATTATTGGGAATTGTATTTATCACTTTGGGAGTTAATCCTTGTGAGTAGTGTGATGACACTAGAACTAATTAAACCCACCTTTTGTCAACTGACATTGGGGAATTTGACTCCGAAAGACCAGGGTAATACGTATGAGTTTACGTCAAAACATGTGCACGTCGAGATGATAATTTATAACTTGAAGATATTGAACATAGTGATATTTCAATTGAAGAATAGAGTGAGTTGTTGTGAGAAACAACTAGAATTGGTTTGAATGAGGACTTGGATATGGGGACTGTCGTAATTAAGTTCCACTCTATATGTCCGAACTATGAATAAAAACTACCATATGAACTCTTCTAGATGAGAATATCTAGAGTCATAGAGTGATGGAAGACGAGTTTTCCCTCTTGTTGACACGGGAAAATATGTTTACGAGAAAGCCATGCTGATTACATGGAAAATGATAATCGATTATCGCGGATTTGAGAAATGGAAGTATGTGCTTAATCTCGATAGTTTTTCACTAGTGAAGAGATTAGAAATTGACTGAAGAATAAGACACTGATGTGGTGCGGAGTAGCTAGGAATGGATTAAATGTTAATGAAATGACTATCATTTGGAATAATCCAAGTAGTCCTAGAACAGTTTCAGAAGTATCATTTCAGTTTATTCAGCTCTAGTAATTCTAGAGGTATTAAGAGATTGTAGAATACAGATCTTTTCGAGGTCGTTGAGGTCATTGTAGATATAATTATCTACTGATCTAGATGAAAGAATAAAAGGAACTGATATCGATTGTGGCCAGTCAGAGCATGTCCTACGTGCTCAGGAACAGATGCAGCCATAACAACAAATACTATGAGCTAGAGGTAGATATCAGAGTGGTTATTCTTTTTGATCACTCAGTTACAACAGCAGCTTAATACTTGTAGACTAGAGGTCAGACCTGATAGTTATTTTTGGTTTCCTAACAGACCAAATAGTATACCTTGACAGAGGATAAGGTTAGAGATGCTACAGGAGTAGTGATCGCACATGTTGTGCATTTGATCACACTAGACGAGCTGATTTGAGATAAAAGCATTGTTTTCATACATTGCATCAAATGTGCATTGATAATGATGATTTGGAAAATACACCAGCAGTGATACTTATACTATCCACACTTGTAATAGTGAACTGTAGCTTACAGTTTGATGATAGTGTTGTGGATTTGAATTTAATGGTGTTGCCGAGATATGGTTTTGATTGTATCAAGGGCGTGGATACTCTGATAAATTTTGAGATATTGTAAGTTGATTTTAGGGTATAATGAATTTCGACTGTATTGTGGCTACAAATGAAATGTTTATCGCCACTAGCAAGCTAAGATACTGATAGTATCAGCTATGAAAATATTGTGGTTGCGATACTTGGAAAATAAAGGATATGTGATAATAAGCAGTTGATGATGATCAAGAAGAGTCAAGGTTGACTGATATCCTAGTGGTAAGAAACTTACCGAGATTTTCCTGAGGAAATAATAGAATTTTAACTAGAGAAGGAAATCGATTTTGACTGTTTGTTGATGCCAATGAATAGATTCGATATCAAAAGCAATGTACGGAATGACATCAACAGAGTTGACAAATTTATAAGAATAGTTACTGAATATCCTCGATAAGGGTACATACGTCTGAATATGTCACCTTGGGAAAACATCAGTGTTGTTCGTGAAAGAAGAAATATTGTATTATGAAGATGTGTATCGACTAAAGGCAGTTGAACCGCGCTACTGTCAAGAATAATTACCCACTTCCTAAGATCGAGAAGTAATTGATCAATTGTAAGGAACTTTGATGTATAAGAAGAACGATTTTCACTCTGGTTACCATCAGTTCGAGTCAGTTTAGAAAATGTTCTCTAGGCAATTAGTCAAACCAGATATAGGCATTTTGAATTTTTGGTAATGCCGTGTGGTCTGACAACTATACCAGTAGAGTTATGAATTTGATTAATAAATTTTTCCGTAACTTTTTGGGCGGAATTGTAATCATATTCATCAGTGGTATACTAGTGTACTCGAGATTCGGAAGGAACCGCACAGAACATCTACGATTGGTTATTCAGACGCTTCGTGAAGCTCAAATTGTATACCAAGTTATCGAAGTGTAAATCTTGGTTGAATTGAGTGTTATTTTGGAATAGGTGATACCAGCTCACCGGATACCTGTTGTTCCCAGTAAAGTAAAGGTAGTACTAATTTGGCCAATACCAACCAGTGTACTCAAGATACAAAGTGTTATGAGTTTTGCCAGATTTATGGAAGGATGAACCAATTGACCAAGAAGAAATTTAAGTTCCGTTTGGTCAGATGAATGTGAAAGCAGTTTTCATAACTGAAATGGAAGTGGACTACAACCCCAATGTTGATTTTGTTTAACTGGTTCAGGGGAATATGTAGTTTGTGCAAATACGTTGGTCAAATATTTGAGATATGTTCTAATGTATCGTGAGGAGATGATTGCATATGCTTGAGATAGTTGAAGCTGAAAGAATCAAGATATCATGTTCATGCACTCGAGCTTGTAGCCATTATTTTGCTTTGAAGATGTGACAACGTTATCAGTATGGCGAACAATTCATGATATACTTTGATTTTACGAGTTTAAAAATTCTATTATTCAGTCAGAGTTGCACATAAGATATAAGTGATGACTATATTTATTAAAGAATTTGACTTTAATAGTCAATATTAATCAAGGAAAATGAAAGATGCACTAAACCGAAAAGTGCAAGGTGCAATGGTAGCATCAATATATGCGTTGCAGTTTGAGTCACCTCTGATTTTGAAGATCAGAAAGACTCGAAGAACAGACCCATACAGAGATTGAGTGAAGAAATTGGTTATGTCTCATCAACCAACTAGATTTTAGTATGCCATTCGTGGCGGATTGCGACTGAACAATCAGTAAATAATATCAATCCTACTGATTCGAAAGAAGTATTACTGCAGAAAGCACATTATAGATGACATAATGTTATTTTGGGAATGATAAGATGTATCATTCTTGAGATCTTATTCTTGATGGGATGGTATGAAGAAAGAAAATTTTGAATCTTGTGGCAAATTGTTTGACATGCCAGCAGGTCAAGATAAAAAAAAACGAGACCTAATGGAATACTACAGAAATTGTAAGTGCCACAGTGAGTTTGAGAAATTTCTAGCTTTGAGTTTTATAGCTCAAATCAAACAGAGATTGTGAAACAAGTTGAATAAGAGTTGATTGACTATTCAATACAATATATTGATCTCATATGTTTGTATGTATGCCTATGGGAAAACGACATGTTTAAGATGTGGATTATGTGATTTTGTTGCAGTGAGTTTCTGTAACAACTATATCTGATAGAGATCCAGGATACTATCCAATAAAACTGTTTTCATAATGTCATGGGTACTAAGTTAGCAATGAGTATTGCTTATCATACCCATACAGATTAATAAACTGAGAGAATTATCCAGACTTTGGAAGTTATATCTCGATTAATAGTTATGAATTTAGTTAGAATTGATAGAAATCACTATTCATTTATAGAATTTTCCTATGAGATGACATCGATTCAGGTTTTGTAGAGGCAGAATTGCCGATCGCTGATATGATGATATGAAATTGATAATGAATTTTTGTCACAACTTGAGATTGTTGAGGAAATGCCATGAACAATGGATTTTCTGCGAAAACGATTGAAATTGGCTTAAAGTGAGCAGATTTGCTACGCCAATAAGAGAAATATATCGTTTACGGTGTTGCCTCGATATTTTGAACCTTCCGGAGTCATAGAGAAGCTTGGTTCAGTGGTATACCGTTGACACGACCACAACAGTTGTCACTGATACATGATGATTCGTATGTATCTATGAATGAGATTGAGACATCTCATATGTTTTAAATTGTTGAGTTAGACATAGTTTTGCGATTTCGAGGACGAAATCATTTTAGAGGGGGGGGAGTGTAATGCCCCGATGCTAATAAATCCGAATTAACGATGATTAAGCAAACCCGGATAATTAAAAGTGCAAACTTTAAATTTAGATGTCCCGGACTACGATGAGTCAACCAACTAGTGAACATGTTTTTAGTGCATGATCACATGGCACTTGGAGAACACATGCCACTAATTAATTTAACTCATGTTTAATACATGATTTTGGACCATTAATCTTGCAAGATAGTGATGTATTGACACATGGATTTCACAATACATCAAAGAATTTAAAATCACCCAAATTCATGTCTAGATTTCAGCCATCATTTTAAAAAGAAAACACAAAAAATTCCATCTCATTTGGCAAGACATTTTCTCTCTCTTCCCATCATTTCTCTCCCAGCTTTTCTTCTCTCCTCTTCCTCCTCTCACCAATTTCGAAAATTTCAGCCAAATTTCTCACAAAATTCTTGAGAATTTGTGAATGCATGTCACCTGCAATTATAGATTTGAATAGTCATTAAGGAGAGGAACAAGAATCTCCAAGAAGTTTTGGAGTTTGAGGTGTTGGTGGAGGTGAAATCTCTTGGAAAGCTTGGTTGGAGCTATGGTGATGGTTTGAAGCTCAAATATTCAAGAGGAATGAAGGTATAACATCATCTTTCTGTAATTAGCTTAGAAATTAAGATTTTTGGGTCAAATTTTAGTGCCTTGGAACGGAAATAGTAGTGTAATACATGTTGTCAAATGAATCAGCAGAAAGTATTGTTGCATGCAGTAGATGGGTTCAAACGAATCTGGCGTAGAGTTCCAAATGAAAGTTATAGGTTGTGGTTAAAATTTGAGACAATTTGGACTTGAAATGAGTGAGATATGCTCATTTTACCAAGGAGTGCCAGATTTGACTCTGCATGTACTGTAAATGCACATGCAGTGTAGAATTCCGAACTATTGACAATTTTGCCTTTTGAATTTGTTGTCGGTCTTCAAAACAAAGTTTTATATCTTTTCATTTTATGCAATTTAAAAAAACGAAGCATGCGATTTGGATCTTCGAAGTAAAAGTTATGTCGATTTTACTTTATGTGCTCATTTTTGACTCTGCATGTTCATGCATATGTTGCATGCAGAATGTGTTTCGAGTTTCTAGGCAATTTTGTTCCGAATTTGATGACGGTCTTCAAATAAAAATTGTAGGTCTTTAAATTCTCTTGAAATTGAAAAATACGAGGACTAAATTTGGACTCATTTTCAATTAGTTATGAATTTTATACTTTAAGTGCTCATTCTGAGCCCTGCATGACATGCTGTGTGTTCTTCGAATTCCTGCGTATTTTTGGCTAGGAATTACGGAAAACGTCTAGAAATAAGAAATTTAGTAATTTAACTTGGTTATAATTTGCCACTAGAATCACTTCATTTGGATTTGAAACGAAAACGTTATGACGATTTTACTAAAAACGCTCAAGATGGAAAACAGATTTTCAAATTCTATGTTTTTAGTGTTTAAACTACTTTAAATGGAGGAATCAGCTTGACATTATAAGATAAGAAATGAAGCCCTTTGAGTTTTTGAACTTTGAGCACTAGAATCGGGTCATTTGGACGTCATATGAATTTATAGTGATTTTTCTACGAAACTTGGCCAAGCTGAAAATTTAAGAAAAATGCTAAGGGTCAATATTTAGATGTTGCATTTGATTCAATGCATTATTTGAACACTTAGTTATTTGAAATTTACATGACCAGGTTAATAGATTCCGAGATTGATTTGAGGAGTACTCGGTAGACTAGCTTGGGTTATGAGGTAGTAGAAATGAGTTTTATCATTACGTCTGATGAAGACGTGTAATGATATTATTGTATGATTTTACATGTCATTAATTGATTTCTATGATTTAATTGTCACTATATGATTCTTATGTGACTATATGACATGTTGAGATACATTGTAGTACATGATATATGAATTACATGATATGTATTGATTTTCACATGAGATTGCATGACATAATGAGTTGCATATGTCATATGATGCATATATGATTCATGGGCATATCATATTGATCTATCCATTTCTTTGATATCCGTGATGACGACTGTGTTGATTTACTCTGAGTGTCGGGGATGACGGGCACGGCGATGACAGGCAGTATAGGTAGTGACTGTAGTCACGCACGTTGCTACCAGACCTAGACACGAGGGATGACGAGCACAACACATGATGATTCTCCTAGAGCAAAGTGTGTGTGCTATCACCCTCTGCTCGAGCTGATGTTGATTGATGATACCTTCTTTTGGACTCCGATATTGGTATCTGAGATTCGATTCATTATACCCATTCATACATCGCATTCATACATGGTATGCATTGCATGATACTTCATTCTTGACATGATCTATTTATTTCTCATACTGGCTTCTGACCCCCTTCGCGGGGGGCTGTCATGTCTTTGTTGTATGGGCATGACAGGTGGTACAGGTAGACGTACTGCGGATGCTTGAGATGAAGCATCGATGAATACTAGAGCTCCTTGAGAGCGAGCTCAGGTTTATGTTTTATGTTTTGAGTCCCAGTAATTGTTAGAGTACTTTTTAATTACATTGTAAATGATCGGGGTATGCCCCGAGTATCGTATTTTAAGTATTCTATTACTGGTTGGTTATATACTTGCTTATGTGATGAGTAACATGTTGAATTGGGAAACTGGAATTTAATATTTTCAGTATCATTAGTTATGTATCACCTAAAAGCGAAAAAATATTTACGGCCATTTTACAGGGAATGCTTTCTCGGATAGTGGCTCTTTTTGCTCTGGGCAGCTCGGGCAGATCTGATCCTACCATCTTCTAAAGTGAGCCATGTTCCAGTACTTCCGGCATGTTTCTTTGGTTGACGGAATCTTGTTATCCCACAATACCTGCCTTTTCATTTCGAAATTTTCCTCGGCAAATTTTGTGGTATGGCTAGTCATGGAGTTTACCATGAATGACATGTTCGCTATTTTCTGGAATATTTTGAACGGATACTTGACTTTGTCCATCTCAGTGAGACAAACCCATAATCCCCATGCTCTTCTGGTTGTAAATCGTCTTATGTGAGCGGGGAAATTAAAGATATTCCTTCGGGCGGTGATTTGATCTGGTCCATCGCCTTCCAGTTAGGCCTAGCTTGATGAAATGGAAGCTGTGATGAAGGCATTTTCCTATAATTTCTGGAGTTGATGTTAACAATTTTAACTCCAGAACGTCTCCTTTTCCGAGTATGGTTATTTTGCCATGAGTCATACACTCCCTCGTAAATCCATTCCGACAATTTTGCAATCTCTGAAAAACTTGGTGCCGTTGTAAAAACTGAGGCCAGACAGCCAAAGTCAAACCACTCGCGGACACTCTCTAGTTTGACACCAGGATGCATCCACATTCTTGGGTATTTTTCTGACCAATCAGTTGTTATTTTTCCAGGAATTACCCCCACTATTGTATAGAGTTTCTCACATGTCTTCTGGTATTCCTGTAAAGGATAAACAACTCGTTGGTATTAACCTTAGACTTGCTTGTCAATGACCTAAGATTAATCTCTCCCTCTTTAACTCCGGAGGTGGTGGGCTGGAATGATTCGTCAGGCATCCTACACACCTGAGAATCAATTTTTCCTTCTGTATCTTCCTCGAAAGGATCTATACTAGGACTCGTGTTGGTGGTACTTGAATCCCCAACCCTGGTTGATGAGCCTGGTTCTCATAAACACGACTTTAGCTTGGACCTCGAATCATCCCGTCGGAGGGGAATATAAAGATTATCCCATAAACATGTGTTAGCCTGCATAGTAGCCTTTATAGCATGTTGGACATTCGTGAGATTCAGTTCCTGAACTTGACCAGCGACCTGAGCGTTAATCACAAGGCCGTTGATATGTTTGTCTAGCTCCTCCAGACTTTCTCCGAGATGCTTTGATCTCGTTATGATGAATTGGCTTCACTGCATGCATCTCTTGTTAAGAAATCTGCAAGAATGTTTTTATCAGATTTCACAATGACAATATCATAATCATAATATTGGCATCCAGCTTGTCATCTTAAGATTCTAGCCTTTTCTAGTTTAGATTCTATTTTATTTTTTAGAAAAAATTTGACACTTGTATTATCAATTTTAAGAATAAATTTCTTCGCAAGTAAGAACAATGGCCATTTTTTGAAAGCCTTTCGGACTGCAAAAAACTCATTTCATTGATATGACATTGGATCACTTCACTATCTGTAAATAGAGCTCTGCAATATCTGCATGACATTTATCCATCTGGTGTGACTTTCATGAGAGTTGCTGTCCACCAATGATCACTGGCATCTGTGTAGAATACCAAATCATCATCGTCGTTTGGGATTGCAAGCTCTGGTAGTTGCCTGCAAACCTCCTTAAGATGTTTAACAACTTGTATGTGATATTTATTTCACTCAAACTTAACATCTTTTTTTAGCCGTGGACTGAACATCTTTCTGTGCATTGCTAGATTGTTGATAAACATTCCAACAAAATTAACAACTCCAAAAAAACTCTGAAGCTGCTTCAGATCCTTGAGATTATCCGGATATCCTTACTCCTTCTCAACAATGTGTTTCTGAAGGATGATTCCAGATTCATCGATTTCAATCCGAAGAAACTCGATTTGTCCAGTAGAAATTACTGTCTTCCTTTTGGACATCACTAATCATTCCTTGTAGCAAACATCAGAAAAGATTTCCATGTGTTTAAGATGTTCCTTCATGTTTTTTTTATGCGAGGAGGATGTCATCGATGTATACGAACATGAAAATGAAATAATCCTTGAAGAGATTATACATCCTTCTCTGATGTATCTGGGGAGCATTTGTCAATCCGATTGTCATTACATTCCAGATATAGTGTCCTTGTGGTGTGGAAAATGCTGTGAATCTTTTGCTAGCTTCCTACATCCTTATCTGTAGAATCCAGACTTGCAATAGAAAACACTTTGGCATTTTTGATACAATTTACCAAATGTTCTCTACTCGGGATATAGTATCCATCGAATTCCAAGATTTCATTGATCCCTTTGTAGTTGATCACCAATCTTGGTTTCCTCTTTTAATTTCTCCATGGTTTCGAACAAGAAATCTGGACTGCTGTATGGATAAACTCCAGCTGAGATTATCTTAAGGTCAAGATGATCCTTAAGTATCATCTGCATATCTTTCTGATCTTCGTGGTTAATGGGGATCGATTTATACCTCACGAACTCATTTTCTTTTCCGGCCTTCACTTTTAAAGAAGCTCTGAGCTCATTCCTGTCCCACCAAGCCAGAGGATCGTCACTGTAGTTCCTCCAAATCTTCTTTTCATATCCTCTAGATTATTTGCTCTTCGAAGGTAGCATCAGGTTGTGGATCCATGTTTTGTAATGCCTTCCTCAGTAGCAACAGGGTCTCTGGGTCAACTTCTTCATCATCATGCTCTGAAGGACATAATGTTCTCCCCATCAAAAGTCTGATTATCCTTTTTACTGGAACCTTGCTGTCTGAATTGAAGATCGCTTCACCAAATTTTCGCTGATCCTTCATTTTTGGGTGTCGAAATTTTCCTTCATCACCATGTTTGTTGTGAAAACTAATGGGAAATTTCATGTGAAATGATTCCTTAGTCTCTGGACAATAATCTTATGATTACAAAGGATTGTGAAAATAAGTCTCATTTGTCTCATTCTCCTATGTGAACCGCTTGAATGTCTGTAGGAAATTGTTTCCTAGCAGCATATCAGCTCTTGTATCATAGAAATAGATAGGTGTGGTCTTGACTTTGTACAAGAGTGTACCGCCTGCTCCTCCGATTTTTCCGCCGCCTGGACTTCTTCATTAAGAATAAGAATCCGCTTGGAAAAGTTTCTTTTGGCAATGGCTGGTAATTTCTCACCAACTTATTTAGGAAATATGTCTCGTTGACAGTGCATATTTCAGCTCCTGAATCAATAGAAGCTGCAAAACATTCTGCTTGATATTTCTCGTATAACACCTTGTAGGTAATCGAGTAAGGCCTATTTCATTCTTTCATCAAATCGTTTCTTTTAAAATCTTGATGAGGAGTAAGAACCTTGTTAAAATCTCGATCTCCCAAATTGTATGCGATTCTTGGATAGATGTTGAATGCCATCTTTCCTGCATACAAAATTCCTGCAACTGCTCCCAAACAATAATCATTTAGGTTTGGGATTCTCTTGTCAAAGATTGCCATGTTGAGTGGCGAATCAATTCCTTTTTTGAAAGTTGCATTATATATAGCCCTAATGGCTCTGATATGAATCCATGATAGTGTACTAGCAACTTTTCTTTTCACCATGTTCTTAATCTCCTGGATTTCTCAGTAGGGGAGATGTTTCCTACTTCGAAGATCAATCATATCCATGGCTCTTTTCATAGCTCCAATAGCAAACAATCACACATCTGAAGCACTGGTTCCTCTTTCATGATTCTCATTAGAGTTTTATGAGAAACTGTTGTGTGAGAGAAGAATCATGTTGTACTTCTCTGATCATGAGTTGAAGGAAGTTCCTTCACTCTGATTCTGAACTGGATCCACTTCCATCTTCAGAACATTTCTCTTCTTTGTAGAGGCTTTCATCTGAGGGGATTTCCTCAAATGATATATCCGTACCAAATCTTTGGAATAAACATCATCCTCGAACTCCTTGGTATGCTCAAACTATTTCATTCCTCGATTTTGTTTCTCTAGACAATCTGTAGAGATAAATCCCCTTGCTCCGCACGTCCAGTAGTTATAATCTTTAAAACTTTCATTCGCTCTAGTGGGAGGTCGTCTAAAAGTTCTCTTTTTTGGCGCTCTGCTAGTATTTGCTTGATTAGAACCTGTTGACGTGGTTCTACTTCTTGTTTGTCCTGATCTTTTTCATGATCTGTAACTTCGGGCTTTATTAGGTCTCCATGAAGACTTTACTTTTCTCGAACTACTTCCTATGGAATATGGATGTTTTATGTGCTTCTTCATCTCCCGCCTTTTGGGGTAGCTTCCAACGACAATAGGGATGTCGTTTTAGACACAGTAAAGGGTAACTGATTTGATTATTCCTGTTAACCTCTTGTAATTCTTTTGGAGTGATGCTTGATGGCACCACTCTGCAAGTTTGACCTTGAGAAATGACTTTCTCCTGGCTACCATCTCTATTTCTTACATTATATACTTATGGATAAGCATTTCTCTCCATGAGCTTGGAATTTTGGCAAAGAATAATTCGGATGCATCTTTGTCATCAATCTTCGCCTTCCATCTGTACTATGTGAAGAGTTTGATGTACTAATCTACATGGTAGATGCCATGTAGTTCAAGGCTGTCAAGAGCTTGTTTGTACTTCTTAGCCTTCTCTTATTCCAGTCCTTTGAAATATCCCACTCCGATGAATAGGATTTTGAATAGTTTTGCCATCCCGTCAACAATTGCTTTTAGTGACTCTCTGGCTAAAGCTTCCTATTTGATGCTTTGGGAAGTGAGTTCCCAAGAAACTTTAGCTGAACCTTCCAAGCTCATATTAAGAAGTAATATGGACCCTTCTGTGTCTAGATCAACTGTCCCTGCTGCAATTCTGATGGCAGACGCCCACTCATCGAGTATCTCCCGATTTTTAAAATCCAAGATATTCATATTGAACATAAGACCATATGGATGTATCGCATCTAGCTGAGATTTCACTTATGGCGTTTGATGTATATCTGGCCTTCGGGAACGGCTCCTTGAAACAACTGGGGGATCTAATATCCCTGTGGTGGAGGATTTTGAGTATTTCTGGTTGCCAGCTCTCTCGATTCATCCATCTGATTCATCTTTAGATTTATGGGATTAAGTCCTGCAAATGATTCTGCAAGATCATGTAGATCTTCAAGATTAATTCTTTCCATTACTTTCTGGGAAGTATTGGCTCTCCTCGGATGATGGCAATCATATTTTCAGTGTCTGTCATCGGTCGTTGGACCTCCTCGGTTTCCCTTTTTGATGTAAAAGGGGTTATGTTCGATATGATGATGATAACCACCCTCCTTTTATTCACCCTAACCACCATCCTTTTATTCACCCTAAAGGAATTGGTCGTGATTCCAACTCCTTGACTCGAGTTTGAACATCTCGAAGGTTTTCAAGAATTTCCTCCTGATTACTGATCATGATCTCCATCTGGGTTTGAATCTGTTGGAGTTGCGATGGGACATGATATTGTTTGTTCCCATAGCTCTGCACCAACTTCTGGATTTTTCTAAGATCTTTGAACATCTTAGAAGTATCCGACTTGATTTCTCGAAAGGTTGGTTCTCCCATCCTATTCGTCTGTTCTGGATCCCGTTTGGTTGTTCGGATCTGGAATCATGGGGTCGTGTCATGGTCTTTCTCCCGAGCTTCGGATAACTCGAACTGAAGTTTGAGGTTCATCATGTAAATGTTCATCGCTATCTTATCCAATTGTTGATACTGGTGTATGCTAGCTTGGCAAGCATCGAATTCTCGTAGTATTTCCATTTCTGGGTTAAGTGTTTAGCTTCGGCGAGATGTTCCTGATTAGTTCTTCCAATTTTTGGAAGTACCACATGTATGCGTAACAACTCGAACATTCATTTGGATTCATTTTTTTTCTCGAATTTTCTCATCCATTTAGGATAATATTAATATTCAAAATGTTTTTTTGAAATTTTCAGAATAAACCTAGGCTCTGATACCATTTTATGACAATGATCTAAAAATAAGGAGACTCATAAAAGAATGGGTTAAAATGCATCTTTTTTATAAATATAATTATGTAATAGATCATATAATATTACATTGGTGTGGGAACTATTTGTTCTCAAAATAAAATCCTAGGGAATAGAATGCAACTTACCAAATCATTTAGGGGTATAAGAGTCAAAATTCAACCCTAAATTGATTTGAAATTTGAAATTTGACCTATTTGAATTAAGATTTGCAAATTTTTATGCACTATTATCTTTTCCCATACTTGAAAAATTATTTGGAAAGTGATATCTTTATGTAATTAACTCGTTAAAGAAACGGAACACACATACATCACCCAATTTATGTTGGGTTTGATTTATCAATGGGCCGATCACTAATCTCGATTGGGGAAATTACATGGAAGTCAACTTTGGTGACACAAAATCTACTTAAGTCTTGAGAAAAAATCTTAGTGCATAAAAACCCAAATTGGAAACAATTATGTTGAAATAAGTCCACTTTTCAAATTTTCAAATCAATTGGGTGTTTTATGATGACTCTTTTACCCCTCAATAGTTTGATATATTGCATTCTATCCTTTAGGCTTTTGTTTAAATTACAAAGAAGTCCATATATAATATTTAATTATCTTTTTTATCCTTATATTTATAAAAAGCAACATTTAACATCGTCTTTTTACAAGTCCCCGTTTTTACGATCCTTGGCACAAAAATGGTATCAGAGCCTAGGTTTATTCTGGAAATACTATGATAATATCTTGAATATTAATTTGTAACCTATACTGAGGAGACGATTCAAGAAAAATATGGACCCGAACGTTTGTTCGAAGTGTCATTCTTACATGTGGTATTTCCAGAAATTGGAAAAATTAAACCAGAAGCATATGGCAGAAGCTCAACGTTTCAGCCATAAGTGGAAACAATTACGAGGAACAGGTTTATGCACTCCAGGCATAAATCATTACAAGAAATTGGAAAGGATGGCGAAGATGCTTCATCAAGTGAACCTCAAACTTCAGTTCCAGTTAGCCGAACTTCAGGAGGACTGAACATGAGGACGTTGTACCAGACCCCAATGATCCAACAGGGTCCGGACCGGATGATTAAGATGGGTGAGCCAACCTTTCGAGAAATCGAGCCAGATTCTTCTAAGATTTCCCAAGATCTCAGAGAGATCCAGAAGACAGTGCAGCGCTATGGATACCTTCAATACCATGTCCCTGCACAAATTCATCAGATCCAGAGTTAGATGGAGACCATGATTAAACATCAGAAGGAAATTCTTGAGAACCTTCAAGATGTTCAAACCCGAGTGAAGGAATTGGAGTCAAGGCCAAGTCCGACAGGAAGAAGGAACGGAGGATGGTTGCCACCATCTTACGGAACAGAACCCCTTTTACACCAAAAAAGGAAAGCAGAGGAGGTCCGACGGCCTATGACGGAGACTGAAAAAATGATTGTAGTCCTACGAGGAGAACCATTACATCCCACAAAGTAATGGAAAGAATCAACCTGGAAGATCTTCATGATCTTCCTGATTCATTTGCGGGATTAAATCTCGTAGAAATCAAGACAGGAGAGCTTGTACAAAGACCTCCACCACAAGAGAGCTTCGGGTCACACAATCCACCCGAAGGAGACCAAAGTATGCCACACAGAGATGATTTCACCTCAGCAACTTTGGATCCCCCAGTTGGAACAAGGAACCGTTCCCGAAGGCCAGATATTCATCAGACGCCCTACGGGAAGTCACAGCTAGATCCAATCCATCCATATGGACTTATGCTCAACATTGATATTTTGGATTTCAAAAACAGAGAAATTCTTATTGATGAATGGGCTTCAGCAATGAGAATAGCAGCAGGAACACTTGACTTAGGCAAATAAGGATTCATTTTACTTCTAAAAATGAGTCTGGAATGATCAGTCAAGATTGCCTGGGATCTTGGAGAGCCAGGAACCAAGGAAGAAGTTCTAGCCGGAGAGTCCCTGAAAGAGATCGTGGACAAGATGGCAAGATTCTTTAAAATCTGTTTCATCGGAATAAGCTACTTCGAGGGAATGGAGGAAGAAAAGGCTAAGAAATACAGACAAGCTCTAATTAGCCTGGAACTACATGACATCTGCTATGTAGATGAGTACATCAAACTCTTTACAGAGTATCGATGGAAGTCGAAGATAGAGGAAAAAGAAGCAGCTGAGCTGTTCTTTGCCAAAATTCCGAGCCCATGGAGAGAAATGCTTATCCAGGAGTATACACCGCATGCAATCGAGACGGTGTCCAGGAGAATGTCATTTCTCAAAGTAAAGCTGGCGGAGTGGTGCTACCAAGCAAAGCTCCAGAAAAATTTCAAGAAGCTCAGAGGAATCAACAAGATGGCTCCTCTTTGTACGGGAAATGATATCCCTACAATCATCGGGAACTACCCACAAAGGCGAAAGATGAAGAAGCACAAAAGTCATCCATATGCCCAAAGAGGTGGTTCAAGAAGAAGTAGGTCTTCATGGAGACCTAGAAAGTTCTGGTCAAAACAGAAAACCCGAAGCTATAGATCGGGGCAAAGATCAGGACCAACAAGGAGTAGAATCTCATCGACAGGTTCTAATCAAGCAAGTTCTAGCAGGGCACCAACGAAGAGAACTTTCAGACGCACACCTACCCGTGCAAATGAGAGTTTCGGAGATTGTAACTGCTGGACATGCGGAACAAGAGGACATATCTCTACAGATTGTCCAGAAAACCAAAGCCGAGGAGTAAGACAGTTCGAGCATACCAAGGAATTTGAGGATGCTGTCTATTTTCAGGATTTGGTACAGGTGTATCAATTTGAGGATATTCCCTCAGATGAAAGCATCTACGAAGAAGAGATCTATTCTGAGGATGGAAGGGAATCTAGCTCAGAATCAGAGTGAATGAGAGTTCCTTCAGCACGTGATTAGAGAAGAGCCGTCGGGGTTTTTCTCGCATACTACTGTTTCTCATAAAACCCTTATGAGGATCATGAAAGAAGAACCAAAGCTTCAGATGTATGATGGATTTACAATTGGAGCAATGGAAAAAACCATGGATATGATTGGTCTTCGTAGCAGGAAGCATCAGATTATCCATAGGGTGACAACAGGTGAATTTGTGATCCCAATGGAATTCACGGGAAACCAAGTTGAGATGCAGTTAATCCCCTACAGAGAAATCCAGGAGATTAAGAACAAGGTCAAAAGAGAAGTTGCTAACACGCTCTCATGGATTCATATTGGAGCCATTCGAGTAATCATCAAAGCAACATTCAAGGAAGGAATAATTCGCCCCTCAACCTGGCGATCTTTGACAAGAGAATCCCGAACCTCAAAGATTCTTGTTTGGGAGCAGTGGCAGGAAATCTGTATGCAGGAAAGATGGCCTTCAACATCTATCCGAGGATTGCATACAATTTAGGAGATCGAGACTTCGACAAAGTTCTCACGCTTCATCAAGATTTTAAAAGAGAAGATTTGATGAAAGAAGGGAACAGGCCTTACTCGATCACCTACAAAGTGTCATACGCACTCTCGAATACTCATCATTCCGAGGTATTCTTGAGAAAAGAATTCATCGAAGTCCCCAGAATCTTCGAAGACTTCGCCAAAGCAGTATTGCCGGACATCATTGATACTCCGACAATAGGAGAAATCGACATGAGGATACAAGATCAACCTGTTTTGAACAGAAGTAGGAGCCTCATGATCGAGCCAAGAATGATGTCTTTCCAACATGATAGGTTAATCAGCAACTATCCCGGGGAAAAACAGAAGGCAGCTTCAAGCAGAATTCAGAAAGTTCCTGATGTATTCCAAACAATAGGAAAACTGAAATGCCCAGAAGGCTGGAGAGAAGTGCAGATAGTTTTTGATATCACGGAGAAGAACAATATCTTCCCCTGCGATGTCTTATATTATTTGCAACAACCTACAGTTGGCAAGTTTCACGGAAACTTCAAATTGGTGAAATTGATCTCACCATTGAAGGCATTGCTGGAGGGATCCTAGAACAGCTTATTCTAGGGATTGAATTTCTCGAAGAACATAAACCTTGGGAAAGATTGCAAGATGGAATGGAGTTCACGGTGGAAGGAAAAAGATATCGAATCAGATGACCACTAGTCCATTCTCCATATACATCTCCATTGTGATGTTATACGAGAAGTACAGGGCAGAATATTTTGCAGCATACATTGACTCAGGAGCTGGAATATGCACTGCCAGGAGAGAAATCTTCCCCAAAGACGTTGGTGAGAAATTACCAGCCATTGCCGGAAGAGACTTTTCCAAACGGATCCTTATTCTTAATGAAGGAGTCCAAGGAGCGGAAATAATTATCGACGGAGCAGGCGGTACCCCATGGTACAAAGTCAAAACTCCACCTATATATTTTCATGATACAGGTGCAGATATGCTGTTAGGAAACAATTCCTGCAGACGTTCAAGACATTGACTCAAGAGAATGAAACGAGAAGACTTATTTTCACAACTCTATGTGATCATACAATTATGGTACAACGATTACGGGAGGTGTTTCACAGAAAATTCCCTATTGGTTTTCGCAACAAGCGTGGTGATGAAGAAAAACTTCGACACCCAAAGATGAAAGATCAGCGGAAATTTGGAGAGGCAATTCTTCAGTTCCGACAACAAGGTCCTAGTGAAAGGGAGTCACAAACTTTTGACTGGGTTAATATCATGTCTTTCAGAGAACAGGATGAGGAAAGAGTAACTCCAGAAACCCTGTTGCTACTGAAAAATGCTTTACGAGAAGAAGTTCCACAACCTGAATCTACCCTCGAAGAGCGAATCACTCTAGAGGATGTAAAAAGGAAGATTCGTAGGAACTACAACGAGGATCCACTGGCATGGTGGAACAAAAATGAGCTCAGAGCTACTTTGAAGGTGAAAACTGGAAAAGAAAATGAGTTTGTGAGGTACAGGCCGATCCCCATGAACCAGGAAGATCGGAAGGATATGCAGATCATACTTAAGGAGTATCTTGACCTTAAGTTAATCTCAGCATGTATTTCTCCATACAGCAGCCCCGATTTTCTGGTAAGAAATCATGGAGAAATTAAACGAGGAAAGCCGAGATTAGTGATCAACTATAAAGGGATCAACGAAATCTTGGAGTTCGATGGATATTTTATCCCAAGCAGAGAACATTTGGTGAATAGCATCAAGAATGCCAAAGTATTCTCCAAATTCGATTGCAAGTCTGGGTTCTACCAGATTAAAATGGAGGAAGCAAGCAGAAAGTTCACAGCATTCTCCACACCACAAGGACATTATATCTGGAATGTCATGCCAATGGGATTGGCAAATGCTCCCTAGATATATCAAAGGAAGATGGATAATCTTTTCAAGGATTACTTCAGCTTCATGTTCGTGTACATTGACGACATCCTCATAGCGTCAAAAAAGATGAAAGAACATCTTAAACATCTGGAGATCTTCTCAGACGTTTGTTACAAGGAAGGATTGGTGCTTTCCGAAAAGAAAGCAGTAATTGCTACAAGACAGATCGAGTTCCTTGGAATCGAGATCGACGAATCTGGAATCATCCTACAAAATCATATTGTTGAAAAAGTACAAGGATATCCGGATGACCTCAAGGATTTAAAACAACTTCAGAGTTTTTTAGGAGTTGTTAATTTTGCTGGAATGTTTATCAACAATCTAGCAAACCACAGGAAGGTGTTCAGTTCACTACTCAAAAAGGATGTTAAGTTTGAGTGGAATGAAGATCACAGACAAGCTGTTAAACAGCTAAAGGAGGTTTGCAGGCAACTACCAAAACTCGCAATACCAAACGACGAGGATGAACTGGTATTATACACAGATGCCAGTGATCATTGGTGGGCTGCGGTCCTCATGAAAGTTACAACAGAAGGAGAAGTGCCATGCAGATATTGCAGTGGAAAGGCTTTTAAAAAATGGCCATTATTTTTACTTGCAAAGAAATTTATCTTAAAAATAGATAATACGAGTGTTAAGTCTTTTCTGAAAAATAAAATTGAATCAAAACCAGAAAAGGCTAGACTTTTACGTTGGCAAGCTGAGTGTCAGTACTATGATTATGATATTGTCATTGTGAAATCTGATAAAAATATTCTTGCAGATTTCTTAACACGAGATGGAGGGACACATTGCTAGCGATACCTCAAGCGAGTTAGGAATCTCAGGGAAAACATGGAGATCCTGGAACGAGATTTTGGGACTCTTTGTCTCAATGCAGAGGTCGCGGGACGACTTCAACGAGCAGATCAGGAACTTGTTACTGATCATATACGAGCATGCTTTCGGGACCACGAACGTTTGTTTGAAGTCTTGAAAGGGCCTATACTTCAGGCAGCACCTTCAACGGTGCAAAAAGAAGTGGTTAGAGAACGTGGCTCATCTAACCCGGAGGCAAGGGATTCAAGTACCCCTGTCACGAGTGCTTCAGATGATGCATTCCTTGAGGATGTACAAGCTGAAGCGAATGTTGAAGGTCAGGTGTCATCACAATCTGAACCTTCAAGTCAACCCAGCACCTCTGGGGTAAAAGAGGGAGAGTTGAATCTTAGGCCAATGACTGGCAAGTCTAAGGTTCAAACTAATGACGATTTAGTTTCTTCACCTATGCAGGATTACCAGCGCACTTGGAAGAAACTAATTACCAGGCGAGGTATCAACCCAGAAAAATCAATAGTTGATATCTCCGGAAAATATCCGAGAGTTTGGATGAAACCAGGCAGCCATCCAAATGATGTTCAGGAATGGTATAATTTCGGAGCTCTGGCTTCGGTTTATACTGTGGCACCAGCCTTCTCTGAAATTTCGAAATTAGCAAAATGGATCAGAGAAGCTGTATACGAGACTTGGGCCAATAATCCACATTTGGCCAGAGGTGATATCTTGGAGTTGTATTTTTTCAGTGCTGCTCCAGAACCGGCAAAGAAAGGCTTCATTGAAGCTTTTCATTTTATCAAGCTGAGAAGACCAGATGGAAACGCCCTGAAAAGTATAAAAATGGCGCTACCAGAAGTAATTCCAATTTTGGCGGGAACTATCACAGATGATGAAGTTTCAACCAGACGAGCATGGGGTCTTTGGGTTTGTCTAACTGAAATGGACAAAGTCAAATACACATTCAAGTTCTTTCCGAATTCAGCCAATGGAATTTTCTTGCTGAATTCCATGACAGGAACCTCCACGAGATTTGCCGAAGAACTCTTTGAAACAAAGAGAAGAATTCTTTGGGAGAACAAGATTCCGGCAGGAAAGGAGACTTACCGGAAATTCTGCAACATGGCACACATTGGCCGATGGATTGATCATATCTGCCTAGCATGCCCGGAGCAGAAAGAACCAGAGTTCGGGAAAGGATTCCGATCCAAACCCGACAGATCAGAGGCAGGAAAAGACAAAAGACCTGCGGACAAGAGAGCCCGTTTTCCTAAAGCTCGGGGACCACAAAAACCACTAATGTAAAGATTCCCCGACAAAGGAAAAGAGGTGGACCATTAGAAGTTAGTGCGGCTACTGTTCAAACGCACTCAGACAAAAAATAATGGACCACTCACGAGAAAAGTTGGCACAACCGGACAAAGATGCCAGACCACGTGAAAGTTAAGGCGCACTCACAGGCGCACTCAACAATTATCAAGATTTGGAATCCGCATTTGAAGTCCGGATTCATGCCTATATAAGGGCACTCATTCAGGAAGCTAAGGACATCGAAAATTCTCCATAGTTTTCTGAGAAATAAATTTAGAGTCTCCAAGCTTTGTAATATTTCAACTTTCGTAGCTTGGTAATCTTTCTTTCTTTTATTTCTTTTGTAATCATTTGTAATATTATTCTGTTGGTTTTAAGTTTATGTGTTCTTGAGTCAAGCCTCATCTATATGAGAGGCTAAACAAGTTTGTCTCCTCCCAAAAGGAGACGTTTTAATGTAATAGATATTATAAGTATTCCAGAATAAAAATATGGTTGTTGCCCAGCTATCTCCCAGATTTCTTTAAATCTTTTTTATATCTTGAATATACCTTACGCCCTAAGGTAGGAAACGAATTAGGGCTGTGCTGTGCGGTTTCTGAAGGAGTCGGATAACTGGCAGACTAACCTCGCCGGGTGCTGAGGTTGGATGGTGAGGAGCCATTCGTAAAACAGTCTGGAGGCAGTAAGTTTTCGACTGGTGGAAGTTGCGACCCACCTCACCCGGTGCCGTTATGGTCAAAATGGTATTTTTCAGTTTGTTAAAATTTTATTGTAATACGGAAGCATGTTGTGCCTTTTATTTATTTTTAGACACGATCTTCAAATCGGGTTGAATTATAATTAGACGAACGTTATATAAACCGTGAGTCCTTTGCAAAAGTATGCTCTTGGGATTCATCTCGAGATGACAGAAACTGAAGGATCTCATGTTCATAAAATGTTTCTGTTTGGTAAATATTAGGATGTAAACGATGATGAATAGTATATTGTGGCATATTTTGTTCTTTAAACATTTTCTAGGGGCTAAGAATGCAAATTTATTAAAGATTGGTTGGACCGCGTGGACCGCTTGGACCACATGGACCACATGGGGTTATTATGGTCATTTCAACATAGAAAGGACTTATGTCAACTAATGTTTTTTCGCTGGACTATGATAGATTATGTTTCACGAAAGTGTACCGGCCCGTAATTTTCCCATCTCGATTTTACTCGACCCGATCCGGTTACATCTACGGACAGCCGCCTTTCCCAACTCCCAAGTCAATCATGCCAAGTATGTCGAATAGAACACCGCTGCTCCTTCCCCTTCCAAAACCCTCAAAATTTACTCTCTCCTGAACTCAAATCCTTCGTTTTCTGCGTCTAAATCCTCTCTCGCAAGCTAAATGTCAGTAAGTGTCATGTAATTATCTATTGTCTGACAATTCTAGCCGTGTTTGTTAATTATCGGATTTTTTTATCATCTTTCGGTTTCTTTTTGTTACTTTCGTTGGATTGATTAGTTACGAGTTCAAATTTCAGATCTTTGAGTATAATGGAAGTGCGTTGGTGGCTATGGTGGGGAAGAATTGCTTTGCGATCGCCAGTGACCGACGGCTGGGGGGCAGCTGCAAACTATCGCCACAAATTTTCAAAAGATCTACAAAATCCACGATAAGCTTTTCATAGGTTTAGCGGGACTTGCCACCAATGCTCAAACATTGTAAGGTTTAAAATCCAAAGCTTGATGTAAAGTACCTGTTTTAACGTATATACGTGCTTGGATCTAGGTAGAACATCTGAATCTTGATGTACATGTTAGCTTGGGATTCTAAGAACTTTGTGTTGATGTGGAAATGGAAATGCAAGATATAAGCTCGAGAAATTGGGCAAGATGGTCAAATTCGTGGAAGTGTGTATAAGGAGGACCTGCTTTTTTAATTTATAATGTAATGGTTGTACATTCTTTCAGTATCTGGAAAAAATGTTACGCAACGATTTGACCTTTGCGAGTTATCCATTAATAGCAGTAGATGTCCACGTGATTTTGTAAGGCTAAAGTAGTTGTTCATAACAATGTATTTTAGAAATTTTATAAAATGATCGACTCTTATAAATTTAGATTTCAGATTTATTTTGCTTTCTTTTGTTCAATATCATTTCTGGAGTATGTAATAATAATTATTGTATTTATTGAAGGTTCTGGATAATAATAAACTATGATAATATTCGGTTGTAGAAGTGATTAACGTAATCTAAATACATACCAAGCCTCGCCTATGTGGCAATGTGCATATACTTGGTCTTCGTTGGGTTGATTGAATATTGACTTCTTGTTGTGGATATGTGGTTGATTTCATCTGAAGGTATCAAAAACTTGTTTTTCGACATAAGTTATATCAGCTACGGGAAGAAAGGGACATGAAGCCTGAAACTTTTGCAAGCCTCGTATCTGCTCTTCTCTATGAGAAAAGGTCAGTAGGATTGTTCTACTTTGTATATCTTCGGTTTGTAAGTGTTAAATATTGACTAAATGATGATTGGAACTGTCATGATTCGTGGTTGTGGATTCGACACAGAAGACACTAATGTATATCATAGATGTAGTTTTAAGCCGCTGCTCTAGTTTTTCCATAGATTTATGTCATTTTGCTTTTATTCGTTGTTGTGGATTACTTCATTTCACGATAGTGGAAAATGAAGACCGTACTTCGTTGTAAATTGCAAGCAAGTAAATCTGAGAAGATTATATAATTCCTTTGTAATCTTTGTGATTTATTTTTCTGTTTAGATTTGGTCCATACTTCTGGATTAGGGGATGAAGACAAGCCTTTCATTTGCACTATGGATTCTATTGGGGCCAAGTATGTCAAGACTCTTTTCTTGTTCATTTTATGAAAATGATCAGTGTTATGATGCCTTTCGAGCAGAAGAAATTGTATGATCTATGAAAGTTTAAAACTTTAGGATTAATTAAACATTGCGACATGATGTTAATGTATGTTGCGCTTTTAAACGAGTTTGTAGAAAATGTGTATTCTCCTTAGAAAGTTTACCGTAACCTCAGAAATTAGGTAGTCACTTCACCTTTGTGTTTTAAATGCTTTTTTCTGTTTATGTGTATGGTAAGAAGGAAAGCAGTGATTAGACTATAGCTGTCAAAAAATTAGAGTATTTTAAGGAAAAAATTGTTATGTGTGCAAGATCGTGTTATGGGATGATGGAGTTACTATTCACGGATTACTGTTCACGTATGGTGTTGGACACGAATTTGGGGGAACAAAAGTGGGGGAAAATAGAGAGATAGCAACGAAGGCAGGAAACCATATTTCAGAAAAGATTTAGTTCAAAAAATTTCATTCTTTCTTGTGTATTCCTGAATGAACAACCTATATTTATGTAAATAGGAATCACTATCTAATAACTAGATAAACTTGCTAAAGTACAAAATTCTAACATGAATTTAAAATAAACCAAATCCTATCAACTAATAAAATATGAAATGAAAATATAATGTTTTGAAGAGTTTGCTGCATCAAGGATTCTTGTAGGTCACGTCCATAGCAACTGTAGACTCTTCTCGTGTGGTGCAGTGCATTCTTGAAGTCCTTGTGATTTGTACCATTAACAGTGTTGTTCGTCTTTTTTTAACATGATGTACATGGTCCAGCTAAGTCTTTACCCGTTCATGTGCGGTTATGTTACAAAGCATAAACTCAATTAGCATTTTACCGTAATGCTGATTTCTGATTTATCTTGTTAGATATTACTCGCTATTTTACTTAATAGAATATATCCAAAATCTCCGGTATTTATAGTTTTACTTCCTTTAATTCAGGGAACTTGCCAAAGACTTTGTTGTTGCTGGCACTGCCTCAGAATCATTATATGGTGCCTGTGAATCAATGTTCAAGCCAGATATGGTTTGTATTTTCATGGTGGTGTTGTTTGTTTTAAGATGCGAATTAACTATTTAAATAGTACCTATTACTATTTTCTCTCGTATGTTTACTAAGCTTCATGGTGTATTCACTCATTTTTCTCTTGGTCATCTTAATTTTTGAGGAAAATAATGCATTAATTTTAGCAAAGAAAATGTACGTTTTGATTTCTTGAGGGCTAGTCCTTCCATGAGGCCGTTGTTTCAAGTTGGAAAATTAACTTGCTTCCTCTATAGCTCTCCCTTCTCTCAAGCTAACCCACCTTTCTGTCAGCGCATAGGAAAGAGAAGTTAAGTTTAGATGTACACCAGGAAGCATGGTTTTGAAAACTCCTGTATGTTTAGGCAAGAGTTAAGATTTTTGTTCCCATACTTGGCAAATAACTATGCACGATTACACAATTGGCCTTGAATTTTTTAGGATGGAGTTTGTTCTTGCTTTCAACTTTATGGTTAAGGTTCACGGCAAGGTCATGTGAAATATACATGGCAAACACGAATATAGGTAAAAGCCACAGAATGATTAGAGATTCTCATTTCCCTTAATTCGATCTCTCTCTTCCATTTATTTCATATTCATTTACTTGAATTGACATGGGTGCTCAGTCCTCTCCACAGTCATTTTTTGCCGGAAACTATAATACCAGTCAGATCAGATCAAAATTCCCAAGTTTGATTTCATGGAAAATTATAATCCATGGAATTAAACCTTGTTGAAGTGCCACTGAATTTATGTAGTTTGTGAAAACTTAAGTTATCAGATATGCATCTTTGTTACGCAGGCCAAATATTTTACATTCGTCAATTTATTTAAAATGAGTTCCAATCCAATGGTTTCAGACAAGTAACTTACTTTGTACATGTATTCAGGAGGCAGAGGAATTGTTTGAGACCATCTCACAAGCTCTCCTATCCTCTGTAGACCGAGACTGTTTGAGTGGCTGGGGAGGCCATGTTTATCTCGTGTTAGTGTTTTCTTGATCTTATATGTCTTTCTCTTGGCTGCAGTTACATTTCTTAAACAATTGTCAATTTTTCTATCACGAATTTTACATTGTTACAGCACACCAACTGAAGTTATAGAGAGAATCCTCAAGGGAAGGATGGATTAGGTATCACAATAATCGTACACTATTCGGTATGCCTATACACACTTTGTTCAATTCTTCGAACTTCAAGTACGAAATGCTGCCTTTATGTCTCTGTTGTCTTTCAATATTCTGAAAAACGGATGGATAGTTCTTGTAATGTTGAACTTTGGTTACTGTTTGAGAAATATTTAAAGTCAAGCAGTAGGGGTCTGTTGACTTTCGTTTGGTGATCAGTGAAATAAAATATGGTGCTCAAAAAAAGCTCTTTGCAAGAAACCATATTTTGAGATGATGTATATGCATGCTTGGCTGTGTTTTGCAATTCACAATGATCTACGCACAATTAAGAATTTAAGATGAATTTGCAGCATTTGTTGGAATCTGGTCATTAGCCTGCAGAACTTGCATTCTATATATACGCTACTTAGGGGTGTAGTATGTATTAAAAAATCACTCAATGCAAGCGGTCTGCTAAATTATCAAGTCGCAACTGCACAATAAATATACAAAGCTCGCATTGTCTGGCTGGCAGGTCCTGGCGGGCGGGTGATCAACCGCTCATATAGAAAAAAATATAATTAGTGCATTTTACAGTTTCTTGAACTAATGCACATGAAATCATCAAACTGAAACATTAGTGCGTGACATGACAGGTGTTACAGGTGGACGTCCTACAGATGCTCGATAGGATGCATCTAGGAGTACCGGAGCTCCTTGAGAACGAGATCAGGTTGATATTTTTTATGTTCCGCGTCCCAATTATTTGTTGCACTTTTAAATTAGATCGGGGTATACCCCGATTAGATGTATTTTTAAGTATGAAGTATCTAGAAATTTGGTTGTTGTATGATTTATGAATTGTATGAATAGATGTTGAATGAGAAAATGAAATTACTTATATTTTCAGTATTGACTGTAAAGTAATTTGATATATGTAATATTATTGAAAAAAACAATTATGGCCAAGTTTTAGAACTTTTAAAATTATAATTTATAACTTAAACCCATAAAACATTTAATTTTGTAATTTAAAAATCTTTAGTATATAAAGATGCTGGTTGATTGAGTGGGTAAGCGGGTGGAGGTTCAACAATCCACTATCAGCTCAAATAAACGCGGATTGATCAACTTTTCAATTGCAACTCTGTTTTTCGAATGTTAAAGGGTGAATGCAAGTTGGGCGCGTGAATTAGGTTGTGTGGTTTTTTTATACACCTCTAATGCTGGTAGCTTATATTTTTATATGTTGAGATTGTAAAAGATGGGAATATTTAAAGTATTTTGAATGTATAAAAGTTAAATTTTAGATAATTAAAAGAAATTGGTTTAGAACTAATCTGTGATTTTAAAATTGTTTTTAAAATGGAAACATAAAAGAGTATTGTTCTATATAAGAAAGGAACTTTTTTTTTTTGTAGTATTTTTTTAAAAGAAAGTGAGTTCCTATTGTGTATCTACAAATTTCATTTGTAAGTAGTTTTAAAAATTTACATGACATGAGCTAACATCAATATTGAAACTTAAATTCTTTCATAAATAACATTTTCTTCCAATTGCACTCTTAATTTGATCACATATGAATTTACTTAATGTTACTGTTCAGTTATAAATAGATATGTTTTCTTAATTATTTGTTTTGTAAAATTATTAGTTTGAGGGTGTAATCTTTGTGCTATTAATCTTATTACTTTATAGTAAAAGGCAAAATTAAATAAAAAACCATGATTAGAAAAGAATCATTTTTTGGACCCCCAAAGGGCTAACAAATCAGATTCTACATTTTAAAATATCGAATTAAAAAAATGTCAGATTATTTCTATTTATGTGCAACTAACAATATTATATATATTTAAACACATTAACTTGACCAATTTATATATATATATATATTTATTTATTTATACTAAAAATTGTTTTTTTAATGCAATTAACGTGTCAAGTATTCATATATACCTAAACAGAAAATATTTCTTTCCAACCTTTTCAAACTTCTGTATTTGCTCATAAAGAGGCCTTTATATATATATATATATATATATATATATATATATATATATATATATATATATATATATATACAAACCTGGTCTTCATCTGTCTCTGTATTTTCTCTGAAATATTTGATTAATGGGGGATCATTCAAGAACTAATTCCCATGATTTGTTTCATATTCTTGGATTTGGAAGCATCCGCAAAGCATGCAGATCCCTCTTCTCCAAATGTTACCTTGAGAAAAAATCATCATTCCCCATGAAAATTGACTCTAAATCCAAGCCTAAATCCATTAAAAAGGATTGCAAGGTATTTTCTGCACATATCTCTTGTCCTAGATAAATAAATAAAAAAAATACCATCGAGATTATGATAATTAGACTCCTTTTTCTGTGTTTTTATGCACTTTTACAACGTTATTAACGTTGTATCATATGATTAGATAATCATATGATGAAGCTTGGAGATAAAAGATTTGCCCCAGAATTTTGTTGTCTGATTGCTCTCACAATGAAAAAAATTGCTAGAAATGAAAATCTCGATTCTTACGATTCTTTTCAATGCAGAGACGATAGAGTTTTGCACGTTTTTAACATGCTAATCATTTCTTGTTGCTCTGTTTTACAACGGATAGATCATCAAAATGGTCGACCCCTTCCCAGATCCTGCGCATAGTAGGAGTTTCTTGCACTATATTTATCCTTTTTATACATCATCAAATGTACAAAAACACAATTTGATCCTACATAACACGAATATGAGTCTCATATTTTCAATAATACATTTTTTATGAGGAATGTTTCTCAAGGTATAGTATAAATATTAATAAGAAATATTTATTCTATATTATCTCATGTATTCATACACCAAGATGACATGCATAACAAATCTACAGAGCCGCAAAGACAGAACTTCAGACAAAGAAAACAAGCATGAGATAAAGGAATCAAGGCACAATGGCAATGGTTCCACCAGAGGTTTATACAAGCACAAAAGTTTCAACAATTATGTGACTCAATCCAGTCATGAATCGAGCCCTCCTACATCGAAAACCACGAGCACCCGTCCTCTTGCACGCACAGCTAGCCACAACTACTCTTCCCTCTCGAGAAGCAATAGCAGGAACCAAACAACAATTGCACCAGTCAGAGCCTCCCTATCGAGGACCATGAGCCTAAGAAACAGCCTGGAAAAACCGGTGTCTCCCCTTCCTCGCACGCTCTCCAGAAGCATGAGTAGGAAGGGTTCAACCCTTATCATGTATTCCAACTCAAGTGGGATTGTAAAACCTCCTGCTATGGAGCAGGAACTCGAGTGTACTCTCGAGGAGATATGCTTCGGATGCATCAAGAAGGTTAATATCACAATAGAAACAGTCACAGAGAATGGGTAAGTAACAAAGATTTTGGTTTTAGTAGATGATACATTCAAAACCATGAGAATATTATGTATAATGATTTACTAGTCACTCCCTAAAAACCCATTTTTTGATGCTTCTGCTAGGCAAATAATAGAAGAAGACAAAGTTTTAACGATAAAAGTGAAACCCGGATGGAGGAAAGGAACCACAATAATATTTGAAGGCATGGGGAACGAGACAAAGGGAATGTACCCAGCAGATGTAATATTTGTAGTTGCAGAGAAACAGCACCCATTGTTCCGCCGAGATGAAGACGATTTACAGCTGGATGTAGAGATTCCATTGGTAGAAGCACTCACCGGATGTACTCTATCTGTACCTTTGTTAGAGGGCGGAGTTATGAGCTTGGAAATCGACGATATTATATTCCCAGGTTACGAGAAGATCATAGAAGGACAAGGCATGCCAAGGCAAAGCGACACGAAAACAAGAGGAAACTTGATAATCACATTTTCAGTCGAGTTCCCTAAGGAATTGACAGAAGAACAACGGTCCAATATTGTTGACATTTTACATAATATCAGATTACGAGGATAATTTTTTTTTTTGTTCTTCCACTTGGAGTGTTATCTTTTTCTTCTTTATGATATATAGGAATATCATATCAGAGTTTTCAAGAAATCCAATATTTTTAGCATATTTAATTCAGTGGTAAAAGGATATTGAAACTAAATTCTGTCACATGATAAGCTTAAACACAGTTCAACAAACAAATTGACAGTATACTGTGAGAGAGAATAAATCAAACTAAAAACACACACAAACCTCCTAAACCAGAATGTTATTGTTTAATCATCAAATAAAACCCATGCATACAAGTAAAAGCACAATAAATTAAACCAGTTACTTCTCCGGGCGTTCATCCATCTATATGCACGTATAGCGAAATATATTAAAGTTTTACCAGCCGATATTGTAGCTTCTTAGTAGTTAGTAGTGTGTCGAGGCAAAACTACGCTGTAAAACGGCCTTCTTATGGCTGAAAGCATAGAAAGAGAATTTCCCATGGTATGATCCCACTCCACTTTCTCTTACTCCTCCAAAAGGCAAACTGGACACTGCATGCAAGCTGTGTAAAAAAAAACGTGTGAAAAATATTAAGAGCACCAACAACCGAATTCTATTTGCCACTCCACGTTGATGGGAATTGACAAGTGGGTCGATTCATTGTTCTAATACCACTTGTTAGGAATGATATTGAGCGGTTGATCAATTCACCATGTCTAAATGTAGGCAAATTATTTGGACAGCTGATAGTTGAAAGTTGGGAGACAGTTCATTAATGAAAAGAGTATGAAACGCGTTTTTAGCTCTATAAATAGAGCTCCATAGTTTCATTCTAAATTATCCCATCTCAGAGTGTTCTCTCATATATATATATGATCGTACTTTTCTTTAACACAAAATAATTACCAATTCACTTCAATGTGTGAATTCTACCTCAAGTTACCAATTCACTTCAATGTGTGAATTCTACCTATTCACTTCAATGTGTGAATTCTACCTCAAGTTACCAATTCACTTCAATGTGTGAATTCTACCTCAATTGCATGATGTCAAGTTTTAGTATAATGATATGAAAGTAGGGATGTCGTATCCACAGAGACTATCAGTAATTACCAAATTTAATTAGCTTAACTATATTTAGCTTACGAATTTGTTATCAATAATTGATTAATTAATAACTAAAATTCAAGAAATAACCAAACTACAAAAAATAATAGAGTAAACAGTAGAGAAAATATCGAGACTTCGGTTCT
This sequence comes from Haberlea rhodopensis, assembly GCA_907163345.1. Taxonomy (NCBI): domain Eukaryota; kingdom Viridiplantae; phylum Streptophyta; class Magnoliopsida; order Lamiales; family Gesneriaceae; genus Haberlea; species Haberlea rhodopensis. Next base: position 286,032 of record CAJQUN010000330.1, read on the forward strand.
CTTAAGTAATCCCCCACAATTCATATATTTGTTCTAATCGAGATTAATGCATATAAGGAGACAAGTTTTCCAGAATATCTAATATACTATCTCGAGTTATATTAAACATAATACCAATTTACAGTAAGTAACTCTCGTTCACTTATTTAACAAATCAATGTTGCAAAAGCTTTATGAAAACTTCTAGCATTCGATTACTAGATATCTATAGTTATCACACATGTATTTGACGTCATCTATCGATCTCGGTCTGAAATCCAAGGTATGAGTTATTCGTTCAATATTATCTCTCGATCTCAATCACTCCTTAAAAGCATTAAAATCATAACACAAACACAAAGACAAAAAAAACTCAATAAAAAACTAGAATTAAATCGTTGGTTCATACAAAAGATTCCATCGTCTCGATAAACTAACTTAGCCTAGCATAATAAAGCAAGAACAATGTTTTATCATATTAAACAACATAATAAACATTGAAACTTGAATAATAAACCAAAACAGAGTTCAGAAATATGATAAATCTCTAGGTGTTGAATCTTCCGTCTCTAGCTATTGAATCTTCAATCGTGTATATGGTGGCTCCTCCCAATCTTAGGGTTAAAAGTCTGACCAAAGTCCTCAATATGCTAGAAAAACTCCTATTTATCTTGGGGAAACCGAGCCCATGAAATTCTAGGAACCAAAAATAACAATAAAAAGGAAACTTTTTTCAAGCAGGACTCTGTCGCGATCAATCTCTTCCTGAGTGGCGACCGACCGCCTCTACGTTGTTCTCTATGGCAATCGATCTCTTGAGTGGCGATCGATCTATAGCTGTCCAGAAATTCTCGTCAATATTTTGCCCTTGTTGAGATTGATCGCCTCTTGTTCAGAATTTTCACCAACTTTCTGCCCTTGTTGAGATCGATCGCCTCTTTCATTGCGGATGGTAGCCTCTTTGATTTTCATCCGGACACAAGAATTATCACCCTCTTTCCAATTACTTGGCTCGTTTCGTTTCGTTTCCACCTTTCAGTCGATATATGGTTTTTCGAGCAATTCTTGCACTTTCACTGAAGTATACAAAAATACAACCAAAATCGTAGAATCGTCCAAGAATTACTATGAAAATAGCAAGAAACATATACGAATATAAGTGCAAATATGTCACTTATCAACTCCCCCAAACACAGCTCTTGATCATCCTCGAGCAAGAATAGAATTAAAATAGTGAAGCTCACAAATGATAGGTGACATGGATTATTTCGTGCTCAAATGTTTATCTCAGAAATTTCACTCATATAACAACGAAAGTCAATCCAACAGTTAGACACAAAGTGTTTTCTCTTTAAATCAAACAGCATGCCACAAACTCGGAACATGCGTGTGTGATATTGTCAATCACAAGTACCATAGATTTATCATAGATCAAACAGTGCTAATTAACAACAACCAAGATTATCATCGAGCATCCCCTAAACTTAGATAGAAGGTCTTAATAAGCTTGTACTGTCAGGCCAAGGTGTCGGCTACAAATGAGAGGTCGGTTAAATACAACGAAGAGAGTATAATATGTATATTCACATTGAAGTGCAGCTCAAGCTCCTCTTCTAATGTGGTGGTTTTGGCCCTTCCTTGACAAACATGGGATGAAACTCAATCAAGCATTGGGCTCTGTTAAACTTTATGATATAAGCCCTCAAAATGTCCATCATTCAATACTTGACCAAACCCACTCAATGCCTTCTTGTTATTCTTCTTCTTTATTTTTTCCTTTTGTTTTTGAATTTAGTAGGCAGTTTAATAATTATTACTAAAAATTTTTTTTAATCATTTGAGAGTTTCATCTTCCCTTGGCACACAAATTTCCTACAAATAAAAATTTCAAGAAGTAAACAACCAAACTATATTATTAAACTACCTACTAAATTCAAAAACAAAGGAAAAAATAAAAATGTAGTTCTTGATTTATAGTCTCAAGTTGGACTTTCTACTGCAGTCGCTTCATTTCAACAAAAAATGGGCAGTGGTGCAAAGAGGTTCACTAAAATCATGCCCATGGTAGTGCTTTAATTGCTGAGCATTCACCATGAAGGTTCCCATATTTGGATTATATTAGCTCGATTTCACCAGAGGAGAACACCTTGGAAATTCTAAATGGCCCATACCAACGAGATTTCAGCTTGCCTGGAAACAACCGTAGTCTGGAGTTATATAATAATACCATATCTTCTTCTTTAAAATCACGTTGTTCAAGACAAGCATCATGTCATTGTTTCGTCTTCTCCTTATAGATTTTTGTATTTTCGTAGCTTGGTTCCTATATTCTTCCATCTCGTTTAGTTGCAAAAGATGTTTTTCACCTGCAACATTCAAATCAAAATTCAGTCTTTTTATAGCCCAATATGCTTTATGTTCAAGTTCAACAGGTAGATGACATGCCTTACCAAAAACCAACTTAAAGGGTGATGTGACAATAGGTGTTTTGAATGCAGTTCTATACGCTCACAAAGCATCATATATCCTTAGGGACCAATCTTTTCTACTCACATTCACAGGTTTTTCAAGAATTTGCTTAAGTTCCCTATTTGAAACTTCCAATTATCCACATGTTTGTGGGTAGTAGGGTGTTGCAACTTTGTGAGTGACACCATATTTTCCTAAAAGTTTGTCAAAAGTTTTATTGCAAAAGTGAGCTCCACCATCACCGATGATTGCTCGAGGGGTGCCAAATTGAGTAAAAGTGTTCTTTTTCAAAAATTGCACAACCACTTGAGCATCATTAGAATGTGTGCTTCAGCCTCAACCCACTTTGATACGTAATCCACAACGACAAGTATATAGTAATTTGAACATGAGCAAGGAAAGGACCCATAAAATCTATTCCCCAACCATAAAAAAATTCACACTCAAGAATAATGTTCAAGGGCATTTCTAACTTCCTCGAGATATTAACGGTTATTTGACATCTATCGCAAGAAGAAACATACCTGAAAGCATCCTAAACAATGTATGCAAATAGAAACCAGACTCAAGTACCTTTGCAGCTGTTTTCATATCCTCATCTGGAAGGCATCTCGTTATCATATTATCTGCACATATCTTGAACAAAAAGGGTTCCTCCCACAAGTAGTGTTCACATCAGATAAAAACTTTATCTTTTGATAAAAGGTCATTTGTGGGAGGATGCCGCTAACAAGATAATTTGCATAATGACCATACCATAGCAATGTGAGGGCTTGAAACAATTGCTCATCAGGAAAAGTCTCACTAATCTCATTAATTTCAAGTTCATGCTCATTAGATGCATTCTCTATTCTAGATAAGTGGTCAGCCACAACATTCTCTACACTTTTCTTATCTTGAATTTCTAAATCAAATTCTTGCAACACAAGAACCCAACGGATCAGCTGAGGTTTAGCATCTTTTTTGGCAAGAAGATATTTAAGTGCAGAGTGGTCATTGTAAACGATTACCTTAGAGAGGCAAATGTAGGAGTGGAATTTGTCAAAGGCAAACACTACTGTTAGGATTTCCTTTTCAGTGGAGGCATAGTTTTGTTGTGCCTCATTTAAAGTGCGACTAGCGTAGTAAATAATGTGAAATACCTTATTCCGCCTTTGGTCAAGAACATCTCCCACGACCGTGTCACTCGCATCACACATTAGCTCAAATGGAAGCCCCAATCCGGTGCTACCAAAATAGGTGCGGTGAGCAGCCTCTCCTTCAATGTCTCGAAAGCCTCCAAACATTCAGAATTAAAGTTAAATTGTGCATTCTTGGTCAATAATTGAGACAAAGGCTTAGAGATCTTAGAGAAATCTTTTACGAATCGCCTATAAAAATCAACATGGCCTAAGAAGCTTCGAACTCCCTTCACTGATACAGGTGAAAGTAGTTCTTATATCACTTGAAACTTGCCTCGGTCGACTTTATACCCTTGCGATATATTTTGTGACCCAAGACAATGCCTTCTTGTACAATGAAGTGACACTTCTCCCAATTTAACACCAAATTTGTTGCCTCACACTTCGTCAAAACTAAATCAAAGTTATGCAGACATGAATCAAATGAATGCCCAAATACAGAGAAATCATCCATGAACACCTCAAGAATTATTTAGACCATATCATGAAAAATGGACAGGATGTATCGTTGAAAGGTTGCAGGTGCATTACATAAACCAAATGTCATTCTCTTAAATGCAAAAGTACCATAAGGACAAGTGAAGGTAATCTTCTCATGATCCTCAGGTGCTATGGCTATCTGATTATACCTAGAGTATCCATCTAGAAAGCAATAAAAATCATATCATGCAAGCCTTTCTAACATTTGATCAATAAATGAGAGGGGAAAATTGTCCTTACATGTAGCTTCATTCAATTTCCTATAGTCTATGCATACTTTCCACCCAGTGACTGTTCTAGTGAGGATCAATTCATTTTTCTCATTAGTGATAACAGTCATCCCCCATTTCTTAGGCACACATTGCACTAGACTTACTCATACACTATCAAAATAGGATAGATAATACATGCGTCCAGTAGCTGTATTACCTCAGCCTTTACTACCTCTTGCATCTTTGGATTTAGACGTCGTTGTGGTTGCAGCAAAGGTTTATATGTGTCCTCCATCAAAATCTTATGCATGCAAACTGATGGACTAATCCCCTTGATGTCCGCTATCTTCCACCCAAATGCTTGTTTGTCCTCAATGGCTTCTTCTCATCGTGTCTGTCAACAATGCAGAAACAATAACAGGTAATGAATTATTAGAGTTTAAATATGCATACTATAGGTGAGTAGGTAGTGGTTTGAGCTCAAGAGTTAGTGGCTCTTCGATTGATGGCTTTGCGGCTTTATTTCCCTTTGCCCAAACTCCCCTAAACATTGCTTGGTGTTTTGTGTAAGGAGGGTTGGCTCGCATTTGAGCAACAATCTAATGTTCTTTTTCCTCCTCTAGCATGTCTCCACCATTAGTTAGGTAGGCTTCCAATTTATCCTTGCATTTATCTTCAAAATACCTTGTCACATAACACATCAACAATGTCAATACTAAAGCACATATGCTCATCGTGTGGGTGTTTCATAACTTTAAAAACATTAAAAGTGACTGATAGCTATTATTTTAAACAATATTTTTCAGTGTAGCGATTCTATACCGCAAGTGCACGGTGTCAAGTTTTAGTATAATGAAATTAGAAGTACGAGTGTCGAACCCACGAGGACTAGGAAATAAGTACCAAACTTCACTAGTTTAACTATATTTAGCCTACGAAAATTGGTTATAACTAATTAACTAATTAAATCAATAATAAATCCAAACAAACGATAAAGAATGAGAATGAAATGAATAGATACAATTATCAAGACTTTCGTTCACCTATGTAATCCCCACAATTCGCCTATTAGTTAAGAATTAATTCAAACAATCTAAGGTGACGAGTTTTCCTAATTCACTTGTTATACCTTGGTCCGACTATAACAAATCTAATACTAACGTAACAATAAGCCACCCTCGTACCCTTATTGAACAATTAATATTGCAAATCGATCTATGAAAACTTCTAGCCTTCGATTTTGGTAAATCTATCGCTATCACACATGTATTTGACTTTATCTCTCGATCTCAGCCTGAAATCCACGACATAAATCACTATATCGAATTCCAATTTTATCTCTCGATCTCAATTGTAATTTATTATTATTCAAGGATGGCCAAACCCTTAAAAGCATGAAGAACAATGATCTATGTACTTAGATAAATAAGAATCAATCAAAAACATTAAATTTAAATCATGGGTTCATAACATAGGATCGTCTTGATAACAAACTTAGTCTAGAAACATATTTAACTCAAATGCAATATCATGTATTTCAACATCAAAAGCATAAGAAAATCAAATAGAATCAAACAAAGTTTAGAAATACGTATAAACTAGCGATGTTGAATCGCGTCGTCGACCGTAGCTCCGTCTCTCGCTTTGTGCTGATGTACTGTACGTGAACTCCAACTCGTTTACTGACGTGCTTCCTCTTCTGTCGTCACTCTTTTCTGTTCTGTGATATTCTTCTGTTAGCATAAATGCCCAGCAAGCCAAATGTTGGCCCGATGGACTTTATGGACCCAAGCCCAATTAGTTAAATCAATAACATTATAAATATAACATTCATCTTTAGGGTTGGGTAAGACCATTCAATACACTTCATCTCATGGAATAGCCGTCACCACACTAGCACTGATGCTGGGCTTGTAGATCTGGTCAGGTTGATTGGACTCGAGGATCACCGCCATCAGATTGATTTTCGCTGTTATCGGTAATCCCTTTTCGTGCATTATATTATGATATTTGCATGTTTATATATGAATCAGGCGCGATCGACCGTCCCCGGGTCAGATCTGTTTATTGTTTTATTTCCGCTGCGTTTGGATCTGGCGCCGGGGTACGGAAACCCAACAGTGGTATCAGAGCCAGGCTGCGCTTTGATTCATATATTCAATAATTAATTTTTTATTAGATTGTTCCCAATCGACGTGTTCGAAATTTTCAGAAATTACGGATCCGGAAAAATATAGAAAATCAATTAAAATCAATTTTTGATTGAAACCCCAATGTTCATCGTTTTGAAATCGTGCCTGGATGTTCATGTTTCTGTACGAGCCCGGCAGCAAGGCACGGCGGAGACTTGGTGGAGAAATCGTTTCTCTGTCAACGTGCGCGGCTTGCTCAGACCGGACGTCAACCTCTGGCCGCTGGAATCGCGACCAGGCTGTGAACGATGAGGGAATGGGATCGTCCTCTTGGCTAGGCGCGCCAAGAAATCGCCGCTCATCCTGTTGCAAACGTTGCAGCAGAAGGCGTCGCCAATCTTGAAGCTGCTGCGCTCATCCTGTTGCAAACGGTTGCAGCAGAAGGCGGCGGCACATGTTACACGAAGATCTCCAGGCGGCTCTAGGGTAAGCAAAACCCTAACCCTAATTTCAATTTTGGGAAGATGAACATTGTAATTTTCGTCTTAAAAAAAAAAATTATTTTGTTAAATCCGAAAATTAGATAATTTTGGAGTTGAAAATTGCATTTTTAATTTTGGATCCAAATTGTTTGGAGTCCATAAATTAATTTTGGGTCATTTTAGATGTTTTATCCGGATATTAATTTTTGAATTAATAAATCATAAACTTAATTAATTAAAAATATAATTTTTAATTATTAAGTGTAAAATGGAGATTTTACAATTAGTTGAAAATTTAATTAATTGGAAATTGAATGGAAATGTTTCATTTAATTTGTTAATTTTATTTTTGGCTAATATTATGATTTTGAGGTAAAATAGTGATTTTATCAAGTAATTGAAAATTTAATTAATTGAAAATTAAATGAAAATGTTTCATTTAATTTGTTAATTTTATTTTTGATTACCATTATGATTAAGAAGGTAAAATAATGATTTTATCAAGTAAATGAAAATTTAATTAATTAGAAATTACATGAAAATGTTTCATCTAATTTGTTAATTTTATTTTCGATTAATATGATGGTTAAATGGTAAAATAGTGATTTTACCAATTAATTGAAATTTAATTAATTAGAAATTAAATAAAATGGTTTTATTTAATTTGTTAATTTTATTTTCAATTAATGATGCGATTAGTGGGGAACGATAGAATAAATTAATTAATGTGCCCTAATTACATGTGATGTAATTGGTTAGTTTAATGTTTAATTACATATGTTGTGATTGCATGATGGATGATTACGGGCCTTGACCAATGTGTTTAGGTGAATGTTTAGGTTTTTATTGTTTCATTATTATTGTGATTTTGGTTATCGGGCCTGCGAGCCCGCTCTCTCTATGTTCTGATGTATCCCACCCCGGATTTGTATCCATATTCTCTTGTTTGCACGATTTAAATGTAAAATCTTTAGAATTAGTGGGAGATCGAGATTGAAGATGGAGCATCAAGAATCAAGACATGTATAATGGAGGCAAAAATGTAATAGGATTGCATTGCATACCTACATCACCTTAGACAGACTTGTGATCCACGTATGGCTCACGTGGATCAATTAGGAAAAGGCCGTAATCGTCCATATTTATTTTTATTATGCATATGATGTATGATAAATGTTTGTTTGTATGTTTTATTTGTACATATGACTGCATGAATAAAACATAGTTGCATGAATCCGGCAAACAAACAAACAAGTACTGGATGAGATTTGAAAATTGTTAAATCCCTCTTTTGAATATGATTCAAAAAATTTAATATCAAACTGTAAAGGGAGCTCAAAGGAGTTTGTTGTTTCCTGTCTTCCATCAACAGTTAAGCCATGAGACGCTACTTGTGTCAGTTGTCTTGTCTCACCCTCGTGGGGGGCATCTGGCATGGGAAAGCTGTGTGTTTAACTGCCACTTAATTATGGATAGGGTTCTGTTAACCTTTAAGATTACTCACCCTCGTGGGGTCTTATTGGCGGACATTACCATCCGTGGGATGGGTTAGTTTGACGTGAGAGCATAATTGGCCTGCCTCCGTAGGGTTATAGTCAATCACGAGACGAATATCTTGGGGGTTGCATATGATGCAATTGTGAGCTACCTTTAGTATCATGAGGTCGGCTGGACCCTCGCCCGGGGCTATCATGAGCTAGTTGGACTCCAAGCCCACTAAGAAAATACGATTTTCCGTTCATTTGTCATGAGGGTGATGAATTCGAAAAATTTAGTGGGAGCATTCAATAACTAAAGTCCATAGTTTTTGAATTAATTAATAATCAAACGATTTGCATGTATTTTCTGTTTATTCTCAGTATTGTGATTGTCGTGAATCCGATTGCATCAATTCTCGATATAAACAAAGTAACCGCACCAAATTATTCTGATTGACTATTAATGTAAAAATAGTGTTTGCTTCTAAAAGATTGCTATATACCCTTGGTGGGAGTCTCCTGTTGAAGTGTCTCCCGGTTCGTCTCATGAAGAGATTGCCACACTTGAGAAGTGATGGGACGATGATCTCTAGACTATGTGCTATATGATAGCATCAATGTCACAAATGAGTTTCAACACAGATATGAGAAATTCGTTCACATTGCTGATATTTTCCAACACCTACAAATGTTGTTTGGTGAACGGACGCGATTACTGAGACTCGCGATTTCAAAAGAGCTATTTTCATTTCACATGCGAGATGGGGCTTCGGTCTATGAGCATGGTATAAGAAAAATATCTCTTGTTGAGAAATTGGAAAATCTGAATGTGACAAATCCTCATTAACTGGCTATAGATTTGATCTTATAGTCAAAATGTTGGAAACTCATGAGTCATTGATTCAAAAGGAGAAACGAGTTCTTCTTGTTGAATCTTCTACCAATGGTAGGAAGAGTTCAAGGATAAAGAAGAGGAAGAGAAATGGTTCCCAACCTTGAAAGACGAAAAAGGATATAGTAGCAACTAAGAAAGGAGAGGCATCTATGTTTTCACTGCTGGTCACTAGCGCAAAATTGTAAGGAATACATATACTAGAAACGTTCTAGAAATGGTATGTTATATATTAAAATTAAATGTTTCTATTGGTTCTACTTCTTTGGTATATGATGCCAGTTGTGCTCGCATTTTTGCAAAGAGTTGCATGTGATGTGAAGAAGTAGAGAGCCCTAGGAAGGTGAACCTACCTGAGGCTAAGCATTGTAGCAAGAGTTGTTGCAATGGCTGTTTGAAACATTTATTTAATATAAAATCTTGAACTGGTTAGGAACTGGTTTGAGCAATTATTTATTTGTTCTAGATTTAATCATGAACATTGTTCCTATTTTGATAGAGAATGATATTCTTTTAAATATGCGAATGTGATTTGCATTATTTTTAAGAATGCATGTTTTATTGAATCTGGTGAACTTATGAATGATTAGTATGATTATATTCAAAGAATATAAAAAGAATGATAACTTAAATCCAACATATATTTAGCATGTGCTGAATGTCCATTGAATCTGATTCATATGGACGTATGTGGAGCACTAAATGTTAGTGCAAGATGATGTTGAGTTATCTTAAAGAGAATGTGATTATCTCTGAGTAACTCTCTAAAGTTACATATTTGTTGAATATAATTCATACCAATGCAGTGACCAAAACTCCATATACGATATGGATTGAAATATAATCCAAATTTATATTTTGAGATTGTTCTGCTTATGTGAAGCAGCCAGTGGGAGATGAGTTGGATAGTTGATCCATCTTATGTTATGTTGTGGAAATTTATATTATCAATTGCAGGCAAAGAGTTTGTTTCGCAAGTGCAATCTTTCTAGAGAAAATGTTTCTATTAGAAAGGATGACAACATAATATAACTTGAAAGGGTTCAAGAACCACAAACCACTAGAAAAGTGAAAACGGTGAAATTAATTGAGTCAATCATAACCTTTGATTCACACGCACGAAGGAGATTTGAAAATGTTTCAAGAACTCCTGATAAATTGAATTTACTCATAGAAAGTAGTCAAAATGATTTTGACCATGGATGTGATCCTAGAACTTTCAAGGAGACGATGTTGGACATCGTTTTGGGATATTGGCGAGATGCCGTGAAATTTGAAATAGACTCCATGTACTCCAATAAGGTATGGGCCGTAGTAGATCCTCTTTGGGAATTGTTCCCATTGGCTGCATGGATTTACAAGTGAAAGCTTGGAGTGGATGGGAAGGTAGTGACCTTCAAAGCTTGACTGGTGAGAAACGATTATCTCATAGGCAAAGAGTTGTTTATGAGAAAATTTTCATCGGTTATGATGCTATAGTCTATTTAGATTTTATTAGTTATATCTTTATATTATGAATATGAGATATGAGTAATGGATGTGAACACAACATTTCTCAGTGGTGGCATTGAGGTAGAAATGCAGCAACCAAATGTGTTTACAACTTCTTGTAGTGAGAAAAATGTTTTCAAACTCCAGAGGTCCATTTATGGGCCTAAGAAGGCATCTCGAAGTTTGAACTTCCGTTTTCATAACTTCATCAAAGTGTTTGGTTTTGTTAAAATCCGGAAGTGACATGTGTGTGCAAAAGGGTTAGTAGGAGCATAGGTTACATTTGTGATGCTTTAAGTCGATTATATCATGCTCATTGTGAATGGTATTAGATTAATCAATTAAAGCATGATTATCTACTAATTTCTCCATGTAAGATTGAGAGAAGCATCATAAGTGCTTAGCATAAGGATCTATAGGGATAGATCTAAAGGATGCTTGAAATCTCTCAATCTACGTACATAAACACTGTGCTAAAAGGGTTTAATATAGAATAGTCGAAAAATGAGTTACTTCATAATATGTCATAGTATTCATCTCTCGAGTCAATGGGTCTTAAGATTGATGAGGAGAGAGAAAAGATGACATTGGTACCTTATATTTCTACTTTTAATAGCATACTGTATGCTATGGTATGTACTTGGCCTGATGTATGTTCTTAGAGTAATGGGCAGATATCAGACAGATCCCGGTGAAGGTCACTGGAAAACTGTGAAAATAATCCTCATGTTCTTATGAAGAACTTATGATATGTTCATGGTTTTTGGATCTGTAAGTGGAGAAATAAAAGTTGAAGGCAAAGCTGATGCTGGTTTTTAAATTGGATGTAGATCATACCATATCGATGTTCGGATTTTTATTGAAGCTCAATGATGGTGATGTCTCTTGGAAACGTTCCAAGCAAGACACCACATTGGATTCCACCACTGAAGTTGAATACATTGCAGCATACGATGCAGCAAAGAGGCAGTTTGGATAAGAAATTTCATCCAAGAGTTGGGTGTAATTTCTAGTGCAGTTGACACAGTCTCTGTGTACTGTGACAACATTTGAGCTATTATGAATAGCCAAGATCTCATCAGAATCCAAACATATATTGAGAAAATACTATCTAATGAGACAGATGGTAGACGCGACATTATTATCGAGAGAATCGCTTCAACAGAAAAATATAGTGAATCCACTGACAAAGTATTTACAATGATTGGTGTCTGTTAGACATCTTGGGAAGATAGTCTTAAGACACATGAGTAGTTGGCTTTGGGAAAGTGAAAGATATTGTTGTCATACATGATTAAGTAAATCAATAGTTGATTGATTGTACCTGTAATCTTATTATGACAAATCTTTGTTTGAATATTAATATATATGGCACTTCTTCATCTGTTTACCCATGCATCTTGATGCATTGATGAAGTCCTTGAGATTGCTATAGTCCATAGAATGTGGTTACGCATATGATGGTGACCATGAAATACATTCTCGACTGCGATTTCTAAATGTTCCTGGTCGATGAGCATTCGAGAATGGGATATCGATATATGCTCGTTAGAGACTGGTATTCATGATGTGTCTAGTGTAGTGCGCCGCGTTTCATCGGCGTTGGCTTGGAGAAGTCAGCACACATGAATAGGTGCTCATTAGGAATGAGTTCACTGAACGACCCTACTCGGAATTCTATAAGTGGTTACCATTTGTCGAGTATAGAATTCCTAGTCATAGTTGTGCACCATTACTCCTCATGACCCGAGGCGTCATTGAGGTCTTGATAGATAGCTGTGTACTTTGATTTAATGACTGATCACATGCGGGTCATAAAGTCATTCTTTTGGGTATTCAGTTATGCTGTCAGAGGCCTATGATTGTCGTTGAGGATTCACCACTGGTCTTGATGAACTAGGATGTCCTATGTGTTTTTCTATATATGATTCGAGGAATCTCTCTTGTGAAAAATGGGTTTTTCATATACGCACACAAGGAATCATATAATGTGAAACAAATACATAGTTATTGAAATCATAAGGGGCCTCGACCAACCAATGCCCTTGATTCAATCGGGACATATTGAGTGAAAGGAATGTACTGCACGCTAACTATGGCTGACAGGTTCTCGTACGTTGCTAGTCATTTGTATCTAGGTCTTCGTGAAGCGCAGATGCTAGGCGCTACCCATGATTGGTAGGTTGTTGCTGGAATTATATTTCGGTAATTGTCTATTAAAGGAGTTTAATTGACAATGAGGCATTTAGGGTAAGCCCAAAGAAGTTGCTTGACTTCTAAAATCACAAAGGTTGTGATCCTACTGCTATGATACACTTGAGCCTCATTGGGTCACAATCAACCGGCCGCCGATCTATTGATGAGAATTGAGACTTAAATGTTAAGTGCTCAAATTGAGTGATTTAGAAAAGATGAATTTAATTTTTGAAAGCTCCTCCCTTTAGTGGAGTTTCTATATTTGAAAATGTTTCATTTATAGAAAGTTCTAAAATTAAAACGTTTGATATATTTATGTCTCATAATTATGTACATTAGTAGTACATCAAGTTATTCAATTGGATTGAGTTACTTGAATTATTTTTGGAGTTTTGTGTTGGCTTTTGGGCAAGTGGGAGATTGTTAGCATAAATGCCCAGCAAGCCAAATGTTGGCCCGATGGACTTTATGGACCCAAGCCCAATTAGTTAAATCAATAACACTATAAATATAACATTCATCTTTAGGGTTGGGTAAGACCATTCAATACACTTCATCTCATGGAATAGCCGTCACCACACTAGCACTGGTGCTGGGCTTGTAGATCTGGTCAGGTTGATTGGACTCGAGGATCACAGTCATCAGATTGATTTCGCTGTTATCGGTAATCCCTTTTCGTGCATTATATTATGATATTTGCATGTTTATATATGAATCAGGCGCGATCGACCGTCCCCGGGTCAGATCTGTTTATTGTTTTATTTCCGCTGCGTTTGGATCTGGCGCCGGGGTACGGAAACCCAACATATTCTTCGTTCAAGCCTCTCGCGTCACTCGTCCTCTCTTTCTCTTCTGATATCTACTCACTTCCTTTCTTCCCCTCTCTGTTTTTCCGTATATCTTCTTCTGTATTACGTTGCTTCTCGTTCAATGTTCAGACGTGAATTTTCCTTTGTTGTGCTGTACTACTGTACATGTATTGATCTTCACCTCCTTGCTGTCAATTATTTACGTGAATTCCGTCTCTCCTCCGCCTCTCTGCACGTTTATGATTTCCTACAAAATCAGATTCATTATCACTGTATACATAGAACATGTGCACAACTTCAATAAAATCATGTGTTCATTCACAGACAACAACATCAAGTTATTATCAATACGAACATCTATCAATAACATATATCATTCGTCGTCCATGCATCGAAATATCGTTGTTACCACAAAATCAATCAGCGGTATGCTTATTAAATAAGTTATCGGCTTATCGTACTCCTCAACAATACCACCATCGATGTGTATGTCCATGGCAACATTGTTATTTCTCAATATCATGTTTCCTCGTATTCCATACGATCCTGCAACCACGATGGTTAGCAATAACACAAATTCCATTACCTCATATCATACTATTCACATAAATGTATAAATGCCATGTCACACAGACACAAAACAACAATCATGCGTAAATTATGTGCTATTCATGTCTATCAACACATCCCTAGGCCCTTAACAGCCTAAAGAGCAAACCACTACTCTGATACCACTAATGTAAGGACCCCACATCCTAATCTCATTATTAGTGCATTTATCATCGTCATTAGTGCATACATTTATATCATTAAGAAATTCTCATTACATGTTCCTCAACTCAAATACAATTCACATACGTATACGCTTTATAATGCACTAATCATATTCTCAATTCATCATGCAATCTTACTCTCAAATAAATTGCATGCAACATACGAATAAATAGAGAAATCTCAAGACATTTATACAACCATATACACGTATCAAGATGCTCACATGCGAGTATTTAACAAACGAGTGTATATCTATTTGTATAAAAGATATTACTCTATACCGAAACTGGTACCTTGCTCCCATGAACATCCGCATCCACCTGTTCAACTCATTTCTCGAATCAATGTTGTACCTATTCTGCCTTTTTCAACAGAAACAACCCACATGAGTGTGAGCATACCAATAACATAATCTCAATACAATCAAATATACAATTAATAATTTTACAGAATATAATACTTTAATTTAATGAATACTCCCTGAGTGTACCATAACCATATGAGATCTTGTTAGGATAGAGGTAGTGTTTAGAGGGGGGTTGAATAAACACTAGATTCAATTTCGATTTTTCTCGGGTTAACTGCAGACTGTTAAGTACTACAGTAGCTTCTCAATATAAGGCAAGTCAGCAGACACTGATTATAGTGCGGAAGACGTCTGCTGGACTTGTGAGGAGTACAGCTGAATAGTAAATAAGTAATAAGTAAAGAACACAAGTGTTGTTTCTGGAAGTTCGAAGCACAACGCTTCTACGTCTCCCCTTCTTCCTTTGCAGGAAGGATTCACTAGAAGACTTGGTTTACACTTTACAGTATACAACCTTCTTAGGCACTCACACAACTTGGCCTAAACTCCTAGCAATCACAACTTCTTAATTTGATTACAAAAGTTTCTATGACACTCTTTACAAAATAAACTTTTAGCTTCGAGTGTTCTTGAGCAGCAGACTTCAGTTGGAAATACTTTGTCACAGATTCAGTTGCACTGCTTGTCTGCTCTTTTGCTGAACTTTTAGAATATCAGTAATTTGATTTTCTGTTTACGATGAAGTGTTTCTCTTTGTTTGAATAAATCGCTCAGCTAACCTCTTCATTCTTTGCTTGGACGTATTTATAGAATCAGAGGTCCAATGGTGGCTTTTCTGTATTAGGAAGATATCAGCTTTCCAAATTCAGATTGTCTTCTTTCCTATTTTGTTAAGCAACGGCTCTTTTATTCCGACGGTAATGGTGGCGGAGATATAGCATTGTGCGCCGCTCTGTTGAACCTTTGTCAGAGAATGTTTGTACTTCTTTTGTCTCGTTGCTTTGTGCTCTTACTGGATGTTTAGACTTCTGCTGGTCTTCTTTGTTCAACTGGTCGTTCATCCTCTTGTGACCAGTAGATGTCTTTGTTAAGTGTGAGACTATCTGGTTGATGGTTGTCCAGTAGATGTCCATCCAGTTTATGTTTATCCGGTTGATGTCTGTCCAGTTGGTAGCCATCCAGTTGATGTCTGTCAGGTTGATGTCTGTCCAGTTGGTAGCCATCGGTAGGTCTTCAACACCCGATAGGTCTTTGATATCCGGTAGGTGTTTGTATCCAGTTGATGTCCATCCGGTAGATCTTTGTCACCCGGTAGGTCTTCGTCATCCGGTTGGTCTTTATCATCCGGTTGGTCTTTATCACCCGGTAGGTCTTCAACCAGTTGGTGTTTGTCATCCGGTTGATCTTTATCACCCGGTAAGTCTTCAACACCCGATAGGTGTACATCCAGTTGGTGTTTGTCATCCGGTTGGTCTTTAACCAGTTGGTGTTTGTCATCCGGTTGGTCTTTACCCGGTAGATGTCTTCATCCAGTAGGTGTTTGTAATCACCAAACTTAGAAATCGTTTCCCAACAATTTCCCCCTTTTTGGTGATGACAAAACTAAGCAATAACGATTTCATACTCGAATAATTTAGGCGGTGAATCCTGAAAAGACTTGAAGACATAATGGAAAGGAAATTTTCATTTGTTATAAAGATAAGCATATTACAAGTTGTAATCAAACTGGACAATTGAGAGAGATTCATCTTCATTTAAGATGAATTCTGATAACTGGATTCAACTTAAGACAAATCTATTTCTACAAAATATAGCTAATACATGACAAATTTTAAACAAACAGTGTAGACCGGAGAGCTTCGATCCACTTAGTTGTGGGGAGGAAGAGCTTCGATCCACCTTGTTTCAGAGTCCACCTTGTTTCAGAGAGGAAGAGCTTCGATCGGGGAGATATTCAAATGTATATTCACCAGGCCTCCATGGTTTCTGGATTCACCCATGAGAATATTCTATCTCTGTTTTCCCCCTTTTTGTCATCAGCACCAAGATAACTCCTGATTAAGGTTCCTGACTGATGATGAGCATCAGAGCAGGATCCAAACGCTGAAGCTTAACGGAGCTGGGTTAGATAAGTAATCAACCCATGAGGGGTTGATTTAGATAAGTAATAAACCCATGAAAATAAACAGTTGCAAAGAGGAAACCAAGGAATTTTCAAGGAATTGAAAATAATCATGATGAGTGAATGTGTGGTATAAACAAAAAATAAGCCTCTATTTATAGAAGAATTTCATTAAGTGTGAACACAATAATGATGTTACGATAAACATAGAAAAAGTCAAATGAAAACAGTAAAAAGATAATATTAATTAATAAGGGGTCAGAAAACGATACTATTTCCTCCCTAACCAATGTCGGGAATAGTCGCGCTTTTTGGTAGACGGTTGGTGCAGACTTCGAGATCTTGGCTGGGAAGATGGTCTGGACTGATTGGATGCTCCAGCTGCAGTGGATGAACGATTTGCTGGACTCGGGTCTCGTTGAGACTGAGGAGCAGGTCTGCTGGACTCAGGCAGTCTTCTAATAATTTGAGGGGCAGCAGGCAGGCTGTTGCATAAATCTTGAATTTGGGAAGCAAATGCTGCCTGCATGTTCGCCAGTTGATCTGAGATGACTTTCTTGGCGTCTTCGATCCGATCTCCAAGAGCCAGGGAGGTGGCAGCCTGAAGTGATTCATTGTGTTGATTCATCTGAAGATGAGCCTGCCCTATCCGAGAGAATGTGTTCGCAAAGGCATCCGCAACAAAAGTCTGAAGTCTGGTGACAGTATGTTAGGCTGTTTAAGTCCCTATACACGTGCTGGAACTGAGTATCAGTGTGCTGCTGATGGCTACCAAGAATAAGAGTCGCAGTGCGCTCTTCCTGTTTGAGCTTATTTACATCACTGGCTAGTGCAGAGATCGCGTTGGACAGAGTTACTAGCTGATCAGCAATGTTGGGTGGCCCTTCCAGAGGGATGGAGGTTTGGAAGTCAAAGAATTCCTCCGAAGGGTCTTGAGCCATCGATTGATCCAGAGTATCTATGTGAGGTTCAGCAGCAGTAGTGAGAACTCCGGGATGATCCGTAATAGCTGCAGTGGTGAGTATAACAGCGGCTTCAACAAGTGGTGCAGTAGTTGCGTCTGTGGCAATAACAGCCATGCGATCAGTGGCTTGGTCCATCGCAGCTGCAGACGACTGGGTGTGATCATTAGAATGTGAGGACTCACTGGGTTCATGATTAACAGAAGAAATGGTAACTTGATGAACCACAGTTTGAATCACTGTGTCCACATTTTCATGATCACAAATCATCAGTTGAAGTTGTTGATCATTTGTAAGGCTGGGAGCAGAGGAGAGGGGTTGAGCAGTGGGAGAGGTGATCTCTATGGTTGGAGGAGTTGTCTCCAAGGCAGTTGAAGCTATCCCCATATCAGTGGTAGCTATCTCCAAATCAGTAGTAGCTGTCTGTAAATTAGTCGGATCGGGGCTTGCAACAGTCACAGTTGTAGAGCACGAGTGAAGACCAGTTGATATGCGAAGATCATGAAGAGCTTGCTCGGCCATTTCCAGTTTTGGTCCAAGAGCATTTAGAACTGCTCTATCATGATTCGCTGTGCCTGAATCACCGTTGAATTGCTGAAGACGGGATTCAACAAGGGCTTGAAGTTCTCCCACATAGTTCATTAGACGGAAAAGATCCCTCATCTTTAGACTCTTCTCAGTGTCCGCGACTTGAAGATAAGCCAAAATTTGGTTCTCATCTTCCCGTGCTTGATCTAGGATTTGAGTGAAGTCATTAAAACGAATTTTCACCCGTGCCTTCACCCATCGATCGAAAAGTTCGAGCTGTGGCTGCAGCTTGGCTTCCACTGTATCCATGACCATCTGTATCTCATAGGCAACAGGTGTGGTCACTGGAGCCATACGAGTTTTTCCTTTTCCAGCGGGGTTGGTCTTTGGATGACAGTAGGGACACAGGGACTTGGGCGTCCGAAAACTAATAGTGCCAGGGCTTGCATAGAGCTCACCAGTGTGGAGGATTTGTCAGTTGGAGCCACTGATGTAGCAAGTACCATGGCTAATGAAGCAGGTGTTGCAGTTGGTTCCTCGGGGGGAGGATTTTCAGGACTGGGTTCTCTGCGAGGGATGTCTGCCGGGGGACCTGCAGAGGAGACGGTATCGGAAGCAGCAATGACTGTCGGACGAAGAGTAGGAGGAGCCCTTTTTCTGGTTCTGGGCTTCTTAGGAGGAGGAGGGGGAGGAGATGACTCAGCGGATTCAGATATGGTTTGTTCAGAATCACTTATAACTTGAGTCGATCGACACCTCGTCAAACCAACCTCTCTGCCACTCCGCTGTCTGTGAATCTGAAGATAATTCGCAGTGATTAGTCTGCCTGGATGAAGATCGGAGGAAGCCCCTGCCTTAATGCTTTTGCTTTCAAAAATGCTACTGAGAGGTAGGGCAAAGCCAGATTGACCCTTGCCTGAAGTGATGAGGCCAGTGAAGATCTGGAACAAAACTATTGACCAGTTGATTTCCAGTCCTTTGAAGATGGCGCTCATGACGTCAAACTTCTCAGGAGTGATGATGTCAAAAGAGCCAGCTTTGCACAGCAGCCCCTTAGAAATAACATCGGCCAGTTGCCGGAAATGACTCTTCATCAGCACCTTCTTAAATGGAGGACGTCGGAGACGTTCATTTGAGTCGGAGAAGGTGATTCGCATTTCTTCACTGACATCCACTGGAACGGTGGAAAAATCTGTAAGTCCAGTGGCAGGAAGACAAAGGTGTGTGCTGAACTCCTGTTGAGTGATGGTAATGGGTTGTCCAGAAACAGAGGCCATCACAGAATCATGTTCAACTTTGGATGTGGCGAAGAATTCATGTAAGGTGGCTTTGTAGAAGGTCGGAGCCTAGCTGAGAATCACTAAAAGTCCCGATGTATCCAATTTTTGAAAAACTTCCTTAGTTTCGTCATCAGAGGATGTGGAGATGGAGTGGAAATCCACATGAATAGCATTAGTGATGAAACTTGGCTGAGTGTTCTTCGACATTTCTGATGAATATGCGGAGAAAGCAGCAACAATCCTGTTGAATAAAATTTTCTGGAAAGAAAGTTAATCGCAGTAAAATTTTTGGAGAGATAAAGAGTAATAGCCAAAGTAATGGCGGTTAAAGATAGAAGTATATGTAACGTCGTACTGTAGATGAGCGGACACATGGGTACGTGGCGATCATCTAACGATTTAAAGATTTTTTAAAAAAATAATTAAAAGGACAGGATTTGGGCGGGATTCAAATGATTTATTTTATAACAAGAAAATGAATTTGAATTCCGACGTTCCAGTAGGTTAATAGGTATCGAAGGTTATTTTAGTCAAAGCATACTTGGCAAAGTCTGCTGGTATGTAGGGTTCGACTGGTAAGAAACATCTACTCGTATGTAGAGTCCTACCGGTACGTATACACCTACTGCAGCAGACCATTGTATTACCAGCTGAGCTTAAATAACCAAGATAAAATTTAGCTAAAATTCCCCCTTAATTTATGCGACTAAACTAAGTAATTCCCCCTGAATTCATTACCCGAAAGATAATCAAGAATTGATTTCAATTAAACCAAGAATATTTCGAAAGTAGGAAAACTTAGCGTCCGGTAGGGGTTTACTGAAAATGTCTGCTGCCTGTTGTTCGGTAGAAATATACTCCAGCCGAATCTCTTTCTTCATAACATGATCTCTGATAAAATGATGACGGATGTCAATGTGTTTAGTGCGAGTATGAAGAACTGGGTTGTATGTAATGGCTATTGCAGATGTGTTATCACAGAATATAGGTGCCTCCGTGGATTCAATTCCATAATCTCTCAGTTGTTGCGGAATCCAGAGCAGTTGAGCACAACAGCTTCCAGCAGCAAGGTATTCTGCTTCTGCAGTAGAAGTTGATATGGATGTCTGCTTCCTGCAACCCCATGATATCAATCGATCACCAAGAACTGACAATATCCACTGGTGCTTTTTCTGTCAATTTTGCATCCAGCATAGTCAGCATCTGAATATCCAATAAGGTTAAAAGTTGAGTCTCTTGGATACCATAGACCGACATTCTCAGTGCCTTTCAGATATTTGAGGATTCTTTTGACAGCAGTGAAGTGCGACTGCTTAGGATTTGCTTGAAACCGGGCGCACATACAAACTGCGAACATAATGTCTGGTCGCTGGCTGTTAAGTACAGCAATGGTCCAATAATGCTTCGATACATTGTAACTTCGACTGGTATTCCTGAATTGTCCAAGTCGAGTTTGGCAGATGAACTCATTGGAGTAGAGGCAGCTGAGCTGGTACTCATTCCATATTTCTTCAGCAGTTCTTTAGTATATTTGGACTGATTTATCAGAATTCCTTCACTGGATTGCTTGACTTGCAATCCTAGGAAAAATGATAATTCTCCCATCATGCTCATCTCAAATTGATCCTGCATAATTTTAGAAAATCTTTCGCACAATTTTGAGTTAGTACTACCGAAAATAATATCATCAACATATATTTGCTCAGTTAAATATTTTGATAGAGTTTCATACCAAGCACGGGGAGCTTGCTTCAGACCATACAAGGCTTTATTAAGACGAAATACATAAGATGGCTACTGATGGCTTTCAAATCCAGGAGGTTGTTCAACGTAAACTTCTTCCTGGAGTTTGCCGTTAAGAAACGCACTCTTAACATCTATCTGATAGACTTTAAAGTCTTTAAAAGCAGCAAATGCAATAAATATGCGAATTGCTTCTAGTCGAGCTACAGGGGCAAAGGTTTCATCAAAATCAATGCCTCATTCTTGTCTGTAGCCCTGTGTGACTAATCTTGCTTTATTTCTGATTACTGTTCCATTTTCATCTAATTTATTCCTAAATACCCATTTGGTGCCAATTATAGTGTGATGATGTGGTCGTGGTACTAAATACCATACTTTGTTTTGCTCAAACTGATTTAGTTCTTCTTGCATAGCGTCTACCCAGCTTGGGTCTAACATAGCATCATCAATCTTCTTAGGTTCTAAGTGAGATATGAATGCAACATGAAGGAATTCATATATTAATTGTCCTCTGGTGCGTAGAGGAGCAACAGGGTTACCTATGACCTGCTCGGGAGGATGATCCTTCATCCACCGGAGCGGAGGTCCAAGAGGGTTGACCTCTTCATTTGACTGGATATGAGTGGGTATTTCAGGAGTTCCGATTGTTGCATCTTTTTCATTTGCTTCATCAACTGCAGCAGAAGTATGTGCAATAGTGTCATTGTCAGCTGGATGCGGTGCTTGTTGACCAGCAGACTCCTCTGTTTGGGCTTCAGGAACTTCTGGTTCTAAGGAGCAGTCAGTCCTGCTTCTGTAATTTATCTCATCATCAACATTTTCATCAATGTAAGTGCTTTCGAGCCGATTACTCAAGTTGTTGATTTGCAGATTAGATATCGTACAGTCAGTAGGTTCATCAAATTTTACATGCACTGATTCTTCTACAGTAAGAGTTCTATTAATAAATACTCTGAAGGCTATACTAACTGTAGAATAACCAAGAAATATTCCAGCATCAGATTTGGCATCAAAAGCGGTGAGATGAGTCTTTCCATTGTTGTGAATAAAACATTTGCAACCAAACACATGGAAATAAGAAATATTTGGCTTACTGCCATTCCAGATCTCATAAGGGGTTTTATTTGTTCGCTTATTAATCATTGATCTGTTCTGCGTATAACAAGCTGTGTTGACAGCTTCTGCCCAAAATCTCTGCGATATGTCTGATTCCGCAAGCATAGTTCGCGCAGCTTTTTTCAAAGTGCGGTTCCTACGCTCAGCAACTCCGTTTTGTTGAGGAGTTCTTGCAGCAGAGTATTCGTGTTTAATACCAAGGTCATCTCGAGTGACTGATTGGTAAACTCAATACCTTTATCACTACGAATTCTATCTATCCCACACGATTTCTCATTTTGGAGTCTTTTCAGTAGTTTGATCAGCTTTGGAGTAGCCTGATCTTTGCCACTTAGGAACAGGACCCACGTAAAACGAGTGTAATCGTCTATTAACACTAGGGTATACTTCATTCCCCCTAGACTTGTTACTGGTATAGGACCACATAGATCCATATGCAGCAACTCTAGGCGCCGAGAAGAAGATTTACTCCCTTTGTTCTTAAAGGAGGATCTGATTTGCTTACCAAGTTGGCATGCTGCACATATCTTGTCTTTTGAGAACTCAATTTGGGGCAGTCCAATGACTAGATCAAGTTTACGCAGACTGGCAATAGTTTTAAAATTTAAGTGACTCAATCGTTTATGCCAAAGCCAATTTTTGGAAGAATTCAGGGCAGCAAAGCAGGTAGAGGAGGTAGGCTGATTAAGATTCCAATCAATTTTATATGTATTATCATGCCTTCTTCCTACAAGTAATATACTGCCATCAGTAGATTTGATTGTGCATGAGTGCTGGTTGAACTCTACAGAATGACCATTGTCACAGAGTTGACTTATACTAATCAAGTTATAGCATAGATTTTCAACTAACAGAATATCTTTAATAATAATGTTACCGTAGATACGGTTCTACCTTTCGCGTTGTCTCCAAAAGTTATTCTAAGTCCGGCGGAGTCCACCAGTTCAGACAATAAGCTCGCATTTCATGTCATATGTCTAGATCCGCTGTCCAGAAACCATTCTGAGCTCCGAACTTGATGCATTCTAGTTTCCTGCAATTAAAGCGATAACATGATTGGTACCAATCCTACTTGGGTCCGGGTAGGATTAGTCCTTTCGGGACCCACACTTGTATAACCCTGAATTGTTTGGGTTTGTGTGTGTCCTGAAATGTGTGTGCATTAACTGAAGAAGTTATTCTTGGGTGACACATGTGATGAGTGTATGCGTGTTGTTTAGGTTTTTGGTTTCTGTTAGGAAGCATGTATCTCTTTGGACAGGCATACAATTATGATACCAGTTAGGTTTTACCTCTCGAGTGGCCTGACCAGTGGGTTTATGTTTATTTCTAAACATTTGCCCCTGTCGAGCTTTCTCTTTTGGCTCCACATAACCAATACATTTGTGTGATGCCCGTTCTTTGAAGAGTATTGGTTCAACAGATTCCTTAACCAACTCACTTGGTTCATATACTGTGCTTGATTTAACAAAATTCATTGTTTGAATCTTGTTTCTTTCTAGACACACTTGAGATTTGATGCCGAATGAATTACTATCATTGTTAGAGTAGCCTATACCGGTAAGATCACCAGCAAGTCTTATCGACTCAAGCATTTCATCCTTTTTGGCAGTAGATGCATTCCATGTGTGAACCAGCTTACTGAGTTTCTGGTGTGCACATGTTGCTTCATCCCTTTCTTTCTCGAGCTGACTTACTTTATCCCTCAAGCTTTTCAACTCAGTGGATTGTTCACAATCACATTCGTTGTTCTGCTGCTTTGTTGGGACTTGTTCAGTCTTGTAGTTATCGAAGGATTCGTACAACATCTGATACTCATTTATCATGTCCTGTAATGCATTTGTGAGCTCAATATGTGTAAATTCAGAAAGATTAGGATAATTTACCTCACAGTCGTCGTTGGCCATTAGACAATGAACTTCTTCATCTTCACTGTCACTGGATGAGCTGGAAGAAGTTTCTGATTCTGAGTCAGCCCATTTGTTCTTGTTTTCTTCCGCCACCAGTACTTTCTGTTCTCTGTCTCTTCTGGATGATCTTCTATTCTCTTTAAACTTTCTATATTCTTTTGGTCCTTTCTTTTGATCATCCTTCTTCGGTTTAGGACAGTCAGCAATAAAATGTCCTGGTTTGAAACAGTTAAAGCATACACGTTCATCTTCATCTGATCTATTTTTGAAGCTTTGTCTTCTTGGGTAGGATTGATAAGTCTTTTGACTTTTCTTCATAAACTTTCCAAATTTCTTGACAAATAGCACCATTGCATCGTTGCATATTTTTTCAGGAGTCATCTCTGTTGTGACAGGAGGAGCTTCAGATGCAGTAAGAGCTTTGATTGGTTGACTGGTGCTGGGTTCATCTTCAATCCGAATACCTAGTTCGAACTCATAAGCTTTTAAGTCAGCAAATAAGTCGTGTAGGTCTATCTTGTTTAGATCTTTTGATTCTCTCATGGCAATCGTCTTTACATCCCATTCTCTTGGGAGACCTCTCATGACTTTTAGAGTGACTTCCCTGTTGGATAGATCTTTACCAAGGCTATTGAGTTCATTTATGATGCCAGTTACTCTCTCATCGTATTCGCTTAGAGTTTCTCCGGACATCATTTTGATGTTTTCAAACTTCTGTAATGCAACAGTGAGCTTGTTTTCCTTGGTTTGATCATTTCATTCACACATCTGAGCAATCTTTTTCCAGATGTCCTTTGCAGTGGGACACATCTTGATCTTCTTGAACATATTTTTGTCCAGAGTTTTGAACAGTATGTCTTTTGCCACGTTGTCCAGATTTGCCTTTTTCTTTTCTTCATTTGTCCAGAAGGATCTATCATTTTCAACCATCTGAAGTTCACCACCAGAGATAGCAGTTGTTGTATTGACTTTCATGATCTTCATTGGTCCATGACGAACCACATATCATCATCTTGGGCACTTACAGGTGCTTGCATACGAATTCTCCAATCGTCATATTCATCCTTCTTGAACATTGGAGTCTTGCTGAATGAGGCCATCAGTTTTTGGTAATCTCTCAAGATTGAGAAGACCTAAGCTCTGATACCACTTGTTAGGATCGAGGTAGTGTTTAGAGTGGGGGGTGTTGAATAAACACTAGATTCAATTTTGATTTTTCTCGGGTTAACTGCAGACTGTTAAGTACTACAGTAGCTTCTCAATATAAGGCAAGTCAGCAGACACTGATTATAGTGCGGAAGACGTCTGCTGGACTTGTGAGGAGTAAAACTGAATAGTAAATAAGTAATAAGTAAAGAGCACAAGTGTTGTTTCTGGAAGTTCGAAGCACAACGCTTCTACATCCCCCCTTCTTCCTTTGCAGGAAGGATTCACTAGAAGACTTGGTTTACACTTTACAGTATACAACCTTCTTAGGCACTCACACAACTTGGCCTAAACTCCTAGCAATCACACTTCTTAATTTGATTACAAAAGTTTCTATGACACTCTTTACAAAATAAAATTTTAGCTTCGAGTGTTCTTGAGCAGCAGACTTCAGTTGGAAATACTCTGTCACAGATTCAGTTGCACTGCTTGTCTGCTCTTTTGCTGAACTTTTAGAATATCAGTAATTTGATTTTCTGTTTACGATGAAGTGTTTCTCTTTGTTTGAATAAATCGCTCAGCTAACCTCTTCATTCTTTGCTTGGACGTATTTATAGAATCAGAGGTCCAATGGTAGCTTTTCTGTATTAGGAAGAGATCAGCTTTCCAAATTCAGATTGTCTTATTTCCTATTTTGTTAAGCAACGACTCTTTTATTCTGACGGTAATGGTGGCGGAGATATAGCATTGTGCGCCGCTCTGTTGTACCTTTGTCAGAGAATGTTTGTACTTCTTTTGTCTCGTTGCTTTGTGCTCTTACTGGATGTTTAGACTTCTGCTGGTCTTCTTTGTTCAACTGGTCGTTCAACCTCTTGTGACCAGTAGATGTCTTTGTTAAGTGTGAGACTATCCGGTTGATGGTTGTCCAGTAGATGTCCATCCAGTTTATGTTTATCCGGTTGATGTCTGTCAAGTTGGTAGCCATCCAGTTGATGTTTGTCCGATTGATGTCTGTCCAGTTGGTAGCCATCCGATAGGTCTTCAACACCCGATAGGTCTTTGATATCCGGTAGGTGTTTGTATCCAGTTGATGTCCATCCGGTAGATCTTTGTCACCCGGTAGGTCTTCGTCATCCGGTTGGTCTTTATCATCAGGTTGGTCTTTATCACCTGGTAGGTCTTCAACCAGTTGGTGTTTGTCATCCGGTTGATCTTTATCACCCGGTAAGTCTTCAACACCCGGTAGGTGTACATCCAGTTGGTGTTTGTCATCCGGTTGGTCTTTAACCAGATGGTGTTTGTCATCCGGTTGGTCTTTACCCGGTAGATGTCTTCATCCAGTAGGTGTTCGTAATCACCAAAACTTAGAAATTGTTTCCCAACAAATCTTTTACGTTGTTCATGTTCTCACAATATCCAAAATCATTAATTACAATATGATATCAAGACATTATTCTTAAATCATTTCATTTGAAATCGATACATAAATATCGACTTCAGCCCGTGATGTTTCGTGTCCGACGTCAACCCGTGAACGTCCAATGTCAACCCATGACATTCCAATAATCCGAAGTCAAACCGTGAACTCCCAATGTCAACACGTGACATTTCAATAATCCAGTGTCAACCCGCGAACGTCCAATGTCAATACATTTCAATAAATCGCAAGTATCATCATGGTTTAATTACTAAACGTAAACATAATACGTGTCTATTACTCGTACGTAAACACGTACTCAATCAATACAACAATAATATTATACGTTAAATGTAACAATAATATAATTACATATGCTCGTACGTCACACATACCTTAAAGTTGACAACATGATTTAGACGTCATTGACAATCGGAGGCTTGTACAGTATCTATATTGAATATCAATTCAACATTAATATCTCAACAATAACCCTCACAACTATACCATATTTATTATACAATTCGACATGCTTCCTATCATAAACAGTTGATAAGTGTCATTTTTGCACTTATATTTATATATTTTCTCGTTATATTTTATAGTGATTCTTGGATGATATTGCTCATTATTAGTATTATTTACATGTTTCAGAAATTTACGTATAAGTACAAGAATATGAAGAAAAAGATCCCAGTTAAACGATGAAAAGGGTTGAAATCCCTACACTATCACACGACTCTCCCTCCACTATCACACGCCTCTCCCCTCACTGAATTCCCATCCTGATGTATGTCCCCTTTCCTTCACTCACGTTTTTTACCCATCACCAACTATCATCCTTCTAAACCTATGATTTTGGAACAACTCCAACAAGACGATTAAAGTGACGATCGAGAAGGAAGCAAGAGAAGAAGCGAGGATCTACAACCGGAATCGACACTGGGAGTTTATTCTTACTTTTAAACTTTAGTTTAGTTTTGTTTGATTATATCATGCTTGGATTGTTGCAAGACATGTTTGAGTATTGGTATTTATTTATGAGTATGAACTATGTTTATTTATCGAGGCTAGACAAACCTTTGTTTTGAACCTACGATTTGATGATTAGTTATTTGACTGAATTCTTATAGTTCTTTACGTATGTTGTATGTTCTTCATGCTTTTAGAGGATTGATCACCTTTGAATGATGTTAGTATAATAATTGAGATCGAGAGATAATTTTATGATACGGAATTAATAACTCATACCATGGATTTCAGACCAAGATCGAGAAATGACGTCAAATACATGCGTGATAGCAATAGATATCTAGTAATTGAAAGCTAGAAGTTTTCATGGATCTTATACAATATTGAGTTGTTAAATAAGTAAACGAGAGTGACTTACTGCAATTTGATATTATGTTTAATATAACTCGAGAGAGTATATTAGATAAATTTGGAGAACTCGTCACCTTAGAAATATTTGGATATTCGATCGAGAATTGTAGGGGATTGCATTGGTGAGCCAAAGTCTCGATAATCTTCTTTTGTGGATTTTTCTCGTTTTCTTTTATTAACTTGGATGGATTAGTAGTTAATTTTAATTAATTAGTCGTTTACTTATTTAATTAATTTTTGTAGGTTAATATAGTTAAAAGTGTCTTATTTGGTACTTATTTGTTAGTCCCTGTGGGTTCGACAATCCGTATTCTTCCTATCTATACTAAAACTTGACACGGTGCACTTGCGTTATAATCGTGCTGCTTTGATATTTTATTGTTTAAATAAATCACGATCAACAGTCATGATTTATTGTACTCCGTACACTACTCAATTCATCCATTTTAACCTCATTTCATTTGAGTTATCAATTACATAAGGTTCTTCATGTAAGACCTTAATTCACGGGGCAAGATCTCCTTAGAATATCCTAAATATCATAAAAACGATCATAAAAAGCCACACTTCGAAAATCCTGAAAAATTACAAATTTTTGAAAATTCAGCATCCGCGATCGATTGCCGAAGCTGCGTGACTGATCGCGCGACCTAGAAAATTTGTTGCCAAATTTTGCGATGGGCGATCGATCGCGCCCTCCCGGCAATCGATCGGTGATACTATTCATCGCCACCAAATTTAATTTTCAATGCGCGATCGATCGTGATATGTCCCCCGATCGATTGTGCGATCCTGTATTTGCGAAAATCCTCCATTTTTGGGTACAAACTCAACCCAACCCGCAATACCTCATTTTCCTTCAACAATTCAAAACATATACACATTAAAACACTTCAAAATACAACAATAACACTTTAATCTCAACATACCAACTCAACAAAATCATATCCACATTTTCCAACCATAAACCCAAACAATTCTAACAACAACTCAATAACTTAAAATTCTTACCACTTTGATCTCCTAATTAGGGTCTCAAAGTAGGAACAATTTACTCCAAGCTTTCCCCAAGAATTTTGATGGAAGAAATAAGAGAATAGTTTGGGGAAAAAGAGTACGGATTTAGTGTGTGGTTTAGGTGTATCGTGTGAAGTTGTTTGGTAATTTAGGCATTCCATGCCATATATAACTTCAACACCACATTTAACTCATTCATCAACAATATAATACACCAACATGCATTCATTCTCTAATTCATGACATCCTAAATTATTTCTGTTGGATCTAGCGCTTACCGCTTTACCAATAACTATAGTTAAGGGTAATGGCGCAACATCAATCTTTTCAACCATACACTGGCACAAGTGCCACGTGTTCGACCGATCACAAAGCAGAGGCAATTGTTGAACCCCAACAATCCCTCCCCCAATAATTGCACTCTCTGCACTCATGGGAATCGAACACGCGACCTTGGCTCTGATACCAATTGTTGGATCTAGCGCTTACCGCTTTACCAATAACTATAGTTAAGGGTAATGGCGCAACATCAATCTTTTTAACCATACACTGGCACAAGCGCCACGTGTTTGACCGATCACAAAGCAGAGACAATTGTTGAACCCCAACAATTTCATCAGTCCACAATTAAAATTACACAATTTCAAATAATAACTTCATGATTATCACATAGTCCAATCATACTCGGTTTACCCCCAAAACCGAGTCAAAATCACATAACTCATATCGGCCATTTATTACTTCAATAAATATGATTCAATCATAATATCACACCACACCAGATTTATTTCAAAAATTGAGTCCAAATACCAAAAGGGCACTCTTTTTTAACTATCCTTTCATTATCATATCAAACTCAATTTAATTAAGGTAATTAATTTTCAGGAATCACATGTCGGCTCCTCCCAATCTTAGGGTTAAAAGTTTGATCAAAGTCCTCAATATGCTGAAAAAACTCCCTTTTATATTGGGAAACTGAGCCCATGAAATTCTAGGAACCAAAAATAGCCCAACTTTTAAAAATGAAACTTTTTTCACGCAGGACTCTGTCACGAGCGATCTCTTTCTGAGTGGCGAGTGATCGCCTGCTAAGTGGCGATCGATCGCTAGCTGTCCAAAAATTCTCGTCAACATTCTGCCCTTGTTGAGATCGATCGCCTCTTTCGTTGCGGTCGATCGCCTCTTGTTCAGAATTTTCACCAGCTTTCTGCCCTTGTTGAGATCGATTGCCTATTTCGTTACGATCGATCGCCTCTTGTTCAGAATTTTCACCAACTTTATGCCATTTTTAGATCGACCGCCTCTTTTGTTGCGGTCGATCGCCTCTTCTAATTTCGTCCGGACCCAAGAATTCTCACCTCTTTCTAATGACTTGGCTCGTTTCGTTTCGTTTCCACCTTTCAGTCGATATATGGGGTTTTTCGAGCAATTCTTGCACTTTCACTGGATTCCTAGAATTATACAAAAATACAACCAAAAGCGTAAAATCGTCCAAGAATTACTATAAAAATAGCAAGAAACATATACGAATATAAGTGCAAATATGACACTTATGAGTATACATTTGAGTGTGTATTTCTATAACATATGTGAGGTGGTTTTCTCATATATTGAGAGTGTTGTTCTTTTTGAAAGATAGCGAGAGGTTGTAATCCATAAAATATATAATGGAATCATTTCATCTTGCTCGTGGTGTTCACCCTAATAGTTTTAGGTTTTTCACGTAAATTATGGTGTCCATTTTATTCTTCATTTTCGGTATTGTCTACATGTTGCCGCATCTGGGGCCAACATACCAAGCTCAGTACAGTAAAATCAGACACGTTGAATGATTTTATCTACCTTTTTCTCTCTTCCCACAATGATCCAAACATTTTTATTCGGGGTGTCATGAGTAAGTTAGTTGAGGAAGATAGAAATAGCCTCAGGATCTTTTGGGTTGAGGTTCCAGCGTGGTGCTTTGAGCACAAGCTTGCACCCTTATCCAACTTCTGCCATTATTGCAGTTTATGCAAATAAGAGCTATCGTAGATGAAGACAAATCTACACGAGATTAGCACTGTGACTTCACCCTCACCAACCAAATTAAAGTGGCAGCTAAGGAAACGTGTATGAAGACTTGACAAACAATTAGTGAAGGAAGAAAAATGTAGTCGAATGAAAAAAAAAAAAAAAAAACCAAATGAAACAAAGGAGGAAAAAACGTGAATGCTTGACCTACACATTCAATGCATCATAAGACCCCTTCGCGATATATATATATATAAATATATATATTGTATTAAGATCCGTGAAATCTTCTAACTTTCGATTACTAGATATCTATAGCTATCACACGTGTATTTGACTTCATCTCTCGATATCAGCCTGAAATCCACGGCATAAATCACTATATTAAATCACAATTTTATCTCTCGATCTCAATTGTAATTTACTATCATTCAAGGATGGCCAAACCCTTAAAAGCATGAAGAACAATGATCTATGCACTTAAATATATAAGAATCAAAACATTCAATTTAAATCATGGGTTCATACAAAGGATCTCCTAAGTCTTGATAATAAACTTAGCCTAGAAACATATTTAAAATCAAATGTAAAATCATGTTTTTCAACATCAAAAGCATAAGGAAATCAAATAGAAACAAAAAAGTTTAAAAATACGCATAAACTAGCTATGTTGACTCGCGTCGTCGGCCGTAGCTCCGTCTCTCGCTG
The DNA here is from genome assembly GCA_907163345.1 of Haberlea rhodopensis. Lineage (NCBI taxonomy): Eukaryota > Viridiplantae > Streptophyta > Magnoliopsida > Lamiales > Gesneriaceae > Haberlea > Haberlea rhodopensis. Next base: position 318,256 of record CAJQUN010000330.1, read on the forward strand.
CTCGTTTTGTGCTTTACGTGAGTGATCTTCACGTCTCCTGGTCTACGTTAAGAATGAAAGTGTGGAAATTCCTCGAGAAGAAAATTTACGTGCGAAGAAGACTTCTGTGTATTCACTCTCGTATCTTTGATCTTCTGTTCTCCTCACGTAATGCTTCCACTTCAATATTTTTTTCTCGTGAATTCTCGCACTTAACTCTATTTATCTCACGTCAATCCTGTTAGTCAATGTTAGGCCAACCACCACAAGAAGAAAAAATATACAAGAAGAAGACAAAGAAGAAAAAAATGGCAAATAAAATCAAAGACTTTTGCAAAGTTAGAAGAAAAAATTGGCCATCCTTTTTCGTTTTGTCAGGAAGAAAATTTGATAGCATGAAGACTTTCTTGCCATCTTTAGGTGAAGATTTTTCCTATAAATAGATGTGTTATTTCATTCAGAAATAACACCGAAAAGAATAGAGAGAATAACACAGTGCAATCAGAGTAAAAATACTAGCGAGAGAAAATTATTGTATAATTTTCTGAGTGTTTTTCAGATTCAGTGTTTTGTAAACACTTGTATTTTTCTTCAATAAAAGATCTGCAGCAGCCCCGTGGACGTAGGCTTATTTTTGCCGAACCACGTAAATCTTGTGCGTTTTTATTCCGCATTTATTTTTGCTCCCACATATCTGACCATAAAATAGGCTGTTATTTTTCCCAACAACTGGTATCAGAGCCAGATTGTTAATTTTGTCAATTTTTTTTATCGGGTTACTATTCATGTGAATAGTGAATTACGTGACTAGTGATTTCGTGAATAGTGATTTGGTCAGCGATACCAAATTCGTCCACAGCGGTGTTTTTCAATAACACGGTGATTTTCAAAAATTGTCAAAACAGCAATCCGATGGAAGACAGGTTCGAGTGGGAGTAATGGCGGCAGATGAAGGAAAAATGAATATTGAAAAGTTCAATGGTTCAGATTTTGGCTTTTGAAAAATGCAAATAGAAGACTATATGTACCAGAAAGACCTTTATCAACCTCTCTTGGGTGTGAAGCCAGAAGGCATGAAAGATGAAGAGTGGGCTCTTCTAGATAGAAAAGCTCTCGGAGTTATTCGACTGACGTTGTCACGCAACGTTGCTTTCAACATAGCAAAAGAAAAGACGACGGCGGGTCTTTCAAGCATGTACGAGAAGCCATCAGCTTCAAACAAAGTTCATTTGATGTGGCGGTTGTTCAATTTGCGGATGTTAGAAGACGGATCTGTAGCTCAACACCTCAATGAACTCAACACAGTGACAACCCAGTTGAGTTCAGTTAGCATTGATTTTGATGATGAAGTACGGGCATTAATACTTTTGTCTTCCCTACCGGAAAGCTGGAATGCTATTGTCACAGCTGTGAGTAGCTCATCGGGAAGTACAAAGTTGAAATTTGACGATGTTCGTGATCTGGTTCTCAGTGAAGAGATCAGACGGAAAGATTCAAATGAATCATCAACCTCTTCAGTATTACATACAGAGTCAAGAGGTAGAAAATCAAACAGAGGAGGTGGACGTGGCAAACAAATGGACAGGAGGTCCAAATCTAGGAATCCCCCTAATTCACAGAACTCAAAGACTATCGAGTGCTGGAAATGCGGGCAGCCCGGACATTATAAAAATCAGTGCAAAAAATGCACCGAAGAATCAGGAGGTGAAGGCAGAAGCAAACATTGCTTTTGGAGATGATGCATTAATATGTTCCTTAGAGTGCAAGGAAGAATCTTGGGTGTTAGACTCCGGAGCATCATTCCATGCTACTTCGCAGAGAGAACTCTTCGAGAAATATGTCCCTGGAAACCTTGGTAAAGTCTACCTTGGTAATGAACAATCTTGCGAGATTGTTGGCAAAGGTATCATAAAAATTAAGTTGAATGGATCTGTATGGGAACTGAAGGATGTCAGGAATATTCCCGATTTGAGAAATAACTTAATCTCAGTTGGCCAGTTGGCCGGTGAAGGTCATACAACAGTCTTTCACGGTGATACTTGGAAAATCTCAAAAGGTGCAATGATAATTGCTCGAGGCAATAAGAGTAGTACTCTTTACATGACAGCAGGAGCTCGCTGTTCAATTGCAGTTGCAGCAGACACAGAAAGTCCTACTCTGTGGCACCAGAGACTTGGCCACATGAGTGAGAAAGGAATGAAGGTTATGCACTCAAAGGGGAAACTTCCGAGCCTTCAGTCAATTGATATTGACACGTGTGAAGGATGTATTTTTGGAAAGCATAAAAGAGTTAGCTTTCAGACAGGTACAAGAACCCCAAAGAAGGTGAAACTTGAACTAGTTCACTCTGATGTTTGGGGACCAACGACTGTCTCATCCATTAGTAGGAAACACTACTTTGTGACTTTTATTGATGATCACTCCAGGAAAGTATGGGTTTACTTTCTGAAATATAAGTCAGAAGTATTTGAGGCTTTCAAGATTTGGAAAGCGATGGTTGAAAATGAGACATGTTTGAAGATAAAGAAGCTCAGAACCGACAATGGTGGTGAATATGAAGACACCAGATTCAAGAAGTTCTGCTATGAGCACGGAATCAGAATGGAGAGAACCGTGCCTGGTACGCCTCAACACAATGGTGTAGCCGAGCGTATGAATCGGACGTTGACAGAACGAGCCAGAAGCATGCGGGTACAATCAGGCCTGCCAAAGCAGTTCTGTGCAGAAGCAGTCAACACATCAGCTTACTTGATTATCCGAGGTCCATCGGTACCATTGGAGCACAGAATACCAGAAGAGGTATGGAGCGGAAAAGAGGTAAACATCTCATATCTTAAAGTTTTCGGCTGTGTAGCATATGTGCATATCAGTGATGCACTCAGAAACAAACTTGATCCCAAATCAAAGAAGTGCACTTTCATTGGTTATGGTGAAGATGAGTTTGGCTACCGCATTTGGGATGATGAAAACAAAAAGATGATCCGCAGCAGAGATGTAATCTTCAACAAACGAGTGATGTATAAGGACAGGCATAACGCAGTTGGCAGCGACTCAGAACAGAGTGAGCCAGCATATGCAGAGGTGGACGATGTCCCAGAAAGTCATGTGGAACAGATAGTTGAGATTCCTCAGTTAGGGGAATCAATTGATCAAGACAGCGAGCAGCAGCATGATGCATCTCCTGCTCCAGTTCATGAATTGAGAAGGAGTTCTCGGCTCATGTACCTAACAGAAGGTATATGAACTATCTGTTGCTAACCGATGCAGGTGAGCCTGAATGCTACGATGAAGCATGTCAGACCAAAGATGCAGGCAAGTGGGAGCTTGCCATGAAAGACGAGATGAAGTCTTTGATGTCTAATCAGACATGGGAACTTGTTGAGTTGCCTATGGACAAAAAGGCACTTCACAACAACTGGTTGTATCCGGTGAAGGAAGATCATGATGGTTCCACGAGATACAAAGCCCGACTGGTCGTCAAAGGGTTTCAGCAAAAAGAAGGAGTTGACTACTCAGAGATTTTTGCTCCAGTTGTGAAGCTCAATACTATTAGGACAGTTTTGAGTATTGTTGCCAGTGAAAACCTCCATCTTGAGCAATTGGACGTGAAGACTGTGTTTCTTCACGGAGAAATTGATAAGGAAATATATATGTTACAACCAGAAGGTTTCGCGGAGAAAGGAATGGAGAATAAGGTATGCAAATTGAAAAGGAGCTTGTATGGCCTAAAACAAGCTCCAAGGCAGTGGTACTTAAAGTTTGACGGCTTTATGCACAAGGAAGGTTTCCAGAGGTGCAACGCCGATCATTGTGGCCATATCAAGAAATATAAGTCCAGTTATATCATTTTGCTACTTTATGTCGATGACATGTTAGTAGCTGGTTCTGATATGAATGAGATCAGAAACTTGAAACAACAGTTGTCAAAAGAATTTGAAATGAAGGACTTGGGTCCAACAAGAAAGATACTTGGAATGCAAATCACAAGAGATAAGCAAAACGGAATTTCGCAGTTATCTCAGGCGGAGTACATCAATCGTGTTTTGCAGAGATTCAACATGGGCGATGCCAAATCAGTTAGCACAACTTTGGCTAGCCATTTTCGCCAATCCAAGGACCAGTGTCCTCAGACGGAAGAAGAAAAAGAATCCATGGCTAAAGTCCCTTACGCTTCAGCCATTGGGAGTTTGATGTATGCGATGGTGTGTACAAGGCCAGACATTGCCCATGCAGTAGGAGTTGTCAGCAGGTTTATGTCAAATCCAGGAAAGGCTCATTGGGAAGCAGTTAAGTGGATTTTGAGGTATCTACGAGGCACTGCAAAGAAGTGTTTGTACTTTGGACAGGGAGACCTAAAAGTACAAGGTTATGTAGATGCAGACTATGGAGGTGATGTCGATCACCGGAAAAGCACCACAGGTTATGTATTCACTGTTGGAACTACAACTGTTAGTTGGATGCCGAGGATACAAAAGATTTTGCTTTATCCACTACAGAGGCTGAATATGTTGCAGTGACAGAAGCCAGTAAAGAATTGATATGGCTTCAAGGTTTGTTAACAGAGCTGGGATTCAACCAGGAGAAGAATGTTTTGTATAGTGATAGTCAGAGTGCAATACATCTGGCAAAGAATTCAGCATTCCACTCTAGAACAAAACATATTGGTCTCCGTTATCACTTCATCAGGTCTCTGCTTGAGGATGATGTGCTAACATTAGAGAAGATCCAAGGAAGTAAGAATCCAGCAGATATGTTAACAAAGGTGGTGACCATTGATAAACTGAAGTTGTGCTCAACTTCAGATGGCTTGTTGGATTAACAAACCAGAAGAGGCTGCAGCATTGATCGATGTGTGAAGACAGATTGGGATCAGTCTTCAAGTGGGAGATTGTTAGTCAAGGTTAGGCCAACCACCACAAGAAGAAAAAATATACAAGAAGACAAAGAAGAAAAAAATGGCAAATAAAATCAAAGACTTTTGCAAAGTTGAAGAAAAAATTGGCCATCCTTTTTCGTTTTGTCGGAAGAAAATTTGATAGCATGAAGACTTTCTTGCCATCTTTAGGTGAAGATTTTTCCTATAAATAGATGTGTTATTTCATTCAGAAATAACACCGAAAAGAATAGAGAGAATAACACAGTGCAATCAGAGTAAAAATACCAGCGAGAGAAAATTATTGTATAATTTTCTGAGTGTTTTTCAGATTGAGTGTTGTCAGTGTTTTGTAAACACTTGTATTTTTCTTCAATAAAAGATCTGCAGCAGCCCCGTGGACGTAGGATTATTTTTGTCGAACCATGTAAATCTTGTGTGTTTTTATTCCGCATTTATTTTTGCTCCCACATATCTGACCATAAAATAGGCCGTTATTTTTCCCAACAAAGCCAAGGTGATCGATCGCCTGAAAGTTCCGATCGATCGCTTGACTGAAATTCAACAATTTGCAATGTCGTCCATTCTTTTCCGTGTTTGCTCGGTTTGGTCATTTTTCATCATTTTAAGCTTAATCCTCAACTTTTATGCATTTGGACCTAGATTCCTGAAATATACAAATATACACAAAAAAACGTAATATTTCTAGGAATCACTATAAAAACGCCCCTAATCTTATATCAAATTAAGTGTAAAAATACACTTATCAATACTCAAGAAATATCCCGGCTTCAAACGATCTAGTGGATTTGAGGAGTTTTTTTTCGGCCCTCCTCTTTTTTTTTCTAGCTCCACCACTGTTAATATATATACACATAAATATATATATACATAATATATATATATTAGCTGATCGCAATGGAAAAAGGACAAAAACAAGCAGTAATATCTCATGTAAAGAAGGAGAAATTTCCAAAGCCATCATGCAAACACAATTCTCAATCTCATTTAGGATCATGTGAAATCAACGGTAAGTGGGTTTTTGCTAGCATATCATTCCTTCGTTTTGAAAATTACAAGTATGCTTTAAAATTCATTCGAATATATGATATATTTTCAAATTACGATATTCTGACAACTTTTGATTACCGAGAAATAATGGCAGACTATATTGAGCAAATTGCTACGTGTGATGTGGGCCACCTCTTGAATCCAATGAGCAAAGTGCTACATGACGGGAGCCACCTCTTGAGCCTTAGCAAAGTGATACATGCATGTGAGCCACTTCTTGAGTCTATGGAAGCCCCTCTAGATTTCGATTTTAATGGATCCATGCTTTAATTCAAGTATATGAATTATGATTCTAATATGTTCTGTTCTGGATCTGATGAGAGCAACTCTGTTAAGTTCTGTCTTAGTATTGGTATCATATTCTGATCCGATTCTGATCCGATTATGATATATATTTTGAAAATTATTATGATATATATGTTTCTGTCACATTCGATTGACCCTCACTTGCTGAGTATTTTCCAAAACACTAACATCTTACATCCACTCTCCAGATAAAATCGAATCAAAAATCGAAAAGAAAGACCAAAAACCAGTTTTGGAGATAGTGATATAGATGTTGTTGATTGCACTGACATTAGTGAAGCTTCCGCTAACATTTGTAAGAAATATTTATTGTATGGAATAAAATGGTTTAGTTAAATTATGTACTATGAGGCTTGTTGATGTCGAGTTAATCCTAGTGTTTCGACCCTGGTTTCGGGGCATGACAAACACGACTTGTTAGTCCTAGGTGAGAGTTTTTTAGAAAAATATTCTCGAGGAAATTACCATAACAGATCTTTCTGAACATAATATTTTCCTCATGTAAGTGGATTTTAAATTTGATTCATAATAGCAAAGTATTTTTTTGTTGGTCTATATACTAACTTAAAATTGAGAATTTTGAAGTGTAGCTCCCTGAACATCATGTTGAGAAAATGATTTGGAAGATGATGAAATTATGAACCGTGAGGATTTGATTTATGAATAAAAGATCTTTGAAACCTAGGTCTATGTGTAAGTATATACAAGTAAATGTTAAAAATGGAAAAAGATAACACGGCTAAGATTAAAAGCAGTTGAAAAGTCGAAGATTGGATTGCCATAAATTCGGCTACCAAATCTCAAGAAAATTTTGAACATTTAAGCTGCTACACGGAATAGGTTAATATAGACTGCACGATTTTCAAGAAAATATTTTAACAGGCCAGATGGAATAAAGTTCTTCTAAAAATTATATTGAAAAGATATTTCATGAAAATTATTTTTATACTTAATCCAAAATAATATGCAATAAAAACTTTTAAAATACCTTTTAAAATTTCCGCACAAGAATAAGTTAAGTGTCTTCAAGGACAACTCACTCTGATACCAATTTGATGGATATTGACAAATGGGTCGAATCGACTACTCTTATACCACTTGTTAGGATCAATACTGGGTGGTTGATCAATCACCTAGCTCAGTCCAGTCAAGTCAGCTGCATAGTTCATGTCCTTAAAATTTTTGCACCGATAGATTATATCGAGTTTGGTTTAAATAAACCAAACAGAAAAATTAACATACTCTAAACTGATTAAATAAGGTAATAAAATATAAAAATAAACACACAAAAAGCCAATATGCACACAGATTTGTTTACGAAAGTTCGAAAGCTTAATCATTTTATATATATCTCCTTCCTCCACAAAAGAAATGATTCCACTAGAAAACTTTGACTAATGCAACCCCTTTTATTAACTCACTCCAGCCGAGATCACCTTACTACCAAAACTACTAACATCTCAACTTAACTGCTCTCAAGCAGTCTAACCGATCTCTTCTCTCTTGTACTCTCCAGACACAAGTCTGATAGTTACACAAATCACCATTGTACAAGAAAGCAGTATTCAAGGATTGAGCGCTCGTGACGCACCATTGATCCGATAGATGATCATATATTCTATTTAATGATGGTCTGTATGTCTGTGGATACGATCTAATTCATGTAAGCTCTCCTCTAGAATCCATCACTCGGAGATATCTTTACGATGAGTTGTGAGTTTGATCGTCCTCTCTCTATGCATATTTTTATTAGCATTCATCTTGATTTAGCAGTTAGACACTGAAATATGTCCGTTGAATAGTACTTGTACAATTCTAACTTCTCTAATATTCATATTTGACTAGTATACTATCTGCAGCTTCGTTGTTGAAGACTTTGCTGGTCTACTCTTGTTCAGTTAAGTGACTTGTTTGGTCTTTTAGTTTACTTGACTCAGCTGGTATTTGTCTGTATCAGTTGAGTTGAATACTCAATTGATTTAATTCATTCAAAGTTGATTTCGGCTCCACTAATCAGTTAACTAGATTTTGCTTTATAGCTTTGATGGCCTATTTGTTGCTCTGGTGTAGATTGATTTTGTCAATCCTCAACTGGATATGAAGACCGGTTCTGTTAGGCGAGGTAGCTACTTAGTTATTCTTTGTATGTTTAGCAGGATAGATTGGATTCAAATCCACTGGTCAGTCTACTCTTATTAAGCTCTGTTGTCAACTCTACTGACTTGATGATTATTTTGTTAATCCTCAACTGACCAAATAGGTAAAACTCCAATGAATTGTTCTTCCAACCACTGTACTGGTATGCTTTGGCGCTAGACGACTTCGCTTCATAATTGATAAATTTATTAGTAAGATAATTAATAATTATTTTAACATCAAAACTAAAATTAATAAGTTATGTGAACCCTGAAAACTTCTAATTTTATCTCTCTATTTTTAACTTGTTAATATTTTTTTTTAAAATCTTATAACATTTTAGTCGATTAGCCATAATTAATAGATTTACAAGTAAAATACCTAAGTTGATTAGTCATATTTAATTGAATTAATAAATAAAATAAAAATTAGTTCGTGATTGATTAAATATACATTTAATTGAATCAAGAATTTACCAATTGTAACAAAAGATTAATTTGTCAGTTGATTAGTAGAGTTTAAATGATCCCAAAGCTAATAACGTATAAGCTATACCCAACAACTTGTATATATATATATATCAGAAATGGCAATAAAATTATTGGATAGATAGAATAACATAATTTTTTATAATATTATATACGGATTGCAAAATATATAAAAAGACTCAAAGTTTAATGTACAAAAATATTAGATCTAAGGAATATGTTTACAAGGATGATTCGACAGATTTGGGTCAAATCTAACAGTTTTTTGTCGCATGTGTTTGAAGTTTTACTTTTGATTTATTTATTTGTTGAATGATAATATTTTATATTTGGGACGTGGATCTACATATTAATTGAAGAGGTTTATAATATATATATATATATATATAAAGAATAAAATTTTTCTTTCTGGAATAGTTTTTTCTTTTTTTACCGGTGAATTACATATTGATCACTTCTAATTTAAGATATAACAAATTCTAGATGAAAAATAATATATATCTCAATTATATATTTTTATGTTAAATAATATGAAGATAATTTTAAATTTCATATATATATATAAGGGGAAATTACAAGAAAGTGCTCTTTTGGGACACTTAATCTACTTAAGTCTTGAGAAAAAAACTTAGTGCATAAAAATCCAAATTGGAAACAATTTTATTGAAATAGATCAAATTTCAAAATTTTCAATCAATTAGGTGTTTTATGATGACTCTTTTACCCCTCAATAGTTTGATATGTTGCATTCTATCCCTTAGGCTTTTGTTTAAATTACAAAGAAGCCCATATATAATATTTAATTATCTTTTATATCCTTATATTTATAAAGAAGTAACATTTAACGTCGTCTTTTTACAAGTCCCCGTTTTTGCGATCATTGGCACAAAATGGTATCAGATCCTAGGTTTATTATGGAAATACTATAATAATATCTTGAATATTAATTTGTAACCTATACGGAGGAGACGATTCAAGATAATATGGACCCGAACGATTGTTCGAAGTGTCATTCACACAGGTGGTACTTCCAGAAATTGGAATCATTAAATCAGACGCATATGACAGAAGCTCAACGCTTCAACCATAAGTGAAAACTTTTACGAGGAACATGCTTATGCACACTAGACATAAACCATTACAAGAAACTCGAAAGAATGGCAAAGATGCTCCATCAAGTGAACCTCAAACTACAATTCGAGTTAGCAGAACTTCAGAGGACGATCATCCTGAACATGAAGATGTGGTTCCAGCCGCCAATGATCCAACAGGGTCTGGGCCAGATGATTAGGATGGAAGAACCAATCTTTCGAGAAATCGAGCCCGATTATTCTAAGATATCCCAAGATCTTAGAGAGATTCAGAAGACAGTGCAACGTTATGACTACCTTCAATACCATGTCACTGCACAGATCCATCAGATTTAAAGTCAGATGGAGATTATGATTAAACATCAGGAGGAGATTCTTGAAAACCTTCGAGATGTTCAAACCCGTGTTAAGGAGTTGGAGTCAAGACCAAGTCCGACAGGAAGAAGAAACGAAGGATGGCTACCACCGTCCTACGGAACAGAACTCATTTTACACCAAAAAGGGAAAGCAGAGGAGGTCCGAAGACCTTGGACGGAGACGAAAAAATGATTGCAGTCCTACGAGGAGAGCCCATACTTTCCACAAAGTAATGGAAAGAATAAATCTGGAAGATCTACGTGATCTTGCTGATTCTTTTAAGGGACTAAATCTCGTAGAATTCAAGACATGAGAGCTTGTGCCAAGACCTCCACCACAAGAAAGTTTCGGGTCACACAATCCACTGGAAGGAGATCAAAGTATGCCGCACAGGGAAGATTTCACCTCACCAACTTTGGATCCCCCAGTTGGAACAAGGAACCTTTCTCGCAGGCCAGATATACATCAAAAGCCTTACGGGAAATCTCAGCTGGATCCAATCCATCCATATGGACTTATGCTCAACATTGATATCTTGGATTTCAAAAATAGAGAAGTTCTTATTGATGAATGGGCTTCATCAATGAGAATAGCAGCAGGAACACTTGACCTAAGCAAAGAATGATTCATTTTACTTCTTAAAATGAGTCTTGAAGGATCAGTCAAGATTGCCTGGGATATGAGAGACCCAAGTACCAAGGAAGAAGTTTTAGCCGGAGAGTCCCTGAAAGAAATTGTGCACAAGATGACAAAATTCTTTAAAATCTGTTTCATTGGAGTAAGTTACTTCGAAGGAATGGAGGAAGAGAAGACTAAAAATACAGACAAGCTCTAATTAGCCTGAAACTACATGATATCTGTTATGTAGACGAGTACATCAAACTCTTTACAGAGTATCGATGGAAGGCAAAGATAGAAGAAAAAGATGCAGCAGAACTGTTCTTTGCCAAAATTCCGAGCCCATGGAGAGAAATGCTTATCCAAGAGTATATACCTCATGCAATCGAGACGGTGTCCAGGAGAATGTCATTTCTTAAAGTAAAGCTTGCGGAGTGGTGCTACCAAGCAAAGCTCCAAAAGAATTTCAAGAAACTTAGAGGAATTAACAAAATAGCTCATATTTGCTGTACATGGAATGATATCCCGACAATTATTGGAAACTACCCCCAAAGGCGATGAAAAAACATAGAGCTCATCCATATGCCCGAGGAAGTAGTTCAAGAAGAAGTATGTCTTCATGGAGACCTAGAAAGTTCTGGTCAAAACAGAAAGCCCGAAGCTACAGATCGGGGCAACGATCAGGACAAACAAGGAGTAGAATCTCGTTGACAGGTTCTAATCAAGCTAGTTCTAGCAGAACACCAACGAAGAAAACTTTCAGACGCACACATACTCGTGCAAATGAGAGTTTCAAAGATTGTAACTGCTGGACATGCGGAGCAATATCACATATCTCTACAGATTGTCCAGAAAACCAAAGCCGTGGAGTAAACAGTTCGAGCATACCAAAGAATTTGAAGATGCTGTCTATTTTCAGGATTTGGTACAGGTGTATCAATTTGAGGATATTCCCTCAGATGATAGCATTTACGAAGAAGAGATCTATTCAGATAATGGAGGTGAATCCAGTTGTTCCGAATCAGAGTGAATGAGAGTTTCTTCAACACATGATCAAAGAAGACCGTCATGATTCTTCTCCCATACGACCGTTTCTCATAAAACCCTTATGAGGATCATGAAAGAAGAATCAAAGCTTCAAATGTATGATAGATTTACAATTGGAGCAATGAAAAAGCCATGGATATGATTGGTCTTCGAAGCATGAAGCATCAGATTATCCATAGGGTGACAACATGTGAATTTGCGATCCCCCGTTGGAATTCACGGGAAACCAAATTGAGATGCAGTTAATCCCCTACAGAGAAATCCAGGAGATTAAAAACAAAGTCAAAAGAGAAGTTGCTAATACACTCTCATGATTCATATCGGCGCCATTAGAGTCATCATTAAAGCGACATTCAAAGAAGGAATTGATTCGCCCCTCAACCTGGCGATCTTTGATAAGAGAATCCCGAAACTTAAAGATTCTTGTTTGGGAGCGGTTGCGGGAAACATGTATGCAGGAAAGATGGCCTTTAACATCTATCCAATGATTGTATACAATTTTGGTGATCTAGACTTCAACAAAGTTCACTCTTCATCAAGATTTTAAAGAAGTGATTTGATGAAAGAAGGGAACATGACATACATACGCGCTTCCGAATACTCATCATTCAGAAGTATTCTTGAGGAAGGAATTCATCGAAGTCCTCAGAATCTTTGAAGATTTCGCCAAAGCGGTATTGCCGAATATTATTGATACTCTGACAATATGAGAGATTGACATGAGGATACAAGATCAACCCGTTCTAAACAGAAGCATGAGTCTCATTATCGAACCAAGAAAGGTGTCTTTCCAACAGGATAGGTTAATCAGCAACTATCCAAAGGAAAACCAGAAGGACGTCTCAAGTAGGATCCATAAGATCCCTGATGTGGTCCTAAAATGTCCAGAAGGATGGCGCGAAGTGCAAATAATCTTCGACATTGCGGAAAAAGTAATATCTTCCCCTGCGATGTCTTATATTATCTACCACAACCTACAGTGGACCGATATCAAGGAAACCTATAAATTGGTGATGTTGATCTAACCATTGAAGGAACAACAGGAATGAGCCCAGAACAGCTTATTCTTGGGACTGAATTTCTCGAGGAACATAAACCTTGGGAAAGATTACAAGACGTAATGGAATTCACGGTGGACGGAAAGAGATACAGAATTCGATGACCACCAGTCCATTCTCGATATACATCTTAGTATGGATGTTATATGAGAAATACAGGGCAGAATATTTTGTAGCCTACATTGATTCAGGCGCTGGAATATGTACTGCCAGGCGAGATATCTTCCCCAAAGAAGTTGGTGAGAAATTACCAGCCATTGCTGGAAGAGACTTTTCCAAACAGATCCTTATTCTTAATGAAGGAGTCCGGGAGAGGAAATAATTATCGGAGGAGCATACGGTACCCCGTGGTACAAAGTCAAAACTGCACCCATTTATTTCCATGATACAAGAGCTGCTAGGCTGCTAGGAAACAATTTCCTACAGACATTCAAGAGGTTTACTCAAGATAATGAGACGAGGAGACTTATTTTCACAACCCTTTGTGATCATAAGATTATGGTACATCGATTACGGGAAGCGTTTCACAGAAATTCCATATTAGTTTTCACAGTAAGTGTGGTGATGAAGGAAAACTTCGACACCCAAAGATGAAGGATCAGCGGAAATTTGGAGAAGCAATTCTTCAGTTTCGACAACAATGTCCTAGTGAAAATGATTCTCAAACTTTTGACTGGGTTAATATTATGTCTTTTAGAGGATGAGGAAGAAGTTACTCCAGAAACCCTGTTGCTACTGAAAAAGGCATTACAAGATAAAGTTCCACAACCTGAAGCTACCCTCGAAGAGCAAATTACTCTAGAGGATGTGAAAAGGAAAATTCATAGGAACTACAAGGAGGATCCACTGGCATGGTGGAGTAAGAATGGGCTCATAACCACTTTGAAAGTGAAAGCTGGAAAAGAAAATGAGTTCGTCAGATTCAGACACATCCCCATGAACATGGAAGATCGGATGGATATGCAGATAATACTTAAGGAACATCTAGACAAGGTAATCTCAGTAGTGGTTTCTCCATATAGCAGTCCAGGATTCCTTGTTCGGAATCACGGAGAAATCAAAAGGGGAAAGCCAAGATTGGTTATCAACTACAAAGGAATCAATGACATCTTGGATTTCGACGGATATTTTATCCCAAGCAGAGAACATTTGGTTAACAGTATCAGGAATGTCAAAGTTGTTTCTAAGTTCGATTGTAGGCCTGGGTTTTACCAGATTAAGATGGATGAAGCCAGCAGAAAGTTCACAGCATTCTCCACACCACAAGGACATTATATATGGAATGTCATGCCAATGGGATTGGCAAATGCTCCCCAGATATTTCAAAGGAAGATGGATAATCTTTTTAAGGATTACTCCAGCTTCATGTTCGTGTATATTGAGGATATACTCATTGCGTCAAGAAACATGAAAGAACATATTACACATTTGGAAATCTTTTCAAATGTTTGTTACAAGGAAGGGTTAGTGCTTTCCAAAAAGAAAGCAGTGCTACAAGACAAATCGAGTTCCTTGGAATCAAGATCGACAAATCTGGAATCATCCTGCAGAATCATATTGTTGAAAAAATACAAGGATATCCGGATGACCTCAAGGATTTAAAACAACTTCAGAGTTTTTTAGGAGTTGTTAATTTTGCTGGAATATTTATCAACAATTTAGCAAACCACAGGAAGGTGTTCAGTCCACTACTCAAGAAAGATGTTAAGTTTGAATGGAATGAAGATCACAGACAAGCTGTCAAACAGCTTAAAGAGGTTTGCAGACAACTACCAAAGCTTGCAATACCAAACGATGAGGACGAACTTGTATTATATACAGATGTCAGTGATCATTTGTGGGCTGCAGTACTTATGAAAGCCACACCAGATGGGGAAGTGCCATGCAGATATTGCAGCGGTCTATTTGACAGCAGCGAAGTCATTAGATGGCACATCAATGAGAAAGAATTCTTTGCAGTTCAAAAGGCTTTTAAATGGCCGCTTTTTCTACTATTAAAGAAATTTATCTTGAAAATAGATAATACGAGTGTCAATGCCTTTTAAAAAAATAAAATTGAATCAAAACCAGGAAATGCTAGACTTTTAAGATGGCGCTGAATGCCAATATTATGATTATGATATTGTCATTATGAAATCTGATAAAAATATTCTTGCAGATTTTTTGACAAGAGATGGAAGCAAGTGAAGCTAATTCCATCATAACGAGATCAAAGCACCTCCGAGAAAATATGGAGGAGCTAGACAAGAAGATCAACGGCCTGGTGATCAATTCCCAGGTTGCGGGTCAAGTACAAGAACTGGATCTCACGAAGGTCCAACAGGCTATGAAGGCTACTATGCAGGCTCACACCTGTTTATGGGACAGTTTATATTCCCCTCCGATGGGATGCTTCAGCGGTGAAGCTAAAGTAGTGTTTCAGAGAGCCGGGCTCATCAACCGGTGTAAGGACCCCAAGCCCTTAACCCTTAATTAGTGTATTAACCACTATGTGTGGCACATGCTTTCAATAAAAAGCCAATCGGGAAGCTCAGATGATACTTTATCATTGAATGGCAATTACAAAATTTCTTTAATATTCAACATTAAGATCATCTCTACCCGCAATTAGACTCCCATGTTCGCCCTTTAACACCCCCATTACACCACTTTTGCATTGTGGGTGTTGAAACCCACTTTTGTCGTCTTATGTGTGGTGCACTAATTAAGGGTTAAGGGCTTCAGGGTCCTTACAACCGGTGTGGAGGATTTAAGTACCACCACTACGAGTCCTAGTATTGATCATTCCGGGGAAGATACAGAAGGAAAAATTGATTCCCAGGTATCCAGGATATCTGAGAAATTAAGCCAACCCAGCACCTCAGGGGTTAAAGAGGAAGAGATTAATCTTAGGCCATCGGCGGGCAAATCTAAATTTAATACTAACGAGAATAAAGTTTCCCCAACTCTCCCTTTGCAGGAATAACATAGAACATGGGAGAAACTATGTACAAGAGTGGGTATAATTCCTGGAAATATTATAGCAGACTGGTCAGAAAAATACCCAAGAATGTGGATACATCCTGGTGTCAAACCAGAAAGTGTTCGTGAGTGGTTTGATTTTGGCTGCCTAGCTTCAGTCTTTACCACAACACCAAGTTTTCCGAAAATCACAAAATTACCGAATTGGATCTATGAAGGAGTGTATGACTCATGACAGAATAATCATACACTTGGACGAGGAGATGTTCTGGAGCTGAAATTCATAACTACAGCCCCAGAAATCACAGGAAAAGGCATTCACCCTAATTTTCATTTTGTCAAGTTACAAAGGCCTAACTGGAAGGCGATGGATCAAATAAAATCACCGCCTGAAGGAACAACACTAGTTTCCCCGTTTACAGAAGATGCCATTACTACCAGAAGAGCTTGGGGATTATGGATCTGTCTCACTGAGATGAACAAAGTCAAGTATTCGTTCAAAATTTTCCAGAAAACAGCAAACACATCATTCATTGTTAACTCTATGACAAGCCATACTACAAAATTTGCCGAGGACATCTTTGAAAAGATGAGGCAAATATTGTGGGACAATAATTTCCGGCAACCAAAGAAACTAGCCGGAAGTTCTGCAACATGGCTCATGTTGGAAGATGGCAGGACTATATCTGCCCGAGCTGCCCAGAGCAGAAAGAGTCAATGTTCTGGAAAGGATTCTCTGTCAAAAGGGACCAAAAGAAAGATGACAATCCAGGACCAGCCAAACATGAAAGTTTCACACGCAGACTGCAAAAACCAAATTTCTAGGTACCACAGGGAGACAAGAGTCATGTGACTCTGACGAGGACCACTACCATTATAAAAAGAGAACAAAATGGTAGGACAACCTCTTCGGCCAAAAGTCGAAGAGACCACAAGATACCAAATAAGAAAGAAGACGCATGCAATGACGCTTATGATAAACAAGATTTGAAGTCCGGATTTCACATCCACCTCCAGACTTCTATAAATACCAAGGCATTCAGGAAGCTAAGGACATCGAAAATTCTCCATAGTTTCTGAGAATAAACAATTAGAGTCTCCAAGCTTTGTAATTGTTCAACTTTCGTAGCTTGGTAATATTTCTTTTCTTTTCTTTCTTTTGTAATCATTTGTAATATTGTTCTATTTACGTTTACGTGTTCTTGAGTCAAGCCTCATCTATATGAGAGGCTAAACAAGTTCGTCTCCTCCCAAAAGGAGACGTTTTAATGTAAGAGATGTTATAAGTATTTCCAGAATAAAAATAAGGCTGTTGCACATCTATCTCCCAGATTTTTTAAATCTTTCTTAAATCTTGATTATACCTTACGCCCTAAGGTAGGAAACAAATTAGGGCTGTGCTGTACGGTTTCTGAAGGAGTCGGATAATTGGCAGACAAACCTCGCCTGTGAGCTGAGGTTGGATGGTGAGGAGCCATTAGTAAAACAGTCTGGAGGCAGTAAGTTTTCTACTGGTGGCTTTGCGACCCACGTCACCCGGTGCCGTTATGGTCAAAATGGTATATTTCAGTTTGTTAACATTTTATTGTAATACGGAAGCATGATAGGCATGTTATTTATTTTTCAAACATGATCTGCAAATCGGGTTTTGAATTATAATTAGACGAACGTTATATAAACTGTGAGTTCTTTGCAAAAGTATGCTCTTGGGATTCATCCCGAGATGACAGAAACTAAAGGGATCTCATATTCATATGATGCCACTGTTTGGTAAATATTAGGATAAAAACGATGATGAATAATATATAGAGGCATATTTTGTTCTTTAAACATTTTTTAGGGGTTAAGAAAGATTGGTTGGACCGTGTGGATCACATGGGGTTATTATTGTCATTTCAACCTAGAATGGACCTAATCAACTAATATTTTTTCGCTGGACTATGATAGATTAAGTTTCATGAAAGAGTACCGGCCCGTAATTTCCCTATATATAATACAAAGTAAAGGGATAATATAATGCAAGTATTTTACAGAGGGTCCATAAGTTGTTATTCAAAGTATAGATCAAAATTCGTAGTAAATCTTTTCTATATGAGATGTAACTGCAATTTATTTTTTTTGACTAGTTTTTTTTCTCTAATTTTTTGAATTAAATAAAATTATTTAGTATTTTGTACTTTTATTCTTTTAAGAGGTGATAGTTTTCTTTATATAAATTTGAAGGCGTACTTTTAAAATAAAAAAATCGAGGAAGTTTGAGAGTAAGAAATTATTGGAATTATTTAATGCATGCTTATACAATTTATTTATTTTTGAGCACGGAGGAGGGGAATTTTTGTTATAAGCAGGTCTTGAATCAAGATCATCCCAATAAATAACATTATTGGGCCAAGATGTCATAAGAAATTATTGGAAAATTTCCAAACTTAGATAACATAATTTATTATGTTCGAACAATTCGTGATAATTTGAATATTTTTAGTTGATTTTTATACGATTTGTTAACACAAAATAATTTTTTTTTTACAAAATTATGCATAAGAAAGTATTGGAAAATAGATATTTTGATATTTTTTATTCAATATTTTTTATTCAGAATTAATATTATTTAAAAATTCATTATTTAAATTTATGATATTCACTCCATAGTTATTCAAAAATAATAATATTTCTAACTAAAAATATATAATATAACACATTGAACAATACTATTAAAAAAAGATGAAATAGATAGGTTTATTTGATGGTACTCCTAATAGCAATATCATATGACAATATCAAATAACAAGTATTTGATGAGACTTTGTTTATCTTTACTTAAATATAAAATGTGAGGGCATTAGACAACATTTGGTCGGTAGATATGGCTAGGTTAAGTGACACAATAACATCAATATTTGATGGACAATAACCCCTCTACCCCACGGTATGAAGGCCATTGGTTGTCGTTTTGTTTTCAAAACAAAGCTCAAAGCAGATGGTACGGTGGATAAATATAAAGTCAGTCTTGTCGCTAAGGGCTACACACATCGCGGAGCTTCTTGTTGCTAAGGGCTACACACAACGCGGAGCTATGATTATAATGAAACATTCAGCCCATCGCAAAAATCACCACTGTTCAAATGATTCTCGCTTTAACTTCTCTTCATGGCTGATTCCTTCTCCAATTGGACATCCATAACGCCTTTCTTCATGGCGACTTGACTGAAGAAATTTATATGAATCTTCCTCCTTGTTTCTAGCCAAAGGGGGAGTGTCACACTAAAGGTTCAGACTCAAGGATTGTATGTAAATTGCACAAGTCTCTCTGTGGCTTGAAACAGGCCTCGGGGCAATGGAACTCGAAATTCACTACATTTCTTTTATCTATTGATTTTCGTCAATCTAAGTCAGACCACTCTCTATTAACTAGGAAAGATGATTCATGTTTTATCATTCTCCTGGTATGTGTTGATGATGACTTGATTGCAAGTGATAATATAAGGCCCTCGTACCGTATTAGCGGAAATCATGTTTAACTTCTCAACAATTATGTGATTCATCTTATGTTAATCATATGGTTGAGAATAAACATGATGAATATTATCTTTGATAACAGCTCGATACTATACTTAACATTTTGTAAATGTGATGTCCCAATATTTGATAATGAGAATTAAGTAATTTGTATATTAATTTGTCACGTAATTAGAAGTTATAATGTAATTAATGAGAGTCGAAATTGATCTTGTATATGTCAATTGACAGTCGGGTCAGAACATGGTGAATGACAAATATAGATTTTTGGAATATTCGGATTAACACCGAAATTTTGTTAAAATAAATTAATAAATATAAAATTTGTATTAAATCGAAAGATTTAATTTTGTGATTAAAATAAGGACACGAAGTCAGTTGTGGACTGTATATGTCATATACATGAACCAGTACACCGGTGACACCCCGATGTTCATAATTGGTCAGAAATTAATATATATCGGTGTAGGACGTAAAACACATAGCAAAACGTGTAAAACACACACAGATCACGGACACACACTAAAAGGTGCGAAAACACACACTGTTCTCGCGATTCACCGACCACGTGTACTTATCCGCTCCGCTCGCCGCCGTCCGACCACCTCTAGACGAGCCCGACCTACCACTATGTTCACAACTCAGAGGCGCATCTTTCCATACCAGATAATCGAATTTTAGTGTTCGAAAAGGTGTTCAATTTTACCCTGGAACAACGAAACTCGCGCAGACTAGGGTTTGAGCACTTTTGGTTCGATTTCTTCGATTCAACCACGAATTGGATGAAGCCAAGGCATCGAATCTCTTCCTTGCATCTGGACAAAACTTTCTACACCAGCCACCGTTCTCTACCGCCGTTGGAGGTCACCGGAATCGGCTGACAAGCGTGCGTGAACTGTGTGTGAAATTGGGTAAAATTTGATATCCGATTTGTTCGACTTTGCCTCGATAATTACCAGTTAATTTGGACTATAATTGTTGAATAATAATTTGAATTGGTGAAAAAAAATTTAGATAATGATGTAACCGCATCAATTTAATTACCCTAAATTGGTTAAGATGTGACTAAAATTGATAACCCATTTTTAATGATTAGTTTATTGAATTGTGAATTTATATTGAGATGCAATGACTACTTTGACCCTACAAGCTCAAGTTCCCTTGTAGATCGTGAAAGAAAGGTATATTGCGATCGAGTAACATAGTTGCGATCGAGTAACATACGACAGGTATCTGTATCATTTGATATATGATTTGTTGTTGAATTATGTGACTTACGTGGCTACGTGATTTTATTTAAATTATGTGGCATTCATGGCATTCATAATTGCATATCGATGTATGAAAATAAATGTTTTGTTAACACACATCAGTTTTTATACATACATCGATGCATGACATACATGTTGAGCTACGATTCTTTGATACCCTATTATTTTGGATTCGATCAATCATAAGGGTTGTACACAGTGCTATGACTTGAATTAAGTGGCCTGAAAGGCATAGGGATTCATGGCTCTATGATTGCTATGATTTGTTGATACGGGGATTGGTGGCGTTTGCCGACGTCATCCTATGGGTTATCCCTATTTGTTGAGATTGTTATGGATGGCGCCTTGCTGATGTCATCTTTATGATATGATATGATTTCAAGAGCTGGGATGCGGTGACGCTTTGACGACGCACCATATAGACATTATTTTGCTTGACATGCTCGAGCGATTTAGCTATGTAGTATTTGGACTTTCATTTATTGTCTTCGAGATACCCAACGGATGGGTGTATGATACCGACATAACATGACATGCATTTCATTTCATTTCATATATCATTTTATAGATACATGATGTATATTCTATGATCGTTCCATATTGGGATTTTGCTCACCCCAATGGGGGCTGTTGTTGTCTTTGTGTGTGGACAATGACAGACATTACAGGTGGCCAGGACCCCAGAGAGTACACATCCGGTGGGAGCCACACTTGAGAGGTTTATTTTCATTCTTATCCCAGTCGTATATGTACCAGGGGTGTGTACCTGAAGTGTAGGGAGTTTATGTATATTTAGTTATTTTCCTCAGTATGGATATGCGTTTCATAGTTTGATTTGTGTTGATGGAGATGAAACTGATGGTATCTATATATATTTTGACTATTGGTATTGGTGGTATGTTTCTCGTGCGACGAGGTCATGCTGAAATTTTTAGGGTCACATGTTAATAAATGTTAAACAAATCTTCCGTTGTTTACGCTATAATTATTATTGTGTGATAATTAATCACATTATTAGGATTGGCCCTCACAGTATGGTATCAGAGCATAACTGAGAATGCTCAACTTTTGAGTGTTGTGTACACTTGAATAGGCACAAATAAATATGTACGCTTGTGTTTGAATTATTTGGCTTATTTGCTCTTAATTGGCTTGCCTTGCCTTGGTATGATGTTACATGAGATTGATATGTGAATATGTTGATTTTGTGTAGTATTGATATTGTTCACGTTATTAATACTATACTATTGTGAATAAACGTTTATATGTGGCAGCATGAGGTAGGGAAAGAGTATGTCTCTGAAACCTACTACCAATGAATTGCTGATATCAATTCTGATAACAACGTTATATTAATTTAATATAAATGAATGGGGTTAGAGCAATGTAATTGTTCTTAAACCTATTTGAATTAACAACGTCGAACGATGAATTTTCTTTGTGATGTGATGTTCTTAGATTTGATTGAGATATAATTGTTTTGGGACATAGAGACACCTACATTTTGGCAGTCAGAATGCTGGAAAGGGTGAGACATTGCTTTGGTAAGATGACAGGTGGGGTTTAACATTGTTATATATAGTAAAGGGATGAACGCGTCATATAAAACATCGTTATATGTTTTGAAGATACGACAATGTGTGATATAGATTTTGAAATTTTGGAAATATTCTTGAGGATTTTATCCTTCGAATAATTTTTCATGTATTTCTTTATAATTGAAATGAAATTGAATAATGAATTGCAACAAGTTATCTGTTGCAAAATGTGCATTGATTGTTTTGTCATAATTTGTCTCCTATACGTGATAAGTCTAGAGTTGAGTATGCAAAAGTCATCAAATGCTTACCTATCAGCTATAGAGATATCATAAGGAGATCAAAATGGCAAAATTGGCGTTGGTAATTTATTTTAGCCACCCATTTTATATTTAAGAGGGGGAGGTTATTTTCTCTGATGATATCTGATTGAGTATTAATTATTTTAAGGAAAGTCTATTACTTATCCTTATGAGATGTTATTGTTGTTTGGATCATAATATGATTATCCGGTGAATGATCGAAACTACTGATGACCACTTTCATTAGGTAGTTCGATTTCTTCACTTAATATGTGTGTAGAATTTTATAGCTTGGTTGTCCCTGCTGGAATTCCTTTATGTTTGTGCTATTTCATAATTCGATTAATAAAAAGTAAATTATGAGTTATGAAGTAACTCGTACTTTATGTGACTATTAATGTTAATAACCAAGTTGAATGTACTACAAATGTAGCACATATGTGTAACATATCCTGATTAAAGAAAGAATGTACATATGTACATAGACCTGCCCGAACGTTGCATGGATCTCAGATTTTAGACAAATTTCATTTGTTTTTACTTGGAACTGACATGGACCTATGTACGTATGTGTAATGGATCTCGTGTTCAAAGAATGATGACTTTCTTTGTTCCGGATTTGGATAGACTTTGCATGGTCCCGAATTTTATCTCAGCATAGATTTCGTGCATTTATGGTAAGTTTAAGAAAGATTCCTGAATATATCTCTAAAAAGATGAGTAATAATCTCGATTTGAGAATCATGACTATTTCAAAGATTTTTATGTGTATAAAATGATTCGACTTGAATGAGTCGAAATTATTATGATATTTTGTATGACTTTGAATTGTACTTCTTTATGTATGCTAATGGATCTGCACTCTGGATAGTATCAGGTGTCAATCCAAATGCTCAATATATGGTTAAGCCATAAGAATTTTCCAATTTTTGATATTTTCCTGGACTTTATGAGTCAATTCTTTTTTTAAAAAAGTTCTTGATATGATTGTGCTTGTTCCTATTAATGATCTATTGGTTATTCCAAGATGAAAATATGATGTGTTAAATATCTGAAAGTTGATATTTCAGATTTTATCTACAAATCTGATCAGCTGTCCAATTTGAAGTTGGATTGCACTGAATGTAACCTTTTAATCATGTTATAAATGAACTAGTACTTGTAGGATATGAAATTAAAATTTCAGTTTCATATGACGAAGTGATGAGATATGTCAAACTATCCAAATGAAAATTTTGGATGAACAAAGTGATACTCTTGGGCCACGTCATTGCTCAACATGGTATTTCTGTTGCTCCAACTAAGGTTAAAACAGTGTTAAACTGACCATACCTTCCAATGTTCTTGAGGTCCGATTGTTCATGGGTTTAGCGGGATTCTTAACATCGTTTTATCGAAAAGTTTTGTTTTAAAATTGCTAAACCTATTACTCAGCTGACACAGAAAAACTAAAAACTGTATTTGGTCAGATGAGTGTGAATAAAGTTTTCGTAAATTGAGGACGAGACTGACCACTGCATCTGTACTTACTATTCCTTCTGGCCAGATGATATGTGATTTGCACATATGTGTTTTTCAATGGTTTAGGTTGTGTCTCGTCAACTTAAATATTAAGAAAATTGACACCCCGTACATTATTTGGAAATCGGCAGCAAATGGTTTTGCTTTAAGGATTTGAATTTGTATTGGGAAATGTTTGTTATTTATCTGGACCACAAGAGCTTGAAATACTTATTCTCCCAATCAGATATCAATATGAAGCAATGCAGATGGATAGATTTCCGAAGGAATTTAGTGTCTACTGTTCAAATCACCAAGGTACATGTAAATATTTATATATGAGGTTAACTAGTTTATTTTTTTTGCAGTCTGTTAATAATCTTACTATTGAGCCTAAAATTGATTTGTTGTATCAAATGGCACAAAGAAATAATGTTTTGCTCTTGGACATTTTTTTTTTTATCTTTTGAGGTTCTATCTGCGTTTAGATTGTTTTAAAGGGCTTCCAATGATTTTCTGGTCAATGGATTGTCCCTACGATTTTAGAATTGCACTAGGTTTGATTTATCCCATTGGCATGACCTATCTAGATAAATAGATGGATCGTTAGCACATTAAAAATGTACCAAGATTGCTGAAAGCATTTGTGTTGTTTTTATTTGTTCAGGACCCTAAGTTTATTTTTAAACTTTGGGGACATTGTAGAATGCAAAACGAATATGCTAGATTGCAAGGACTTCGTATTATTTTAGACTGGCAATCACACTGTGTGTACTATTTAACATATTGACGACTGTCGAGAGTATTTTGTTTTCTCGATTATGTCATATTAAAAGCCTAATTTTATTTTGAATTCTGGGATTAATTCCAGAATCTATCGAGTTGAGTAAGTGTTTGAATATGTATTGTATATATGATCCAAATCTGTAAGACGCTGTAAGATATCTGTGTTCGAGGAATCAATGGGTAAACGATATTGATGGAATACAAGAAGTGAATAAGATTCAGTGGATGCCAGATGTGGGAAAACTGCTCAGACTCAGTAAGTTCGTTATAAGGATAAGTGTGAACGCTTCTGGAAATGGCAACAGGGTGATCTAATCATTTAAAAAAAAATCTCTCATGTTAAAGGTATGTTGATTTTTGTAATATTTTCAAACAAATTGAGAATCTTTCATAGTAATTGACATATTATTATTATATTGTTTGTAATGCGTTTCGTACCTCAATATTGAGGAAGTACGAACATGAATTGATAAGTATTCTTCACTCTGATAAGGTTGAATTTAATTGTTATACGTTCTGCACTAAATAATTAATTTTGTGTTCTAAACTGAACAGATGGTTTCTTATAACATTATAAGATAAATAAGCTAGTCATTGATTTTGATTCAGCTTAATGCTAAATGAATTGAGTTTAGGAAGTTGATGTCTTCCGATTATAGTATTGACATGTAATGTAATTGATTAATGATTTATGATCAACACTTGTCAGATTTCGAGGACGAAATCTTTTAAGTGGGGGAGAAATGTAAGGCCCTCGTACCGTATTAGCGGAAATCATGTTTAACTTCTCAACAATTATGTGATTCATCTTATGTTAATCATATGGTTGAGAATAAACATGATGAATATTATCTTTGATAACAGCTCGATACTATACTTAACATTTTGTAAATGTGATGTCCCAATATTTGATAATGAGAATTAAGTAAAATTTGTACATTAATTTGTCAAGTAATTAGAAGTTATAATGTAATTAATGAGAGTGGAAATTGATCTTGTATATGTCAATTGACAGTCGGGTCAGAACATGGTGAATGTCAATATAGATTTTTGGAATATTCGGATTAACACCGAAATTTTGTTAAAATAATTTAATAAATATAAAATTTGTATTAAATCGAAAGATTTAATTTTTGTGATTGAAATAAGGACACGAAGTCAGTTGTGGACTGTATATATAATATACATGAACCAATACACCTGTGACACCCGATGTTCATAATTGGTCGGAAATTAATATATATCGGTGTAGGACGTAAAACACATAGCAAAACATGTAAAACACACACAGATCGTGGACACACACTAAAAGGTGCGAAAACACACATTGTTCTCGAGATTCACCGACCACCGTGTACTTATCCGCTCCGTTCGCCATCGTCCGACCACCTCTAGACCAGCCCGACCTACCACCGTGTTCACAACTCAGAGTCACATCTTTCCATACCAGATAATCGAATTTTAGTGTTCGAAAAGGTGTTCAATTTTGCCCTGGAACGATGAAACTCGTGCAGACGAGGGTTTGAGCACTTTTGGTTCGATTTCTTCGATTCAACCACGAATTGGACGAAGCCAAGGCATCAAATCTCTTCCTTGCATCTGGACAAAACTTTCTATACCAGCCACCGCCTCTACCGCCGCCGGAGGTCACCGGAATCGGCTGACAAGCGTGCGTGAACTGTGTACGAAATTGCGTAAATTTAATATCCAATTCTTCCGACTTTGCTTCGATAATTACCAGTTAATTTGGACTATAATTGTTGAATAATAATTTGAATTGGTGAAAAAAAATTTAGATAATGATGTAACCGCATCAATTTAATTACCCTAAATTGGTTAAGATGTGACTAAAATTGATAACCCATTTTTAATGATTAGTTTATTGAATTGTGAATTTATATTGAGATGCAGTGACTACTTTGACTCTACAAGCTCAAGTTCCCTTATAACCGAGAAAGAAAGGTATGTTGCGATCGAGTAACATACGATAGGTATCTGTATCATTTGATATATGATTTGTTGTTGAATAATGTGACTTACGTGGCTACGTGATTTTATTTAAATTATGTGGCATTCATGACATTCATAATTGCATATCGATGTATGAAAATAAATATTTTGTTAACACACATCAATTTTGATACATACATCGATGTATGGCATACATGTTGAGCTATGATTCTTTGATACCCTATTATTTTGGATTCGATCAATCATAAGGGTTGCACACGGTGCTATGACTTGAATTAAGTGGCCTGAAAGGCATAGGGATTCGTGGCCCTTATGATTGCTATGATTTGTTGATACGGGGATTGGTGGCGTTTGCCAACGTCATCCTATGGATTATCCCTATTTGTTGAGATTGTTGTGGATGGCGCCTTGCTACGTCATCTGTATGATATGATATGATGTCAATAGCTGGGATGCGGTGACGCTTTGACGACGCACCATATAGACATTCCTTTGCTTGACATGCTCGAGCGATTTAGCTATGTAGTATTTGGACTTTCATTTATTGTCTTCGAGTTACCCAGCGGATGGGTGTATGATACCGACATAACATGACATGCATTGCATTTCATTTCATATATCATTTTATAGATACATGATGTATATTCTATGATCGTTCCATATTGGGCTTTGTTCACCCCCAATGGGGGCTGTTGTTGTCTTTGTGTGTAGACAATGACAGACAGTACAGGTGGCCAGGACCCCAGAAGTACACATCCAGTGGGAGCCACACTTGAGAGGTTTATTTTCCTTCTTATCCCAGTCGTATATGTACCAGGGGTGTGTCCCTGGAGTGTAGGGAGTTTATGTATATTTAGTTTATTTTGCTCAGTATAGATGTGTTTCGTAGTTTGATTGTGTTGATGGAGATGAAACTGATGGTATATATATATATCTTGACTATTGGAATTGGTGGTATGTTTCTCGTGCGAAGAGGTCATGCCGAATTTTTAGGGCCACATGTTAATAAATGTTAAACAAATCTTCCGCTGTTTACGCTATAATTATCCTTGTGTGATAATTAATCATATTATTGGGATTGGGCCCTCACAGATAACATGGTTTTGATTGATTTAGTGAAAGGTCATTTGCACACTTATGTTAAGGTTAGATATCTGTGAATTTTAAAATATTTTCTTGGACTTGAAGTTGCAAGATCATCAAAAGGAATTCATATTTGTCAAAGAAGATATACTCCGAAAATTTTAGAGGATGCTGGCCTGCTAGGATGCAAAACTTCGATCACTCCCATAGAACAAAATCACAAACTGTCAAATCTATCAAAAGAATATCTTGTGGATGCTTCATGTTACAGACGCATAGTTGGAAGATTTATCTACCTTTCGATTACTCTCCATGACATCACTTATGCTACCAATGTATTAAGTCAATTCATGAGCAAACCAGGGAAGGAGCACCTATCTTCAGCATACAAAGTTCTCAAAAATTTGAAGGGATCAATAGGGCAGGGACTTTTGTATCCATCTGATTCACCCCCTGGAGCTCACGAGCTTTAGTGATTCTGATTGGACAGCTTGCTTAGACACAAGATGATCAATTACATGCTTCTGTATATTCCTTGGTAGCTCCTTAATCATCTGAAAATCGAAGAAGCAAATACAATTTCAAGGTCATCTGCAGAGGCAGAATACAAGGCATTGACACAGACTACAACAGAAATCATTTGGTTACAAAAGTTGTTAGCATACATGGACTTAAAGATTGAACAACCATTATCATTGTTTTGTGATAATCAATCAGCTTTACACTTAACAAAGAACCCTATGTTCCATGAACGAACTAAGCACATAGAACTGGATTGCCATTTTGTCAGAGAGTGTTTTGGCTGGAATAATTAAAACAAGTTACGTCCCTCTAAACACCAATTTGCAGATATCTTCGCCAAAGCACTAGGAGGTCCAGGGTTCATTTCTCTATTGTCCAAGATGAATGTATTGAACATATACACTCATCTTGTGGGGGAGTGTCAGACGAACGGGAAAGAGGAAGAATCAACATATGGGGATCTCATATACACTCGAGACACATCATATAAAAAGGTATGTCTGTAAGATTAAGGAAGCAAAGAGAATGTCCACTCTGTACACGTGAAGAAGATAGGGAAAATCAGTTAGGGTTAGGCATGCTTTGTGCGATCTGAATGTATAGATTATTCTTTGATTAATTTTTGTATAAATAGTGGTAGGATTTCACTCTCTAAGTAGAAGTTTTCATTAATTAACCGAGAACCCCCACTTCGTTCATGTTCATCGTTTTCTTTTCATTATGTTTCCGAA
Organism: Haberlea rhodopensis; assembly: GCA_907163345.1. Lineage (NCBI taxonomy): Eukaryota > Viridiplantae > Streptophyta > Magnoliopsida > Lamiales > Gesneriaceae > Haberlea > Haberlea rhodopensis. Next base: position 347,461 of record CAJQUN010000330.1, read on the forward strand.
ATGTTGTTTTCATTTACAATTGTTATTGTTAAATCAACTTTAACATAATAGCCCCAATAATATTGCTAAATATAGCTTTACCCTATTTTACAAAAAAAAAAAAAAAAACTAATTAAAAAATTGTTTATACTCCAAAAATTAATTTAGACAAAAAAACTATACAAACATACATTAACGAGAGAACACATATTATTTGATATTGGTCATGTGAATACCAAACAACAGTTATTAAATAAAATTTTATTTTATTATTATTTTTAAAAAATGGAACATGTATCATTTGATATTGGCTCGATAGTCAAACATTAAACAATCCAATTAAATGCTCGACAAAAGCCAGTAAGAAAACAAGCCCCACAAATCCCAAAAAGCTCAACAAAAATAGAGTCTTTAACAAAAGGGGTTATTCTTTAAATAAAAAGAAAAGGTTATTCAAGAATATGCGCTGACGAAACCTCTGTCACAACAGAAGCATGATCGTAATTCTAGATCTTTAGGCATTACGTACATGTCTGATTGGTCTTAGTGCAAGTGGGAGATTTGTTGAGATATGCTCTAAGACAACTCATTAGATGATAGATTTTGACATACAATGTAATATGATTTATTAATGGCACTTTATTATTATATATTATTCCAATATCTATGTAATATGAATATATATATAATGTCCTTAGAATAAAATTTTATTATTCTTAAAGATTGTCCCTAGTAAAGTATTATAATGAATTTGGATAATGATAATGCATTGAGACTAGTATGTATTGATTGATGAATTTGTTCATGGATATGAGATATCGAATCAACACATGGGTATGTGTTAGAGAACTATGTATTGGACAGACCCACCATGAAAATGCTACATGGATAGTTATATGAATGTCATAAGCATTCTCATAGTGATAATAGTGTATATAATCCTTACGACTTGAGATCACCGGAGATCCCAACATAAGGAGTTGTGTATCTTGATATTGTCAAACGTTACCTGTAACAGTGTAAACTATAAAGACAATCATTGGATAAACTACGAATTATGTAGAGGGATGTTGAGTGATCAAGATATGATTTGTCCCTCCTATATAACATGAGAAGTGTTTGGGCCATTGATCAAGTGAGACTAAAATGCATGGACATGCTCGAATGAGTCGATATGTGATATCGAGCTTATTCGTTTATTCTAGTCTACTTGGGGATCAAGAAATATAAGATTGAACTAACGAGTATGCCTTATTTGACTCGTGTTTAATCTAAACACATAGGACACATAGATTAAGTTACATGGAGAATATTATTATAGGCCATATGTTATTTCGAGTCAACGACATTCTTGTAACTTGGGTAGCCTTGATATGTTGCTAGATACCGCTCATTGCTTGTGACATAAAATTAGATTTTATATCACTGCCAACGTTACAAGATCCTAACGGGTCGCACAAAAGATTAAATCGATAAAATGGAGTTAAATTTATTGGATGAATTAAAATGGTTTAGGAAGAATCCTAAGCATAAATTAATGGGCCAATTATATATATATAGAGATATATATATTAATATGCTATATAGATGGATAAAAGATGAACTGATCCCAAGGGTTTGGGAAGACCGATTAGCCGCTTTTTTATGACTATATATATATGACCATTAGGTTAAAAGGGTTATCAGATGTTAGTTCAAGATTAACAAAACTCAAAAACCTAACAGGCACACAGCCGCCACCTTTCTTCGACATCTCGTGTCTTTGTTCCAATTGAGTTATCGAGTCTAACAATTCGATAACCTCAACATCCCTTTCGATTTGATTTGTTACAAAAAAAAAAAAACTAATTCAAAAATTGTTTATGCTCCAAAAATTAATTTAGACAAAAAAGATTATACAAACATACAATAACGAGAGAACACATATTATTTGATATTGGTTATGTGAATAAAGGGGTTATTCTTTTTTTTTTTAAAAGGTTGTTCTTGTATGCATTAGCTTTGAAATTTTTATTATCTTTAAAAAAAGTTTTTGTTAAAAAATTATGTTTAATTACTTAAAAATTATATTTTACTCCCTTAAAATTATATTTTGATCCTTTAATTTTTTTTCACTATCTATTTTTTATATTATTATATTTGTCCTAAAAACATTTTTTCTAATTTGTCTGTGTATATATCGAGTGTGAATCCTTTTACATAGAACAATATAATATATATATAGATATATAGTTTTCCTTTAGCAAAAGCCCTTTCTGGTTAGTTCGTACAAATCCAGCGCACTCTCACACATCTCGAAGCGCGAATTTATTCTCTTTACTCACACCATTTACAACTACAAGCACGACTACACAGTTTCCAACACCGTGAGATCCACGCTTGTAAGAGACAAGAAAGCATTTAATGGTCTCAAGAATGGAAGATTGAATCGCTAAAAAAAATGGCTGATTGAAAATGGGGGCTACTTCTATGGTTGGATTTGGATTTTTTATCCCAATTTTATTTGTTATTTATACTGGGTTTTGTTCACACTCCTGATCCGAAGTACATGCATCGTGATTTGAAGTATTTGGACTCCTTTTGTCATCGTTATTACATTGCCGTAGCTGGGTATTTTCCATGCCATTGTGTGTGTGTAATCCCGCTTGGAAGTCCCCAATTACCTTATTTTGGTTCCTCTAAAATAGTTTCTTGACCTACCCATTTAGTAGCTTTTTTCTTCGATGAGATTTCTCTGACATCATTGTCAAACTGTTTCTATGGCTCTGTTTTGACATGGGTTGTAGTGGGTCCAAGACGGAGGACTTACCGGTTGTGGTGCGCTGCCGTGAGAGGCGGGAACTTATACGGGCCGCTGCTAACCACCGCTACACCCTCGCGGCCGCACATGTTTCTTTTTTCCGGTCGCTCAAAGATGTCGGCGACGCTCTCGGTAAGTTTGTGGACGAGGAGCTTATTACTTATACCCGTTCGTCTTCCTCCTCTTCTCCTATTTCCTCACCTTCTTTGATTCTGCCCCCGAATTCAAAGAAAAAGACTGACGATGATTCGGATGAATCCCATTTCCATGATGAGGATGATTCACATTTACAAATCTCGAGTTCCTCTGATGACGATGATAATGATTTTGAACGTCCGCACCGCAAGCAGCGTGGCACTTTGCATAAGGACAAGGAAAATGGTAATGGTGCAGCAAGCCATTCAAATGAAGGGATGAATTCTGAATATCCTCCTTGGAACTTTAGTGGGTATGGATACGGGGATGGAGTGCAGTATCCTTACCCGCTGTCACCCCGCTCATATGGAGAACCATACATGGATCAGTACAATTGGGGGCTCCCTGGAATGAATCCGTTGAATTATTCTAGTTATTCAAATGTTTATTACATGAAAAAACATGTTTCAGATATGAGAACGGTGGTTCAGGAGCCGCCAGCCGAGCCATCCGATGGGTATTCAGATTCATTTTGGAACATTCCTGCGGCTTATGGTAGGAATTATGGTTACTTTCCTTCGAGCTCACCTGTGAGAGCGAGGAATGAAAGTGCCAAAGTGAGTCGACCTGAAGAGACGCCACCTCCACCACCACCAATTGCCTCAGGATGGGATTTCTTTAACCCATTTGATGTGGTTGATAATGGGTACCCAAGTTATTATTCTACTGGGACATATGGGCATCTGTCGAATTCTAGCAGCCCGGATTCAAATGAAGTGAGGGAGAGGGAGGGTATACCTGATTTGGAGGAAGTAACTGAGAATGGAGTGTATAAAGAGGTCCTTAGGGAAAAGAAAACAGATGTTGAAGCAAAAAAGAGATCAGGACAGAGAACTTTTGGTTCAAAGAGAATGAATAATGCTGAACCAAGAAAGAATTCTGGAGAAAGCAGTCCTCGAGCCAGAACGATATCAAGTCGAAAAAACAGCGAGAGTAGCTCGAGGTCTGTGCCTTTGTATAAAAGTAAGAATAGTTCAGGATCGGTACCATTGCACAAAAGTGAGAGTAGTTCTAAATCAGGTCCTTCTTGGACTAGTGAGGAAACTGAAAAAACGTCAATGCCATCACAGTATAGTGACCGAAGTGCAAAACCATCAATATCACCACCCCATGGTAAAGGGACATCATGGGTTGATCAATCACCTAGTAGAGGAATGACTGGTTCAATAAATTTGACCGATGAGAAAAGCAGCACAGATACTACTGTGTCGAAGAGTGTGGATGAGGATTCGATGAGGAGGAGGAGAGGGGTGACGTTTGAGGTAGAGGAGATATCAAAACAATCTGATTCTTCAAAGATGAGTAGCTTCACTACATTGTCACCTCACGCTACTCGAGATCTACGGGATGCTGTGGGGGAAATCAGGGATGAGTTTGAGATTGCTTCTGGTTGTGGGAAAGAGGTGGCTCTGATACTTGAGGTTGGCAAAATGCCTTTTCATCCTGGCCTTCTTAGAGGTCTGTTTTTTGCTATGCACTTTTACATGTTTGGAATACTTAAATACTTTGAGGTAGTGAAGATGGTTTGCATACTTTTGTCCTCACTGATGTTGTGTGTTTGGCTTGCCGAATTCTTTATCATAAATAATTATTGGTCAGGATACTTTGCTGGATTTGGATCAGAATTAGTTTGATAAGAAAATGATTTGGATATCATGTGGTTTTCCCATATGAAATTTAATTATCCGCTGGACCACTAATCTTTCTGCTGGTTGAAATTCTTAATTGAGAACCTGAGAAATCGTGAAAAATATTCTTTAGAAAGATTTTCCTTTGTTATTTATTGGAACTAAAATGTGTTTTTACAGTAATTCTCTCTCGGATACTGCAACTGATAGCTCCATCATTATCATCTCGGGATCTTTTATCTAGAAAATCTGTGAAATTAGCTTCTAGAACAGTGAAGCTGGCAAAATCTTACTTTGAAGATGTTGGGAAGGATGTAAATGTGAAGGCTTGTAACCTTTCGTCCACCTTGGACAAGCTTTATGCTTGGGAAAGTAAGTTATATAAAGAAGTGAAGGTAACTGATTTTACTTTTAGTAGCTATAGGTTTGATTCAATTCCTTTCTTCTTCTTTCTTTTGCTCCATTTGCATGTTCAGACGCACCCGGTCTTGAATTTTGAAACTCATGTTAAGAGTTGCTTTTTGATTGATTATGACTATCCAGTTATCAAGTTGAAAAATTTGTTACGTGTGATGGTTAAATATCAGTGTATCTAATTGGTAAATTGCTGTTTCAAACAGTAAATCTCTAGAATAGATTCAAATGTATGAGGGAAGAAGCCCACGGAATTGGTTTTGTAAACAATTTGTGGTATCGCAATAACTTTATTTTTTTTATTGAGAAATTTTTTTATAGATAAAATAGATTAAATACAAGTACACTGGTCATATCCAGGTGAGATTACAACCATATGTATACCGTTCCTACCGCAATATATTAAAAGTAGTGTCATATGGATACATTAAATACAAACATCGAAGCACATAAATCTTTGTTTCCCTAAAAAGAGTGCTAACACAAGGGACGTAACCATCGAACACTCGAGCATTGCATGTGGCCCAGACACTACAGAGACTATGCAAGACATACCAAGCAATAACTTTTATTTAGGCCCATTGTGTCTGGGATCTCTTTTTCGGGCTGGCTGTGCATGTGTTTGTAAAGTTTTGAATGTTCGCTATGAATCGATTCTTCGACTGCAAAGTGATCTTTGTGCATGTGTTTGAGTCATGAATTTCTTTAATTAATATTGCCATCTATGCATTGACATTCTTGTCAGTTCGATCTTGCATTCAATCTTGCTCAATTTTGGTAGGTGGTTACTTTTATTAGGAAGAAGAAAGGCTTCGTTTAATATACGGGAAGCAGTGTAAGAGGCTAAAACTCTTAGATGAGAATGGGGCAGAGTCTAGCAAGGTTTATACCGCTCAAGATTCTATTAGAAGATCACTGAGCAAACTTGATGTTAGTATTAAAGCAATCAATGCTGTTTCAATGAGGATAAACAACTTGAGGGATGAAGAATTGAAACCCCAAATTGCCGCATTGATTCTCGGGTATGATCATACTGGATGCCACACCTTTTTTCTTGCATGCCATGTAATTGATCACATGGAGGTAGTCATTGAGTTTTGTTTGGAATCTCTGTTGATTTAGCTCAAGTTACTAGAATTTGGTATGATATGAAACATAGAACTGGCGACACTTTATAGTCGTTTTGCTTTGATGAGCTTGATCATTGTCTCAAGTAAATATGTCAATAGTATTGCACAAGCCTATTGCCTTTCTTAAATAAGAAACACAGTGATATGCTGAGCTTTCTTAAATAGCAAATCATAGTGATATGCTGAATGCAACTTGGTTACAATGTGCATATCAAAAGGTCTTTGAGGATTTCTAGCCTCGAAATATTGCATTAGCCTATTGGTTTTCTTAAATAAGAAGTAAAGAGTGATATGCTGGAAGTAACTTGGTTACAATGTGCAAAGAAAGGTCTTTGAGGATTTTTATCCATGGATTAAGCAATTGTGAATTTTATTTTGTTTTCACAAACATACTGATAATGGTGAGCCTTGACGCAACTCTAAAGTTGTCATGTGACCTGGAAGTCACTGGTTTGAATCATGGATACAACTTCTTTTGCATTACATACATTAAGCCCAAAGTGTCCGACCCCTTCTCGATCCCCGTGCATAGCGGGAGCTTCGTGCACTAGGTTTGCCCTTTTTTTAACCATATTGATCTCACACCGTCCATGAGCTAAAGTGTTTGATACAAGTGGTTCTATCTTGAAGTTTGAACCGCAAGATTAGATTTTCAAAACCCTGACAAGTAAGTAAACACTGTATAACTAGTGTTACCTATTTTGAAATCAAACTTTTGGCATATTTGGTTTCTCTCAAACATGCCTACACACTTCACAACCCATATGTTTCCAGAATTTCTAACAAATTTTCCCTCGCATTGTTTTTGTTCGACATGGAGTTAGGCACTCCATTCATTTTGAAGTATTGGCTGTAGAGACGACTCAATTCGTACACATGCCCAACCTGATTTTTAATATTTATATTTGCTGTATTAAAAGGTTTTTTTAGCTCGGTTCTTGATATGCTTATATCTTAACATGTTGATTTTTTTAAAAAATTTTACTGTGTTGTGTTCCTTTCTTCTTGTCCTACCGCTTCAAAATGTCTCTGAAATATGGAATATGCAGCTCGTTGTATTAAATTGATGGATTTAAGAACTATTTAGGCTGATCAAAATGTGGAAAGCAATGCTCAAGTGCCATCGAAAGCAGTTTCAAGCCATCATGGAGAGTAAAATGCGAAAACTCAAAGCCAACACTGGTTTCCAAACAGATTCGAGCTCGAGGGCCACCACTGATCTTGAAAGGGAGCTTCATTCTTGGTGTAGACATTTTAAAGATTGGATTTTCTTTCAAAAATCTTATGTCGAGTCCTTGAATGGATGGCTGCTCCAGTGCCTTCAGAGTGAACCTGAAGAAACCCCTGATGGACCGATGCCCTACTCCCCAGGAAGACTTGGAGCTCCTCCAATTTTCATAATTTGTAATGATTGGCATCAAGCAATGGAAACCATCACCGAGGCAAAGGTGGCAAATGCTATGAATTCATTTGCCACAACCTTGCACCAGCTAAGGGTAAAACAAGATGAGGAGATGCGGCAAAGGATCAAAGCAGAATATCTCAAGAAGGAATATCGAGAAAACCTTAAAGCACGGAACATGGATAAAGGAAAATTGAACCTTGACCCAGATGTGATGTCCGATAAAACAGGCTTGTCTGTAGCAACATCAGATAAAGGAGTGTTGCCGTCGGATGATCTAAAAGTGGACATGGAAACCATGAGACAGAAATTGGCCGAAGAACGGATAAAGCACAAAGATGCAATGAAATTGTTGCATGATGCTGCTTCAAGTGGTTTACAAGGAAGCTTGGTTCCAATTTTTAGGGCGCTGGACAGTTTCAGTTCAGAAGCTCTGAAAGCACATGAACATGTTCGGTTACAGCGCATTGATCTTAACTTATAGGTTATGTTAACTGCAACAGGTCATGAATATTGACCGTTCAATCTGTCTGAGAAGGACCTCTGGGGAATTAAAGCAACCAGAGAGTATTTAAATCAACTAATCATTTCATTGCAGTAGATAGAAGAATTATACAGCCAAACAGATTATCATAGGTTAGCTAAGAGCTTGACAATCGAAATAAAGTCGAGCCCAACTGACGGGTCGTATTTTCCGAGATTCTCATCGAGAAGAGGCATCAAAACTTTTGTATCAACAAAATAAGAGGTAAATTTTGTATCTATTTTATCTTGACAAAAATATGATATATATGAGATTTCTGGAGTTGAATTCTTGTTTTGTAACGGAGCTAGGGAATGCGGCCCGGCACTTTGATGCTGCAGATGGTGCTAGAAGGTGAGAGTTCCAAGATCTTCTATGAAAATGAAGATCAAAACGTTTTGATTTCAGTTTGGCAAAGCCCAAAATGAAGCGAAGAGGTTGCATTTTTTTACACAGGTTCATTTGTTTCTTGATATGTTGATGGATTAATGCATGCTTTTGTTTAAAGAAGTATCACCTGAATCCATTATGAACGTCGTTTGTGCGTTCTTGGACCAGTCCGTATATTCCGTGTCGCCCCCTTATTCAGATGAATGATCAAATATAATGTTTTGTATACCTGTGTTATTCATCTATTTATAGAAAATATATAATGTTCTGGGCATATGTCAGCATTATTTAGTCCAATTTTTTGTGTTAAAATAGTTCCAAGTAGCTTGTCAGAGTACATCGGATATTACTCGAAGGGTTATTGAGCTCACCGGAGCGTGTTGGAAGCTCGCCATAAGTTCATCGGAGATCTGTTAAGGGTTATTGTAGGTCATCTGAAGTTTGCCGGGGCTTGAACGATGGCGGGTTCTACACAAGCATTAGTTAAAAAGCCTAACATGCACTCCTTACCACATATATATCACATATATGACCAACTAGTGTTTCTACTTACCAATAAGGCTCGAAACTTTCACCCTTCTATAAATGGACCCCCCTCATTTGTATTTCAAAATATTCAAATTTGTTAAAAATATGTTTATAAATGCATGTGTTAATGTATGTATTAATGAAATTGTTGTGAAACGGAATATTTGTTATGAAATGTATATTGGATGTCCATTTACATTTCACCCCCATGTAACTCATAGTCTTAAGCCTATAAATAGAGGCTTAAAAAGAAATGAAATAGAGATGAAAAGCTCTCTAAATTTCTCTCTCTAAATTGTTCTCTATATAATACAATATTAATATTTTAGAACACGTTATCAGTACGAATCTCTAGCCAACTTTGTGTAAGTGTGGTAAGTTTTATTTGTTTTGTTGACTTTAATTACATTATGACTAATCTTGCAAAACTCGAGTTTGTTGCTTTTGATATCACTGGAAAGAATTATCTATCATGGGTACTAGATGTTGAAATTCATCTAGAGGCAAATGATCTTGGAGAAACCATCAAAGAAGAAAGTATAGCAACAAATCAAGAAAAGGCTAAATCAATGATCTTTCTTCGTCACCACCTTGATGAATGGTTAAAAACATAATATTTGACAGTAAATGATCCCTTTGCCTTGTGGACTAGTTTGAAGGAAAGATATGAACATCAAAAAAGCAGTTATTCTTCCAAAAGCTCGTTATGAGTGGATGCACTTACGCTTGCAAGATTTTAAACTGTAAGTGAGTATAATTCAGCAATTTTCCGAATCAGTTCAAAGTTGAAATTATGTGGGAAAAATGTAATTGATGAGGATTTATTGGAGAAAATATTATCTACTTTTAACGCATCGAATGTGCTCCTGCAGCAGCAATATCGTGAAAAGGGTTTCAAAAAATATTCTGAATTAATTTCTTGTCTTCTTGCTGAACAAAATAATGAGCTTTTATTGAAAAACCACGAGGCTCGTCCAACTGGTGCTCCTTCATTTCCTGAAGCAAATGCGACAGCTATGCGATATGATAATGAACAAAACTAAGGCCGAGGTTATTGTCGTGGTCGAAACCGTTACAATAATAATCGTGGTGGCCAGAGTATTAAACACCATCAGAAGTGGGAAAGTAACAATAACCGTTGCAATAATAACCGTGGTGGTCATATAAAAAACAGTGCACACCACCAGAAGTAGGAGCGTGATGATGAGAAAGATGTAAGCCAAAATAAAATGGAGGAGAATAAGTGCTATCGTTGTGGCATGAAAGGCCACTGGGCTCGTACTTGTCGTACGTTAAAGCATCTTGATGATCTCTATCAAGTATCATTGAAGAATAAAGAGAAAAGGATAGAGACACATTTCAATAGTAAAGATGTTAATCTTGACCATAATTTTGTTGACAATGGCTTTAATGATTTTACTTCTTTTGATGTTGCTGATTTCTTTGTCAATCACCCTAAAGGTGATACTAGTCATGGAAATGCCTAAGAATTTTCATTTGATGTTTGCAAATAAATATTTGTAATAAATGTTTATTATCAATATATCTTATATTATTCAAATATTTTATTTATCATAAAAAGAAAAAAAATCTCATTTTGAAATTTTATTTTTTGAAGAAAATGGACGTTCAAATGACCATTGATTAAGAATTATGTTTGGCAGACAGTGCAACAACACACTCCATACTTAAGGATCAGAAGTATTTTTCATATCTAATATTGAAAGAAGCTCATGTTCGTATCATATCTGGTAATGCAAAATTAATTGAAGGCTCCGGAAGAGCAACTATAATTTTACCTGGAGGAACAAAGTTTTGCATTGATAATGCTTTATTTTGCTCAAAGTCTCAAAGAAACTTATTGAGCTTTAAAGATATTCGTAAAAATGGATATCATATTGATACTAAAAGTGAAGATAATAATGAATACTTGTATATTAAGTATTAGTTTTGGGAAGAGAGTTGTGTTGGAAAAACTACCTTCTTATTCATCTGGATTATACTACACATATATAACTACAATTAAAATATATGCAACGGTAAACCAGAAGTTTAAATTTTATCATTTGGCATGATCGGTTGGGTCATCCCGGTTCTATAATGATGAGAAGAATATCAGAGAATCCACGTGGTCATTCTTTGAAGAGCCAGAAGATTCTTCAATCCAGTGAATTCTCATGTACAACTTGTTCTCAAGGCAAGTTAATCATAAAGTCGTCACTGATAAAAATTAAAACGTAATCTCCTACATTTTTAGAACGCATACATGGGGATATTTGTGGGCCTATTTACCCACATTGTGGACCATTTCTATATTTTATGATTATAATTGATGCATCAACGAGATGGTCACATGTATGCATATTATCAACTCGCAACTTGACATTTGCATAATTACTTACGGAGATAATTCGGTTACGAGCACATTTTCCTGATTATGCTATCAAGAAAATTTGTCTTGATAATGCTGGTGAATTTACATCACAATCTTTTAATGATTATTGTATGTCTGTTGGAATAATTGTTGAACATCATGTCGCTTATGCATACACAAAACGGTCTTGCAGAATCGCTATTAAGCGTCTTAAATTGATTGCACGACAATTGCTCATGGGAGCTAAACTCCCAATATCTGTGTGGGGACATGCTATTTTGCATGCAGCTGCATTAATTCGCAAAAGGCTAACAAATTATCATGAATATTCTGCCCAACAATTGGTTTTTGGTCAGGAACCAAACATTTCACATCTTAGAAGTTTTGGATGTGCAGTTTATGTTCCAATTGCTCCACCACGACGCACAAAGATGGGACCTCAAAGGAGATTGAGAATATATGTTGGGTATGAATTACCTTCTATAATAAAATATCTTGAACCAAAAACTGGAGATTTATTTACGGCTCGTTTTGCTGATTGTCATTTTGATGAATCATTTGTCCCAACATTAGGGGGAGAAAATAAACAGTCGGTTGATAAAATTACGTGGAATGAATTGTCATTATCTCATTTTGATCATCGCACAAGACAATGTAAACTGGAAGTTCAAAAGATAATTCATTTGCAACAGTTAGATAATCAATTGCCAGATGCTTTTTCTGACCTAAAGCATGTGACAAAGTCACATATACCTGCTGTTAATGTTCCGATTCTAATTAATGTCCCAGAAGGACCTTCTACCATTATTAATAAATTAAAGGCGCCTATGAAACGTGGTAGACCAATCGTTCTAAGGATAAAAATCCTCGAAAACGAAAAGAAACTAATAATGAAGATAGTAAACTCGAGATAATTGAAAATCCAGATGAATTCTCAAAATCAAAAACTCCTAAAGAGTTTCCAGAAATGACAAATCATTATCTTCCATAAGAAGTTCAGGTACCTGAAAATTTTAATAATAATGAGATCTCATGACTGTGAAAAGATGGAACCGATATACAACGAATGTTGATGATAAAGTTGCATGTGCTACAACAAATACTATTATGAATGAGAACGAGGATCATGAACCAAAGTCTGTGGATGAATGCAGATTTAGAAATGATTGGCAAAGATGGAAAGATGCAATTCAAACAGAGTTGGATTCGATGGCAAACGCAAAGTTTTCGAAGCAGTAATACGCACACTTGAAGATGTGCAACCAGTTGGTTATAAACGGATCTTTGTGCGGAAGAAAAATGAGAAAAATGAAATTGTGCGGTATAAGGCACGACTTGTTGCACAAGGTTTTTTCCCAAAGACCTGGTATTGATTATGAGGAGACATTTCTCATGTGGTGGATGCAACAATTTTTCGTTATTTTCTTAATCTGGCAGTAAGTGCACAACTTGAAATGCGTCTTATGGATGTTATAACTGTCTATTTGCATGTCTCACTTGATAATGACATTTATATGAAAATCCCTGAAGGTTTAAAATTACCTAAGGGACGTGGCCTGGGTTATAGAAAACTTTACTCTATCAAATTGTATGAATCTCTATATGGCTTAAAACAAGCTGGACGTATGTGGTATAATCGTCTTGGTGAATACTTGATGAAACAAGGCTATATGAATGATCATGTTTGTCCATGCATTTTTTATTAAGAGGTCTAGAACTGAATTTGCAATCATTGCAATATATGTTGACGATTTAAATATTATTGGGACTTCTGAAGAGCTCAAGAAAGCTACGGATTATTTGAAGCAAGAACTTGAAATGAAAGATCTTGGAAAGACATCATTTTGCCTCAAATTGAGCACTTAGTATTTTGTTACATCAGTCTGCTTATGCATCTAAAATGCTTGAACAATTTTATATGGATAAAGCACATCCACTGAGCACACCTATGGTTGTAAGATCACTTGATGTGCACAAAAATCCTTTTCGACCTCGTGAAAATAATGAAGAACTACTTGGCCCAGAAATACCATATATTAGTGCTATTGGAGCATTAATGTATCTTGCTAGTCACACACGCCCTGATATATCATTTGCTGTTAATCTGCTAGCAAGATATAGTTCTTCACCTACACGAAGACATTGGAATGGTGTTAAACATATATTTCGCTATCTTCAAGGAACAACGAACATGAGCCTTTATTATCTTTAGGCACCCAAATATGATCTCATAGGTTATGCGGATGCAGGATATTTATCTAATCCTCATAATGCTTGGTCACAAACGAGTTATGTGTTCACATGTGGTGGTACATCTATTTCTTGGCGTTCTATGAAACAAACCATAATTGCCACTTCTTCTAATCATGCTGAATTATTGGCGATCCATGAAGCATGTCGGGAATGTGTTTGGTTAAGATCTGTAATCCATCATATTAGAGGAACATGTGGTTTGCATTTGGACAAAAACGTTTCTACAACTTTGTTCGAAGATAATGTTGCATGCATCGTTCAATTGAAGGAATGATATATCAAAGACGATAGAACGAAACACGTTTCACCAAAATTCTGTTTTCACACATGATCTTCAAAAGAATGGTGAGATCAATGTTCAACAAATTCGTTCAAATGATAATCTGGCAGATTTATTCACAAAGTCTCTACCGACTTCAACATTTGAAAAGTTGGTTCACAAGATTGGAATACGACGACTAAAAGATGTCAAATGATGAGCTCAAGAAGTGGAATTATTTCACACTGTACTATTTTTTCATTAACCATGTTATTTTTCCCAATGGGTTTTTCCTGTTAAGGTTTTTAACGAGACAGTGTATGAACATCCAATGGGGAGTGTAATAAATATGTTTCATAAATGCATGTGTTAATGCATGTATTAATGAAATTGTTGTGAACGTAATATTTGTTATGAAACGTATATAGGATGTTCATTTACCTTCCATCCCTATTTAACTCATAATCTTAAGCCTATAAATAGAGGCTTAAAGTTAAATGAAATAGAGATGAAAAACTCTCTAAATTTCTCACTCTAAATTGTTCTCTATATAATACAATATTATTATTTTATAACAAAATTCAAATATTTCTAATATCTTCTTTTATCTCTCATTTATACCCTGAAATTGTAAGAATTTAAATTACAAGATTGTATTTTAAGAGAATTTTAAGTTGATTTTTTAAATCGTGATTATTTACGAGTGAAATAAATCAAGAGATTTTTTAGTATAAAATAAATCCAAGAAGGTAGATTTTGTAAATTTTTTTTTGGGTGGGGGAGACTCGCCCCTCGTTTATACGAGGGGAGACGACTGACAAATTACCAGGATAGCTCTGGGTTGTCATAGTCGAGAGTTCTATAATACAAGTTATTGCATATCTAAACTCACCACATAATCTACACGTAGATACAATATTTGATCAATATAGGTGATTTCGACCATACAATAATACACTGATTATAGGGTCAATATCCCAAATCAATTTTTGGTGTGGGGCTCACTCCAAAACCCCACACCCTAAAATAAATAGGAGTCATTGATTTGCCGAAATTGATATTAAATCAGCCTCATTTAGCCCCACACCCCACATCACAAAATGAATATAAGCCATTGATCTGTCGAAAATCCCATCAATATGTTATAAGTTCTGTTAGGATCGGGGTAGTGTTTAGAAAGGGGGTTGAATAAACACTAGACTCAATTTCTCGATTCTTCAAAATACAGCAGACTGTTAAGTACTGCAGTAAGATCTCAATTGGTTGCAAGACAGCAGACAACTAAATGTAGGAAGATGTCTACTGGACTTGTGAGATAAGAACTGATAGGTAAAAGCAAATTGACAGTAAGGTAAGGTGCAAAAAGTAAATGACACAAGAATTGTTTCTGGAAGTTCGAAACACAAACACTTCTACGTCCCCCTTCTTCCTTTGCAAGAAAGTTACACTGACTTTGGTTTACTCTTTTCAGTATACAACCTTCTTAGGCTATCACACACAGATTTGCCAAAACTCTTAGCAACACAATAATCACAAAGATTACAAGGTGATTTTTTGTGATGCCCCGATGTTCTTTAACGTTAATTATATTTAATTTTGTTAAATTAATTTAGTACATATAAAATTTGTATTAAAATGATAGATTTCATTTTGTGATTGAAATAGGGACACGAAGTCAGGTGTGGACTGTACATGCACCAGTACACCGGTGACACCCCGATGTTCATAATTGGTAGGGAATTAATATATATCGGTGTAGGACGTAAAACACATAGTAAAATGCATAAAAACACACACAGATCACGGACCTACTAAAAGGTGCGAAAACATGCACTTCTCGCGCGACCACCGACCACTGCATGTAAATCAGCTCTGTTCGCCGCCGTCCGACCACATCTCGACGAGCCCAACCTTCCACCGTGTTCAAACTCAGAGGTGAAACTTTCCATTCCAGATAATTGAATTTTGGTGTCCGAAAAGTGCTTCAATTTTGACCTGGAACGGACGAACTCGCACAGACTAGAGTTTGAGCATTTTTGCTTCGATTTCTTCGGTACTACAACAAATTGGACGAATCCATACACCAAATCTCTTCCCCTCACCTGGATGAAGGTTTCTAAACCGGTTGCAACCCATAAAGTCGCCGGAGCTCACCGGAATAGGCTGACAAGCGTGCGTGATACTGTGCGTGAAGGGGTAAAATCTGATATCCAATTTTTCCGACTTTGCTTCGATAGTTACCAGTTAATTTGGATTATAATTGTTGAATAATAATTTGAATTGGTGAAAATTAATTTAGCAAATTAAATTATGATGTAATCACATCAATTTTATTACCCTAAGTTAGTTAAGTTGCGACTAATTTGATAACCAAGTTTTGGTAACTAGTTTCCTGAAATGTGAATTTATATTGATATACAGTGACTACTTCAACTCTACAAGCTCAAGTTGGCATATGATTTGATGACTTATGTGACTTACTTGAGATTACGTGGCTACGTGATTTTATTTAAATTATGTGGCATTCATAGCATTCATAGTTGCACATCGGTGTATGAAAATAAATGTTTTGTTAACATACACCATGTTTTATACATACATTGATGCATAACATACACGTTGAGCTACGATTCTTTGTTACCCTGTTTGTTTGGATTCGATCAATCATAAGGGTTGTACACGGTGCTATGACTGACATTAAGTGGCATGAAAGGCATAGGGATTCGTGGGCCTTATGATTGTTATGATTTGTTGATACGGGGTTTGGTGGCGTTTGCCGACGTCATCCTATGGATTATCCCTATTTGTTGAGATTGTTGTGGATGACGCCTTGTGACGTCATCTGTATGATATGATATGATGTCAAGAGCTGGAATGCGGTGACGCTTTGACGACGCACCATATAACATTCCTTTGCTTGACATGATCGAGCTATTGAGACATTTGGACTTTCATTTATTGGCTCTGATCGCTTTTATTTTAAACAATTATTTCCAATCTAGCGATTTTAGACCGCAAGTGCACGGTGTCAAGTTTTAGTATAGATAGGAAGATACGGATTGTCGAACCCACAGGGACTAACAAGCAAGTACCAAATAAGATGTCTTTTAACTATATTTAACCTACGATAATTAATCAATAATTAACAACTAATTAATTAATATAAACTACTAATCCAACCAAGTCAATAAAAGTAAACGAGAAAAATCCACTAGAGAAGATTATCGAGACTTTGGCTCACCAATGCAATTCCCTACAATTCTCGATTGAATATTCAAATCTTTCTAAGGTGACGAGTTCTCCCAATTTATCTAATACACTCTCTCGAGCTATATTAAACCTAACACCGAATTGTAGTAAGTAACTCTCGTTCACTTATTTAACAATTCAATGTTGCATAAGATCCATGAAAACTCCTAGCTTTCGATTACTAGAATCTATGGCTATCACGCATGTATTTGACGTCATCTCTCGATCTCGGTCTTAAATCCATGGTATGAGTTATTAATTCAGTATCATAAAATCATCTCTCGATCTCAATTACGATACTAACATCATTCAAAGGTGATCAATCCTCTAAAAGCATGAAGAACATAAAACATACGCAAAGAACTATAAGAATTCAATCATTAAATCATCAAATCGAAGGTTCATAACAAAGGATTCGCCTAGCCTCGATAAATAAATTAGTTCAACATAGTAAATCAAAACAAATCAAAACAAATATTAAAAGACAAGAATAAACTCCCGATGTCGACTTCGGTTGTAGATCCTCGCTCCTTCTCTTGCTTCCTTCTCGATCGTCTCTTTTTATCGCCTTGTTGGGTTGTTCCAAATCCTAGGGTGAAGTGGTGATGATGGATGATGGTGATGAGTGTTGGAAGAAGAGTGGAAGATTGGTGGAGGTTTTTACGTATGGTGGAGTGAAGGAGGTTGAATTAGGGTGAAGGAGTGTGAAGGAGGCGTGTGGTTTTTGATGGTGAAGGTGAGTTGGAATTGAAGGAAAGGGGCTGTGAGATGGAGGCTGTACCTAGGGTTAAAAATCTGATTTGGGTTGTGATTTTGTGTATAATATATAGGGGAAAGAATTATGGACTTCCCTCTTGCATCCAAACTCTACAAGGAAGGTATTTTAATGAAAACTGCTCGTCCCGATCGATCCGAACAGAAGAGCCGATCGATCGAGCCTTCCAGTAAGATTTTCGCTCAATTTTCAGCCTTTCTCGATCGATCGGAAAAGCTTGCTCGATCGATTGAGCTTCACAGAATGTTTCTTCGCCTTTTTTCTGCTTCTGGCAAGTTTCGTATTTTGGCCTTAACTTTCTCATACAAACTCCAAATTTGATGAATCAGCTGTCCACGCGAAGATAAGAGAAAGTTATACAACTTTTCTATGGACCACATTTCCAAAACATGGCTCGAACATATAGTAATATGAGGAGAAAAGGAGCAACATGTGTCTTGGATTCTGGTTTTTTCCTCTTTTCTTCAACTTTATTCATCTTTCATCATTTTTGGCTCATTTCTTCTACTTTTATGCATTTCAACATTGATTCCTGAAATATAGAAATATATACCATAAACCGTAAAATAATCCAAGAATCAACACGAAAACATATACATATCATAGCCTAAAAACACGTAATATTCAACCCTATCAACTCCCTCAAACTTATCACTTAATCGTCCTCGATTAAGCATTAAAATCATAAGGTAGAGTTCATATTGATACTTGAACCAATTATTTCATGACTTATTTTATTCTCAGAAATCTCATGCACATATACAAAAGTTGACAAGACATGTTTCTCCTAAATCAAGTACACGTCTCAAAATCGGAACGTGTGTGTGCTATAGTCAATCTTAAGTTTCATGCATATATCAAGATCAAATCATGCTAATCAACTCAAAGTCGAGATTATCATCAAGCACCCTATAAGCCTTTTTTCAAACAACTTCTCCACTAATGATAGTTACTCCCTAGACTTGGATCAAAATGACTTTTTAAACTTGTAATGTAAGGCCTTTGGTGTTGGCTTCAAAGAAAAGATAGGATAAGCGCAAAGAAGAGAGTATAATCATTTACAGTTCAAATTTTTCGCACACATCGAGCTTCTCTTCTTTTTCTTTTATAGCCTTGGCCACTTTGGGTCTTATTTAGTCAATCTTTTTCTCAAGGCTTTTTTGTCTATCTTTTTCTTTTATCATTCATCAAAATTTTTTTTTTTATAAGTTCATCAAAATATAACAATTTACGTGCATCGAATGGAATTCATTATACTCTCTTAGGGTAAGGATAACTTTTTTTCATTTGGGCTCAAATAAGGGTAAGTATAATGAGTTTGCCAAGAATGTCGAATGGGGTCTAATTATATGCAATGCATATACCATTCTTTTTTCAATAAAGCTCAAATGGGACACTAGGGATTGATGTTTACATGGTAAGCTTGAAAGGTTCAAACGGTCCAAAGATCGCCTAGATCATTTCCAAGTCAAGTTTGTAACTATAAAATTTCGCCTCAAAGTGTCATCATCAAATAAGTTCTAGGATAACTCTAAGATGCTCAAGACAAATCATTAAGTTCACAACAATTATCACTATTCAACATGCAATCCACAAGATCATGACTCATTGTGCTCAATATATTCCTCAATCTTGACATGCTAACTCAGATTAGGATATTCATGTACAAGTCCAATCACAAATCAAGTTCATATGCATAGTGAGATCAAAATCCTCATTGAATAGTCACTACTATAATTCATTCTTTTCTCAAGTTTGAACTCATTAAAAAAATTTAGCTCATAATAATCGGACGATTCAAGTGTCATTTAAGCACACAACATGTGGTTAAAACAAGTAAAACATGCAAGCTACTACTCCCCCAAACTTAAATCAAACATTGCCCTCAATGTTTAAAAGAATCAAAAGGGAAAAAGTGAACTCCCCTGATCAAGACGCTTGCATGAGGGTTGAGGAAGATTCGCTTTTGAAAGCTCCACTGTTGTAGGGATTCATCGCACCAACTAAGTACCTAGCAAGAGAAGAATGCAAATAGTAAAATAGTCGACTTGAGAGATAAACAAAACTAAAAACAAAAACTGAAAATCAAATAACAAAACTAAATAAAAGGATACGCTTGGGTTGCCTCCCAAGAAGCGCTGATTTTTAGTCGTCGGCTTGACCATCAGAAGCAACCATCAAAGAGAGGCTGCCGCCCATAGTAAGTATCGTATGATACCACTAATGGGTCTTCATTCAGTAAGCCCTCAAGATTGGCAAGATTGTAGCAGTGTACGCTCGTCGCTCCAACAACATTCTTGAATTGGTAGGCATGGGAGAATGATTCTTGACTCGGCTTTATCTCTTTCAGGATGTAGTGCGGTGAAGTTGGCATCGATGGAAAATAAAGATCCACATATGGCATAGAACATGTCTCCATCGATGGACTTAAATCAGAATCTTCGCAAGTCTCTTCCTTCTCCAACATCACACTCGATTCATCTTCATATGGGAACTCCTCGGATGACATCTCTGAAGTAGTCTCAATATCTTGAAGAGGCTCAAGTTCCCTTGATTCTTCCACATTATTAGGATCACTCCCCCAAACTTGGTTGGTTGAGTGATCGTCATCATATGACCAAACTAAATTTATCGCCTCTTATTTGTAGCTCTCGTCTCTTCCTCCTGGCAGCTAGTTGAAATTGTTTCAATAAGGACCGCCATTTGCTGCTCCAGGTGGCGCATAGAGTTGGTTTGGCACTCCAAACTGTTCTCAGTTGATGCCATGAATCTCACTAAGGTATCCTCTAACTGGGTCGTGACATCTGCAGAACTATCTCTCCTCTCTTCGCGATGTTCAACTGGTTGTGGCGTATCAATAGGGTAGTGAGGCTCCGGTGGGTATTGGTGACTCCAACCTTGTAGTGAAGGATCACAATGCCAATGATGATCGAAGTCCGCCATATCATTGAACATGTGCAATACACTGTTCTCATCTCTATCAACCAGGGGACTCCCAGTCACCAGTGCTCCGCTAAATACCCATTCTCGTGTCTGTGCATCCAAACCTTTGAAGAAATATTGCAGAAGAGTATAGTTCGAAAAGTTGTGATACCGGAATGTGTCTGCCAATTCATTGAATCTTCCCCACGCTGCATAAAACGGCTCTGAATATTGTTGGGCAAATCTTGTGAAGACTTGTTGATGAAGCATCACAAGTACCTCGCAAGGAAAACAAATAAAACAATTAAATATAGTTTTTTTTTTTTTTATAAATATATACAAAGAAGAAAAAAAAATAGTTAAATTACAGTCAAAGCTTCTCATATGATATTACTAAAGTTAGTCCCCGGCAACGGCGCCAAAAAACTTGATCGCTTTTATTTTAAACAATTATTTCCAATCTAGCGATTTTAGACCGCAAGTGCACGGTGTCAAGTTTTAGTATAGATAGGAAGATACGGATTGTCGAACCCACATGGACTAACAAGCAAGTACCAAATAAGATGTCTTTTAACTATATTTAACCTACGATAATTAATCAATAATTAACAACTAATTAATTAATATAAACTACTAATCCAACCAAGTCAATAAAAGTAAACGAGAAAAATCCACTAGAGAAGATTATCGAGACTTTGGCTCACCAATGCAATTCCCTACAATTCTCGATTGAATATTCAAATCTTTCTAAGGTGACGAGTTCTCCCAATTTATCTAATACACTCTCTCGAGCTATATTAAACCTAACACCGAATTGTAGTAAGTAACTCTCGTTCACTTATTTAACAATTCAATGTTGCATAAGATCCATGAAAACTCCTAGCTTTCGATTACTAGAATCTATGGCTATCACGCATGTATTTGACGTCATCTCTCGATCTCGGTCTTAAATCCATGGTATGAGTTATTAATTCAGTATCATAAAATCATCTCTCGATCTCAATTACGATACTAACATCATTCAAAGGTGATCAATCCTCTAAAAGCATGAAGAACATAAAACATACGCAAAGAACTATAAGAATTCAATCATTAAATCATCAAATCGAAGGTTCATAACAAAGGATTCGCCTAGCCTCGATAAATAAATTAGTTCAACATAGTAAATCAAAACAAATCAAAACAAATATTAAAAGACAAGAATAAACTCCCGATGTCGACTTCGGTTGTAGATCCTCGCTCCTTCTCTTGCTTCCTTCTCGATCGTCTCTTTTTATCGCCTTGTTGGGTTGTTCCAAATCCTAGGGTGAAGTGGTGATGATGGATGATGGTGATGAGTGTTGGAAGAAGAGTGGAAGATTGGTGGAGGTTTTTACGTATGGTGGAGTGAAGGAGGTTGAATTAGGGTGAAGGAGTGTGAAGGAGGCGTGTGGTTTTTGATGGTGAAGGTGAGTTGGAATTGAAGGAAAGGGGCTGTGAGATGGAGGCTGTACCTAGGGTTAAAAATCTGATTTGGGTTGTGATTTTGTGTATAATATATAGGGGAAAGAATTATGGACTTCCCTCTTGCATCCAAACTCTACAAGGAAGGTATTTTAATGAAAACTGCTCGTCCCGATCGATCCGAACAGAAGAGCCGATCGATCGAGCCTTCCAGTAAGATTTTCGCTCAATTTTCAGCCTTTCTCGATCGATCGGAAAAGCTTGCTCGATCGATCGAGCTTCACAGAATGTTTCTTCGCCTTTTTTCTGCTTCTGGCAAGTTTCGTATTTTGGCCGTAACTTTCTCATACAAACTCCAAATTTGATGAATCAGCTGTCCACGCGAAGATAAGAGAAAGTTATACAACTTTTCTATGGACCACATTTCCAAAACATGGCTCGAACATATAGTAATATGAGGAGAAAAGGAGCAACATGTGTCTTAGATTCTGGTTTTTTCCTCTTTTCTTCAACTTTATTCATTCTTTCATCATTTTTGGCTCATTTCTTCTACTTTTATGCATTTCAACATTGATTCCTGAAATATAGAAATATATACCATAAACCGTAAAATAATCCAAGAATCAACACGAAAACATATACATATCATAGCCTAAAAACACGTAATATTCAACCCTATCAGGCTCTGAGATACCCAGCGGATGGATGTACGATACCGACATGACATGACATGCATGGCATTTCATTTCATTACTTATATCATGTTATAGATACATGTGTTATATTCTATGATCGTTCTATATTGGGCTTTTGCTCACCCCCAAGGGGTCTGTTGTTGTCTTTGTGTGTGTACAATTGCAGGTAGTACAGGTGGCCCCATACATGGTACGTCCGGAGGGAGCCACACTTGAAGTTTTACTCATGGTTATCCCAGACTCTGCGATGTGATAAGTCTATATATATTTAATTTATTTTAGTTCAGTACGGATATGTGTTTACTAGTTTGACGTGTATGTTGATTTTCTTGATGGATATAAACTGATGGTATATATCTATATATTTTCAGTATATGTTTATTGGTATTGATGGGGTATGTTCCTCGTGTGATGAGGTCATGCCGAAATTTTTAGGGTCACTTGTTAAAAATATTAAACAAATCTTCCGTTGCTTACGCTATAATTCATTGTGTGATCATTAATCACATTATTAGGATTGGACCCTCACAGTATGGTATCAGAGCATAACTGGGAATGCTCTACTTGTGAGTCTTGTGTACACTCTATTATGCACAAATAAATATGTGCGCATGTGTATGGTATTTGAAATTTATTGTTCTTGTTCGATTTGACTTGAGTTATTTGGAAATATGATTTTCTATGTTGTTTGTATAATTGAGTTGAAATTTATTGTTGATACTTGATATTGTAGATGTTTAGAAAAACGTAGGGCAAGGCACCTGCTATTGAAGATGAGGCTGCCAATATACTAGTGTTGAGCGTGTGATTGATCAGTTTGAAGAGATGTCCGTGGATCTTGTCATGGCTCGATTTCAGAATTTGCATCCTCCAAATTCGGTGGAACAGAGGGTTCTGCGCGAGCTGAATCATGGTTGAAAGAGATCGAACATCTATTCAGACTGATTGAGTATCCTGAATATCGTAAATTGCCACTTGCTCTCTATCGATTGAAGGATAGTGCACAATCTTGGTGGGAAGCCGCTGAGAT
Organism: Haberlea rhodopensis; assembly: GCA_907163345.1. Classification (NCBI taxonomy): domain Eukaryota; kingdom Viridiplantae; phylum Streptophyta; class Magnoliopsida; order Lamiales; family Gesneriaceae; genus Haberlea; species Haberlea rhodopensis. The sequence goes on from CAJQUN010000330.1 coordinate 371,450, forward strand.
TGGTTTGGTTGAAGCTGGTGTTGAAGTATCTTGGGATGTCTTCAAGGCTCAGTTTCAGGAGCAGTATTCACCTCCATCCTATTATACTGCTCAAGAGAATGAGTTTAATAATTTGTGACAAGGAAACATGACAGTTGAAGAATATGCCTCAAAATTCTCTATTATGTTGAAATATGCACCACATGTGGCAGCAAACCCAAAGGCAAAATTTAATAGGTTTGTCAATGGGTTGCATCCTACCCTGTTTACTTTGGTGACTGCTGGCTCGCATACCACTTATGCTGATGCAGTGGAACGACAAAGATGGTAAAATCATGACTTAGACTGGGAGGTCCACAGTTTCTTCCTCCGCCACCAGTACCTACTCAGCAGCCTACTCTACTTCCTAAAGGCAAAATCTTTAAGAAGATAGTTTCTTCTGGTTCTTCTTCATCTGGATCTTATAGTTCACGAGAGAGACGTTTTCGTGGTCCTTCTTGTAGTGTTTGTGGTGGAAGGAATCTAGTGGAACAACGTCGTAAAGTCTTAGGTACATGTTTTCATTGTGGACAAGCGGATCATTTTGTACGAGATTGCCCAAATCGAGACATGTTTCCTTTGCAACCTCAGCCACGATTTTTTTGGTTTCCCAGTACTTACAGACCTACTGTTCCTACTATTCCTATTATTCCTATGCCATCATTTCAGCAATCGAATGTTCCACAGTACCTAGGATCTCGAGGCCAGACTGTTCCGGGTCCTCCTCAGGACAAAGTGTACGCCATGACTGAAGATCAGGCGAAGGAGGCTCCTGGTGGTGTTATTGCAGATATTTGCATGCTATGTGATTATCCTGCACATGTTTTATTTGATACAGGAGCATCCCACTCATTCATATCGCTTGCATTTGTTGCATCTCATGATATTATCTGTACTTTGTTAGATGGTACTTTATCGATAGCCACACCAGCAGGGAGAATAATATTGTCTGAGCAGGTTGTGCATAATTGTGTGTTCATTTATGAGGATAACGTTCTATTCTTAAATTTGATTGTCCTTGATCGCTTTTATTTTAAACAATTAATTCCAATCTAGCGATTTTAGACCGCAAGTGCACGGTGTCAAGTTTTAGTATAGATAGGAAGATACGGATTGTCGAACCCACAGGGACTAACAAGTAAGTACCAAATAAGAAACTTTTAACTATATTTAACCTACGAAAATTAATTAAATAATTAAACTACTAATTAATTAAAATTAACTACTAATCCAACCAAGTCAATCAAAAGAAACGAGAAAAATCCACAAGAAACGATTATCAAGGCGTCGGCTCACCAATGTAATTCCCTACAATTCTCGATTGAAAATTCAAATATTCCTAAGGTGACGAGTTCTCCGAATTTATCTAATACACTCTCTCGAGCTATATTAAACCTAATATCAAATTGCAGTAAGTCACTCTCGTGTACTTATTTAACAACTCAATATTGCATAAGATCCATGAAAACTCCTAGCTTTCAATTACTAGATATCTATGGCTATCACGCATGTATTTGACGTCATCTCTCGATCTCGGTCTGAAATCCATGGTATGAGTTATTAATTCAGTATCATAAAATCATCTCTCGATCTCAATTACGATACTAACATCATTCAAAGGTGATCAAACCTCTAAAAGCATGAAGAACATAAAACATACGCAAAGAACTATAAGAATTCAATCATTAAATCATCAAATCGAAGGTTCATAACAAAGGTTCGCCTAGCCTCGATAAATAAACTTAGTTCATACTCATAAATAAATACCAATACTCAAACATGTCTTGCAACAATCCAAGCATGATATAATCAAAATAAAACTAAACTAAAGTTTAAAAGTAAGAATAAACTCTCAGCGTCGACTCCGGTTGTAGATCCTCGCTCCTTCTCTTGCTTCCTTCTCGATCGTCACTTTAATCGCCTTGTTGGAGTTGTTCCAAATCATAGGATGAAAGATGGATGGATGATGGATATAAGGCTGCTGGCCGTGAGATGAAATAATCCAGGAGAGACCTGTGGTTTGGTGAATGTGGATTGGTTTTTGATGGAGGGATGAAGAAAGGGAGGGGCGTGAGATTGGTTGTGGCTTCGGGTGTGGCGTCTGGTTCGTGAGGGAGAATATCCTCCAGCCCGTGGGATGGAGTCTTTTTTATAATATATTATATCCCCACGTTGACGTTGAAGTCTCCTTTCCACGACTGCTATGTTCCCAAAAATATAGAATCTTTCCTAAATCTCTTCTATCAATCTCGATTAAACTCGTACGTGTATAAAAATATCATCCCTTCTCTTCTTAAGTGAAATCTGATCTCCCTCTCTTATCTTTAATATCAAATATTATAATAATAATATTTCGTTCCTTCTTATTGGTCCATGAAAATAAGGTGACATCTCCTCTTTTCTATGGTAGACACGTGAATAGTCCTCTTTCAATCATAATTGGTCAATCCTTTTTCTCCCCATTTTATAATTTTCGCTCTCTCTATTTTTATAAGATAATAACCATGCATCTCCTCCTTTATTGCACCTTTCCATGTTTGAATTTACTCACATAAATATGCTCATTTTATATGGTGCGTGGCTCTCCTTCTTTGCTCGTGTGATGTTCACATTTTCAGCCTCAACTTTGGGTCTTCTCAATCCCTATGCATTTTCCATCATTATTTGGCACCTTTATTCACTTCCTCGCATTCTGACAAAGATTCCTGAAACATGCAAATTATTACCAATAAATGTAATATCATTCAAGAAACACTGTAAAATACTACTAGTAAAGGCCGAAATATAAGTGTAAAAATGACACTTATCAGTCCTCCCTATGCACAGCTTTGATTGCATTGTTGGCATGTATGTTCTTTCTACCAATCGATCTATTGTTGATTGTTGTCATTGAGTAGTTCGATTTCGACCAGTTGATGGACACAAGTGGAATTTTTATGGCAAGGATTCCCAAGCCAAAATTCCATTGATATCGTCTCTTGAGATGTCCCGACTTTTATTTTGCGGGAATGAGGGTTTTCGTATCTATGTTGTTGATGTATCGAAAAAGGAACCCTCTTTGTCAGATATTCCTGTAGTAAAAGAATATCCTGATGTTTTTCCCGATGAGATTCCTGGTTTTCCTCCTCGTCGAGAAGTTGAATTTAGTATTGATTTTTTCCTCAAACTGCACATATTTCTAAAGCTCCTGATCATATGGCACCGTTGGAACTGAAAGAATTAAAAGACCAATTACAGGATCTTCTCAATAAATGATATATTCGACCGAGTGTATCACCTTGGGGAGCTCCAGTTCTATTTGTTCGAAAGAAAGACGGTACGATGCGGATGTGCATGGATTATAGGCAACTGAATCGGGCAACTGTGGAAAATAAGTACTCATTGCCTCGTATCGATGATGTATTCGATCAACTTCAAGGCACTTTTATTTACTTGAAAATTGATCTTCATTCTGGTTATAATCAGGTACGTGTTCGAGAGGAAGATATATTAAAACTGTTTTTCGTACTAGGTATGGTCATTATGAATTCTTGGTCATGCCATTTGGTTTCATTAATGCTCCTGCGATTTTTATGGATTTAATAAATCGAGTTTTTCGGGATTTCTTGGATTTATTTGTTATCGTCTTTATTGATGATATTCTTGTCTATTCAAAATCCAAAGAGGAGCATGTTGAACATTTGAAGTTGGTACTTCAAGCTCTTCGCACCGAACATCTTTATGCCAAATTGTCCAAATGTGAATTCTGGATGGACAAGGTGGTATTCTTGGGCCACGTCATTTCTCGACATGACATTTCTATTGATCCAACTAAGGTTGAAGCAGTGTTAAACTGGCCGAGACCTACCAATGTTCCTTAGGTCCTAATTTTCATGGGTTTAGCTGGTTATTATTGTCGTTTTATTAAAGAGTTTTCAAAATTGCTAAACCTATTACTCAACTGACACAGAAAAATCAGAAATTTATTTTGTCTCTTGAACTAAAGACGAGACTAACCACTGCACCTATACTTATTATTCCTTCAGGTACCGTAGGATATGTGGTATGCACAGATGTATCTTTAAAAGGATTCCGCGTGGTTGCTTATGCGTCTCGCCAACTTAAATCTCATGAAAATCGATACCCTGTACATTGTTTGGAATTGGCAGCAATTGTTTTTTCTTTAAAAATTTGGCGCCATTATTTATTGGTGGAAAAACTTGTTATTTATTCGGACCACAAGAGCTTGAAATATCTATTCTCTCAATCTGATCTTAATATGAGGCAACGAAGGTGGATGGATCTTTTGAAGGACTTCGATTGTGAGATTCAATATCACCCTGGACAAGTGAACATTATTGCGGATGCTCTCAGCCGTAAAGTTCATGATTCCGTTCTATCTTTGTTCGTATCGCTAAAGTACATGAGGATATCTGTACTTCTTGCTGGGCTTTTCACTCACATGGGAATTCTATCACTGTTTCTGCATTACAAGTTGAGCCGAAACTGATTTCTAAAATCAAGAAAACCCAACAAAATGATTCTCAGACTCAGAAAGCTAAAAAACATGTGTCTGCAGGACATCCTTCTGGCTTTCAAATATCTTCTGATGGTTCCTTACGACTTAATGGTCGGTTGGTTATTCCTGATAATTCTGATTTGAAATATGCCCTTCTTCGTGAAGCACATTGTATCAAATACAGTATCCACCCTGGAGGCCGAAAGATGTATATGACTCCGAGACCTCAATTCTGGTGGAGACGTATGAAGAAGGATATTGCTGAATTCATTTCCAAATGTTTGGTTTGCCAGCAGGTGAAAGATGAACGAATGAAATATGGAGCATTACTTCATAGTCTTGAAATTCCTCAATGAAATTGGGAATACATTGCTATGGATTTTGTAACCCATCTTCCTCGATCACCCATAGATTGTGATGCTATTTGGGTTATTATTGACCCACTATCTAAATCTGCACATTTCATTCCGTATGAGCGGACTTATCCGTATAAGAAGATGGCTCGATTGTATATAGAGAATATTGTGAGACTGCACGGTGTGCCTGTTTCATTGTTTCTGATCGTGATCCCAGATTTACTTCTAAATTTGGGTACACGTTTGGCAATGAGTAATGCTTATCATCCTCACACTGATGGCCAAACTGAACGTACGATTCAAACTCTTTAAGATATGCTACGTGCTGTGGTGATGGATTTTAATATTGGTTGGCAAGAAGCTTTGCCGTTGGTAGAAGTTTCTTATAATAATAGCTACCAAATGAGCATTGGTATGTCACCGTTTGAAGCATTATATGGAAGACGATGTAGATCACCTTTATTCTAGGAAGAAATTGATGAAAAACAATTGACTGAACCTGATATGATACAAGAAATGAATGATAAGGTTCATCTAATTAGACAGCGTATGAAGGCCGCACATGATCGTCAAGCAAGTTATGCTAACAAGCAAAGACGACCCTTGTAATTTCAGAAAGGTGATCGTGTATTTCTTAAAATATCTCCATTTCGAGGCACTTTCGTTTTGGCATGCGAGGCAAACTATCACCTCGATATGTTGGATTGTATGAGATCTTTGATCGAGTTGGAGATCTTGCTTATCGGTTGGCATTACCTCCAGCCTTATCCACCATTCACGATGTATTTCATGTTTCTATGCTACGAAAATATGAACCTGATCCATCACATGTACTTCAGCCTGATGAAGTCAAACTCGATCATTCGTTATGCTATAAAAGATAAAGTATTGCGTAACAAATATGTTCCGTTGGTACGAGTACAATGGACACGACATGGCATGGAAGAATCAACGTGGGAATTGGAAAGCAAGATGCGAGAATCTTATCCACATTTGTTTGATTCTACTCCATTGTATACCATGTATCTTGTTTTATGTTCAAATCCATATTCTGATTTTGGTTTTGATATGTATTATGACTGGTGATATGATATATGCTTGTAATGTAATATGTATGTAAGCTGGAGATTTCGGGACGAAATCTTTTCTAGTGGGGGAGAAATGTGATGCCCCGATGTTCGATTAACGTTAATTACATTTAATTTTGTTAAATTAAGTTAGTATATATAAAAGTTGTATTAAAATGATATATATCATTTTGTGATTGAAATAGGGACACGAAGTCAGGTGTGGACAATACATGTTGTAATGCCTCGAAATGACGTATACATATTGGATATGATTCTTGTGTAATTATGCATTAAGTATGGTATAATGTGGACTCGTGTTTGGGTGGAACCGAGTATGATATGAATATGACAAGATATGAACTTTCAATATATTATGAAATGGCACCATTGTATGTATGAGAAGCATAGTAGAGTAGTTGCTCATTGATACATCAACTTATGGTAGAACATAGAACTACATGGTTGTGGACTATGTAGTACACTACATGTAAGTGGATATGAATTTGATATGCACGTGACTTTGAGTTAGCATTCGATGTAGATGGGAGTTGAATTTCAGATGAATTTGACAAGCTTGTGATTTAACTTCAAAATCAGATTTTGAAACTCACAATTCACCAAATCTCACCTAGTAATCTCTACACAAGCACCTCTCCAAACCCTTGTTGATTCTTGCATCTTTTGCTTGGATTTCACTTGGTAATCAAGCTAGAAAGTTGAGAGAAGTGATTTCATATCCTCTTGGTAAGAATTTCATAGCATATGGTGTATTTGTACTTAGTTGATGGAAACTTGAAGCATGGGTATTATTCTTCTATGACTTGAATTGAAACTTGTTCTTATGTAAAGGAATGATTGGAACTATGCTAGAAAGATGTTTATATGATGCTAGGTATTGTGGTGAGCAAAGTTTCATGGTTGAAATTGAGTTGTAGAAGGAGAACCAAGAAAAGACGTAGAAAATCGCCATGGTTTTTTGGAAAACAGATGAGGCGATCGATCGCTACGTTTGAGGCAATCGATCGCCTGTGGCTATACATGAGAATGGCGGTGCTTGAGCGATCGATCGCTTCAAGTAGGCAATCGATCGCCTCAAGGCAGAATGTTTTTCAAAGGGGTAGGCGACCGATCGCGTGAAAATAAGAGATCGATCGCCAGGGTTAGGTTTTGAAAATGTAAGATTTTTTGTAGAATTGAATTTTGAAGCCTATTATAATATGTTATATTGCTCATATTGTTGTAGCATCATCACAGGGGACGGGGCAACGAGGTGGTTAGACATTGACGCCTATTTTATATCGTTTGTGTCGCGAAACAGGTACGTTTTGACGTACGAGTAAATGATATAGCTGGATGATGATGTGAGCATGGTATCATATGCTTATTGACATCATATGCATGTGCATTCATGTTATTATATTGTTGAGAGGGATGCCAAGATAGATGAGTAGCGTATGCTTGGCTGAGATCGGTGCCACGATAGATATGCCAGTGTTGGGTATATGCTTTGGCTGGGATTGTTGCCACGATAGGTATGCTACATATGCTTTGGCATGAGAGATATACGCCGGTTGGGTATATGCTCTGGCTGTTATAACATGTTAGGACGGTACTATGATATGTGCTGCTAATATGAAGAGGTGAGAGGGTTCCACTGACATATTGAGCTGAGATAGACATATCATATTGGTCTGGTTATAACAGGATGACGAATGAGACATGTCATGACATATTTGCATTTGATGATGCATGATACAGAACAATCACATTTGATGTTTATAGTTCTTTATCGTTTATGTTTTTATTGATATCGCGCCGGGATGGTTGTTTATCTATACTCATGTTGTGTGATTGTTTCTGTAGGGACTCATAGACGTGGGAGGACGGGATTGTGAGTCTATTCTGCTGCGAGTTGAACCACTGCATAGGAGTTGTACTAGTCTAGGTTGTTTTACAGTACATATAATGTATATGATGGGAGGATTTGTGTAAGTATTGTAACAACCTAACATGAGTAAACTCTGAATCAGTGTATATTTTACTTAATTCTTACTCACATATGTATAATAAACTGATACATAATGGATTAAGTAACGAGGACCCCATATTAGTGGTATCAGAGCAGTGGTTCGAGAACGGGGTGAACGAGGGTAGAGGAAGTGAATTAGGGAGATGCCTATTCACTTGAAAGCATGTTATATCCTTTGTGTTGTATAGGATGTTATACTAACATGCTCTATATGTTGCTATATATTGTTGTTAACTCTTGTTTTGCAGTATGGTAGCAATGGTAAGAATCCCTATGAATGTCACAAGGGATGTTGTGCCTGTGATTGGTATACTGGTTTTCCGTATTACCATTTAGCAGGAGGACATGAGATGTTTCTCTGGAGGCTTCTCAATCATTCAGTCATGAACGATATGTATTTGATAATGAATTTGAGGAACAAGTTGCGGAGTGGTTGGAGCGTGGTAACCAAATTTTGGTATCAGCTCCATGTGCAAAGTCAGTCTGAATGAGACTGCGTGTGAGAACTGATGGTGGTATGGATGTCTTCATTTGGTGAGTTTAATTTACTACTGGTTCTGTTGTTGTCATACAGTGATATGACGATGAGTTGTTGCTGATGACACATGATGTTAAAATGTTTGTGAGGAGAACTGTCATTGTTATCTGGTGGATTGTATACAATCCAGGGGTAATAGCAAAAATCTTGAAAGTCTGTCTGTGTTTGAGTTGTGGTGTACACATGTGTGGACTGACTGTGAACTGTCACTTCTGAATGTGAACTGTCACTTCTGAATGTGAACTGTCAATTGAGGAGTTATTGGAGTGTGATGCTTGGATTTTGGTTTTGGCAAGCTCAATATGTATGTGAATTAGACAGCACATGTATCGAAAGTGTGTTTCATGTCCTATGATATGTTGTGTTCATCATACGCAATCATTCAGTCATGAGACCACGGTATGATGGTTATATTTTCATTGTTGTTCTTTGGACAACATGTGTAAGGGGTTTAGGGCTTCAGATGTGTGTGTGTGTGGTTATTGTGCTGAACTCTATGTTTGTGGTGAATGATATGATAAGGAAAGCCGAACCGGGATATGGTGGAACTGAGATACACCGTTTGAGAGTTTGGTATAGATGCTGAGTACTGATAGAGTGGTGCAAAATCAGTGACAGTGAGACTGTGAATTTGGGATGTCGTCAGATTGTGTTTCTAAGTCATTAGTATTACGTGACTGGCATTATACGCGTTTGTTTCTCGTTCTGTTCTTGTTGACTTATGTGGGCTAGGGAATAAAGGTCTGGATTGTGCTTTCGGGCTTGAGTTATTCCCTGTGCCGCTTGTGGATGTGTTGTAGAGTTTGGGAGATAGGGAAACTGATGCTCATCGTATTTGCCAGATATGATATATGGCGTACCAATTTTGTTACTGTTTGGTATGAGGATGGAATGTTATTGAATGGCAGGGGGTTGTGTATCACAAGGTAACACGTGCCATTATAGTATGGTGACGATCATATCAAGACGATGGATACTGCTACCATCATTCTACATGTAGAATGCAAATGAGCTATATGCATGTCTCTACGGGAATTTATGAACGGAATTGAATATGCTTTTATGTCTGCTACTGATATGAGAGGATGAAGTGGAGTATGTTTGTTTGCAGAATGCATATTATGGCATCTGGTTCTATGGACTGCATAGTCGGATGTACTATATGTGTGATGAGTGTGTCTTGGCACTGAGTGGGTTGATATAGACATTGCATGTGTATAGAGTTGTCAGGCAGAATAGAGATAATCGCATAACATGTCATTACATTCTCATGAGTGAGGATTGACATGTACTGGTTGATACCTTTAGCATATATGCGTAAGTTTCAGGAAGTGAAAGTGGGAAGAGGATGTTCTCTTCTTTATCATGACTTCATGAAGGGAATCAGGAATGATCTGTATTGGGTCGACTGGACCAATGTGTGGAATGTAATCTGGTCTGTGACTATGTAGGTAAGGGAGAGTTAATTGGTTATACCTTCCAATATGTGGGCATGGAGGTATGATAACTTATATGAATTGTAACAGGAAATTCTTGGAAGACTTGAGATGGGAGTTATCTCAAGTCAGTGGTTATATGTTTGATTTTTGACATTGCCAAATATACTTTCACATAGCAGTGTTGTTGGTAAGACCGATATGTCATGTACTGACATATGTTGTATTTGACTGGTTTCAAATTTGGTTGTGAATATAATTGAGATTGTCAATCAGATGAGCCGTTGTGATGGGGATTATGCTCCTCTATGGGATTGATTGTACATTAAGGAGGTGTTGGTGACTTGTATGCAGCATTGTGAATCTGAATTGATTTGATCACACGATATTGTGGAACGGTGACGAAAGAATGAAGTTTGTCGGGGACTCATAATATGATTGATGTCATATGATTAGCGCAATAACGAATTTGCGTATTAATATGGCAACTCTGGAATACGGCGGCATTGGAAAGATGCAATGTGAGAGGAATGAAAAGACATCTCTCATTTGAACATACGCTTGGAAATGTTATAGCATCGTTGGATGTACCAGTAAGAGTGGTATGAATATATTATGATGCAGTTGTTTGGGAATATGGATACAATGATAGAATTGAAGCGGCATACTTAAGATTCGTCGAATAATAGTTCAACTTTGCAAATGGTTATGCATCATGTTTTTGTTTTCCATGTGTTGAGTGATTTTGGTATTGAGTTGTTTCCAGTCTTTACCAAGTCATGTACGCCGTATTGGCGATATTCAAGGTAAGGGAGTGAGTATGCTTGTCATTATCGATTTGGTTTAATTTCAGCGTACAACAGTTTGTATTGTGTTGATTTGTGGGAGGTGTTGATGACTCGTGTAGACGAGTTGTGAAATTCGCGAGAAAGGTAAGTTTGACGGCATAGTTGATACAAAGAAAGTTGAGTATAAGAATTCTTATCTGGAAATGACATTCCTGGGTAACTGTGGTATCGAAGTATCTCAAAATGATTATGGAGAGCGACGGATTTATTAAATTACAGAGGTCAATGATGCATGACTTATACGATGTCCATTGATACTTAGGTTGTCATTACAGAGTCATGTGCCTGAGGTTGGATAAACACGGCATGTCTAGTACACCGTGTTGATAGGGTGATGGTACCATGGTGAAACCACACTCTCATATGTTGGAGTATACAGTGATGACAGTGGAGTAAACGTGTCTTGGTGTGTTTGTCTGATTTACAGCTATTTCATGGAGTTAGCAACCAATGGACCTTATCTATTGATGCTTCCATTCATTGTTATGGAGTTGGCGACGTAGGGTTGTGTGCAAGTTGACATACTGTGATAGATGGAGATGTTTTCATCTGATCCATTGTAGAATTGCATTGGAAAGCACAAGTTGTTAAGATGTTAGAGCGATGTGAACTTTAATTACATCTGATTTGACGTATTGGAATGTGGTGAGATCACGACATGTTCACCACGTGGGTTGTTTGGGAAACTCTTTGCATTAGGAAACTCTCTGCAAATACGAGAGTGGTAATACTAATGCAATCTTTATGTCTAGTGTATCTATGATGCACGACAGTGCTTGTTGTACAGTTCAATGGTTTGTGTGACATGTTGAATACATGTATGCACCAATCAACAGCAATGAAAAGTGAAGTGGTGACATATTGATGACAGGATGTATGTCAATGGTATATGGTCACGATGTTACTCATTCTTGTTTCGGATTGTTGTTGGGTAGGAGTACATGAAAACTGGAAATATATATATATCTACCTACGCAGTACTAATCGCGTGTATATTCTTTGTTGTGCCCATGATGTATGGCACAGTGTTCTGTGAAAGGGTCTTGTACAGATATATAGACTACATGCAATAATTGGTATTTGTCATGTAGTTTGATGATAGATATATGAATCATAATGTTTAGGAAGAGACAGATGTCTTGTATGTGTAGGACATGATCAGTTCGGAATCTTATCGGGTGCAGATTGTCAATTCCTCGGTACAGTGGTCCTTATGATATCAAGTCAATGTGTGTATGACTTTACAGTTTTATGATACTGTTGGTAAGTAATTACGGTATGTTGCATACATGATCATGTTTCTTATCTTAGTGCAGTAGGATTGTGGATTAGAGTATATATATGCATGTTATGTATATGCAATTTCGAGGACAAAATTCAATGAGTATGGGAGAAATGTAATGCCTTGAAATGACGTATACATATTGGATATGATTCTTGTGTAATTACGCATTAAGTACGGTATAGTGTGGACTCGAGTTCGGGTGGAACCGAGTATGATATGAATATGACAAGATATGAACTTTCAATATATTATGAAATGGCACCATTGTATGTATGACAAGCATAGTAGAGTAGTTGCTCATTGATACATCAACTTATGGTAGAACATATAACTACATGGTTGTGGACTATGTAGTACACTACATGTAAGTGGATATGAATTTGATATGCACATGACTTTGAGTTAGCATGTGATGTAGATGGGAGTTGAATTTCAGATGAAATTGACAAGCTTGTGATTTAACTTCAAAATCAGATTTTGAAACTCACAATTCACCAAATCTCACCTAGTAATCTCTACACAAGCACCTCTCCAAACCCTTGTTGATTCTTGCATCTTTTGCTTGGATTTCACTTGGTAATCAAGCTATAAAGTTGAGAGAAGTGATTTCATATCTTCTTGGTAAGAATTTCATAGCATATGGTGTATTTGTACTTAGTTGATGGAAACTTGAAGCATGGGTATTATTCTTCTATGACTTGAATTGAAACTTGTTATTATGTAAAGGAATGATTTGAACTATGCTAGAAAGATGTTTATATGATGCTAGGTATTGTGGTGAGCAAAGTTTCATGGTTGGAATTGAGTAGTAGAAGGAGAACCAAAAAAAGAAGTAGAAAATCGCCATGGTTTTCAGAAAACAGAGGAGGCGATCGATCGCTACGTTTGAGGCAATCGATCATCTGTGGCTATACATGAGAATGGCGGTGCTTGAGCGATCGATCGCTTCAAGTAGGCAATCGATCGCCTCAAGGCAGAATGTTTTCCAAAGGGGTAGGCGACCGATCGCGTGAAAATAAGAGATCGATCGCCAGGGTTAGGTTTTGAAAATGTAAGATTTTTTGTAGAATTGAATTTTGAAGCCTATTGTAATATGTTATATTGTTCATATTGTTGTAGCATCATCACAGGGGACGGGTTAACGAGGCGGTTAGACATTGACTCCTATTTTAGATCGTTTGTGTCGCGGAACAGGTACGTTTTGACTTACGAGTATATGATATAGTTGTGATGATGATGTGAGCATGGTATCATATGATTATTGACATCATATGCATGTGCATTCATGTTATTATATTGTTGAGAGGGATGCCACGATAGATGTGTAGCGTATGCTTGACTGAGATCGGTGCCACGATAGATATGTCAGTGTTGGGTATATGCTTTGGCTGGGATTGTTGCCACGATAGGTATGCTACATATGCTTTGGCATGAGAGATATACACCGGTTGGGTATATGCTCTGGCTGTTATAACATGTTAGGACGGTACTATGATATGTGCCGCTAATATGAAGAGGTGAGAGGGTTCCACTGACATATTGAACTGAGATAGACATATCATATTGGTCTGGTTATAACAGGATGAGGAATGAGACATGTCATGACATATTTGCATTTGATTATGCATGATACAGAACAATCACATTTGATGTTTATAGTGCTTTATCGTTTATGTTTTTAATGATATCGCACCGGAATGGTTGTTTATCTATACTCATGTTGTGTGATTGTTTCTGTAGGGACTCATAGACGTGGGAGGACGGGATTGTGAGTCTATTCCGCTGTGAGTTGAACCACTGCATAGGAGTTGTACTAGTCTAGGTTGTTTTACGGTACATATAATGTATATGATGGTAGGATTTGTGTAAGTATTGTAACAACCTAACACGAGTTAACTCTGAATCAGTGTATTTTTACTTAATTCTTACTCACATATGTATAATAAACTGATACATAATGGATTAAGTAACGATGACCACACACATGTACTGTACATGCATCAGTACACCCGTGACACCCCGATGTTCATAATTGGTCGGGAATTAATATATATCAGTGTAGGACATAAAACACATAGTAAAATGCGTAAAAACATACACAGATCGCGGACACCTACTAAAAGGTGCGAAAACATGCACTTATCGCGCGACCACTGACCACTGCGTGTAAATCAGCTCCATTCGCCGCCGTCCGACCACCTATCGACGAGCCCAACCTACCACCGTGTTCACAACTTAGAGGCACAACTTTCCATACCAGATTGAATTTTGGTGTCCGAAAAGTGCTTCAATTTTGACCTGGAACGGACGAACTCACACAGACTAGGGTTTGAGCATTTTTGGTTCGATTTCTTAGGTTCTACAATAAATTGGATGAAGTCATACACCAAATCTCTTCCCCTCACCTGGACAAAGGTTTCTGAACCGGTCACCTCTCATAACGTCGCCGGAGCTCGCCGGAATCGGCTGACAAGCGTGCGTGATACTGTGCGCGAAGGAGTAAAATTTGATATCCGTTTTTTCCGAATTTGCTTCGATAATTACCAGTTAATTTGAACTATAATAATTTGAATTTGTGAAATTAATTTAGCAAATTAAATTATGATACAATCACATCAATTTAATTACCCTAAGTTGGTTAAGCTGCGACTAATTTGATAACCAAGTTTTGGTAACTAATTTCCTGAGTTGTGAATTTATATTGATATACAGTGACTACTTCGACTCTACAAGCTCAAGTTGACCCTTGTAGATTGAGAAAGAAAGGTATGTTATGATCGGGTAACATACAACATGTATCTGTATCTGTTGATATATGATTTGATGACTTATGTGACTTACTTGAGATTATGTGGCTACGTGATTTTATTTAAATTATGTGGCATTCATAGCATTCACAATAGCACCTCAGTGTATGAAAATAAATATTTTGTTAACATACACCATGTTTTATACATACATCGATGCACAACATATACGTTGAGCTACGATTCTTTGTTACCCTGTTCGTTTGGATTCAAACAATCATGAGGGTTGTACACTGTGCTATGACTGGCATTAAGTGGCCTGAAAGGCATAGGGATTCGTGGCCCTTATGATTGCTATGATTTGTTGATACGAGGATTGGTGGCGTTTTTTGACGTCATCCTATGGATTATCCCTATTTGTTGAGATTGTTGTGGATGGAGCCTTGCTGACATCATCTGTATGATATGATATGATGTCAAGAGCTGGAATGCGGTGACGCTTTGATGACACACCATATAGACATTCCTTTGCTTGACATGATCGAGCTATTGAGACATTTGGACTTTCATTTATTGACTCTGAGATACCCAGCGGATGGGTGTACGATACCGACATGACATGACATGCATGGTATTTCATTTTATTTCATATATCATGTTATAGATACATGTTGTATATTCTATGATCGTTCCATATTGGGCTTTTGTTCACCCCAAGGGAGCCTGTTGTTGTCTTTGTATGTGGACAATAGCAGGTAGTACAGGTGGCCAGGATCCCAGACATGGTACGTCTGGAGGGAGCCACACTTAAGGTTTTACTCATGTTTATCCCAGACTCTGTGATGTGATAAGTCTATGTATATTTAGTTTATTTAGTTCAGTATGGATATGTGTTTACTAGTTTGATACGTGTATGTTGGTTTTGTTGATGGATATAAATTGATGGTATATATCTATATATTTTTAGTATATGTTTATTCGTATTGATGGTATGTTCCTCGTGTGATGAGGTCATGCCAAAATTTACTTATTAAAAAAATATTAAAAAAATCTTCCGTTGTTTACGCTGGAATTCATTGTGTGATCATTAATCACATGTTTAGGATTGAGCCCTCACATGTTTACAACACTTAGCAGCTTTTTAAGATCTCACTAACTCTTGGACACTGCTCTGCAAAACTTCAGAATATTTCAATAAGTGTTTTGAATGTTTTGCTTGTTTTCGAATGAAGTATATTCAAGATTTCAAGTGTTGATAGCTTTCTTCATTCTGCTCTTTGTATTTATAGACTCGAAAGTCTAACGACAACCATTTTTCAAATGGAAAGAATCCGCGCAAAATCAGTTTCTGATTTTCATCCAAATTCCTTTTGTCTTCTTTCAAAATCCATTCTCCAACTGCTAGTTCATTCTGACGATATTGGTGGCGCTGATATGGCAGTGTGGCGTTCTATGGTACTATTATCAGAGTGAATCTGTTCGAGTTTTGTCATGTTGCCTTTTTACGTCTGTTGACTTCTCCTTGGTGATTTAGTCTGCTCAACTAAAATTAGCTGATGTCTTGTAGTGTCTGATGGTATCTTCTAGAAAATACGCCAGTACTCTATGCAGTGGGATATGATATTGTGATCTTGTACACTTCTATATTCTGCATTCGGTAGACGATGACTTCATTTCTTTGCACCTGGTAGACTCTATCTTCCATTAGACCTTTGTAAATTCAATCGACCGTCTTTTCATCAGTAGACTTCTTCGATGCAGTAGACTTCAAGCAGTAGACGTTTGTTATCACCAAAACTTAGAAATGTTTTTCCAACAGTTTTTCCATTTTTGGTGATGACAAAACTTGGCAGTGGAGATTTTAGCTTTAACATCGATCAGCAGATGTATCTGTTAAGACTTAAAAAGACAGCAGTGGAGAGTAGAAATTTATATGTTAGATAAATAAGCAGATTACAGGTAGTAATCAAATTGAACATTTAAAAATAAAATCATTTTATATAAAATGATATCTGCTTACAATTGCTTACAACAATCCTTATCCTTAATTAGAAAGCCAACTTGAGAAACGTAGCCTGTAGAGAGTAACCCGGAACTGGCTAGTTTCAGGGATAATTACAAGGGGGAGAAAAAATATTCAGAAAATTCTTACAAAGAGAACCTAAGTAAAAACCTAAGTTATCTTCAAAGTAGTCCTCTAGTCAATATGGCATGTCTTCCCCCTTTTCCTCATCACACCTCGTTCATCTGCTGTAAGGACCCCAAGCCCTTAAAACCTTGATTAGTGTATTAACCACTATGTGTGGTACATGCTTTCTATAAAATGTCAATCGGGAAGCTCTGATGATACTTAATCATTGCCTGTCAATAAAAGACTCATATGTTTGCCCTTTACCAACCCCTTGGTGCCACTTTTCACATTGTAAACTTTTACAAAAATTTGGGCAGAGTCTCCCCATAAATAGAGCTATCCCAAAACAGAGTACAACACATAACAAAATTCCCGGCCAGGGAACACATAATACTCAACAGAAAGCAGTAATACAAGTAGATTCCCAGCCAGGGAAGACACCACACATATGTCAACAAAAGTGGGTTCCAACACCCACATAATACACCAATGACTCTCATATCATTCTAGCAATTCAACCTAATTGCATGCAACCTTAAATGAAAGAGAGAAAGGCTCATGCCTTTATATACAATCCATATACAAGTATAATCGTGCTCACATGCGAGCATCATGAATATGAATATGTATAAATCCTCAGGCGTATATATAGGTACTCTATACGATACCGTGCTCCATCAAGCCCTGGTACCACGATCCTGGGAGTACCTCAAATCAACAGCTCGAGCTCAGCTCCATAGCCATCGATGTACCTGTCCACCTGTCCCAACAGAGACAGCCCCCAACGGGGTGAGCATACCAATACACAAAATCCCATAATCATAATAATGAAATTCATAATTTACAACAAAGGTAAATGCTAATGAATTTAAATGATACTCCCTGGATGGCAACATCCTCATCCGGGATTCCGTGTACTGTCCCTGTTCTCACAACATCAAACTCATCAAATCTCATAAATCAGTAAATCAACACATTGATTTACACATCGCATGCCTGATCCTCGAATATCAACATATAGTGATTACAAATTCATTAAACATGCAATTACAGATATCACAATATCTAATACTGATTTCACAACCTTGCTATCAATCACAGATAGCTCAAATGCCTTAGCATTTATTTTACCAATCCTTCATTATACTTAGACATCTCAAGTGTCTTATAATGAATACATGAGTCTACAAACCTAGACATCTCAAATGTCTTATAATGAATACACGATTCTACGAACTTAGACATCTCAAATGTCTTACGAAGAATACATGATTTTACAAACCTAGACATCTCAAATGTCTCATAATATAGTCATATAAACCCAGTACCCCATATATCATACAAGAGTCATCCTACTCTAGTGTCACGCACGCTACAAGCGGCGATATCAAGATTTGGGTCATTCCTTGGCTATATCAACATATATGTATAACCATACGCAAAACATTCAATGCAATCAAAAACACCTTATGCATTTCACATATATATAGTAATGCTCGTACGTCGCACGTACCTTAAATCTCCGAAGTCCGAGCCAAGCCTTGCTCGAGTTCCATGCCCCGAGGAATGATGTGCTAACACGATAAATAATTCACAATTAATTACGAACATGCAACCCATGCTCAAGCACACCCATATCCCTCAAAATATTGTCGACACACGACAATTATCCTCTTAAAAGACCCGGGGCAGGGTACATGCAGGGAAGGAAATAAATGAGACAATCGAAATTTGTTCAAGAATGCCCTACAAAAATCGAACCTTAATCTCACAATTTCGAACCCAATAAAATACCATAATTCATCTAAAATGTGAATTAATCAATCCATAGCATGAATAATCATCCTACATGCCAAACCCCCAAATTTGAAATCCAAATCCCTAAAATTCGAAACCCAAGCCCCTAAAATTCGAAATCCAAGAAGCATCATAATGCATCTACAACATAAATTTATCAATCCATAACAAGAATCACCACAACCCTTCCAAAACCCCCAAAATCGAACCCATTTCATGCACCCATCCAAAAATCGAACCCAAGCCAACGAAAATCGAAATCATTCGAGCCAATAAATCACAATTTGGCAGGGAATCACATCACAAGCATGGAAAAAGGGGTTAGGAAGGTTACCCAAACGAAATCGGAAGAAAAATCGACCAAAATCGATAAACCCTAGAATTTGGGGATCGCCGCTCTTTCTCAAAATCCGACTTCCACACGCGATGAAACTTCGAATTGATGGAGGGGAAAGGAGCGCCTCGTCGAGACGAAGCCGGCGGCGGGTCGCACGCGCCCAACGGCGGCCGGACGGCGGCGGGCGGAGCGCTTTTGCGCGCGGCAGCGCTGTAGCAGCGGGAAAATCGCACGCGGGAGAGAGGGAAGGAATTGGGGCTGAAATTGAAATTATGTCTAAAATTTTGGGTTTAAATGGTATTTATAGCAAAAATACCCCGAAAAATTAATAGCCCCACAAATACATCATGATTCCTTAAAAATCATCTGTTTTCAAAAACTCTCTCTCTAACTCCAAAATCCCCTACCGGTGCTCACACAGCACCCGAGATTCCGAGACACATCAAAAACCCAACTCTTAGGTTTTACACCGTAATGTGAATACAATCTCAACCTCTGGATCCAACGATCCCAACTGCCCAAATAAACGAGCCCAGAAAGCCCAATACCTCAATTAAACTCCAAATCGCCACGTAAAACCACTTTAGGGATTATTAACACTACGGGATTAACACCTATAATCCCTGGTCATCACAATATCCCCCACTAAAAGAATTTCGTCCTCGAAATTAGCACTGGTGTATCACGTAACACCCAGGCTACACAACAACATGAAGCCATAACCTCGATTCCTGACCATATCAGAATCGTATTAATAAACGCGAGGATACTTACCTCTCATCTAACTCTGAAACAGAGCGACATACCAAAACCAACATAACACCCAAGAGGTAAAACGTACCTCGATGCGGGTCATCCCAAAAGTCAGTCCCTCATGACTGCGAAACAACTGATACTTACGAATGTAGATCAGACAGTCATCCTTCGTTTTAATACAACAGTACGAACACATCCTGAATGACACCTCAACCGTAAGAACGTTGACCTCGTGTCAAACTCTGGAGTGGAATAGACTTCCAAATCCATCATAACGTCAAAGAGCGTCAGCACAACTCAACGCTAACAGTCCAATGATATTTTACTATGACTTACGATGTCTAACATACATCGTTACGAGGGAAACACTAGTACAACCACGGTGTACACATATCAAACCTGGTTTCCACTTTCACACTTCCTCCATCGAAGGAGTAGTCGCCTCATTGCAACTTAATTTGGGCAACTCACGGCCACAAATTCAAACAAAAGACATCTCACAAGATGTCCACCTCCGGATGTTCCAAGAATCACGTCCTGATCATAAATAACAACCGAGACTCCGCAGAGTTTAAAATTCTTAAGGGGCATGCAATAAACCCATTGCATCCTCAACGCTTGTGTCGTCAGCGACACTCAACCAATCCGAAATCCTGCCATCCCTTGAAAATCCTCGGATTTAACAATCCAAACTTGGGAAGGCTGTCGCATAACTCGAAGGAAAACACCAATAAGGGAAATACCTTAACCCTCACAAGAAAATCCCTCCTCAAGGGAGTCAACTAACTTCACGATCATTCCTCATAATCATCGTGCCATGGAGATTCCCAATCTCAAGGTGTTCCATATCTCACATCAGAGATTTAACCATCCAAAAATAGCATAACTCTATGCTTAACAGAGAGGAAATCAATAACTGGCATCCGTATACTCACCGGTATACCTGCCTAAGCACTGACATCACATGCATACTTAATGCACTCGGCTCGGGTATCTACCACATATCCCTAAGCCCCAAACACAACCGTCAATTCTGAGTCATTCCTTACTCAGTGGAGGATGAAAATCGACGATTAACAATACACGGTGTGATTCCCAAGATCAACACCACTTGCACCAACTTACCGAATCTTTCAAGATTCCCAAATAGGTATAATACTACCTCCTTCCTCGCAAGGGAAATGCCATCGAACTCGAGATCCACAAGTCTCGAACCATCGTTCGGAAAAACTGGATACAATAACACCCATTGTATCCCAATACACGGGTTCCTTTAGATTGAGTCAATAACAACCTGATGACTCTCTTGTTGGTACTCCAACATCCTGAGCTGTCCCAGACAAGTCTCCAAGATTAAACATAAACGTATACACGTTTCAGTGAGGCATGAACAACCTTAACCTCAATGACATGGTGACTACTAGAGTCCACCACAATCCTCATCGTATCACCTTACGATTTGCCAAACTTGGTTCCAACGAGCAGTGTAACGGCTCTAGCAAGCCCATCATGGTGCTACACACACGCGGCAGACAACCTAGTCTCTGCCTCTTTAGGTTTACCTCAAACCTACCAATTAGACGGACGTTTCCACATGGTATAACAAACTATGGGAGGAAAACTCAATAGAGTAGTGGGTCTTTATCCAACATTCCTCAATGCCGATACACCCTGGACAACCCAATGTCCCTATGTACTTAACATAACCTGATCCTACTCCCTTAGGACCCATCCTACACCCTCAAGGGTGGTGTGACCATGTCCACCACATGTCACATCGACAGAAAGCGAGTACTTTCCTCCACGATTACTCCTATCGTCAAAAACATGGCCAAAAGCCATTCCAACGAGCATACCTCAAGGGTATCACCACTCGTAAAATGATTACCCCCAAACATAAGCTGCGGTACAATCACATGTACAGCGCATCCATCCATTCCTCGAGCAACCCGCTCGGTATAAGGGTCACGTCCATCGGTGTCGCACACACCACCTTGTGCTCGGTACTGGCACCCAAGGCATACCACTGAATACGTATACTCAACGCATCGATCATCGTAACGATGATGCATGTCTAATAAGACATCTCCTACACCATCGTCATCGTCATCCCGTGACGACACATGCCAACTCATGGCATCTAAAACATTGCCCACTAGTGACGATACATGTACATCAGCGTATGTCATCCACTATCATGCTAGTAAAATAGGCATAATAAAACATGTATATCAATGCATGCCAGCTACAATAAAGCTAATAAAATAGCAATATCTCATACCTCATCGCTAGTGATATAGCGTCATACCTGTCTCCGTCGCTCAATAATAGTGCGTAATCAGCACCCATCGCTCGAAGGCGGCAAAATCCTGTGCTGAGTACATAGCGGCAAAATCCCTCGCTATAGAATCGACGGCATGACACCTCGTCATATAATAAGTGGCATGAAACCTCGCTATATACCTGAGTATGAATCATCGTCCACATAGTAGCGGAAAGAGGCATCGCTATCAATACACCTGGCGGAATGAACCATCGCCAATAGATATAGCGGAATGAACCATCGCTATCAATACACCTGGCGGAATGAACCATCGCCAATAAATATAGCGGGATGAACCATCGCTATCAATACACCTGGCGGAATGAACCATCGCCAATAGATATAGCGGAATGAACCGTCGCTATAAATACACCTGGCGGAATGAACCATCGCCAATAGATATAGCGGAATGAACCATCGCTATCAATATACCTGGCGGAATGAACCATCGCCAATAGATATAGCGGAATGAACCGTCGCTATAAATACACCTGGCGGAATGAACCATCGCCAATAAATATAGCGGAATAAACCGTCGCTATAAATACACCTGGCGGAATGAACCATCGCCAATAAATATAGCGGAATGAACCGTCGCTATAAATACACCTGGCGGAATGAACCATCGCCAATAAATATAGCGGAATGAACCATCGCTATAAACCGTGTCCTCATAGAGAGATGAATATAAATCGACACAGCGGGACACATCACCGCTATCATCCGTGTCATCACAAAGGAATGAATCATCATCCTAACAAGCGGCATCTCATCCTCGCTTCTTCATACAAGCGGTATCTCATCCTCGCTTCGTATGGCATACCCCGCCTCCATGTGCAAGCGAGCATCCCCGCCCGCTCCACATTTTTAGCGGTACAAGCATAAGCTTCTTCATACAAGCGGTATATCATCCTCGCTTCGTATGGAATACCCCGCCTCCATGTGCAAGCGAGCATCCCCGCCCGCTCCACATTTTTAGCGGTCAAGCATAAGTATAAAAATTCTCACTGTCATAAGCAGGACTCCTGGAATGTATAATCATCATTCCTTTTTATACTCCATATTTCCTGTAACCTGCAACCATCAGGGTTAACAACAATAGCCATATACGCTATGCATCCACATTCAATTCATAATAAAAACACATTATGAGAATGTATGGTTTCACAAATAAATGTCATGATATCCTTCTTTAAATCCTTATTTCATCCTGAGCCCTTATCATTAGTACATTTTAATGCTTCTTGCTACTCCAGGAAAGCGGAATTCTTCCTCGCTTCCACTGGACTTTAGCGTTGCTACTCCATGTAAGCGGAACTCTTCATCGCTTCCAATGGACTTTAGCGTTGCTACTCCATATAAGCGGGACTCTTCATCGCTTCATATGGACTTTAGCATAAGCCATTAAAATCCTTACTAAGATAACTTTGACTCAAGACATGCATATGCAAAAACAATGCACAATAACATATATCATAACCTCAATGCACCACTTTGCATTCATCATGTGTCAACAAGACAACGTAAAATACATGTTACCTCGGAAATATCCCTTTATCTGATTTTCTTAAAACCAGCTTCCTTGGCACATAACACACGGAGTGCCAGACATCCCCATAAATGTCATCCTATCGTGTTCCACACGATTCCTGCAACCACAATGGTTAGCAATACCACTTTTCATATCATAAGAGCACATAAACAATTTGCTATGTCATACAACATTAATGCCATCATGCATAAATATGTGCTATCAATAACTTCCTAGGCCCTTAACAGCCCCAATGAGCAACCTGGCTCTGATACCACTAATGTAAGGACCCCAAGCCCTTAAAACCTTGATTAGTGTATTAACCACTATGTGTGGTACATGCTTTCTATAAAATGTCAATCGGGAAGCTCTGATGATACTTAATCATTGCCTGTCAATAAAAGACTCATATGTTTGCCCTTTACCAACCCCTTGGTGCCACTTTTCACATTGTAAACTTTTACAAAAATTTGGGCAGAGTCTCCCCATAAATAGAGCTATCCCAAAACAGAGTACAACACATAACAAAATTCCCGGCCAGGGAACACATAATACTCAACAGAAAGCAGTAATACAAGTAGATTCCCAGCCAGGGAAGACACCACACATATGTCAACAAAAGTGGGTTCCAACACCCACATAATACACCAATGACTCTCATATCATTCTAGCAATTCAACCTAATTGCATGCAACCTTAAATGAAAGAGAGAAAGGCTCATGCCTTTATATACAATCCATATACAAGTATAATCGTGCTCACATGCGAGCATCATGAATATGAATATGTATAAATCCTCAGGCGTATATATAGGTACTCTATACGATACCGTGCTCCATCAAGCCCTGGTACCACGATCCTGGGAGTACCTCAAATCAACAGCTCGAGCTCAGCTCCATAGCCATCGATGTACCTGTCCACCTGTCCCAACAGAGACAGCCCCCAACGGGGTGAGCATACCAATACACAAAATCCCATAATCATAATAATGAAATTCATAATTTACAACAAAGGTAAATGCTAATGAATTTAAATGATACTCCCTGGATGGCAACATCCTCATCCGGGATTCCGTGTACTGTCCCTGTTCTCACAACATCAAACTCATCAAATCTCATAAATCAGTAAATCAACACATTGATTTGCACATCGCATGCCTGATCCTCGAATATCAACATATAGTGATTACAAATTCATTAAACATGCAATTACAGATATCACAATATCTAATACTGATTTCACAACCTTGCTATCAATCACAGATAGCTCAAATGCCTTAGCATTTATTTTACCAATCCTTCATTATACTTAGACATCTCAAGTGTCTTATAATGAATACATGAGTCTACAAACCTAGACATCTCAAATGTCTTATAATGAATACACGATTCTACGAACTTAGACATCTCAAATGTCTTACGAAGAATACATGATTTTACAAACCTAGACATCTCAAATGTCTCATAATATAGTCATATAAACCCAGTACCCCATATATCATACAAGAGTCATCCTACTCTAGTGTCACGCACGCTACAAGCGGCGATATCAAGATTTGGGTCATTCCTTGGCTATATCAACATATATGTATAACCATACGCAAAACATTCAATGCAATCAAAAACACCTTATGCATTTCACATATATATAGTAATGCTCGTACGTCGCACGTACCTTAAATCTCCGAAGTCCGAGCCAAGCCTTGCTCGAGTTCCATGCCCCGAGGAATGATGTGCTAACACGATAAATAATTCACAATTAATTACGAACATGCAACCCATGCTCAAGCACACCCATATCCCTCAAAATATTGTCGACACACGACAATTATCCTCTTAAAAGACCCGGGGCAGGGTACATGCAGGGAAGGAAATAAATGAGACAATCGAAATTTGTTCAAGAATGCCCTACAAAAATCGAACCTTAATCTCACAATTTCGAACCCAATAAAATACCATAATTCATCTAAAATGTGAATTAATCAATCCATAGCATGAATAATCATCCTACATGCCAAACCCCCAAATTTGAAATCCAAATCCCTAAAATTCGAAACCCAAGCCCCTAAAATTCGAAATCCAAGAAGCATCATAATGCATCTACAACATAAATTTATCAATCCATAACAAGAATCACCACAACCCTTCCAAAACCCCCAAAATCGAACCCATTTCATGCACCCATCCAAAAATCGAACCCAAGCCAACGAAAATCGAAATCATTCGAGCCAATAAATCACAATTTGGCAGGGAATCACATCACAAGCATGGAAAAAGGGGTTAGGAAGGTTACCCAAACGAAATCGGAAGAAAAATCGACCAAAATCGATAAACCCTAGAATTTGGGGATCGCCGCTCTTTCTCAAAATCCGACTTCCACACGCGATGAAACTTCGAATTGATGGAGGGGAAAGGAGCGCCTCGTCGAGACGAAGCCGGCGGCGGGTCGCACGCGCCCAACGGCGGCCGGACGGCGGCGGGCGGAGCGCTTTTGCGCGCGGCAGCGCTGTAGCAGCGGGAAAATCGCACGCGGGAGAGAGGGAAGGAATTGGGGCTGAAATTGAAATTATGTCTAAACTTTTGGGTTTAAATGGTATTTATAGCAAAAATACCCGAAAAATTAATAGCCCCACAAATACATCATGATTCCTTAAAAATCATCTGTTTTCAAAAACTCTCTCTCTAACTCCAAAATCCCCTACCGGTGCTCACACAGCACCCGAGATTCCGAGACACATCAAAAACCCAACTCTTAGGTTTTACACCGTAATGTGAATACAATCTCAACCTCTGGATCCAACGATCCCAACTGCCCAAATAAACGAGCCCAGAAGGCCCAATACCTCAATTAAACTCCAAATCGCCACGTAAAACCACTTTAGGGATTATTAACACTACGGGATTAACACCTATAATCCCTGGTCATCACATCTGCTTATGAGATTCCACGGGTGAGACACATGACACTAAATCCTGAATGTCGTGTAAGAACTAGGCAGTTTGGTGTTAGATAAGTAATCAACCCATGTAGGGTTAAATTATATAAGTAATGAACCCACTAAGAAGGATTGCATAAGGTCGAAGTAAGTTAAACTTAAATTGATATTTAGGCATGTTTAGAGTGAGTAAGCATGAAGCAGTAAAAGTTGTATTTATAGCCAAAATGTGGCGTTAACTACTGTGAATTGATATGACACATTGACCATTGTCATTCAATCCTGAAGCAAAGTGCTGAAGATAAGAATTGGACACAATATTTTATTAAAGGAAAAGTAAAGAAATGACAATTCAAGATAAAGATACATTACTAGCAGCACCCAAACCAAGGTCTGGTGAGGTCAAAGTCTTTGGAGGTGTCAGAGGGTGGTTGCCTCGAAGTTTGTGCTTCATGCTGTGAAAGAGTTCTTTGCTGGCTAGGTTGTCCTTGTCCAGCAGATGGTCGGCTTACTTGAGATGGATCTCTTCTGTTATGCTCTTGATGTCTACTGGATGCCGGTTGTCATGGTCTTGAACGTCTGACATTTTGCATACTTCCACTCTTCTAATTGAGAAGCAAAGGCTGCTTGCATATTGGTCAATTGTTCGGAGAATGCCTCATGCATGTCTTCAATCTTTCCTCTAAGCTCCAGTGTTGTAGCAGCATGTAGGGCTTCACCCTGCTGGCGGAGTTCTAGCTTGGTTTGGCATAGTTTGGAGAAGGAGTCTGAGAAGGTGTCCACTACAAACATTTGAAATCTGGTAACCTTCTCAGAAAGATTTTGGACATCCCTTGTGATTTGCTGAAACTGAAAGTCAGCATGCCTCCTTAAATTCACAACATAACTGGCGTCTCTTTCTTTGTTCTTCAACTTTTGAACTTCACTGGCAAGAGTTGAGATGATGTTGGTCAGATGAGTCAGCTGAGCATATACAGATGGCGGAGTATCATCAATTTCCAAGTTAGGAAAATCAAGTACTTGCTATGTTTGATTATCAGTAGCAGGAGGAACTTCCATTGTCAACTCAGCAGGGGCAATAAATTGTAAGTAATCCATCATGCATAGCAACGCAGCGGAATAAAATTTTTATGGATTACAAGACACCGGATCTATACATAGATTTTCATATCGGATTAGGGATTACAAAAGTCTCACCCTTGTAGCGTGTTTGAGCAGATTCCACGGAGCACCACGTCCAACGATTCCGAGTCACGAGCAACACCTCCAAGGTCTTTCCTCAACGGTATCCACACGATCAAATCGAAAAGGGGATTTAAGAACAAGTTGCTAGACTCGTTCTTAAACCGGAACAATAACACCACACGATTCCAAATCGTATGAAGATGGCCGGAAACACCACAAGATCAAGGCGGCGGCCGAGAACCTTTTAGTGAGAGGTGGCTGAGAGCTTCAATAGGATGGTGGCTAGGTTTTGATATAAAGTATGATTAACAATTAATCAAAACCTTGTATTTATATTATAAGACTTTAATTAAGGTTCAAGACTTTCTTAAAGTCTTATGGGCCCAAACCCATGACTTAATTAAATCCTTATAATCATTTAATTAAGACTCCTTTTAATTATTTAATTCATCCCATGAATTTAATTTCCCTTATCGATTTAATCTTTTGTGCGACCCGATAGGATCTTGTAATGTTGGCAGTGACATAAAATCTCATTTTACGTTACAAGCAAAGAGCGGTGTCTAGCAACACATCAAGGCTACCCAAATTACAAGAATGTCTTTGACTCGACATAACCTTTAGAACTTGTGATAATATTAACCATGTAACTTAATCCCTTTGTCCTTTGTGTTTAGATTGAACACGAGTCATGTAATAGTCATACTCGTATATTCAATCTTTATTTCTTGATCCCCAAGTAGAACTAGAATAAACGAATAAGCTCGATATCACATATCGACTCATTCGAGCATGGCCATGCATTTTAGTTCTCACTTGATCAAGGGCCAAACACTTCTCCTGTTATATAGGATGGACAAATCCTATCTCGATCAGTCAACATCCCTCTACATAATTCGTAGTGTATCCAATAGTCGCCTTTATAGTTTACCCTGTTACGGGTAACGTTTGACAATATCAAGATACATAACTCCTTATGTTGGGATCTCTGATGATCACAAGTCGTAAGGATTACATACATTATTATCACTATGAGAATTGCATATGACAATCATATAACTATTCATGTTGCATTCTCATGGTGGGTCTGTCCAGTACATCGTTCTCTAACATGTACCCATGTGTTGATTTGATATCTCTTATCAATGAACAATTCATCAATCAATACATACTAGTCTCTATGTATTATCTCCTGATTCATGATAATACTTGACTAGGGACAATGTTTAAGAATAATACAATATTATTCTAAGGACATTAACATATATATTAATTCACATTGCACAGTTAAACGAATAATATATAATAATGAATTGCCATTCATAAAATCATAAACATTGTATGTCAAAACAATCATCCAATGACATGTCTTAGGGCATATCCCAACAAATCTCTCACTTCCACTAAGACCACTCAGACATATACCTAATGCCTAGAGATCTAAGTATGACGATCATGCTTCTGATGTGACAGTTGCTTCGTCAATGGGTCAGATACATTATCATCTGTTGGTACTTTGCATATTTTAACATCTCCCATTTCAACGATTTCTCGAATGAAATGAAAGCGCCGAAGTATGTGCTTAAATCTTTGGTGAGATCTAGGTTCCTTAGCCAATGCGATCGCTCCATTGTTGTCACAATAGAGTTCTATCGGATCTTTAATGCTAGGCACCACTCCAAGTTTAGAAATGAACTTCCTGATACAAACAGCTTCCTTTGCTGCATCCGAGGCAGCAATATACTCAGCTTTCGTTGTATAATCGGCTACTGTCTCTTGCTTTGAACTCTTCCAGCTCACAGCACCTCCATTTAGGCAATACACATATCCAGATTGCGATCGAAAATCATCTTTGTCGGTTTGGAAGCTTGCATCAGTGTAACCCATTACATTGAGCTCTTCCTCACCTACATAAATCAAGAATGTATCCTTAGTTATTCTCAAGTACTTCAGGATATTCTTGACAGCAATCCAATGACCCTCACCTGGATCAACTTGATATCTGCTAGTCATGCTCAAAGCATACGATACATCGGGACAAGTACATATCATGGCATACATGATAGATCCAATAGCTGACGCATATGGAATCTTACTCATGTGTTGTCTCTCATCTGGTGTTGAAGGACGCCGTTCCTTCGAGAGATATATACCATGTGTCATAGGCACGAATCCTTTCTTTGATTCTTGCATGCTAAACCGTTTTAGCACTTTGTCTATGTATGTACTTTGACTTAGGCCAAGAAGCCTTCTCGATCTATCTCTATAGATCTTGATTCCTAATACATAGGTGGCTTCACCCAAGTCTTTCATAGAAAAGCAATTCCCTAGCCAAATCTTTACAGATTGTAAGGCAGGGATATCATTCCCAATTAGAAGTATGTCATCTACATACAATATTAGGAAGATAATTATGCTCCCACTGACCTTCTTGTAGACACAAGGTTCATCTACGTTTTTGATGAAACCAAACTCTTTGACTACATCATCAAAACGAAGATTCCAACTCCGAGAAGCTTGCTTCAATCCATAAATGGATCGTTGTAGCTTGCATATCTTTCCAGCATCCTTTGGATCGACAAAACCCTCGGGCTGTGTCATGTACACATCCTCGAGCAGATTTCCATTAAGGAAAGCTGTTTTGACATCCATCTGCCAGATTTCATAATCATGAAATGCAGTTATTGCAAGTAAGATCCTTATGGATTTAACCATGTTAACTGGTGAAAACGTTTCATCATAGTCAATACCATGAATTTGTTTGAACTTTTGCAACCAGTCGACCTTTATAGGTTTGTACATTACCATCCATATCGGTCTTTCTCTTGAAAATCCATTTGCACCCTATGGGTCGTACCCCTTCAGGTGGATCAACCAAAGTCCATACTTGGTTTGAATACATGGATTCCATCTCAGATTTCATGGCCTCTTGCCATTTCTCAGAATCAGTCCCCATTATAGCTTCTTGATAAGACGACGGCTCATCCTCATCAATAAGTAGTAAGTCACCTTGTTGAGTCACAAGAAATCCATATCTCTGTGGCTCCCGGTGTTCTCTTACAGACCTACGCTGGGTTTGTGTCTCTTGAGCAGGTACTTCTTTCACAACAATTTGCGGTGCCTGCTCTGTTTCCATCTCAATCTCAGGTTCAGTGTTTTCTTGTGGTTGAACTTCACTAAGTTCTATTTTTCTCCCACTGGTTTTTCTAGAAATAAATTCTCTTTCAAGAAATACACCAGTCCGAGCAACAACTACTTTTTTTCTCGGTGGGATAATAGAAATAGTATCCTTTCGTTTCCTTAGGATACCCCACAAATAAACACTTATCAGATTTGGGTCCAAGTTTGTTAGTGGCGTGACGTCTAACGAAAGCCTCACAACCCCAAATCTTCATAAAAGACATACTAGGACGCTTCCCAGTCCATATCTCATATGGTGTCTTTTCCACTGATTTAGATGGAACACGGTTCAGTAAGAATATTGTTGTTTCTAAAGCATGTCCCCAAAAGGATATCGGAAGATCTGCATGACTCATCATTGATCTAACCATGTCCAACAATGTTCGATTTCTCCTCTCGGATACACCATTTCATTGTGGAGTATACGGAGGAGTGAGTTGTGGGACTATCCCACAATCCTTTAGATAATCATGAAATTCTTGACTTAAGTATTCACCTCCTCGATCTGATCGAAGGATTTTGAAACTTTTGCCAAGTTTGTTTTGTACTTCATTCTTGAAATCTTTGAACTTTTCAAAGGTTTCATGCTTATGCTTCATTAGGTACACATACACATATCTACTGAGGTCATCCGTAAATGTAACGAAGTATTAAAACCACCTCTAGCTTGTGTACTTATTGGCCCACATACATCACTATGTATTAGTCTCAATAAAACATTTGCCCTTTCAACATGTCCCTTGAAAGGGGCTTTAGTCATCTTGCTCATTAAACAAGATTCGCATGTTTCATATGATTCAAAATCAAATGAATCTAATACTCCATCCTTATGAAGTTTAGATATGCGGTTCTCGTTTATGTGGCCCAAGCGACAATGCCAGAGATAAGTCGGATTACAATCATTATTTTTAATCCTTTTAGTATTTATGTTATAGACAGGCATATCAAGATTTAATAAATAAAGACCATTCATCATTTGTGCACTAGCATAAAACATATCATTTAGATAAATGGAACAACAGTTGTCCTTATAATAAATGAAAATCCATACTTGTCCAAACAAGAAATAGAAATAATGTTTTTGGTAATTGAAGGCACAAAATAACAATCTTTTAAAATCAACGATAAACCAGAAGGCAAAGATAAATGATAATCCCCTACAGCTAATGCAAGCAACTCTTGCTCTATTTCCAACTCGGAGATCAACTTCGTCTTTTGCCAACAATCTACTCTTTTTGAGGTCCTGCACATTTACACAAATGTGAGATCCACATCCAGTATCTAATACCCATGATGAAGAAGTAGATAAATTGACTTCTATAACAAAAATACCTGAAGTGGAAGTCACACTTCCTTTCTTGAGATCCTCCAGATATACTTTGCAGTTCCTTTTCCAATGACCGGTCTCACCGCAATGGAAACAGTTCCCTTCCTTTGCTATCCCTCCCTTTGGCTTCAGTGCAGAAGACTTTGGCTTAGATTTAACAAAGACATTCTTTGCTTTCTTATTGCCCTTAGCTTTGGCTTTTCCTTTGCTCTTATTCACAATAAGAACATTTGTGGCCTTAGTCTTCTTTGTATTTGCTTCATATGTTCTCAACATACCAAGCAATTGTGGTGGAGTCTTTTCCATGTCAGTCATATTGTAATTTACTACAAATTGACTGAAGCTCTCAGGCAACGATTGCAAGATCGCATCGGTGGCCAACTCTTGGTCCAATGGAAAACCCAGCTTCTCCAGATTCTCAATGTACCCAATCATCTTGAGTACATGAGTTCCAACTAGGCTTCCCTCTACCATCCTGCACTGGAACAACGCTTTAGAGACGTCATACCTCTCTTGTCTAGCTTGCTGTTGGTACAATTGCTTTAAGTGTTCGATCATATCGAACGCCTCCATTTCCTCATGTTGCTTCTGAAGCTCAGAGTTCATGGTGGCAAGCATAAGGCAGCCAACATCAAGTGCGTCATTCTGATGCTTCTTTTAAGCATCTTTATCGGCTCTAGTAGCCGTCAGGGGAGGTTCCTCAACAGTTAAGGGTTCCTCTAGGACATATTGTTTCTTTTCTTGCTTGAGAACTATCCTCAGATTCCTATACCAGTCTAGGAAGTTTGTCCCATTTAATTTGTCCTTCTCAAGGACCGATCGCAGTGATAATGTGCTTGTTGTATTGTTAGTTGCCATGGATATCTACAATATAAATATGCAAAATAAGTTTATGATTTAATCATTTAACATGGTCTTATATTAAATGATACTCCCACTATTTTGTTTAAAAAAATATCAACCCTCGAAACCTTTAGTGGGCCAAGATCCATATTTCGCCTAATCTTGAGTTAGCTTTGGCTAATCGCCCAAGACTCGGTTATTTAGGTAGACAACACTTTGTCAATTACATCACATGTAATTCTTGGATAGTTGGACGAACAACACTTTGTTCAATTCATCAAATGAATTATTATCCAACACATGCCTCTAGGTTCCCAATCCTATTGAGATAACCTAGTTAAGTCGTACCCAATTTAAAGTATAACGGATATCACTTTTATCCTTCCGCGCCTTACTAAGATTGCCACGGTGCTTTGCTTTGGCAAACCCACACATGTGCAATTGAAGTTTTGACGAGTACTTTTAATTTTGGAAGGCATCTAAAACTTAATATTTTAGAGGGATTTATTGATCTCATGATTAGTTTGATAATTTAAAATATGTCCACTACATATAGGTGTATACATATCTACATATATGTGTAATACAATTATCAATCTAAAAATAAGATAAATCATGCATCAACATACATAATTAAACGTGACATGGTTATAGCCCCTACTAGCGATTTTCTCAAGCCAATGAGAAAATCCTAAGAGTCAACCTAAGGTAACTTCATAAGCACCTTCAATGGCTCCAAGTTGTGAATGGCCTCCTCTCCAGCACCAAGCTCCATCTTCATTGATCACCATCAATAAAATAATCTATACTATATAACATTTACAAATATAGAATTCCTCGATTCACATTCGAGGGGAACATAGGGGAGGGATAACATTTAGAGAAAAATAGAGAAGGCACGACTCGCAGGCCGTATTATAAATTACAAACATTCACAAATCCTATCTAATAGGTCAAAAGGGCTATAACCATGCACCATGCTCAAACAACACATAAAACATGCTTTAACATTTAATTAATTAAATTCTAAACATTTTAATTAATTCTAATTAAAACTGTAAATTAAAATTTTGAAAAATTATCGTACGCTCGGGACATCACATGCCACGAACTAAAGCGACTAAATTACGAACCATCATGGTTCGAACCATTAGCGACCATTGCTGGACCAATCATGGGCCTAGGGTTCGAAACCCTAGCCCACGGCTCGGTCCGAACCTATGAGCGAGCGGCGGTGGCGCTAGGGTCTAACCCTAGTCGCCTTGCTCCTTCCTTGTGTTTCAATCAAGCCAACTTGTTCAAAACGCCGGAATTCATGAGCCACGAATCATGGCCAGGCCATGCACGGTAGTGGCTCAACCATCTCGAGCCAAGGGTTCAAAAAATCCTAGCTCTCACGTGGTGAAGCCACTTATCCATGCATGCGTGAACCATTATCGAGCCAAAGAGTTCAAAACTCATCCACGTCTCGAAACCTCCATGCACGAACATGAGCCACAACGACTAGACCATCTCGAGCCAAGAGTCCGAAGCACCCTAGCCCTCATGTGGTGCAGCCGTGGGTCAAGTGCA
Source organism: Haberlea rhodopensis (assembly GCA_907163345.1). Lineage (NCBI taxonomy): Eukaryota > Viridiplantae > Streptophyta > Magnoliopsida > Lamiales > Gesneriaceae > Haberlea > Haberlea rhodopensis. Next base: position 406,192 of record CAJQUN010000330.1, read on the forward strand.
TAGGTGGTGGCCGAAAACAACTTGTTATGGATTCGATTATTCGCTTCGTGTATCGTATACATTAAACTTCAGTTATATCAAATATAATTTCATGATAATTTCACAAATTCAATTTAATCATATCATATATGATTATATACAGTTTTATAGCATGCAATACAATTCTAATATGATTAAAACAATTTAACCATATAAATCCGATATGAGCCTTGAACCTGGCTCTGATACCACTGAAAGTAATCCATCATGCATAGCAACGCAGCGGAATAAATTTTTTATGGATTACAAGACACAGGATCTATACATAGGTTGTCATATCGGATTAGGGATTACAAAAGTCTCACCCTTGTAGCGTGTTTGAGCAGATTCCACGGAGCACCACGTCCAACGATTCCGAGTCACGAGCAACACCTCCAAGGTCTTGCCTCAACGGTATCCACACGATCAAATCGAAAAGGGGATTTAAGAACAAGTTGCTAGACTCGTTCTTAAACCGGAACAATAACACCACACGATTCCAAATCGTATGAAGATGGCCGGAAACACCACAAGATCAAGGCGGCGGCCGAGAACCTTTTAGTGAGAGGTGGCCGAGAGCTTCAATAGGATGGTGGCTAGGTTTTGATATAAAGTATGATTAACAATTAATCAAAACCTTGTATTTATATTATAAGACTTTAATTAAGGTTCAAGACTTTCTTAAAGTCTTATGGGCCCAAACCATGACTTAATTAAATCCTTATAATCATTTAATTAAGACTCCTCTTAATTATTTAATTCATCCCATGAATTTAATTTCCCTTATCGATTTAATCTTTTGTGAGACCCGATAGGATCTTGTAATGTTGGCAGTGACATAAAATCTCATTTTACGTTACAAGCAAAGAGCGGTATCTAGCAACACATCAAGGCTACCCAAATTACAAGAATGTCTTTGACTCGACATAACCTTTAGAACTTGTGATAATATTAACCATGTAACTTAATCCCTTTGTCCTTTGTGTTTAGATTGAACACGAGTCATGGAATAGTCATACTCGTATATTCAATCTTTATTTCTTGATCCCCAAGTAGAACTAGAATAAACGAATAAGCTCGATATCACATATCGACTCATTCGAGCATGGCCATGCATTTTAGTTCTCACTTGATCAAGGACCAAACACTTCTCCTGTTATATAGGAGGGACAAATCCTATCTCGATCAGTCAACATCCCTCTACATAATTCGTAGTGTATCCAATAGTTGCCTTTATAGTTTACCCTGTTACGGGTAACGTTTGACAATATCAAGATACATAACTCCTTATGTTGGGATCTCTGATGATCACAAGTCGTAAGGATTACATACATTATTATCACTATGAGAATTGCATATGACAATCATATAACATCCATGTTGCATTCTCATGGTGGGTCTGTCCAGTACATCGTTCTCTAACATGTACCCATGTGTTGATTTGATATCTCATATAATGAACAATTCATCAATCAATACATACTAGTCTCTATGTATTATCATTATTCTGATTCATGATAATACTTGACTAGCGACAATGTTTAAGAATAATACAATATTATTCTAAGGACATTAACATATATATTAATTCACATTGCACAGTTAAACGAATAATATATAATAATGAATTGCCATTCATAAAATCATAAACATTGTATGTCAAAACAATCATCCAATGACATGTCTTAGGGCATATCCCAACATAAATGGTAGCACAGCAGATGGTACAACAAACACAACATCCTCTGAACATTAGTTCCAGTAGGAATATCCACAGTAGGCATCTCCATAGTAGAAGGCTCGAGGAAAAAGATGAGTAGGATGTTAATGAAAAAATGGGTAAGTCAGTGGGAATCTGGGTTAAGGGTTCAATTTATGAAACGGAGAGGAATGGAACAAAGAAAGGGTCAATAATGTATGGGAATGATTCAGATTCAGAAATAGTTGTGGTGAAAATGGTCAAGGCTTTTGTAGCTGCAGTCATGTCGTCAGTAGAGTCATCATCCTCTACGGTGAGGTAACTTGACTAACTACTGACTTAATAACTGTGTCCAGGTTCAAAGAGTTAACATCTGGTAGAGTTGGATGTTGAATGAGGACATGTAGGGGTGATGAGAAGCAAGGGGTAGTTCTCCAGCAGAGGAAGATTAATCTGTTGGGACTGCAGTAGACAATTGGACCATGGAGACCTCTGCTGGAGTCACAACAACCATTCGTTGGTCAGTAACTTTGTGAAGTCAGGAAATTAATTGCTATAATCCCGAAGTGATTATAATCCTTAATGGATTTAATTGGAGTAATTATGAGATAATTATTGTGTTGAGACTCCCGGGGATTTTAATTCGGTATCGGGATCGTTGGGTCCAAGGGTTGAGATTTTATTCTCATTAAGTGTAAACCTTGGATTTGTGTTTTTAGTTGGATCTGGAGTCTGGTGAGCTTTGGTTTGAGGTTGGTAATGGAAATAGTGAGTGAGAGATAATTATTGAAAATAAATGATTTTTAATGAGTTACGATGCGAGTATGTGAGAGTCAGGATTTTGGAGCCTTGGTACTATATATACCAAGTGGACTCGGTGTTCAACAATTCCCACCTCACTTCTCTCTAATTTGGTAGTAATTTTATTGTATTTGGTTAAGGTTTGGGATGGGTTTGAGTTTTGGTTTTTTGGAGATGGTTGTTGTGTTTTGGGGAGGATTTATGGTTCCTTGTTAAGGATTTATGGTGTATTGGGTGTTGGGTTTGTGATTTTGGGAGTTTTTGCATAAAAAATGCGAATTTTGGCTGAAACAGGTCGAGGAGATCGATCCCTAGGGATGGATGATCGATTGCCGCGTCGCTGGTAAAATTTTGAAGGTGATGAACAGTGGAGCGATCGATCGCTTGAAACGTAGCGATCGATCGCCCAGAGGCATTAGCCAATTGCATTGAGAGGTGATTGATCGCCTGGAAAGAAGCGATAGATATTGTTGAGAGGTGATCGATCACCTGGGATGAAGCGATCGATCGCTGATGCCTGATTTTTGGAAAATTATTTTGTGTTGTGATTTCGACATATGCTTTGCCCGAGTCTTTTAAATGGTTAATCATCATGACTTGATGATGTTTTTGGAGGTTGAATACGTGCTCGGGTATGTGTTTGTGCACGAAATTAATTGTGAGTTATTAACTGTGTTTAGCAAATAATTCACGGGATCTAGGGGCAAAGGCAGGGATTGGCTCTTGCTTTTGGATCATAAGATACGTATAACGTACGAGCATGGTGCTATATGTTATTGTCATTGTAGAATGAATAATATATTAGGGTTGCAATGAATTGGTATATATTGTGAATCATATGATGCCGCTATGGAGCGAGCAATGGTTGGATGTTGTCGCTATGGAGAGAACATCGATTATGATGCCGCCGCTGTTGAGCGTGCGAGGTAATGAAACTGTGGAATCGTTATTAAGATATATGTGATATTTTTAAGTCATGAGTGTAATGATTTAACTGTAATTGAATATGAAATTAATGGTTTGAGCATGGGTATAGTTAATCAACGTAATGATTAACTGACTTTGAGGATTTGATGGTTTTGGCTATTGTGAGAACATGAACAGCACGGGGGATCCCATTTGGTAAAGATACTATACAGGGAGTATCTTTTATATTTAGAGTTTTATATTCTGTAAATTATGTATTGTGATCTTGTGCTTATTGAGATGGTGTGATTGGTATGCTCACCCAGCGTGGGGGTTGTTTCTGTTGGGACAGGTGAACAGGTACAACATTGTCTCTGGAGTTGAGTTCGGGCTGTAGATTGGAATTGCTCCCAGGGCTGAGGTACCAATGACGGTATTCGGTAGTACGCTTTATACATTAGATACGCATTCGTTTATTCAATGCTCGCCTGTGAGCATTCTGATATGTATATGGGTTGTATAAAGATCATGAGCTTTTCTCTTTTCATTGTGTGTTGCATGCAATTAATTAAGGGAATTGCATAATGAATTGAGAACATGTTAGTGTGTTATGATGTGTATGCGTATGCTAGTGGGATGGTATTGGGACTTGAATATTATGTGGATTATTGTCGAAATGTTTTATAGATGGCATATATGAGGATTCCCTAATGTTATAAAATCATGCACCATTATTGTGATAATGCACTAATAGCGGGTTAAGGGCGCGGGGTCCTTACATTAGTGGTATCAGAGTAGTGGTTGCTCTTTTGGGCTGTTGAGGGCCAAGGGAGGTATTGATAGAAAAGGATAGCACATAGTTTATGCATGATTGTGGTTAGTGTTGTGTGACACAACTATTGTGCTTATGTGCATATTATGGTATGAGATCATAAATGAAAGGTGTTATGCTAACCATTGTGGTTGCAGGATCGTATGGAATACGATGAAAATGGTATTGATGGAATGATTAGCACTTTATGTGATAAGTGCTAAGGAATCAGATTTTGTAGAAAAATCAGGGAATGAGACGTGATGCACTGTCTGAAGACAGAAAATGGTAGACAATGTGGGGTCGTCAATAGGTGACGGCAGATGATGTGATGACCTGGTATGGGTGCATTAAGATTATGAGAATACATGTATGTATGATGCACATTGAGATTACTATTGTTATTGTGCTACTACGGGTATATCGACTAGCGATGGATCATACTATTTGCCACTGTCTTATCAAGCGATGAATCAGGGTATTTGCCGCTGTCATATCGTAGCACGGGTCGCTGGTATGTCGAAGCGAGGGATATATTGAGACGCTGATAATTCAAAGCGAGGGATATTATTGAGCCGCTGATATAACGTAGTAGGACTTGTGAATTGTTGTATTAATTGTGCATATTGAGGTCATTGTATTGATGCAGGTATGTTGAGCCTGCGGAGCAAAGTATTGTATTGTGAAATGGAATAATTGTCGTTGTTACACGAAGCGAGGGGTATTGTGAAATGGAATACTTGCCGCTGTTACATGAAGCGAGGGGTATTGTGATCTTGAATATATGCCGATGTCGTGTCGAAGCGATGATACATGCCGCTGTCACGTCAAAGCGATGAGTTTGGGAACAAAGTGCTACATGTGATGTGAGTCACCTCTTGAGTCCGAAAGGAACAAAGTGCTACATACATGTGAGTCACCTCTTGTGTCCACATTTATGTCATTGTCGTGTCGAAGCGATGATACATGCCGCTGTCACGTCGAATTGATGAGTTTGGGAACAAAGTGCTACATGTGATGTGAGTCACTTCTTGAGTCCGAAAGGAACAGTGCTACATACATGTGAGTCACCTCTTGAGTCCACATTTATGCCACTGTCGTGTCGAAGCGATAATACATGCCGCTGTCACGTCGAAGCGATGAGTTTGGGAACAAAGTGCTACATGTGAAGTGAGTCACCTCTTGAGTTCGAAAACAAAGTGCTACATACATGTGAGTCACCTCTTGAGTCCACATTTATGCCGTTGTATACGTAATGATGGATTATGTCGCTGTATACGTAGCGATGGTTTATGCCGCTGTATGCGTAGTGATGGTTTATGCCGATGTATACGTAGCGATGGTTTATGCCGATGTATATGTAGCGATGCTTTATGCCACTGTTTACGTAGCGATGAATTATGCCGCTGTATACGTATTGATGATTTATGCCGATGCATACATAGCGATGGATTATGCCGATGTATACGTAGTGATGTATTATGCCACGGTATACGTAGCGATGATGTGATACCGTTGTATACATAACTAGGGATTATACCACCATTGAGCAATGAGTGTGGATTGTATACCGCCGTCGGGATACGGGCGATGAATATAGATGTGCCGCTATTATATTAGCTATGAGTAATTTTATATTGTCATTGTGTTAGCAATAAATGTGGATGTCATGTGTTGACATATACCGTCACGAGTTGACGAGGAATTGTGGATGTCATGTGTTGACATATACCATCACGAGTTGACGAAGATATTGTGAATGTCATGTGTTGACATGTACCGTCACGAGTTGGCGAAGATATTGTGAATGTCATGTTGACATGTAGGCGTCACAGGTTGACGAGACCATTATGCCGAGCAAGTTTGTTCGATGGATAAATGGTTGTGCCGTACTGATAAGTGTACTACAACACGTATTGAGGTAAACAGGTTACGAGTAGTGGTACCTTTGGTATACTCGTTGAGTTGGTTATGGCCAAGTGACTTGTGGTGAAGGTAGTTATTGAGGAAACTACATACATATGTTGATGTGAAGTATGGTGGACATGATCGCATATACATATGAGAATGCGACATAGATCCTAACGGGTCAGGATTGAGTTATGATTAAGTGAGGACATTGAGATGTCCGTAGTGCATCGTTATTAGAGAAATATTGGGTGATGACCCACTACTCTAATTGATGGTATGGTATGGTATGGTATACCAGGATTGAACGTATGATACATTGGTAGGCTTTTGTATAAACCTTAGGAGGCTACGTTTTACTAGCCATGTATGAGAATTATCGTCGTGATAATTAAGTGAGCTTGTGGTAGCCACTTTGTTACTTGTTGGGAATTGTGTAGGGTGAACCGTATGATGATACGATGAGGGTTATAGTGGACTAGTGTAGTCACTATGATTCATTTGGGTTGAGGCAGGAGATACCTCACGAGAATGTTTATACGTCAAATGTTTTGAGGGACTTGTATTGTGATAGCTCAATTTTGTTGGGATTACCAACGTGAGTGACAACAAGTCATTGTTAGCTCTAATTGAGAATTCTTGCATTGAGGATGCAATGGTAAGACGTAACCGGAGCTATGGAAATAGTTAGTGTGGTAACACTATTGTATCTCTTGGAGAGATTTGGAACAACACTGTTGTGTAAAAGGTTAGTATCGATCGCGGGTTGATTATGAATCAACAATGGTAAGTATTATTGGTGATGGAACGGGTAATGGTTTCGCGTTATTTGTGGGACGTATGAGGAGACGTCCCTAGAGAGATGCTCGGGAATGTTGAGCACTACGACATTAGTGTGAAGCATCGTTAGAATTTGTATACGTCGTGTATACGGGATTGAGAGTGATTGGTGATAGTGGCAAGGATGCACTATCCTGAACCGGTTATGTATTTATTGGTTCTAGGATACATTTTGGTATAAATCTATCCAGTTTTGTTTTCCGAATAGTGTTTCGAGATTGGAAGGTCATGGATTTATGACACCTTCCTTGCGAGGGAGGAAGTATTGATATACCTATTGGGAATCTTTGAGAGATTCGATGAGTCGGTACGCGTGGTGTTGATGTTGAGTTCGCACCATTAGTCGATGGTTCGTCAATCATCATTCTCCACTGAGTGAGAATAACTGAGGATTGACAGTTGTGTTGGGGGGCTTGTGGGTATGATTGGAGATACCCAAGCCGAGTGCATTGAGTATGCATGTAGTGTTTTTGGTGCTCAGGCATATATACCGGTATGTATATACGAATGCCAGCATTTTGGTGCTTGTTGAACATCTGATGAGTGTAATTAGATTGGTAAATCTCTGGTGAGAGATTGTAGCACCCTGAGATTGGTGATCTCAATGGAATGATTTATTCTGAGAAATGATCGTGAAGTTTGGTTGACTCTCTCTGGGGAGAGATTGTCATGTTTCGAGTTAAGGAAGTTTTGGTTAGTTAATTCGATAGATATCCTTGTGATTAGAATTGTTGATTTTAAGGGTAAGCAAGGAATGACCAGGATTCGGATTCGTTGGGTGTCCTTGTCGACACAAGGGGTGAGAATGCAGTAGATTTTCTTGCATGTTCCCTATGAAAACTTGAGACCTTGTGGAGTCTCGATAGTGTGTTGGGACCAAGATGTGATTCCTTGGAACACACGGATGTGGACATCTACGGAGATGTGTTTTATGTTGATCGGTAGCCGTGAGTTGCCCGATCCGAGTTACAAGTGGTGTAACTACTCCTTGGCTGGAGATGTGATTGGAGAATGGAAACTGGGATTAGTATGATATACTGATGCATACTGGTAGTTTCCTTCTAAGCGATGTGTAATTGGCATCGGGGACCAAGTTGTAGAGATATCAGTGAGGTGATATATGCGCTGAGATCAAGGATTATTCGATTTTTAGCCGTTAAGATTGACTGACGTCTTTTGAGATGGTTAACATCAAGGTAAGGTTGTGATGGTTTGGGAGGATAACTCCATTCCAGATTTGGAGCAAGGTCGATGTCCTCGGGGATGGTGTTCCAATCATGATGTATTCATGAATTGATGTTGGGACCCGAATCGGGTTGTGTGGTCTCGGCGGTACATGGAGTACGCATGTGCAAATTTCGAGGATAAAATTTTATTAGTGGGGGATAAATGTGATATCCGGAAATTAATTACGATAATCCCGGAGTGATTATAATCTTTAATGGATTTAATTAGAGTAATTATGATATAATTATTGTGTTGAGACTCCCGGGGATTTTAATTCGATATCGGGGTCGTTGGATCCAAGGGTTGAGATTTTATTCTCATTAAGGTGTAAAACCTTGTATTTGTGTTTTTAGATGGATCTGTAGTATGGGGAGCTTTGGTTTGAGGTTGGTAATGGAAATAGTGAGTGTGAGATAATTATTGAACACATGATTTTTAATGAGTTATGCGAGTATGTGAGACTCGGGATTTTGGAGCCTTGGTACTAAATATACCAAGTGGACTCGGTGTTCAACCATTCCCTCCTCACTTCTTTCCCTCTCTCCACGCCTCTTTCCCCCTCTCTCCCCACTTTCTCCCCTTTTCCTCTTTCTCCCATGGAAAAGAATCGTTGGAAGCTCGACTTTGAGGTGAGATTTCTCGAAGATAAATTGGTAATCTTCCTCCCCTCGCTATTACTTCGATTTGGTAGTAATTTTATTGTATTTGGTTAAGGTTTGGGATGGGTTTGAGTTTTGGTTTTTTGGAGGTTTTTGGTTGTTGTGTTTTGGGGAAGATTTATGGCTTCTTGTTAAGGATTTATGGTGTATTGGGTGTTGAGTTTGTGATTTTGGGAGTTGTTGATCGCTTGAAACGTAGCGATTGATCGCCCAGAGGCAGTAGCCAATTGCATTGAGAGGCGATCGATCGCCTGGAAAGAAGCGATCGATCGCCCATGCCTATTGTTGAGAGGCGATCGATCGCCTGGGATGAAGCGATCGATTACCGAAGCCTGATTTTTGGAAAATTATTTTGTGTTTGTGATTTCGACGTATGCTTTGCCCGAGTCTTTTAAAGGGTTAATCATCATGACTTGATGATGTTTTTGGAGGTTGAATACTGCTCGGGTATGTGTTTGTGGGAATTAATTGTGAGTTATTAATTGTATTTAGCAAATAATTCACGGGATCTTGGGGCAAATGCAAAGATTGGCTCTTGCTATTGAATAGCATACGTGCATATTGTTATATATTATTGTCATTGTAGAATGGATAATATACTAGGGTTGCAATGAATTGGTATATATTACGAATCATATGGTGCCGCTATGGAGCGAACAATGATTGGATGTTGTCGCTATGGAGCGAACATCGGTTATGATTTCGCCGTTATTGAGCGTACGAGGTAATGAAACGGTGGAATCGTTATTAAGATATATGAGATATCTGTAAATCATGAGTGTAATGATTTAACTGAATTGAATATAACTGTTATTGAATATGAAATTAATGGTTTGAGCATGGGTATAGTTAATCAACGTAATGATTAACTGATTTTGAGGATTTGATGGTTTTGGCTATTGTGAGAACAGGAACAGCACGGGGGATCCCATTTGGTAACGATACTATACAGTGAGTATCTTTTACATTTAGAGTTTTATATTCTGTAAATTACTTATTGTGATATTGTGCTTATTGAGATGGTGTGATTGGTATGCTCACCCCGCATGGGGGCTGTTTCTGTTGGGACAGGTGAACAGGTACAGCATTGGCTCTGGAGTTGAGTTCGGGCTGTAGATTGGAAATGCTCCCAGGGCTGAGGTACCAATGACGGTATTGGGTAGTACGCTTTATACATTAGATATGCATTCGCTTATTCAATGCTCGCATGTGAGCATTCTGATGTGTATTGTATAAAGATCGTGAGCTTTTCTCTTTTCATTCGTGTGTTGCATGCAATTAATTAAGGGAATTGCATAATGAATTGAGAACATGTTAGTGTGTTATGAGGTGTATGTGTATGCTAGTGGGATGGTATTGTGAATTGAACATTATGTGGATTAATGTCGAATTTTTTATAGATGGCATATATGAGGATTCCCTAATGTTATAAAAGCATGCACCATTATTGTGATAATGCACTAATAGCGGGTTAAGAGTCATCATCCCATGCTGTGAGGTTAACTTGATTAACTACTGACTTAATAATTGTGTCCGGGTTCAAAGGGTCAACATCTGGTAGAGTTGGATGTTGAATGGGGACAGGGGTAGTTCTCCAGCAGAGGAAGATTAATCTGTTGGGACTGCAGTAGATAATTGGACAATGGAGACCTCTACTGGAGTCACAAAAACCATTCGTTGGTCAGTAACTTCATCAGACACTCTTGTGATGTAATGAGATGGGGAGTGCAGCCCCAAAACCAACTTGATATCATGTATAGTTTTCTCGGTCAGCGTGAGATGGGCTGTGATATCCGAAAATTTATTGTGTTAATCCCCGAGTGATTATAATCCTTAATGGATTTTAATTGGGGTAACTATGAGATAATTACGGTGTTGAGACTCATTTAGTTCGATATCGGGGTTGTTGGGTCCAAGGGTTGAGATTTATTCTGATTGAGGTGTTAAACCTTGGAATTGTAGTGGTCGTGGGATTTGGAGTTTGGGGAGCTTTGGATTGAGGTTTGTGATGTAATTGAGTGAGTGAGAGATAATTATTGAACACATATGAATTTTAATGAGTTATGGTGCGAGTATTTGAGACTCGGGTTTTTGGAGCCTTGTATACCAAGTGGACTCGGTGTTCAACCATTCTCCACTTCACTTCCCTCTCTCCTCTTCACGCTTCCCCTCTCCTCCCCCACCTTCTCCCCCTTTCCCTCCTTTCTCCCGTGGAGAAGAATCGGTCAAGGCTCGATTTTGGAGCGAGGTTTCTCAAAGATTATTAGGTAAACTCATTCGCCTCTCGATTATCTACGTTTTGATAGTGTTTTTATAGAATTTAGTGAAGTATGGTAATGGGTTTGGGTTTTGAGGTTTTCGGAGATTTTTGCCTATATGATGTTTTGGAATTTATTTGACTTTTAATGGAGTATACGAAGGTGTGAGTTGCGGGACTATCCCACACTCCTTTTAGATAGTCATGAAACTCTTGGCTTAAGTATTCACCTCCTCGATCTGATCGGAGGATTTTGATACTTTTGCCAAGCTGGTTTTGTACTTCATTCTCGAAATCCGTGAACTTTTCTAAGGTTTCATATTTATGTTTCATTAGGTACACATACACATATCTACTGGTCATCAGTAAATGTAACGAAGTATTGAAAACCACATCTAGCTTGTGTGCTTATTGGACCACATACATCACTATGTATGAGACTCAATAAATCATTTGCCCTTTCAACATGTCCCTTGAAAGGGGTTTTAGTCATCTTGCCCATGAAACAAGATTCACATGTTTCATATGATTCAAAATTAAATGAATCTAAAACTCCATCCTTATGAAGTTTTGAAATGTGATTCTCACTTATATGGCCCAAGCGACAATGCCAGAGATAAGCTGGATTAGAATCATTAGTCTTAATCCTCTAAGTATTTATGCTATAGACAGACATATCAAGATTTAGAACATAGAGACCATTAATCAATTGTGCACTAGCATAAAACATCTCATTCAAATAAATGGAGCAACATTTGTCCTTTATTATAAATGAAAACCCCATCTTTTCCAAACAAGGAATTGAAATAATGTTTCTAGTAATCGACGGCACAAAATAATAGTCATGTAAATCTAAAATTAAACCAGAAGGCAAAGTCAATGAATAATCTCTTATAGCTAATACAACAACTCTTGCTCAATTTCCCACTCATAGGTCAACTTTGACTTTCGCCAACACTCTACTTCTTTTGAGTTCCTGCACATTAACACAAATATGAGAACTACATCTAGTATCTAATACACATGATGAAGAAGTAGATAGATCGACTTCTATAACAAAAATACCTGAAGTAGAAGTCACACTTCCCTTCGTCTTCTTAAGATCTTCCACGTATAACTTGCAGTTTCTCTTCCGAAGTCCGGTCTCACCACAATGGAAGCAATTTTCCTCCTTAGCCACTCCTTCCTTTGGCTTAAGTGCAGTAGCAAGATGCTTATATTTCACAGAGACTTTCTTGTTTTTTGTAAAGCCCTTTGCTTTAGTCTTTCCTTTGCCCTTATTCACAATAAGGACATTTGTGGGCTTAGACTTCTTTGTGTTTGCCTCGTAAGTTCTCAACATACCAAGGAACTGTGGTAGAGTCTTTCCTCAATTTCAACCATATTGTAATTCAGGACAAATTGGCTATAGCTATCAGGCAACGATTGCAAGATCACATCAGTGGCCAACTCTTGGTCCAACGAAAAAACCCAGTTTCTCAAGTTTCTCTATGTATCCGATCATTTTGAGTACATGAGTTCCAACAAGGCTTCCTTCTACCATTTTGCACTGAAATAACGCTTTAGAGACGTCATACCTCTCTTGTATAGCTTGTTGTTGGTAAAGTTGCTTCAGATGTTCAATCATATTGAACGCATCCATTTCCTCATGTTGCTTTTGAAGCTCAGAGTTCATGGTTGCAAGCATTAGGCAGCCAACATCAAGAGCGTCATTTTGATGCTTCTTGTAAGCATCTCTATCAGCCCTTACGGCCGTAGCAGGAGGTTCCTCAGCATATAAGGGTTCCTCTAGGACATATTGTTTTTCTCTTATTGAGGACAATCCTCAGATTTCTATACCAGCCTAGGAAATTTGTCCTTCTCAAGGACCGATCGCAAAGATAGCGTGCTAGTAACGTTGTTGATGCCATGAATATCTACAATATAAACATGCAAAATTAGTTTTATGATTTTAATCATTTAATAAGGTCTTATATTAAATGAAACTATCGCTATTTAGTTAAAATCATCAACTCTCAAAAATATTAGTTGGCCAAGATCCATATTTCACCTAACCTTGAGTTAGCTTTGGCTAATCACCCAAGACTCGGTTAAACTTTGTCAATTACATCACATGTAACTTTTGAATGGTTGGGCGAACAACACCTTGTTCTAATTCATCTAATGAATTATTACCCAACCCCATGCATCTAGGTTCCCAATCCTATTGAGATAACGCTAGTTAAGTCGAACCCAATTTAAAGTCACACGGATATATCTTTTATCCTTTTGCGCCTTATTAAGATTATCACGGTACTTTGCTTTGGCAAACCCACACATGTTCAATCGAAGTCTTGACGAGTACTTTTTTAATTGGAAGGCATCTAACTTGACTTAATATTATTAGAGGAATTTAAAGATCTCACGTTTTATTAATATTGATAATGAAATACATATATACATACATACATGTATATATATATATATATATATGTCCATCAATATTAAATATCAAATGATAAACATGCATCACATACATCAACATAAAATAAACGTGACATGGTTATAGCCCGAACTATTGATTTTCTCAAGCCAATGAGAAAATCTAAAGGGTCAACCTAAGGGTAACTTCTCCAAGCACCTCTTCGGTCTAATTGTGAATGATCTCCTCATCTCGGCACCATGGTCCAACTTCATTGATCTCCATCAACAAAAGCTGGAACTATATTATATAACAATTAGGGCTATAACCATGCATCATGCCCAAACAACACATAAGACATGCTAGGACATAACAATTAATGAATTAAATTCTAAAGCCTTTAAAATTTAATTCTAGGTTCATAAGCTGTAAAAAAAATAGGAAAAATATTTTACGCTCAGGGCATCACATGGCCTCGGACGCCCACCCACGTGAGGGCACGGACACCCACCCCTTGTGGGCGGTCGCTCGCCCACGCGTGGGCGCGATATCCCGCCCATGCGGGGCGCGGTCGCCCGTCTTGCAAATTCATTTGCCCGACCATCGAGCTACGGTCGCCCACCTTGTTTGGCTCGGCGCCCACCTTGTTTGGCTCGGTCGCGCGCACACATATGTATCGTATACATAAAACTCGTTAATATATCATATATATTTTTACTATAATTTCCCACATACATATCTCATGTGTAATTATTAATTGTTACATTTTTGAATTAGCATGATTACAATAACTCAAAACATGATAAAACAATTTATCACATAACCCCGATATGAGCTTCGAACCTAGCTCGGATACCACTGTAAGGAATCAGACGATCAAAGGCGCAGCGGAAATAAAAAAAATTCGGATTCCCACCGAGGACCTATACAAAGTAATCATATCGGGTGTAAAGAGTTATATCTTTGTAGCATGTGATGTGACTAAAAATAGACATATCATTGAGTTTGATTGTTTACGATTTGGTATGTTTTGATGAATAATTTGATACATATGCTACCTAATCGTATATTTGTGTAATTGTAGGTGGAATCGAAGAAATCGAGCTAACTAAGGTGAATAAAGGTCAAGAAAAGCTCTGGAGCTAATAAGGATTCAAAGTAGATCAAGAAAAAGGCTAAAAATGTAATTTTGGGAGAAGCGTAAGGAGAAGATCGATCGCATTTGGACATAAAGTTGAGCAACAAAATCTGCGGGTCAGCGATCGATCGCTACAATGGGGCGATCGATCGCCAAAACCTACTGGAGCCAAGCGATCGATCGCTATAAAGAGGCGATCGATCGCCTAAAGAATTTTGCTGAAAAATAATAAGCTAGCGATCGATCGCTAGCTTGTAGCGATCGATCGCCAGCGGTGTTTTGGAAAGTTTGGGGACTTAATTTCTTTCCTTCCTACATGGGCTCTAACCTACTCCATCAGCCTCCACACCTCTATATACTCTACAATCAGCCTCTTGAAGACATGACTCGGACTTTAGAAATAATTTTTAGATTTTAGAATAATTTTTCTTTCAATTTTTGTGAAGAACGCTCGAAGAACGAAGCCGGAATCAACAAACCGGAATCGTGCTTCGCTTTTGTAACTTTCTTTTCTATTGATTGTTTGATGTTTTTTATACAATTTTCGTTTGTTTTAGATAGAATTATGAGTAGCTAAACACTTTGATTCTTGGTTGATGGATACTTGCCTTTGGAATAAAAATACTTGTGAAAAGTTTGATTTGATTGTTGAATTTTCAATTCAATTTCAATTTGTTTTTCAGATTTTGATTCTTATGATTGTTGTATTTGATTGATAGATTGATCACCTAATAATCACATACACTATCTAATGCTAATTAAGAAGCAAATAAGATTGATAATTACCTCATGTTGGTGTTATTAAATTCTTAGGAAAAACGATTGGATGATTAATTCTAACGGCTCTAGTTTTTATTGATTAGATTCACCAAACTTACTAGTTTTGAGACTATCGTTGATTTAATCTTAACGGCTGTTGTTTTGGTTAAAATTTTGATAAGAGTCGAATTGAATGCTGTTTTCTTTTTTACTACGATTAAGGTAAGGGATAAATGAAGTTTTCAATTGATGAATAATTGAATGAATTCATATGTTTAGTAATTTGATGATCAAGTGAATAATTTCCAAAGGTAAAGTTGACCAAAAACCAAGAATTGCTTTTTAATCTTGATAAACTAGTAATTTGGCTTGCTTTTGTTTAATTTAGTTATAGTTAAAGAAATTCAAAAACCCCCTATTTTGATACTTGTTAGTACATAAGTACTCACTTCCCTGTGGGATCGATCCCTACTCACACTACTACATTCATAACTGTTATTAACTTGAGATTGTTAATTTGGGCGTACGCGATAAACGCTACCAAATTTTGGCACCGTTGCCGGGGAAGGCAATTACTTCTGTGTTAACGTCGTTTTATTTTATTTATTTTGTTTTATACTCGTGTTGTTTGTTCATGAGTACAGGTGATCCCTCCGATCAAGAAGACAATGCTCACTACAATCCTGAGATCGAGAGAACACTACATCGGAGAAGGAGAGAAAATCGAAGGCAAGAAGAGGAAGAAAGGGACAACATGGCTGCGAATCGAAGTCTACGACAACTGGCCAATCCGGATTTGAACCAACCTCTTTGCATTACTTTTCCTACTCTTGCAACGAATGTCAATTCTGAACTGAAATCTGGACTAATACATTTGTTGCCATCTTTTCATGGACTTGCAGGAGAAGATCCTCATAAGGCATTTGATGGAGTTTCATGTGGTTTGCACCACCATGAAGCCGACTGGAATAACTGAGGAGCAAATCAAGTTGAGAGCTTTCTCTTTTTTCCTTAAAGGACGCTGCAAAGGATTGGTTATTCTACCTACCATCATGTTCGATCACAACATGGAATGATCTCAAAATGACGTTTCTGGAGAAATATTTTCCAGCATCGAGGGCGGCTAGTATACGGAAGGAAATCTACTCTATTAGACAGTACACGGGAGAGACATTGCATGAGTACTGGGAGCACTTCAAGAAGTTGTGTGCAGGCTGCCCACAACACCAGATAAGTGAACATTTACTCATATAGTAATTTTATGAGGGTTTGTTATCTAGTGATAGGAACTTGGTTGACGCTGCGAGCGGTGGAGCTTTTGTGGATAAGACACCGGAATATGCAAGAAGCTTGATAGCAAACATGGCGGCCAACTCACAGCAGTTTGGCAACTTTCAAAATGAGCAGAATCAAAGGAAACAAGGAGAGGTAAGCGTGTCTAACCTAGAACAACAACTTATTAGCCTCACCTCTCTTGTTCATCAAAAGGTAAGTCTTCTTCATTCTCTGAATATAAAGTGCCACCCCGTTTCCCCCAAGCATTAAAAGACAATAGGAAAGATGCTGGACTTAAAGGTCTATATGAAACCTTTCGACGATGTGAGGTAAACATTCATTTACTTGATGCAATTCAACAAGTACCTAGCTATGAAAATTTTTGAAAGAGTTCTGCACTGCAAAGAGGAATCATAGGTTGAAGGGATCCCAAAAGATTGAACTGGGTGAAAACGTATCAGCTGTGATCCAAAGAAAAATCCCTACCAAATGTAAGGACCCAGGTATGTTCTCTATTCCGTGCACAATTGGTAACACTCGCCTTGAAAAGGCCATGTTAGATTTAGAAGCATCAATTAATGTCATGCCATACTCTATATATGCTTCTCTACAACTTGGTCCTTTGAACCTTACTGGAGTGGTTATTCAACTAGCGGATAGGTATAGCGCATATCCTAGAATATGTGCTAGTTCAAGTGAACGAATTGGTATTCCCTGCGGATTTCTATGTTCTTGATATGGAGAATTGTGATAAGAGTAGTCTCGTTTTGTTAGGAAGACCATTCCTCAAAACTTCTAAGACCAAGATAGATGTGCATAGTGGTACCCTTACTATGGAATTTGATGGTGAGATTGTTACTTTTAACATTATGATGCCATGAATGATGATAACACTGTGTATTCTATTGATGTTATTGACTATTTGTCACAGGAAGTTTTTGAGATTGTAGGGAAAGACGAACTGGAAGTCACTCTTACCATGGCTATGAAGAAGGAGGATGGGGAGTTGTTCATCATGAATGAGTTGAAAGATACCATAGATGCCTTGGATGATACACCTGAGCTACATCAGTTAGGTAACTTTCTTTTATATCATTGTCTGTTTCTAACACTAGAATTCTTCCATCTGTTTTGCAGGCACCTACCATAGAGTTGAAGCCACTACCTAGTCATCTCAAATATGTATTAATTGGTGAAGGAGATACATTACCAGTGATCATCTCTAGCAAGTTGGGGGATGATCAAGAGAAGGATCTTATTCATGTGCTCAAGGAGCACAAGACTGCAATCGGTTGGACCATAGCTGACATCAAGGGAATCAGTCCCTCCACATGCATGCACCACATTCTACTTGAAGAAGGAGGAAGCCCTACACGTCAGCCCTAAAGGAAGCTTAACCCACCTATGATGGATGTGGTGAAAGAGGAGATTTTGAAGCTTTTAGCGGTTGGGGTGATCTACCCTATCTCCGACAGTCAATGGGTCAGTCCAGTCCAAGTGGTGCCAAAGAAGACCGGTATTACTATGATAAAGAACAAAGATGATGAACTTTTGCCCACCCGTATTCAAAATGGATGGCGAGTGTGTATCGACTACCGGAAGCTCAACGCTGTGACTAGAAATGATCACTTCCCTCTACCCTTCATTGACCAAATGCTTGAGAGGTTAGCTTGCCATTCATATTACTGCTTTCTTGACTTTTATTCGGGTTATTTTCAGATTGCAATTGCATCGGAGAACCAAGAAAAGACTATTTTCACATGCCCTTTTGGCACATTCGCCTACCGACGCATGCCCTTTGGATTGTGCAATGCTCCAGCCACGTTTCAACGGTGTATGGTTAGCATCTTTTCTGAGTTTATTGAGCATATTCTAGAGGTATTCATGGACGATTTTACTGTCTACGGTAACTCATTCAATGATTGCCTTGCTAGCCTTACACTTGTTTTAAAACGATGCATAGAGACTAATCTTGTTCTAAATTCTGAAAATATCATTTTATGGTAGAACATGGTATAGTGTTGGGTCATGTCGTTTCTGCTAAGGTATAGAGGTAGACAAAGCTAAAATTGATGTTATGCAGTCTTTACCTTATCCTACTTGCGTTCGGGATGTGCGCTCTTTTCTTGGACATGCAGGTTTTTACAGGAGGTATATCAAAGATTTCGCTAAGATAGCTACACCTTTGTGTAAGCTATTGCAAAACGATGTTCCTTTTGAGATGGATGAAGCAAGCAAGAGAGCTTTTGATAGACTGAAGGAGTCATTGACTTCTACCCCCGTCATACAACCACCCGACTTGAGTAAGCCTTTCGAGATCATGTGCGATGCCAGTGATGCGGTTGGTGCTGTCTTAGGCGAAAGGGAGGAGAAAGCGTCACATGCCATCTACTATGCATCAAAGACCTTGAATGATGCTCAACGGAACTATTCCACTACTGATAAATAGCTTTTAGCAGTTGTTTTTCTCTTGAAAAATTCCGATCTTATCTACTTGGTACTAAAGTCATTGTTTATTCTGATCATGAAGCTCTTCGCTATCTGATGACGAAGAACAACTTCTAATCAAGGATAATAAGGGCAGCGCGTTAAGCCGTCTATCGCGTGTGGATGATGAGCTTTGTTTGAAGGAGGAATTCCCGGATGAGCATCTACTCGCCGTAAGCTACAATCTTCCATGGTATGCTCATATTGTGAACTTCTTAGCCTCTAATGTACTACCTTCTGAATTGTCTAGGTCTCAAAGAGCTAAGATAAGGAGTGATGCCAAGTACTATGTATGGGATGATCCTTACTATGGAAGAACTGCGAGGACCAAATCATTAGAAGATGCATACCCGAAACTGAGGTAAATAACATTCTTAAGTTCTGCCATTCATACACTTGTGGTGGACATTTTGGTGCGAAGAGGACGTCTAGGAAGGTTCTAGAATGTGGGTTCTTTTGGCCTACCCTGTTTCGTGATGCCTACTATTTTTGCCAGAACTGTGCGCAATGCCAATTGACCGGTAATATCTCCCAAAGAAAGGAGATGCCTCAACAACCCATTCTTATTTCTGAGATTTTTGACTTATGGGGCATCGACTTTATGGGACCCTTTCCTATCTCTTATGGTCATATTTATATACTTCTTGCCGTTGACTATGTTTCGAATGGGTGGAAGCTATCGCTACCCGGACTGACGATTACAAAGTTGTTGCAGATTTTATCAAACATAACCTTTTCTCTAGGTTTGGAATCCCAAGAGCTATAATCAGTGATAGAGGTACCAACTTTTGCAGTCGGACGGTGGAAAGTCTTTTCAAGAAGTATCATGTGACCCACAAAGTCTCCACCGCCTACCATCCGCAAACAAATGGCCAAGCCGAGGTCTCTAACGAGAAATCAAAGTTATATTGGAAAAGACTATCAACACAACAAGGAAGGATTGTAGCTTAAGACTGGATGACGCACTGTGGGCTTACCGGACTGCATATAAGACTCCAATAGGTATGTCCCCATATCGACTAAATTTTGGTAAACCATGTCATCTTCCTTTAGAGTTGGAGCACAGAGCATACTGGGGTGTGAAGCATTTCAACATGAACTATGACGAGAGTGGCTTGCATCGAAAGTTGCAATTGCAAGAACTAGAAGAGATACGGAATGAGGTGTATGAGAGTGCAAGGATCTACAAGGATAAGACGAAGGACTTCCATGACAAAGTGATATCAAGAAGGAGTTTTGAAGTTGGTCAAAAAGTTCTCCTTTACCATTCATGCATTCGCCTATTTCCAGGTAAGCTTCGTTCTAGATGGCATGGACCTTATATCAATACTAATGTGTATCCCCATGGTGCGGTGGAAATTCAGAGTTTGGACACCACTAAGACATTCAAAGTGAATGGTCACCGATTGAAGCAATGATGTCCAAAAACGAGGAAGGTGGACAAGTGAACATCAAGGTGGCTCTAGAGGATCCATCTAACTTTGACTGATCACGAGGACTAGCGTCGAGCCACCGACGTTAAACAGAGGCGCTGCTTGGGAGGCAACCCAAGGGGAGTTAGTTTCCTTTCTCCCTTTTATTTTTATTGCTTTAGTAGTTAGACTTTTCTCTTTTCTTGTATTTTTGTCTTACATTGGGGACAATGTAAGATTTAAGTATGGGGGAGTGATTAGTGGTGTGTTATTGTTTTTCTTATTATAAAACATCAAAAAATTTAAAAAAATTTGAGCTCATAGTTAGTAATGAATGCATGCTTAGAATCATTAGCTCATGATGAAACCTAATTGATGGCATGCAAACTTTTGAACATAGGTGAATTGTTAACCTTGGAACACTTTGAACTTTAAATACAAAGTGTGCTTTGACTTAATAATTGAATATTTTGAGCACATTATTGTCATTGCTTGTGAAGTGTGCATAGCTTAGTGAAGATTGTGTAAACTTTGTGATAGTCTTAAGAAGTCTCTAATACATGATAGAACTTAACTACATGCTCTTTGAGGCGTATGTCTAGACTACTTGCAAACATGAAAGTGATATAAGCAATCTTTGATGCGTTTGAGCCTTTTAAGCCTACCATGTAAAGAAAATCAATCATTAGTACCCTTTTGAGCTTTAATGCAAAAGAATGGTTGTATGCTAAGCATACAAAAGACCACCATTCGACATTCTTTGACTAGCTTATCATCCTTCCCTAATGAGCCTAAATATGAATTCTATACATACCTTTGAAGGGAGTATGATGTGTTTCATTCACATGCACTTAAGTATTCAATGATTAAAATGTTTGTGAGCTTCATTATGAAAAGAATGAAATGCGTGAAACAAAAGGGATGCCTTGAGAAAATAGATTAAAAAATGTTTCAATGATTAAAATGTTTGTGAGCTTCATTATGAAAAGAATGAAATGCATGAAAGAAAATGGATGCCTTGAGAAGATAGATTAAAAAATGACTCCAAGGGGAGCCAAGGCACAAAAGAAGAAAAATGTTGAAATAAACCTTGAAAAAATATACAAGATGTGAAAAAGAACAAAGTTGAAAAATTCATGCAAGAAGAGAAGCTTTTACTGTGCATATCATCATACTCTATTGTTTGATATATCTTTTTCCTTTCTTTCATAAGCCATTACCTAGGCCAAGCTACAAGCTAATAAAGACCTACTTGATTTGTGTTTGCAAAGTGGCTAAGATAGTGGAGAAGAGTGTGCAAGTGAGCTTATACTTGTGTTAGTGTATGACTTGAACTATTGTGGATTTGCATCTTTTGGATCTATAATTTGTACACAACATTTGTTTATGACCACACATGCACGTTCACTACTTTGTTAAGTATGACATGTTTAGGGATTGAACTTGTTCCACTGTTAACTTTTCACCGCCTTTCATTACTGTGCATGTTTAAAATTGTTGAGGCATTAAAGTGAGAACAAGTTATTTTGTTATGATGCTATGAGCCAAACAAAAATATTGTAGTTTTGTCTAATTTACTTGAGGTCGAGTAAAAAGTAAGTACGGGGGAGTTTGATGTGACTAAAAATAGACACATCATTGAGTTTAATGTTTACGATTTGGTATGTTTTGATGGATAATTTGATGCATATGCTACCTAACCGTATATTTGTGTAATTGTAGGTGGAATCGAAGAAATCGGGGTAACTAAGGCGAATAAAGGTCAATAAAAGCTTTGGAGCTAATAATGACTCAAAGTAGATCAAGAAAAAAAGGCTAAAAATGTAATTTTGGGAGAAGCGATCGACCGCATGAAGG
Organism: Haberlea rhodopensis; assembly: GCA_907163345.1. Lineage (NCBI taxonomy): Eukaryota > Viridiplantae > Streptophyta > Magnoliopsida > Lamiales > Gesneriaceae > Haberlea > Haberlea rhodopensis. The sequence continues at coordinate 428,647 of CAJQUN010000330.1, forward strand.
AGGAGATCGATCGCATTTGGACAGAAAGTTGAGCAACAAAATCTGCGGGTCAGCGATCGATCGCTATAATGGGGCGATCGATCGCCAAAACCTACTGGAGCCAAGCGAAACACTTTGCCTTTGGAATAAAAATACTTGTGAAAATTTTGATTTGATTGTTGAATTTTCAATTCAATTTCAATTTATTTTTCAGATTTTGATTCTTATGATTGTTGTATTTGATTGATAGATTGATTACCTAATAATCACATACGCTATCTAATGCTAATTAAGAAAGCAACTAAGATTGATAATTACATGTTGTTGGTATTATTAAATTCTTAGAAATAACGATTGGATGATTAATTCTAACGGCTGTAGTTTTTATTGATTAGATTCATCAACTTACTAGTTTTGAAACTATCATTGATTTAATCTTAACGGCTGTAGTTTTGGTTAAAAATTTGATAAGAGTCGGAATGTTGTTTTCTTTTTTACTATGATTAAGGTAAGGGATGAATTAAGTTTTCAACTGATGAATAATTGAATGGATTCAGATGTTTAGTAATTTGATGATCAAGTGAATAATTTTCAAAGGTAAAGTTGACCAAAAACCAAAAATTGCTTGTTAATCTTGATAAACTAGTAATTTGATTGCTTTTGTTTAATTTAGTTATAGTTAAAGAAATTCAAAAACCCCCAATTTTGATACTTGTTAGTACAAAAGTATTTACTTTCCTGTGGGATCGATCCCTACTCACGTTACTACATTCATAACTGTTATTAACTTGAGAGGGTTAATTTGGGCGTACGCGATAAACACTACCAGCGTGTTTGCAGAATTCTCGAAGATGAACTTCCACGAGTCAAGCAAAACTTCGCAGCTTTGCCTCTACGGTATCCACATGATCGAAATGATAAGGGATGTTGCATCTGAGGTTCACCACTAGAGATAGCCACTGATGTATTGATTTTCATGATCATCATTGGTCCGCGAGTGATGACGTACCACATATCATCATCCTGAGCACTTAGATGTGCTTGCATCCAAATTCTTTAGCCATCATATTCATCCATTTTGAGCATTGGAACCTTGCTGAATGAGGCCATATTTCTGGTATTCTCACAATTGAGAAGACATACTCTGATACCACTTGTTAGGATCGGGGTAGTGTTTAGAAGGGGGATGTTGAATAAACACTAGACTCAATTTCTCGATTCTTTGTGTTGGATTTTGGAAACCCGAATAATCTTGGTTTTGATGTTAACAAAACTTGTTATTGTGTTGTTAACATATTTCATCAAGTGTGCAGTTCATAGGTCATAACTTAGAAAAGTAGCTTGCAAATATCAAGCTGGACCTAGTCTGAAATCCTGGCAGAGCGGATTGTTTCGATCATATCTCATAGCTCGGATATCGAAATGGCGTGCTTCCAAAGAGGTTGAATAGCCAACTCAAAATACTATTTCACAACAGATCGGCTAGTTCGAATGTTATCAAGGAGAAAAGACGCCTGGAAGATCGAGCTGTACCGCGAAGAAACAGCAAACTGTTTCAGCAAGCAACTGTCAGTCTGGTGGGCATAACTCTTAGCTCGCTTATCGTAACGGAACGATTCAGTATGGGTTGGAAAGCTAAGACAAAGATCTACAAGTCATATTTGGAAGTGAAAGACTGAATCGGACGTTAAGATGGCCAAAAAGCTTCTGCAAGTCACGCCATGTGCTGCTGCATCCAGCAAACAGACAGCAGGAGCATTGCCTCGTATTTCAAGCATAACTCTCTCATACAAACTCAAAATCGAGCGATTCTTGATTTCGTGGAAAGCTAAGAGAAAGTGCTACAACTCTCATGTGGATCACTTTGCCCATAAATCAAATAATGAAGAGTTACAAGCAACAGATTGAAGAGCAAGTTTATCAATCTGTTTTTGTATCAAGCTGATTGTCCAGACTGATCCGGACCAGACTGATCTGCCCTTGCTGATCTAGACTAGACTGTTCTGCCGTGCTGATCTGCCAGACTGATCTGCCAAGCTGATCCGGCCAGACTGATCTGCCAAGCTGATCCGGCCAATCCGGTCCGAAATACAAAGAGCCCAGAAACCAGAATATGACTGTTGCAAGCTCGGGAATGGTGCAGAATCTTCTCCAACGGGCATATTCTTGTGTCTAACGTATATATCATTACTTGGGGCTATATATACATGATTTGGAAGCTCAATAACAGCTGATTGAAGATCAATCCAAGCCTTCCAAAGCAAACCCACTTGGGATTCAATTGAGGAACTTAAAAGACAAAAGCTACTAAATGAAGAGCACTCCTCAAACCTTTGGCACCTCTTACCTTGCTATACCAGATTCATTATGGAATCATTTGTGCCTTTGTATTCACTCTATTCATTGTATTTGTGAGCTAAAATAGAAGAGTGAATACCATTGTAACGGTTGATGATTTATCACAACCGATGAGAGGTCTTTGTATGTGAGACATTAAAGAACATACATAGTTGAGTTGCTAGGAGTTCTAGTTGGATGGGGAATTCCCAACTGGATCGGGTTTGTACAACGGGATTGTATAAATCAAAGTCTTCTAGTGGAATCCTTCCATTAGGTGGAAGAAGGGGAGACGTAGAAGGATTACACCACCTTCGAACTTCCATAAACAAATGCTTGTTTATTTACTTTACTTGCATATCTTTAAAATGTCTTTCAAATAGTTAATCGGTTTAGAGCGGGTTATGTCAAGTGTCTTCCGCTCGATTTTGTAATCGAACTCGATATAATCTCTCGGTGCATTAATTCAAGAACACGAGCTATTGAAGCTCAAGTTTGTTGAACTCGGGTGTGGAATGGCAACCCACCCCGGAATCGATCCTGACACTTTGAAATACATCAGATTGTTAAGTACTGCAGTAAGATCTCAATTGATTGCAATGTAGTATACAACTAAATATAGTGCGAAAAATTTCTCCTGGACTTGTGAGATAAGAACTGATAGGTAAAGAAAATTGACAATAAGGTAAGGTGAAGAAAGTAAATGACACAAGAATTATTTCTGGACGTTCGAAGCACACACTTCTACCTCTCCTCTTCTTCCTTTGCAGGAAGGTTACACTAGAAGATTTTGGTTTACACTTTTCAGTATTTAACCTTCTTCGGCACCACACAGATTTCCCTAAACTCCTAGCAACACAATAATCACAAAGACTACAAGGTGGTTTTTACAACACTTAGCAAGATATAAAACTCAGTTTTTCGTTCGAGTGTTCTTGAGTAGTAACATAGAATACTTAGATCTTCAAGATCTCAATAACGCTTGGATACTGCTATGCAAAACTTCAGAATATTTCAATAAGTATTTTGAACGTTTTGCTTGTTTTCAAATGAAGTAGATTCAAGATTTCAAGTGTTGAGAGCTTTCTTCATTCTGCTCTTCGACGTATTTGTAGACTCGAAAGTCTAACGACAACCATTCTTCAAATGGAAAGAATCCGCGCAAAATCAGTTTCTTGATTTCATCCAAATTCCTTTTGTCTTCTTTCCAAATCCGTTCACCAATGGCTACTTCATTCTGACGAGATTGGTAGTGCTGATATGGCAGTGCAGCGTTCTATGGTACTATTATCATAGTGAATCTGTTCGAGTTTTGTCATGTTACCTTTTTACGTCTACTGACTTCTCCTTGATTATTTAGCCTGCTCGACTAAAATCAACTGATGTCTTGTAGTGTCTGCTGGTATCTTCTAGTGAATACGTCAGTAAACTATGCAGTGAGATACAATACTTTGATCCAGTAGACTTCTATATTTTGTATCTGGTAGACGACGACTTCTATTTTTTGCACCCGGTAGACTCTATCTTCCAGTAGACCTTTGTAAAGTCAATCGACGATATTTTCATCGGTAGGCTTCTTCGATACATTAAACTTCAATTAGTAGACGTTTGTTATCACCAAAACTTAGAAATGTTTTCCCAACAAGTTCGATTTTAAAGCAGTCTCATTCAATTGATAATGATATTCATATGTGCGATTAGTATATATCTTTCTATATATATTAAATGTTTCTTGAAAGTAAATATATTTTAAATAATGTTTTGTTTTTATTTAATTTGATGAAATAAGTTTTGTGATTTTAACTTTTCAAGTAAGGTCAGTTGTTGTATTTTTAACATTAATGTTGTGTTGCTTTAGGAGTAAGGAACTTTTACACACTGATAAATGTAGTTTTTATTAACAGATATTGGTGAAAACCTCTAAAAACTTCATATTTAATGAGTAATTTTGTGTATAAAATTTGAATAGTATAACTAAATAAAAATTTTTATTGATGATTTTATTTTAAAAAATAATTATAGTACTTATTTAAGAAAGAAAAATAATTAGAGTAATTTATACAAGAAGTTTGTGGCTAATGGGGGTATTTTTGAAAAAATAATTGGTGAAGCTTGACATACCACTGTTGGCCTTGTGCTTAATACTTGGTGTGCTTATACGAGTAAAATATTAAAATATAGTAAAAATAAAAATGAATTTTACTTTTACCGTGTCATGAAATGGTGTTAACATTTTACCGTAATTCGCCTTTCCTAAAGAGGAAAGACAACTTCCAGACTAAAAATAAAAATAAAAATCCTATCCGAATTCGTCGTTCTAAAAGACGAATTCCAAAAAAAAAAAAAAATTAAGAAAAGATGAATCCGAATTTTTTTTCTCGGTTTCATTTTTTAGTTGATTTATTTTTAAAATAATACGTATAAATCTATAATGCACGGACACTGACACGACACGACATGGACTTGGCGACACAGATTTTTTAAAATTTTCAGGATATGACACGGTTGTGACTTGCTGTATATTTTATGCATGTACCATATTACAAACTACTAAAATTGACATTTTTTAATTTCTAAAACAATGTAAAAGTAACATAAATATTCGTACCAAATTCAAGAAGCATATAAATAAATACATGTCAGTTGAATCATCTTAGTATCACTCATATGAACATAAAGTTTAACAAATACATCAAAATAAAATATAACACCAAAATTATTCTTATTAAATTCAAAATTCATATAAATAAATGCATGTCACTGAAATTATCGTAGTACCATACATATTACTACCAAATGTACATTATTTCAATTAACATAAAGTTTAACTATTACTTCAATGTCATATTTAAATTAATTTATACCTATGAAGCACGTGCACTCCTAAAAATCACTCGGTGGAGTGTCAGACACTTCTCAGACACCGACGCTCCTCGGACATGTGTCGAACACGCCACGTTGCGTGTCCTTATTTTTTAAAAAATAATCGGACACTCGTATCAAACACTCCCTTTAAAATCGGATACCCGTGTCTTTATAATATTTGAACTTATTATGATAAATCTTTTAGTTTGTCAAAATCATGTCAAAATTCTTATATAAATACATATATAAACATAATAATACACTATTTTATAATACTTGACCCTATTATAGTAAACTACTTTGGTGTGGAAAATCACAAAAAAAAAGATATTGGTTTGTTTGATCTATTTCAAGGGCACTATTCTTAAGCATATATATATAATCAAACGATCCAAAAATTATTTTCTACATTGCCTCGAAAGTTGGTTCTATTCTTCTTTTAACTTTCTTCCCAAATTCCTAAACTATAAATTTGTCCCTAATTTTTCTCTAACATCCATTTTAAATTTTCAGTGGTACCAATCTGGTTGGTCTGGAATCAGATCCGGACCAACCGGTTAGGAACCGGATCGGATTGGTTCTAATGGATTGACTCGATGCTTACCGGTTCCGGTTACGGACTGGAACCGGAACCGTAGAAATTTTTTAAAAAATAAAATGTAACTTCAATAGAAAAAATGGAATTTTTTTAAAGAAGTATTTTTTTTTATTAATAACCGGTTTCTGGTTGGAAGTTGGAACCGGTCCAACCCGGAACCGGTAGAATCGGAACCGGAACCGGATCCGATCCAGCTCCTTACCGGATCGAACCGGTTCCAGACTTAGCGGATCCGGAACCTGGCGGTTCCGGATCGGGTCGGACCAGATTGGGCCAATAAGCACCCCTACAATCTTCAGCCATGACTGCACATATCATAACCTGATGTGAGTTTAGTTGATGTCATCCTTAAGAGCTAAGTCACATGATCATTCAACACAATGTACACACTGACGTTCCGCTCGCGGTCTTACATATTGATTGTGTGTGCGGCGTTTTAAGGCTCAATAAATTTTACTAAGCTAAGAACTAAGTTTTATTAAGTCGCACACTATGTTTCACTAAGTTGAGCACTATTGTTAAACATTTTTAATTCACCGACTTAATTGTTTCTCTTTTTTTTGGGACTTTTTCGTATGAATTTCATGATTCTCCACCATTTCAGGTTTTTATGAAAATTATATTAGACGGTAACAAATACATACTATATACTACTATGTAATAACATCATGAAAAGACATAATAATATATTCGATATAAGAAAACGGCAAAATCCGTGATTTTCTAACATGTTTAGTGAGAAAATAATAAATTTTTTGCTATCACGAGTTTTTTTTAACATATGAAAATTAATAGAATAACTTATAGGTAAAACTTTTATTTTTATTGAATTAATTTCATTGTTTATATTTGTTGGGTTTTGAGAACCCGGATAATCTTGGTTTTGATGTTAACAAAACTTGTTATTGTTTTGCTAACATATTTCATCAAATCTTGGTTTTGATGTTAACAAAACTTGTTATTGTTTTGCTAACATATTTCATCAAGTGTGCAGTTCATAAATGATATTTAAAGCTTGATGATGTGCTAAGAAATGACTTTGAGTTTGGTTGCTGAAATTCGACTTCAACATCCAGTTGACCTCGAGCGCATATGACTAAATTGATCATATCTCGTAGTTCGGACATCAAAACGGCATGCTTCCAAAAGGGTTGGATAGATAACTAAATTTACTATAACTCGTACTTCAAGCCAGCATACCTGATTCGAAGATTTACATGACGAAAACACTCTACAAGTTTCGAGTTCTACTGCTACATCCAACAAACTTACATCTGAAGCATCGCCTCGGATTTCGAGCATAACTATCTCATACAAACTCGAAATCGAGAGATTCTTGATTCCATGGAAAGCTAAGAAATATGGCTACAACTTTTATTTTGATCACTTTACCCAGAATTCAATGAATCAAGAGCCATAACCAAGAGAACAGAACATTAGATTTGGGACAGCAAGGTTGGCAGTGTACCTACCCTGATGGTCTACCAGATCGTCTATCGGATGCTCTAGCGGATCGTCTAACAGATGGTCTATCGGATTATCTGCCGGATTGGAAGTAGACATACCCTACCGGATTACAAGTAGACTACCTGTGGGGCCTCGTCACCTTAATCCTTAATTTTAGGTTCAATTCAATGACTCACATTATTTATTTGTCAAGATTAAGATCCTATCACTGCTGATCAAGATTTTCATTATGTCTTGCTCTTACATTATTCATATACATCACATCTTGTATATCATTTACATAGCACAAATCCTCCAATCTCGATCAGTTTAATTCCTAGCAGCAAAAGGTAGACTCATAGTCCCGGCTTTCCCCAGCTATGAGTCCCTACAGAACAACCACACAGCACATAGTATATCGAAATGATGTTTACAATTAACATCAATATAATGCATAAAAGTGGATAAACAACTTCCTGTAATTTCATGCATTTGTAATACTCTTTCCTGGTTGTTCCTGTACATACCTCATATACGTACCTCAAAACACAATATACACGCTCACTATGTCATCACATATTTCAGTCAATATCTTGTTATAACGGGACCGATATGATATGCCTCTTAGCGTAATATGCTAGTGGCTTAGCCTTCACATCCTATATTAGCAGCACATATCATATTTCTGTCCTCACACGTTATAACAGCTAAATCATATGCCCAACAAGAGCATATCTCTCATGGCATCAATGAGATGCCTCAACACCATCAATATAACAGCCAAAGCATAATGCCCAACAATGACATACCTCTCACAACGATCTCATCATCATATAGAAACAGCCAAAGCATATGCCCAACCAAATCCTAACATGTATTTCAATTCAAAATTTCTATTGTTGTGTTTTCCAAAGTACAGGAAACATAATTTTAAGTGTTTATAGAAATATATAGACTATTCTCAATTTGCTTCCTTTGTGTATAGGGTTGAGCAAAATTTCGGGGTTGGTTAAACCCAATTAAACGATCGAACGGAATAATTCGGAAATTCGATTTGGTTAACTCAGAAATTCTGTCCGGTCTCGGTTTTCGTTTTTACAATATTGTTAACCAATTTTTCTTTATTTTTTTAAAAAAAAACAATTTATCTCATCCTTTTATTTATATTTATTTATAAAATTTTAAAATCAAATTATCTTACTTTGAACAACATCGGTTAAGTTGGTTTACTGATCGAATTAATCAATATTTTGTCATGTTCGATTAATTCGTTTTTATGAAAATTCTATCGGTTTGATTATTGCCAAAAAAATTCAGTTAACTTGATTGTTTGAAGTTTGGTTCGATCGATACCGAATCGACCGAATGCGTCACCCCAATTGACGTTTGGTGGATAGTATTTTGTTTTTTGTTTTGAAACTCAGTGTGTGTTGGGTAGTTAGTAGATACTTTCACACAATCCTATAATTCTGAGTAGTAATCTGGAAAGAAATGTAATTTATTAAAATATTAAATTTCATTTAATATGTTGTCTTTGAGATGCTTCTTCCTTGAGATGCTCCATTCGACCTTTTCCGCGGGTGCACGTTCAATTTGGTGACACCTCGATACCTGTGCTATGGAGTGTAGCAGCGGACACTCTTATGGGCGGGAACAGCATCTCATTTATTTCAAATTTACTGAATCAACTATTACCCAACGACAGCAGTACCAAAAATCGCAAATTTTACATATGAAGCATCTGAACATCACATGCGATAAAAGAAATTGATAATTATTACCACTTGAGAGTAATTTTCTTTTATGGCAGTAGATGAAGTGTGGGTTGTTTGAAAGTTTTACTGATAGCATCAGATACTTGCCCAGATTTATGTTTTAGCAGGAAATCTAAAAGCCAGAAAATAGATCGTAATTCACATCGATGCGGATGGATATTGGGGTGTTTTGGAGATTGTTTTAGATGGGTTGCTTCAAGATTGGATCTTTGAAATGGGATTTCTTGATTTTTCGTTCTCCAGGTGAGATTTGTTGTTCGATGGAAAATATTCTGCGCATATAGCATTCCTTTTTTTTTTTTTCCTGTTAGATTTGTTAAGGGATTTTGTTCTCAGAGTGCTGGATCCTGAAGGTTTAATTATGAAATTGAAATTTACCAGGGCTCTTGGGGACCTATAATTAACAATTGAAATGGAGAAGAGGACATGGCTGTGGAAGAGGAAATCCTCTGAGAGGAGTCCCGGAGAAAGCGATGGCTCTGAATCATTTTCTTTGTATTCAGAAAGAGGCTCAGATGAACAGGTACATACGTTTTTCTCATACCTAGAATTTAGGAACAAAGGAGAAGTAGGCAAAGAGACTGAGAAGATTTGGGAATTCAATATGTTTTTCATAATAATCCTGCTTACAATTTATAACAGTCCTACGAATTAGATAATAACTCCCCATTAATCGTGCATTGAATAATGGAGAAAACTACCACTAATCAACTAAGCAGACTTCTAAATAATTTAATCTGCCACTTTCTCTGGCTCCAAGTTGACTAATTTTTCTGTAATCCACTTGCATGGTTATGTGTAGACTGGCACATAACATGTTCTTGCTAGTTTCATATTGTTTAGCTTTGTGTTTTTAATTATTGTGTTTAGCTTTGTTAACCGGGTCAATGGTTCCAAGGGTCTCACCCTTAACCGGACCGTCAATAAGCGGGCTGGTTAAGGGTCATAATTTTGCTAAACTGTGAACCGTCGGTTAACTGGTGGTTCAAGGTTTTAATTTTAATTTATTTTATATTTTTAAAATTAAAATATATGTTATGGTGTAGATTTGAACTCATGACATTCACCTTGAATAATTAGCTTCAACCACTAAGCTATCTTGTTGATCTAAATATATATTTAGTGTTATAATTTATATATTAACCAAATACACATATCTTATTTTGTTGATCTAAATATAATGTTATACTTATATATTAACCAAATATATATATCTTACACATTTTGATTATCTGAGTTTGAATTTATTTCACGTTATTTTATGTTTAATGCATGCATTGAAACACATTCAAATATTTTTTACACTTTATTTCAAATTTTAATAATATTTCAAATTTTTTTTTTAAAAATAAAGTTCAAACCGTAACCGTTGGTTAACTGCAACCGGAACCGTAACCGGCGATTCACCGGAACCGTCAAGTAAGGTTAAGGGTCGAGGTTTTCTGAACCGTCTAACTGGCGGTTCTGAATCGTGGTTTGGTCTAATTGTAAGCATTGTATGGTTATATAATACAGTGCATTTGAATAGTTAACACTCTAAGACAAATGTTTTGGTCAGAAATTATAAGCCATAAGATGTTACCTTTAGGCTTCTACTTTCGCTTATTCTTTTCATCCGGGAGGTATTCTAAGCTGTATTCCTTACTAGTTCTTGTAATGTCCATTCGAGCTTAATCCTATTATTCGAACTTCCAATTAATGCAGCAAAGATTTGAAACTGTGAATAGTGCACAGTAGTGGTGAATGACAAATAAATAAGAAGAGAAGACATCCATACCTGTTTGATTTATGTAGTGAATTTGTTGTAGCAGGATGCGTTGAGAGAATCTCCAAGCAGAGGCACACAATCGCCTGAACTCACGTCGAAATCTACTCTAATCGATGATGAAGTGAAGGAAACTGTTAAGAATTTGACCGATAAGTTATCAGCTGCTCTGGTGAATATCAGTGCCAAAGAAGACTTAGTTCAGCAGCATGCTAAAGTGGCTGAAGAAGCTGTGGAAGGTATGGATATTTATTCTTCAAACGAGCTAAATACCTTTCGTATATTCATATTTGAGTTCGTGATCATAGTTCGTTTTGGCCTGAGTTTGGATTCTATCAATTCGTCGTATTTTTGTTTGCTATTGAGATTTCTTTAGCAAACAATTTTTCTTGGCACAATGTTCTTATGTTTTAAGTTGCTTAAAGTTAATCAAATGTTTTATAACAACTTATTTAACCTAATAGGCTGGGAAAAGGCGGAAAATGAAGCGGATGAATTAAAGCAACAGCTTGAGGTAGCAGTGAAGCAGAACATGAGCTTGGAAGTAAGAGTCAGCCATCTCGATGCTGCCTTGAAAGAAAGTGTCAGACAATTGAGACAAGATAGAGACGAGCAGGAGCACAGAATCACTGATGCTCTGGTCAAGAGAGATGCTGAATATGAATTCGCAAAGGCTGAACTTGACAAGCTAATCCTAGACCTCCAGGCCCAGGTAGAAGCTGTCAGAGCAGAAAACGATGCTTCAGTTGATAACAAGACTCTACTTGTTCTTGAGGCGATGGAAAAGGAGAATTCGTCCCTCAAGGATGAGCTTTTGTCTCGATGTAGAGATTTAGAAACTATGGTCACAGAGAGGGATTTAAGCACCCGAGCAGCAGAAACAGCTAGCAAATTACAGTTAGAGAGCATAAAAAAGATCGTTAAGCTTGAGGCAGAGTGTCGAAAACTTCAAGCTGCAGCTAGAAGATCATACAAATCTGTTCCCAATTCTTCTTTTTATGTTGAATCTGCCACAGATAGTCAGTCTGATGGTGGGGAGAGGCATAATGCACTAGATATTGATGCACACAACAAGAGAAGTGATGTGGAGAAAAATGGGTATGAACCAAGCTGCTCAGATTCGTGGGCTTCTATATTGATATCAGAGCTTGATAATTTAAAGAATGAGAAGCTTACATCCACAAGTTTCGCAATTACATGTGGCACTGAAATCGCTATGATGGATGATTTTCTAGAGATGGAGCGCCTAGCTGCATTAGATGATGTTAACACGCCATCAACAGAATCAGAAGCTGTTTCTGGAGAATCCATTTCTGCAGATAAGCCTGAATTCGAAACATTGATCAAACGAGTAGAAAAATTAGAAGTAGAGAAATTAGAATTGGAGAGATCTATAGATGAGAGCCGAGCTTCTCTATATGCATCAAAAGGGAGGCTTGTAGAGCTTGAAAACATGGTGGAGAAGCTGCAAAAGGAGCTGACAGCAGTAAACGAATCAAAAGAATTACTTGAGTTTCATCTCATTGGTATGGAAACAGAGGCAAGAACCACTTCTTCTTATCTTGATTCATTTAACGCAGAAAATGAAAAAGAACGACTGGAATCCGCGGAGCTAAAAGTCAAGTGTCAAGATTTGGAGAATAAACAATCCAGAACAATAAAGGGAACTGAGCTGAAGCAAAGTACAATAACAAATCAAGAATTAGCATTCAAAAAGGTCCGCTCTGACATGTTACTTCCATATAAAATTAATTGATTTAATGCACCGATTTGTATGTAGTAACATATACTTCAAGAAAGATATAGGGAAACGATATGTGGTATCAAATAACATACCTGTTCTGATTCAGGAGGATATAGCTGTAGCTGCTGATAATAAGCTCGCAGAATGTCAGAAAACAATTGCATCACTTGGAAGGCAGCTTAAATCTCTTGCAACATTGGAAGATTTCTTGATGGATACTTCAAACATACCAGGTCTGTCTTCTGATGGAATGAACAAGGTAAAATGTGATTCAAATCCTTCAAGAATATCAATGGATTCTATTAGTCATTTTGAAAATGGAAAAAATGAGGAATCACCAGTGTCCTCGTGTTCATCAACATCATCAACCAACCATACAATCTCTGTCAAGAGTCGGAATGGCTTTGGAAAGTTTTTCTCAAGAAGTAAGAGTGTTAAAGAAATTGTTAATCGGCAAGACTAATGCACATAATTTCTCTACCAGTGTAGACAAATGGGATTGTTAGTAAAAGAAGTTGCAATTAAGTTTTGTTTAAATTGGATTCTCTAATTTGTAATGCATTCTGGTTCACATTTTTTCCTCTCTTCTGTTCATTCGGTCGGTTAATTGAATTAACCGACGAACAAAATATTTGTTAATTCGGTCGTTGTAAGGTTCGAAAAGTATAAAAATAAGATCCATTATCATAATATTAATAATATAATATAATTTAAAAATCAAATAACAAATTTTTATAATTAAGAAAAGCATAATAAATTAAATATTTAATAAAATCTATTATATAATTTTTATATTTATATATCGGGTTTATCTAAATTTGAACCAAACCAATTTTTCAGTTTGGTTAATCTTAAACCGATCCAAACTATAATTGACTAAAACCAATCCAAACTAACGATTTGGTTTGGTTCGGTTTCTGCTCACCCCAAGATTATAATACTTTGCAAATAAAAAAATTTCTTGGTTAGAATCATTTCTTCTTTGTTTTTTAAAATTTGTTAGTGCTCACCCGATTTTTGTAAATAAAATTTTGTTGTATATTATTATTAGAACAATAATAGCTATTATCTTTTTAGGTATCGTTTGATTTGAATGATGTGATTATTGAATGATTAGGAAATATAATGATAAAAGGAATGACTATAAAATAAAATATATATGATTATAAGATAATGTTTAATTTGATATATTTTTTATTAATAGGATAAAAAACGAACATAAGCAAGGTTAAACCATACAATCACTCCACAATCAAACTTAATCAGCCTTACCAAATGGGATGTTATAGTATAATACTAATGATAATAGTAATTATTATATTATTATTAGTTTAAAATGCCAGCAGCAACAAACTAATCGTTTGATCATTATTGACAGGCGCAGAACCAGAAAAAATTCTTTGGAGGTGAATTTTTTATATATCATACTTAAAAGTTAAAAAAATTCAGCGGTGCAAAATTTATTTTTTTTTTTTTTAAAATAGGGTCAAAAAAAATTTCAAAACATTTTTTTTTGGGTGCGCCCTCCCCCTTCGTCCGCCCCTGATTATTGGATACCAACTTCAAGAAGTTTCACATGTAATCGTACACATGAGCGGATCTATAATATGGGCTGGGGTAGCCATAATTAGTGTTATATTTATATTTGATTAAAACAAACACACTGAAAAGATTATGGTCGAGATGGTATATGTCCAGCTCTATGCCTTGGTCAGGTTTGAAACCCTCTCATAGCTTGCTCTTCATAAAGTTTTAAAATTTACCCATAAAATTTTTGGTTTTAAACCTATCAACCCATATCATTTTTGGATTTAATTATTTGCCCAACAAACATTATTTAAAATTATAAAAGTGTTCGTACTTATTTATCTCAACTTCACATCTTTTTACGTGTATTTTTTAAAAAATATATATATATATACATAATTTTTAGTAAAATTTTTTTTGTTTAAACTTATATTTATATATATATACTAGTTATATTTTGCTTGATCAACCTATTTGGTATTTCATTCTCTAGTTTTATCGTTTTTAATTGACAATCATATGCTAAGGTGCAACACTTGGCCTACCTCAATTTATCCCCAGACAGATTCAGGGTCGTATTTGAGCTGGAAAGAGCTTTCCTCAGTAATCTCAATTGAGTTCTTTCTCAAAGCAGCTTGCACTGTCACACCACCAGAAGGTAGCCTGCAATTGTTGCACTTCCTAAGAAGACAGATTGGAACCTAACCTCTTCCAAATCACTAAATGCAATAACCTGAAAAAAGCATCCAAAATATAAAAAAAGATTGTCACTTCAAAAAGATTATCAGAACATGCCACCCAACCGACTTGCATGAACACTGTTTAATAATGAAGTTCAGCAAAAACTGTCAGGATCGATCGGGGTGGGTGGCCAGTCCACACCCGTGTTCAACCAACTTGAGCTTCAATAGCTCGTGTTCTTGAAATAATTGCACCGAGAGATTATATCGAGTTCGGTTACAAAATCGAGCGAAAGACACTCGAAATAACCTGCTCTATAACCGATTAACCATTTGAAAGATATTTTAAAGATATGCAAGTAAAGTAAATAAACAAGCATTTGTTTATGGAAGTTCGAACGTGGTGTAATCCTTCTACGTCTCTCATTCTTCCACCTCATGGAAGGATCCACTAGAAGAATTTTCTCTTTGTACAAACCCGGTCCAGTTGGACATTATCCATCCAACTAGAACTCCTATTAACTCAACTATGTATGTTCTTTAATGTCTCACACACAAAGACCTCTCAATCGGTTGTGATGAATCATCAACCTTTACATTGATATTCACTCATCTATTAAGCTCTCAAATACAATGAATAGAGTGAATATATATGGCACAAATGATCTCTCAATGGATCTGATATAGAAAGGTAAGTTGTGCCTAAACTCTAGGCTGCCTCTCTTTCAAACTGTTTTCTACTTGTAAGCTGCCCATTTTTGAATCCCAAGTGGGTTTACTTTGATCTTGCTTGGATTGATCTCCTTATTTGAGCTTCCAAGACTTGTATATATAGCCCCAAACAATGATATATACGTTAGACACAAGAATATGCTCGTTGGAAAAGGTTCTGCATCATTCCCGAGCTTGCAACAGTCATATTCTGGTTTCTGGGTTCTTTGTATTTCGGACCGGATCAGTCTTGTATTTGTATTCGTACCGGACTGGCCGGATCAGTTTTGTACAGATCAGACTGGCCGGATCAGTCTTCTGGACAGATCAGTCTGGCCGGATCAGTCTTCTGGACAGATCAGTCTGGGTCTAGACAGTCTTCTGGGCAGATCAGTCTGGGTGGATCAGTCTTCTAGACAGATCAGTTTGGCCGGATCAGTCTTCTGGACAGATCAATCTGGGTCTAGATAAGTCTTCTGGACAGATCATTCTTGGTATTTTCAGTCTTGGTCCAGCTTGATATATTCAAACCCTTTCTTTGCAATTCATCAAGCTTCTAATCATGATCTATGAACTGCACACTTGATGAATTATGTTAGCAACACAATAACAAGTTTTGTTAACATCAAAACCAAGATTATTCGGGTTCCTAAAACCCAACAAAAAACAATGTCACCTCCACCGGACACCTAAGTTTTCTGAGCATTCCAGGTTCAACACCTTCAACGCTATTAAAGATTCCAGTATCAATAACTGTATCTTATTAAAGATAGAAGTGTACTTCAACTTAACTTTGTTTGGTCTGCTATGATCTGATTGGAAATAGCTCATATGAGAAATAAATATATTTTACTATATAAACGTTACTCAACCAAATGGGCGCTGATCTCATTGTGGTTCTTTCTAACTGGGGTTCATTCCATCAATTCGGCCATGCACGTTGCCTATTTTGTTATCCAGCTAGAAAAAAAGGTGATATGATTCGAGTCTTTTGAACATCATAACATAAAAGAATTTAAGTTTAGAGCTTACGTCTTTAAGTCAGCCTCATCCATCCATACACGAACGAGATTTCCAGCTCTCACAGAAGATAGGGATTGGAAAGTTCTCTCAAGATATTCGACTGCATCACTTACCTGCCACACTAAAAGCCATAATATCCTTGAGTATAAAGAAGTACAAGATATTTAGTAACTTGCAATATCTGATTTAAGCATTAACATGATATCATTTTTTATTGAATAGTGTACGGTGCATGATACAATGTCATTTAAATATGCCAAATCACAAATAAGTTTTTACCATATTATGTGTATTCATGTTGTTTTAGCATGTAATACATCACAATGAGGTTCAGTAACCCTTCCATGCTCAATGAGTCTTGCCAATGCCTCATCCTTAAGTATATCTCGATGCAGATGGTTTGTACCTTCTACATGTTCAACTCATAACAGGAACTACGCAAGATTTACAATAGATGCGTAAAGATTTCCAGGTCCAAATCATTCAATGAGATATAAAAGCATGTTACATCTTGTGAAGCTGAGACCAAAAGTTGCAGATTCGATCTCTCAAGATTCAATTCAACAAATGAAAATAGATGGAATCCCTGATTCGGTATTCATAACTATAATAATTAAAAATAAACCTCACCAAATAGCTCCTAATACCACATTAGCTCACCATTTCTTTCGAAACTCGGATAGAATTGAATCGAAGTTAAAACTCACAACATACTCACTGACCACTTTTCCCATTTGATATTTTGATCAACCTTTACAAATACATCATATCTCAATCTTTCTAAATTAAAACAACAACAGAATAATCCATGTCACTCTACAAAAACAAACCAAGATTTAATTTTGGAATAGGTAGAATCACAAGATCTAAGCATATGATGCTCCCCACATCAACAAAAAAATCCCTCAATCTACAGAAAATAATAAGATCCACTGAAAATAAACCAAAGTTTAATTTTGGAACAATTATTTGAGCACAAAAGCATTAAACAAAGGTTAATTAAATACCAAATCTGAACTAAAAAGTCAAAAACTCCCTTGTCCTGAAGCGCTCATTTCACAATCTTCATGATCCCATTTTTGATACGGGTCTTGCACTCGAGATCATCTAATTTTCCTAAAGACAATAAATTCTTTGTCATACCCTTCACATGCCGTACTTTCTATATGGTGCGAATAGTACCATCAAACATTTTAATTTTGATGGTTCCAACCCCAGCGTTTCTCAAGGCATTATCATTTCCCAATAAAATAGATCATCCTGAGACTGGTTCATATTGATCGAACCATTCTCTCCGAGATGTCATGTGACAAGTCGCTCCTGAGTGCAGTATCCATGTCTCACAAAATCTGTGTCTGCCTTCTGCAACAATTGCTGCTTCGCTGAACAAAATTTCACCACCGTCTGATGTACTGACAACATTTTCTTGAGAATCTTTTTCAATACTCTTCTTACTTGTACAATCTTTCTTGAAGTGCCCTTTACCGCCACATTTATAGCAGTAAAAATTCTTTTTCTTACTTCTGGATTTGGATCTACCAGACTTGTGGCTCCTACTAGAGTCACGCTCTATCGATTTTCCTCTCATTATCGGTAAATGTGATATCCCCGAAATAATTATGTGTATTTGGGCGTTTATTTATGTTTATGTGATAATTACGGTGATTAAATAATTTAGTGTTGTAATTAATTATTATGGTGGAATGCTTAGTCACATGGTGGGCGTGACCCGGTGGTGCGTTTCATGGTGCATGTTATGCATGTTGGAAAATTGGGTGTTAACATGGTTTAATTGTGATGGTTAATAATTATTTGGTAAATCATGTATTTAATTGAGGTTTTGGTGCATTTCTGGAAAATACTTTTAAAATATCGTGTTGGGATATTTTACATCATGCTAATTATTGGGGGTACATGTTTTAATTAAACCCCCCACTTATACCCCACTACCCCCACACCCCCATCACTCCTTACCAATCACCGATCACTCTCCCAACCCTAACCCAAAAACCTCATTTTCGATTTTGGCTAAAAGGAGGAAGGAAAATCTTTGCAAAAGCTTTGTTTGTGAGATTCTTGGTAGGATTTGGAGTCCATAAGAGGTATGGATCCCTCCTTGATGTTTTTATGATGTTTTATTTTGAAATGGGTTTGATTTTGGGATTTAAAAATGGTAAGATTTTGGGTTTGTGTTGTTTTTTACAGGGTGTTGGATTTTTGGTTGTATTAGGGTGTATATTGAAGGTTTATGGTGTTTTTGTATTGTTGGTTTAATGGTATTTGAGTTGGGGTGGATTGGGAAAGGTTTGAGGTGTAAAAATGGTGAAAAATCGAGTTCCAGGCAGCGGAGATCGATCGCTCGTTTTTGGCGATCGATCGCGCGTGGGTAGTGCGCGGCAGGGGCACTTGGCGATCGATCGCCATGTTTGGGCGAACGATCGATGGGCCTCGCGATCGATCGCGCCAAATGTGGCGATCGATCGCCTAGTGCATAAATTTGTTGGCTTGGGCAGTATGATCTCGCGATCGTCGGACTTAGTGGCGATCGATCGCGAGTCACCAAAAAGTGATATTTGGTTATTTTGTGAGATTTTTGGTATTGGACTATTATTGGCTCCTAATATTGGTTTGTGTGAATGTGTAGAACCATCCCAGGTGGCAACACAGCCAAGGAGATAAAGTCCTTCGACATCTCCGTTTTGGAACTAAGGTACGTAGTGAGACGTATGAGCATCGGACGGTAAAACGTATCTTACGCATTGAATTGGTTATGCATTATGGTTGCATACATTAAGAATGGTCTCCCTAATAGAATGGGGCTAGATGGATCACCATTTTCCATGTTTAAGACATATAAATCAGCGGGGAAGACCAAATTCTCTACGTGCACAAGTACATCATCTACTATCCCCCTAGGAATAACCGTTGATCTATCAGCTAATTGAATCACAGTATTATTTCATTTCAAAAGTCCAGGTTTCAGTTGAGTGTAGATTGAGTAAGGTATGACATTAATTGAAGCTCCTAAATCTAGCATCGCCTACTCAATCCTAGTATTTCCAATTTCCAATCACACAATGAATAGAAAACATACCAGGGTCCTTACACTTTGTGGGAATGCTTCTTTAAATGACAGCGGAAACATTCTCACCTAGCTCAATCTTGGGGCATCCTTTGCGTTCTTTGCTCTTATCCACTTTCCAAACTACTTTCAAGAATCTCGCCCAGCGAGGTATTTTCGTCATGGCATCATGTAGTGGGGCGTTTGTCTCACAACGTCGGAAAGCCTGGTATAGTCCTTTGATGCCCTCATCCTTCCTATTCTCCTTAAATGCAAGGGGAAATGGGGGTTCAATTTTATATTTAGAAAATTGAGGGAACTTACCTCGTGGTTCCTCCTCTTGCATAAGCTCTTCAACGTCCTTCTCAGTGTCCTTTTCTTCGTTCTTGGGTGGTGTCAGTATCACCTTCTCCTCTGCTGTACTCATCTTCAAAGTGATGGCACTCACATTTTCCCTTGGGTACCACTGGCTGTGAAGAAAGGCCATTGGATATTCTCGCTTCAATCTTGTTGAGCGAAGTCACCAATTGCCCCATTTGCGTAGTCAAGGTTTGGATGCTCGCCCTCGTTTCCTGTTGAAATTGCAGGCTATTTTCAGCAATAACTTTAACAATATTCTCTAACCTCTCAGAAGGGGCGTGCACAGGCGGTGGTGGAGGTCTCTGATATGGCGGTCTATAGGGTGAGGTTGGTTCATTTCTTGATTCCCATAGCTCTGGTTTGGATGGTCGCTCCAACGTTGGTTGTAGTTGCTTGATGGGTGGTCATAACTCCTTTGTGGGGGACTAGGAAATCCTCCCGCTGCATTAACGTGCTCCGTGGATGTCTCTTGTAGGGATCAACATGCGTCAGTGGAATGGTTCACGGCTAGACAGATTCCACATGGCTTCATCTTCTCCACATTGCTACTTGCAAGATACACACAAGAAACGCAAAATCAATCAGTTGTTGTTCAAGATTTGATACGTTTACCTCTTGTCTTGGCGGTTGTCCATGTCGAACAGGTCTAAATTGCTGGGAGTTGGCCGCCATGTTTGTTATCAAGTTGCCTCCTCCGCTGTCTTGTCAATGAAAGCTCCTCCGCTCACCGCATCCACTAGATTCCTGTCACCAGAAAATAAACCTTCATAGAAATATTGAATTAAAAGACGTTCACTTATCTGATGTTGTGGGCAACTTGCACACAACTTCTTAAAATGTTCCCAGTACTTATGCAACGACTCCTCATGGAATTTCTTCACACCGTAGATTTCATTACTTATGTTAGTTGCCCTCAAAGCTGGAAAGTACTTCTCAAGGAAGACTATTTGCAAATCAATCCACGTGGTGATAGATCCGGAGAGTAGGTAGAATAGCCAATCTTTAGAGAGAATGGAAAGGCTCGTAGTTTATTTTGTGCCTCAGTTATGCCACTCGGCTTCATAGTAGTGCATACCATCAAATGCTTGTGCAGGTTCTCACCTGCAAGACTATGAAAAGACGGCAATAAATGAATTAATCCAGGGTTGAGTTCAAAGTTTACATTGTTAGCAAGCGCATGGAAAGCGATGTAGAGAGGTTGTTGATCCAAGTTAGGATTCGCCAACTGTCTCAAGCTTTGATTCCCAGCCATCGTGTTCCTCTCTTCTTCTTCCTCAAGTATTCTTGCTTATATTCTTCTCCGATGTATTGTCCTCTCGATTCAGGATCGTAGTGAAAATTATCTTCCTGATCAGACGATTCGCCTATACTCAATAACAAACCCAAGTAGCAAAAAATAAAATAAAGTTAACACAAAAGTAAATGCTTAACCCCACTTTTTTATAAAACTAATGTAGTAGTGAAAGTAGGGATCGATCTCACGAAGAAGTGTATGCTCTTGTGTTAACGAAAGATAAAATTCAACAAATAAAATTAGGGGGGTTTCAATTCTCAATTATAATTAATTAAACTAAGGCAAACAAAATTATTAGATTATCAAGATTAAAAAGCAATAATTTGTTTTTGGTCAACTTACCTTTGAAAATTATTCATTTGATCATCAAATCACTAAATAATCGATTTCATTCAATTATTCATCAATTGGAAATTTAATTTATCTCTTACCTTAATCGTAGTCAAACAGAAAACAACATTCAAATTTGACTCTTATCAAATCATTAACCAAAACTACAGCCGTTATGAATAATTTAATGATAGCTTCAAAACTAGTAAGTTTGAGCAATCTAATCAATAAAATCTACAGCCGTTAGAATTAATCATCCAATCGTTTTTCGTAAAAAAATAATAACACCAACAACAGGTAATTATCAATCTTAGTTGCTTCTTAATTAGCCTTAGATTGTATATATGATTACTAGGTGATCAATCTATCAATCAAACACGACAATCATAATAATCATAATCTGAAAACAAGTTGAAATTGAATTAACATCAACAATCAAACCAACATCTTCACAAGTGTTTTAACAAGTATCCCTCAACCAAGAATCAAAGATTTAGCAACTCATAATCAATCTAAAAACAACGAAATCTAGTTTATAAAACATAAAATAATCGGTAGAAAAGAGTTACTAAAGAGAAACACGCTTCCGGCTCGACAATTCCGTCTTCGTGTTTTGATCCTCCAAAGTGTTCTTCAAAAGTTTGAGAGTAAAAAGTATTATAGAGTCTCAAAATCTAATGTAAAGTCTAAATAATAATGAAGGATCTCTGATTTAAGGTCCCCAAATTCGAGGAAATAGGGTGGGAATCGGATATAGTAGGTAAAATCTATCCAATATGGTAAAAATCGAGTTTCTTAATTTGAGGATTCTGTTCTCTCGATCGATTGAGCACTTCTCTCAGTCGATTGAGATTTTTCTACCTCTCTCGATCGACCGAGCTCCTCTTCTCGATCGATCGAGCACTCACATATTTTGTTGCTTAAATCTTCTGCCTTGCTCGATCGATCGAGCTCTTCTGGGCGATTGATCGAGCACCTCATACAACGTTTATGCTTTTTTCTTGGTCTACTTTGATCACTTGTCAACTCCAATGCATTTCTTGATCCTTATTCACCTTAGTTAGCTCGATTTATTCGATTCCACCCACATTTACACAAATATACGATTAGGTAGCATATGTATCAAATTATCCATCAAAACATACCAAATCGTAGACAATTAAGTGCAGTAGATGTGTCTATTTCTAGTCACATCAGAGAACAAAAATTTCATGACCAATAATACTAATTCAATGAGTGTTGCACAACCACTTATCAAGTTTCAAGGGAGAAGGCTATGATTCTGGAGTATCCGAATGAAGACTCTTCTCAAATCTCAAGATCTTTGGGACTTGGTGGAACATGGCTATTCAGATCCTAACGGAGAGAGCAGGTTGAAGGAGAACAAGAGGAAAGATTCAAAGGCATTGGTGATTCTCCAGCAAACAGTTCATGATTGCATCTTCTCAAGGATTGCATCTGCGACCACGTCAAAGCAAGCTCGGTCAATTTTGCAGAAGGAATTTCAAGGTGATTCAAAAGTCACCGTGGTGCTACTGCAGGCACTGCGACGCGACTTTGAAACCTTGATCATGAACAATGGAGAATCAATTGCTGATTTTTTGTCAAGAGCAATGGCAATAGTCAGTCAAATGCGATCATATGGCGAGAAGATTACTGACCATACCATAGTTGAAAAGGTATTGAGAAGCGTAACTCTAAAATTTGATCTTGTTGTTGCTGTAATAGAGGAATCTAAGGATTTGTCAGTTGATGAACTAATGGAATCTTTGCAAGCACATGAGTCAAGAATTAACATGTCACTTGAAAAAATTCGAGAAAAGGCATTTCAAGTGAAGGAAGCACCTTCGAAAGTTGGAGAAAGTGAGGTTAGCTAATAGAGGCCGTGGAAGAAGAGGATTTTTGGTCTTTCTAGCAGAGTGTGGCCTGTTCAATTTGGACATTAAGATAAAGATATACATACAAAACAAAGTATCTCTCATTTCTCTGTCTTTGTCTCCCTGGCCGCTTATTCTGCTCTTCTTTCCCTTACTCGATCGCTACATCAGATTTGAATCTTGAACAGTATATCGATCCTCTTCATAAAGAAAAAATTGTTTCCCTGCACGAAAAGGTTAATTTCATCGTCACTTTTCTCGAAGATTATTCAGACAACTATCACATAATATTTGGAATCAGAGAAGCTTCATATGAAGCGCAAGATTAATTGATTTGTATCTGTGTTCGATATCAAGAACCAACAATGTTTCAAGTTTTTCAGAGGCTAATTGCGACAAGAGAGCTTGGATCAAGAATTAAACATGGCGTTTGAAAGGATTAATTTTATCTGGGAAGAGGCAATGAAGATCAAGAACCGCGATATAACAGAAGATCTACGACCTACTACTTATTCTTCTCCTTTTGACCATTCATCCACAGTCAAAATCACTGCCAAAAACATGTTTGAAATCAAAGAACGGTTATATGAAGATTCAGGTGAGCTCCAAATTATCCCAATTGTTGAGATGGGTGGAATCGGGAAGACGACTCTAGCTATAGGAGCTTACGAGGATTCTCATTATTTTGACATCTATGCATGAATTACAGTGTCGGCAGAGTATCAAAGAAGAGAGATTCTTTCGGGGCTTCTTCAATCCTTGAAGAAAGATTCTGATGAGAGCGATGGCCAATTGGCAAAATTAGTCTACCAAAATCTCATAGGTAGACGATATCTAATTGTGATTGATGATGTATGGAGTACCACAGTTTGGGATGATTTAAAGATGATATTTCCAGACGATGGTATTGGAAGTCGGATCTTGTTAACTACTAGGGTGTCGGGTATTGCTGTTTATGTTGGATATTCTAGTACTCCATTTCACCAAATGAACTTTTTGAACGAAGATCAAAGTTGGAAACTACTTCAGGAAACGATGTTTGGACAAGAATCTTGTCCTCCCCACTTAGTGGAAATTGGGAAGAAGATTGCAAGAAATTGTGGGGGACTTCCACTCACCATTCTGGTGGTTGCAGGATTACTCCTTTCTAATGGCAGAATGATGAGAGAAGAATTGTGGGGAAATATTTCAAAAAATATAAGTTCAACGGAACCTACAATTGAGCTACAATGCTCAAAGATACTATGTTTGAGTTACGATCAGTTACCTCTTCGTTTAAATCCATGTTTCCTCTACATCACAGCTTTTCCAGAAGACTCAGAAATCGACGTTTCCAAACTAATCATGTTGTGGGTTGCAGAGAGATTTCTTCAACTAGGTGACCAATCTAAATGTTCGGAAGATGTTGGGGAGAGGTATTTGGAAGACCTTGTGAATAGAAGTTTGATCTTAGTGATAAAGAAAAAGCCCAATGGGAAACTCGAAACTTTTGGAATCCATGATCTGTTGACGGAGATTTGTATAACAAAAGCTGAAGAACATGGAAAGATTCAATTTGTTGTATGCGTGAAATTCAAAAGTGATGCTACATTTAGGGAGGTTCTGAGAGATCATATGGTTAGAGAAGGTTACGAGTTGCTGTTGAAGAAGAATGATGCATCCTTGATTATGGGTGGTCCAACATTCCAAATAAAATCATTGACAGGTGAACACACTTGTGCAAAAACTCATCAAAACAAACTTGCTAACTACAAGTACTTGGGAAAGAGGATTGAGAACATTGTTAGAAATAATGCTGACATCGGGATTGATCAACTGAGGAATATAATATGAGAAAATGTGATGTTGATGTTATTGGAAAGTGTTAAGAGCAAAGAAGGCTGCTCTTTAGAAAATTAGAGGGATTGATAGCCTATAATGCATGATTTTTTGGGACTACTGTGAGAAAGTACTTCAGTTTCAATCCAGGCAGTAAGATAGTATTGAGGAGAAAGGAAGATGTGGAGCCACCAACCTTTGGTAAGCTGTTTTTTCAATTTGTAGGCAATGGAATGTAGTTTTTTGTCAATGTGTAGGCCAGTTATTGGATTGAATGGTTGTTTTCTTAAGACTGCGTATGGTGGCCAGCTATTAGTTGCTGTTGGTAATGATGGGAATGATAAAATAGTACCCATTGCCTTGGTTGTTGTCACGCCCCGAGATCGGAGCGCGTGACACCGGCGTCGAATCCAAACATGATATTTGGACACAACAAGCCTCGTGTACCGATCTATATTAAAACCAGTCTTTTATTCCATAATCAAATAAAATGTCATTACAACTTCGAATACGAGATCCAAAAGTCTCGTTCAAAACAAATTGCGGAAACGTAAATAAGTAATAAATCTTCTTGAGGCTTCTAGTGGATCACCATCCCCAGAATTGTTCTTGTTCCTCTTCTTCGATATCTTCTTCCTCGATCTTGTCTGGGAGGGGAGGTAAGGGGGTGAGTGTTTGGGAAAACACCCAGCAAGTAGGGGCCGATTGAACAGTAAAAACACATATAGCTTTATAGTAGGAATCATTTTAAACAATTCTATAATCATAGATCTTGGCATAAAAACACATAAACACATATTTTCACATATTCACATATACTTATTGGATTCAAGAGGTGGCTCCCGTGGCATAGCACTTTGCTCTTAAGGATCAAGAGGTGGCTCCCATGAATGTGGCACATCCACATCATGTAGCACTTTGCCCCGCCGAATCAAGAGGTGGCTCCTACTCACGTAGCACTTTGCTCCGCAAAGTCCTTCGTTCATGATCATGTCACATATTTCTTTGATTTAAAAACATGCTTCTCATAATATCGTTCAATCGAAGTTTAAAAATATACATAAAGTTTGAAAACGAAACGAAGTTATAGCAAAAACCCACTTACAGTTGGAAGTACGCGTGAAGGATGAATTCCGGGTTGCGAAATAGCACAAGAGTTCTTCCTCCTTGCCTTGGAAAAATCGAAAATTCTGAGTGTGTGTTGTGTGTGAGAGTTTCAAATTTTAGGTGGTGATAGAAGTGAAATTTCTCTCTTCTTTGGTATGATATATAATGGTATAGGGTTGGTGGGTGGTTAATTTAGGCTAGTGTAGGAAATAAGGGTTTAAATCCCATGACACAAGTTTTTAAATCCCACAACCCAAGTCTCCCATTTAGGATGTTTTTAATTGCTAAATAAAAGTTAATAATGTTAATTGGGTAAAAGTTTAGGTGATAAAGTGGGGGGCATAAATTTGGGGTTTTACATCCCTCCCTCCTTATTGGAAGTTTCGTCCTCGAAACTTGGAGCAACTTGGTTTAGAAAGAGGTATGGGTATTTCTCTCGCATCTTTTCTTGCAGCTCCCATGTGGCTTCCCTTTCAGTGTGATTTGACCATTGAATTTTGACGTAAGGGATAGTTCTCCGCCTCAGTATTTGATCTTTAGTGTCCACGATCCGGATCGGACTTTCTTCGTACTTCAGAGTCTCATCCAAACTCCCTTGATCCACCAGGGGTGCTGATTCGAGTATATGGCTGGGATCGGCAATGTACTTCCTTAGTTGTGACACGTGGAAGACATTATGAATTCTGGATAGACTTGGAGGTAGTGCTATTCGGTAAGCCAATGTTCCAACTTTCTCAAGAACTTCGAAGGGTCCCACATATCTCGGTCTTAGCTTTCCCGCCTTGTCAAAACGGATGACTCCTTTCATGGGTGAAACCTTCACGTAGACTTTTTCGCCAACGTTGAATTCTAATGGTCTTCTCTTCATGTCGGCCCAACTCTTTTGTCGATCTTGGGCTGCCTTGAGCCTTTCTCTAATGATGATGATTTTGTCAGTGGTGGTTTGTATTAATTCCGGGCCGGTGATGGCCCTTTCTCCTACCTCGTCCCAGTATAGGGGTGATCGGCATTTGCGCCCATATAATGCTTCGTACGGCGCCATTCCTATGATGCTATGATAACTGTTGTTGTATGCAAATTCGACTAGAGGTAATAGTTCGCTCCAGTTTGCGATGAAATCTATGGTGCAAGCTCTCAGCATGTCCTCAAGAGTTTGGATGGTCCTTTCTGTCTGTCCATCGGTTTGCGGGTGGTAAGCTGTGCTAAGTGTCACCTTGCTTCCCATTGCTTGTTGGAAACTTTTCCAAAATCGGGATACGAACCTGAGGTCTCTGTCTAATAAGATGCTCACTGGAACTCCATGCAGTCGTACAATTTGGTCCATGTACAAGGTTGCCAGTTTGTCGAGGTTGTAGTTCATGCGTACCGGTAGGAAGTGCGCGGATTTGGTGAGTCTGTCTACAATTACCCATATTCCATCGTGACTTTGTTTTGATTTTGGTAAGCCCACTACATAGTCCATGGAGATGTGCTCCCACTTCCACTCGGGAATCTCAAGAGGTTGAAGTAGTCCTCCAGGTCGCTGGTGCTCGGCTTTGACTTGTTGGCATACTAAGCATCGGGCGACGAATTCTGCGACGTCCTTCTTCATTCCATTCCACCAGAAATTTTCTTTAAGGTCTTTGTACATCTTTGTGCCTCCGGGATGGATGGAGAACTTTGATTTATGTGTTGTAGCCATTACTTCTTGTCTAAGGTCTTTCACGTTTGGTACACATAACCTTCCTTTCATCCATAAAGTTCCATCATCGTCTGTCGTGAAATCGGGTAAATTCCCTTCCTTAACTTGTTCTTTTAGTTTAGTCAGGCTAGGATCCTGACTCTGGTCTAACTTAATTGTTTCTCGGAGGCAGGGATAGGCTGAAATGGATGCTAAAATCATCTTCCCCGCGCCCTTCCGACTTAGTGCGTCTGCCACCTTATTAGCTTTCCCTGGATGGTAGCTTATCGTAAGGTCATAGTCCTTTAAGAGTTCTATCCATCGTCTTTGCCTCATATTCAATTCCTTCTGGGTGAACAAATACTTGAGACTCTGATGGTCCGTGAAAATTTCACACTTGGCACCGTAGAGGTAATGCCTCCATATTTTCAAGGCAAACACTACAGCTGCTAACTCAAGGTCATGCGTAGGATAGTTTTGTTCATATGGTTTGAGTTGCCTTGAAGCATATGCAATCACTCTCCCTTCTTGCATGAGTACACACCCAAGCCATCCTTTGATGCATCACTGTAGATCGTAAAGTCCTTGTCCTCGGTGGGTAAAACTAGTACCTGTGTGGATGCTAGCTTTTTCTTCAATGTCTCGAAGCTTTCCTCACATTCTTTACTCCAAATGAATTTTGAGTTCTTTTGTGTGAGTTTGGTGAGAGGTATGGCTATTGAAGAAAATCCCTCGACGAATTTTCGATAATATCCTGCTAATCCCAAGAAGCTTCGAATCTCCGTTACTGTCTTTGGTATTGGCCAATCCATTACTGCTTCCACCTTTTTAGGATCCACTGACACGCCTCTTGCTGATATGATATGACCCAAGAATGCGACACTTTCTAGCCAGAATTCGCACTTTTTAAATTTGGCGTATAATTCTTTATCCCTTAAGGTTTGAAGGGTAAGACGAAGGTGCTCTTCGTGTTCTTCTTTACTCGGAGAGTATACGAGGATATCATCGATGAATACTACGACGAATCTATCCAGAAATGGCTTGAATATTCGGTTCATCAAATCCATGAATGCGGCTGGTGCATTTGTCAGCCCAAATGGCATTACTGTGAACTCGTAATGCCCGTATCTCGTCCTGAAAGCGGTTTTTGGGATATCCTCCATCTTGACTTTCAGCTAATGGTAACCCGACCTCAGATCGAGCTTTGAAAATACCTCAGCTCCTTTGAGTTGGTCGAAGAGGTCATCTATCCTTGGAAGAGGGTACCGATTCTTGATGGTGATCTTATTTAGCTCCCTGTAATCGATGCATAATCTCATGCTTCCGTCTTTTTTCTTCACAAATTGGACAGGGGCTCCCCATGGAGATGCACTTGGTCTAATTTGCTTCTTGTCCAAAAGTTCTTGTAGTTGTTCCTTAAGTTCTTTCAACTCAGCTAGGGCCATGCGATAAGGTGCCATCGAGATTGGTGCAGTGCCTGGCATTATGTTGATTTCAAACTCTACTTCTCGGTCTGGCACTAGTCCTGGCAATTCTTCGGGAAAAACATCTGGGAAGTCTTGTACCACTGGAATGTCCTCTATTTTAAGTTCGTCTCCTTCCCTTGCCTCGCTTATCGTGGCCAGATACAATTCTTCGCCGTCCTTCATGGTTCTCCAAGTTTGAGCCGCAGATAATAATGACTTCCGGGCTTTAGTTCTACCATGGAAAACGACTTCTTCGTTGTCTGAAGTCGTTAGCTTGACGTCTTTGTTATTACAATCAACTATTGCATGGTGTCTAGCTAACCAATCCATACCTAAAATGACATCAAATTCTACCATGTCGAGTTGAATCAACTCAGCGCTAAATGTTTTATCATTTATGCTAATCTTGCAGTCTAGATGGATCTTATTTGTCTCTAGAGTTTTGTTGGCGGGGGTCGCCACTCTATATGGTTCATCGAGTAAAACAGGTCTAAGTTTTAACTTCTTAGCAAACCTTTTTGACATAAACGAGTGTGTGGCACAACAATCAAACAATACATAATCACATAATTCCTTCAGTAAAATGGTACCTGCCACGACGTCACTCGCATCCTCCGCTTCTTCCTGAGTTATTGCATAGACTCGGGCATTGGGTTTGCTTTCTTTTGGCTTGATCGGTGGACCTCCAGTGCTTGTGTTAATCCCTTTTTATCCTCCTCAGGACAATCTGCGATTCTATGACCAAATTTACCGCATCGGAAGCATGCTCCGCTCACCTTACGACACTCTCCAGTATGTGATAGGTCGCATAAAGGGCATTTAGGAATGGCCTTATTAGTCTGTGAAAAAGCAGGTCCCTTGCTGTACTGGTTCGGTCTTTTAAATATTTGGTCATTGTCAAATGGTCGTTGATGTGGAGGTCGTTTGCGTTTGAATTCTTCCTCTCGACGTTGGATGTCGGCCTCAGCTCTAATGGCTGCCCCCATTAGGTCCCCAAGGTTTGTGGTTTCAAATATTGCCAGAGCTGACTGGATTCGACTGTTCAAACCCTTTTTGAAACGATGTATTTTTAAGCTTTCATCTGCCATGATGGTTGGGGCATAGGTTCCAAGGGCATGGAACCTTGAAGAGTAATTCAATAGGACCGTAGGAATTTACATCGTTGGAAGTTTATATAGTCGGGAGACATATAACTCCAACGAAGCCATAGAACGAATCTAGCGCTATTGAAATTGTTTAATAATTTATCTTAGGTGGGCACATCAAGATGATTGTTGAATGATTATTTCTATTTAACACTCAGGAGAGGTAATAGATAACATAGGATTCGTGGTTAATAAATTAGAAGAACACGACATAGTGGATAGTTGAGTGAAGTCGAACCTCTAGAATCCATTCTCATTGATTTTCTCCACTTAAATTTTCATCTTGTTAATCTTTTATTGTATTTTGGTAGATTAATATAATAATATTGCTATCGATTGTCTAAATAAAGTCGAGACTATTCTAATTACAGTACTTGGTGTAACTTAATTTTCAATCCCTGTGGGTTCGACATCCGTATTTCAAATTCCTATACTAAAACTTGACACCGTACACTTGCGGGACGTTCACAATTCATCAAGTTTTTGGCGCCGTTGCCGGGGATTGATATAATTTTGTTTACTGATACTGTTACCAAGTAGTCTTGATTTTAATTTAGAATTTTATTTTTTGTTTTAATTTTATTTTTTTTGATGTTTTTCTTGTGAGGTACTTGGAGATGTTTCATCAGCAAGTTCCACAAGCTTTGCCCAACAATCGTATGAACCATTCTATGCAGCTTGGGACAGATTCAACCACGACTTTTCAAACTACGCTCCTCTTCAATCTTTCTACAGTGGATTGGATGCAGACACACAAGAATGGGTATTTAATGGAGCTTTGGCAGCTGGTAGTCCCATATATTGTAGAGATGATGACAGGGTGCACCTGTTTAACCATATGGCGAATTTCGACTATCAGTGGCACTTTGATCCTTCAATGCTGGGTTGGAGTCACCAATATCCACCAGAGCATCATTACCCTCATTTTACACACCAATCATTCAAGCATCAATCAGAGGATGAGTATAGTTCTGATAAAGTCTCTAAGTTGGAGGATATTTTGCGCAAATTCTGGCCATCATTTGAACCAAAGATCGAAAATCACACCAGAAGTAGCATTGAGCAGCAGATAGAGACATTTTTAGCGAGATGCAAAGAGGTTGAGATGAGATATACTAATCAAGGGGTGACAAACCAGGTGTGGTCACATGATGATGATCATTCAACCAACCAAGTTTGGGAGAGTGATCCTACTCATGCGGAAGATTCAAGGGAATATGAGCATTTTCAAGTGGTTGAGCCTACTGTGGAAGAGTTATCTGATGAATTCCCGTGTCAAGATGAGCCTAGCGTGACGTTGGAAGATGAGCATATTTTTGAAAATAATGAGGAGCACTCATCGATGGTGATGTCCTATATGCCATATGTGGATCCGTTCTTCCCTTCGATGCCAACTTTACCATATTATGATCTCCACGAGATGAAGCCAAGTTTAGAATCTTTCTCCCATGCTTATCAATTTTCGAAGGACGTTGTTGGCGCGACGAGCGTTAACTGCCACTATCTTGCCAAGCTTGAGGGCATACACAACCAAGACCCACATGTAGTGTCATATGATACTTACTATGGGCGGAAGCCGCTATTTGATGGTTGCTTCGCATAGTCTGGCTGACGACTTTAAACAAAGCGCTTCTTGGGAGGCAACCCAAGCCTTGTATCCTTTTTATTTTATTTCAGTTTTTAATTTTAGTATTACATTTTAGTAGCATGTCTTATTCATAGCCGATTGATCATTATTTTTCCCATTGCAGGGTCTATACTGATGCGGAGGTCCCTATCATCATCTTCTCACCATACCCATGAGCTTGAGATGGGCGACGATTACTGACGATCGTCGTCGCAGGTAGGTGTGTTGTCCCTTATATTATACGTTGTATGGTACATTGAGGACAATGCACGATTTTAAGTTTGGGGGGGGGGTGTTTAAACATTGAAGATGTTTTGTTTCCTGGATTCCTATGTGTGTTGTGTTTTGTGTTTTTTTTAGTCTTTTTCTTTTTTTTCTTTTTGTGTCATAAGTCGTGAATTGAAGTAATTGTGAAGGCCGATGATGAAGAATTGAGCTTATTTGTGAAAATTTTTAAAACTTTTGTTCACTTTGCTCTTGAGTTTCTCACATTCATGCACTAGAGACCATGACCATTTGACTAATTAAAGTTGATTTGAATGAACACAAATATGATATAGGCGATTCTTGATAATATTTTGGGCCTTTATTCATTGATATAAATTTACTATAGTAGCCCCTTTGAGCTTAAATGTAAAAGAATGAGGATTGAATTGTTGCATTATGTTTTGGAATCTCATTCAAATTTCTTTCTTATATTACCTTGGTTTTGAGATACCATTTGAGCACATTGGTCAAATCATATAAGTTATTTGTGAATTGAGAGTAGTCTAGAACTTGCTTTAGTACCCTTTGAGGCGAAATACGGATGTTATGTGGCTTACGAATGATTTAGGCAATTTTTGATTCGTTTGAGCCTTTGAATCCACCGAAATACATCATTTTTTATCCCTAGCTACCCTTTTGAGCTTATTGAAAATCGAATGGCATGTGCTTAGGCACATAATAACCTCCATTCGGCATCATTTCAAAATCCCACATCGACCACCTTGTTGAAAGCTTATACACTATTTTCTACCCTCAAGTGAGTAAGACCCATATTGCACTTTAAAATTTCAAATATCCCCCATGTTCCTCATTGAAAAAATAGAAAGAGGATAATAATGAAAAAAGGGCATGGATGCATAGAAAAATGTTGAAGAGGTGAAGAAAGTAAGTGATTGAAAGAATGAGAAAAAAAAAATATTGAGGTGAATGGTGAGACGGATGAGAAAGGAGGGTGAATCCAAAATGTAAAAAAAATAAAAAATGATGAATCGTCAATAAGAGAAGTTGAAAAGTGAGATGAGAGTGCGCAACATGGTTAATATGACTTACTCTCTTGTTTTGAAATTCCTATCTTTTTATTGTAGCCATGAGCCAAGGCCTTACATTATAATCCAATTAAGACCTATTGACCGAGCCACATTCGTCTAATATACTAGTGGAGAAGGTTATGAATAGTAAGCTTATGGACCCTCGAGAAACACTTGTAAGAATATGATTTTGACATTCACATACGCACATCTCATTACTTTGATTTTATGCATTGTTCATTGTTTGTCAAAGTTATACTCCTTTTTATGAACAATGCAAATGAGCCCACATCCTTGCAAAGTCCTATTGATTTGTATGAGTAAAGATTGCTTTAATGGTTAAATGGAAGTGGTAGCACACACACACTTGAGAAGTCTTGAGTAGAAGTGATATGCATACTTGACTTAAAAATTTTAGACCATTGATCTTCGAGGCCAATTTGCAATTATAACATTTCATGACTTGCGTTAGTAGTGTGTTTTCTTTATCTCTTTTATTTCTTAGTCTTTTTCCATTTCTATTTTGCTCGGGACTAGCAAAGTTTAAGTTTGGGGGGATTTGATAAGTGCATATTTGCACTTATATTTTATTATATTTTCTTATACTTTTGTTTTGGTATTCGAGCAGAATTATGTCTTTTGTGGTTGTTTTTGTTATTTTATAGGAATCCAAGGCATTAAGCATTTTATTACTAAAAGATGATGAGAAATACATAAATGTGACAATAATTCAAATTGGGACTCAACGGTGAAATAATCATGCACCGGGATATGCCAAATGGCAATATTTTATTATATTATATTATATTATATTATAATATAATATATATACAATAGAAGGCTAACGAGAAGAGATTCAGCAGATATTTTACTAAAGGAAAGTCAGTAACAAAAAGGAATTCATACGTAGCAAAAGGGAGGTGAGGATTTTCTCGTAAGAAAAGATACGTAGCCGATTTTATCTTAGGAGAGCAGATTTATGTAAAGGAATATTCACGTACAAAAAATAGAAGAAAAGAGAGGTGGGGCCGATACATAAAAGGAGAGGAGATTCACGTCTCAGAAAAAAGAAACGAAGGGAAAAACAGAACCTCACAGACGAAAAAAAGGCGAGAGAATTACGTGAAGATTTTACGTAAAAGAAGAACACGTACGTGAAGAGCAGCCGAGGCACAACCGAGAGACGTAGAAGGGGAGGAGATCGATTGAGGCGGTGCGCTTACACCGAAAGGCATAGATATTGACGACGGAGAAGACGACGGCGACTACCGGGGACGGAGGGCCATCATCCAATTCGTTTGATTATCTCTTCCTTTATGTTTATGATGATTAAGAACATGTCTATGTGTTTATTTAATGTATTCATGAAAATTTATTATTCTAGAGTTAGATGGATCTTGACTTAAAACTATGTCGTTGATTATTGATTGAATATTATTTGGTTTTTCGTTTGGTTTATTTGTGATTCCTGATTTGAATGCGTTTCAATTAATTGATCACTAGTTGATTCGTCATATTTATTTAGAATCTATCACTCGGGAGAGGGGGTTTTGAATAGGACCGTAGGAATTTACATCGTTGGAAGTTTATATAGTCGGGAGACATATAACTCCAACGAAGCCATAGAACGAATCTAGCGCTATTGAAATTGTTTAATAATTTATCTTAGGTGGGCACATCAAGATGATTGTTGAATGATTATTTCTATTTAACACTCGGGAGAGGTAATAGATAACATAGGATTCGTGGTTAATAAATTAGAAGAACACGACATAGTGGATAGTTGAGTGAAGTCGAACCTCTAGAATCCGTTCTCATTGATTTTCTCCACTTAAATTTTCATCTTGTTAATCTTTTATTTTATTTTAGTAGATTAATTTAATAATATTGTCATCGATTGTCTAAATAAAGTCGAGACTATTCTAAATACGGTACTTGGTGTAACTTAATTTTCAATCCCTGTGGGTTCGACATCCGTACTTTCAAATTCCTATACTAAAACTTGACACCGTACACTTGCGGTACGTTTCACACGCATCAAGTTTTTGTCAAAAACTTGATGAATTGTGAATGTACCGCAAGTGTACGGTGTCAAGTTTTAGTATAGGAATTTGAAATACGGATGTCGAACCCACAGGGATTGAAAATTAAGTTACACCAAGTACTGTAATTAGAATAGTCTCTACTTTATTTAGACAATCGATAGCAATATTATTATATTAATCTACCAAAATACAATAAAAGTTTAATAAGATGAAAATTTAAGTGGAGAAAATCAATGAGAACGGATTCTAGAGGTTCGACTTCACTCAACTATCCACTATGTCGTGTTCTTTTAATTTATTAACCACGAATCCTATGTTATCTATTACCTCTCCCGAGTGTTAATAGAAATAATCATTCAACAATCATCTTGATGTGCCCACCTAAGATAAATTATTAAACAATTTCAATAGCGCTAGATTCGTTCTATGGCTTCGTTGGAGTTATATGTCTCCCGACTATATAAACTTCCAACGATGTAAATTCCTACGGTCCTATTCAAAACCCCCTAAACTTAAAATCGTGCATTGTCCTCAATGTACCATACAACGTATAAAATAAGGGACAACACACCTACCTGCGACGACGATCGTCAGTAATCGTCGCCCATCTCATGCTCATGGGTATGGTGAGAAGATAATGATAGGGACCTCCGCATCAGTATAGACCCTGCAATGGGAAAAATAATGATCAATCGGCTATGAATAAGACATGCTACTAAAATGCAATACTAAAATTAAAAACTAAAATAAAATAAAAAGGATACAAGGCTTGGGTTGCCTCCCAAGAAGCGCTTTGTTTAAAGTCGTCAGCCAGACTATGCGAAGCAACCATCAAATAGCGGCTTCCGCCCATAGTAAGTATCATATGACACTATATGTGGGTCTTGGTTGTGTATGCCCTCAAGCTCGGCAAGATAGTGGCAGTTAACGCTCGTCGCGCCAACAACGTCCTTCGAAAATTGATAAGCATGGGAGAAAGATTCTAAACTTGGCTTCATCTCGTGGAGATCATAATATGGTGAAGTTGGCATCGATGGGAAGAACGGATCCACATATGGCATATAGGACATCACCATCGATGAGTGCTCCTCACTATTTTCAAAAATATGCTCATCTTCCAACGTCACGCTAGGCTCATCTTGACACGGGAATTCATCAGATAACTCTTCCACAGTAGGCTCAACCACTTGAAAATGCTCATATTCCTTTGAATCTTCCGCATGAGTAGGATCACTCTCCCAAACTTGGTTGGTTGAATGATCATCATCATGTGACCACACCTGGTTTGTCACCCCTTGATTAGTATATCTCATCTCAACCTCTTTGCATCTCGCTAAAAATGTCTCTATCTGCTGCTCAATGCTACTTCTGGTGTGATTTTCGATCTTTGGTTCAGATGATGGCCAGAATTTGCGCAAAATATCCTCCAACTTAGAGACTTTATCAGAACTATACTCATCCTCTGCTTGATGCTTGAATGATTGGTGTGTAAAATGAGGGTAATGATGCTCTGGTGGATATTGGTGACTCCAACCCAGCAGTGAAGGATCATAATGCCACTGATAGTCGAAATTCGCCATATGGTTAAACAGGTGCACCCTGTCATCATCTCTACAATATATGGGACTACCAGTTGCCAAAGCTCCATTAAATACACATTCTTGTGTGTCTGCATCCAATCCACTGTAGAAAGATTGAAGAGGAGCGTAGTTTGAAAAGTCGTGGTTGAATCTGTCCCAAGCTGCATAGAATGGTTCATACGGTTGTTGGGCAAAGTTTGTGGAAACTTGCTGATGAAACATCTCCAAGTATCTCACAAGAAAAACATCATAAAAAATAAAAACAAAACAAAAAATAAAATTCTAAATTAAAATCAAGACTACTTGGTAACAGTATCAGTAAACAAAATTATATCAATCCCCGGCAACGGCGCCAAAAACTTGATGCGTGTAAAACGTACCGCAAGTGTACGGTGTCAAGTTTTAGTAAAGGAATTTGAAAGTACGGATGTCGAACCCACATGGATTGAAAATTAAGTTACACCAAGTACCGTATTTAGAATAGTCTCGACTTTATTTAGACAATCGATGACAATATTATTAAATTAATCTACTAAAATAAAATAAAAGATTAACAAGATGAAAATTTAAGTGGAGAAAATCAATGAGAACGGATTCTAGAGGTTCGACTTCACTCAACTATCCACTATGTCGTGTTCTTCTAATTTATTAACCACGAATCCTATGTTATCTATTACCTCTCCCGAATGTTAAATAGAAATAATCATTCAACAATCATCTTGATGTGCCCACCTAAGATAAATTATTAAACAATTTCAATAGCGCTAGATTCGTTCTATGGCTTCGTTGGAGTTATATGTCTCCCGACTATATAAACTTCCAACGATGTAAATTCCTACGGTCGTATTCAAAACCCCCTCTCCCGAGTGATAGATTCTAAATAAATATGACGAATCAACTAGTGATCAATTAATTGAAACGCATTCAAATCAGGAATCACAAATAAACCAAACGAAAAACCAAATAATATTCAATCAATAATCAACGACATAGTTTTAAGTCAAGATCCATCTAACTCTAGAATAATAAATTAGTTCATGAATACATTAAATAAACACATAGACATGTTCTTAATCATCATAAACATAAAGGAAGAGATAATCAAGCGAATTGGATGATGGCCCTCCGTCCCCGGTAGTCGCCGTCGTCTTCTCTGTCGTCAATATCTATGCCTTTCGGTGTAAGCGCACCGCCTCAATCGATCTCCTCCCCTTCTACGTCTCTCGGTTGTGCCTCGGCTGCTCTTCACGTACGTGTTCTTCTTTTACGTAAAATCTTCACGTAATTCTCTCGCCTTTTTTTCGTCCGTGAGGTTCTGTTTTTCCCTTCGTTTCTTTTTTCTGAGACGTGAATCTCCTCTCCTTTTATGTATCGGCCCCACCTCTCTTTTCTTCTATTTTTTGTACGTGAATATTCCTTTACATAAATCTGCTCTCCTAAGATAAAATCGGCTACGTATCTTTTCTTACGTGAAAATCCTCACCTCCCTTTTGCTACGTATGAATTCCTTTTTGTTACTGACTTTCCTTTAGTAAAATATCTGCTGAACTTCTCATTAGCCTTCTATTGTATAAATATTATATTATATTATAATATAATATAATATAATATTGCCATTTGGCATATCCCGGTGCATGATTATTTCACCGTTGAGTCCCAATTTGAATTATTGTCACATTTATGTATTTCTCATCATCTTTTAGTAATAAAATGCTTAATTCCTTGGATTCCTATAAAATAACAAAAACAACCACAAAAGACATAATTCTGCTCGAATACCAAAACAAAAGTATAAGAAAATATAATAAAATATAAGTGCAAATATGCACTTATCAGTAATCTATTACTGACATCTCAGGGGTCTGCATCAGATTGTCAAATTCACTCAACTTTTGGATTCGAACTGCTGCTGGAAAGTACTGCTTCAAGAATGTGCTGTGGAAACCTTGCCAAGTGCCCGGTCCCGCTTCTGCCAAAGATGGGGATATGCTTTCCCACCACTTTCGAGCTTGGTCCACGATGGGTCCGGGTTTCCATCGTAGGTTGGTACTCGATTTTTACGAAGGGATTCGTAATGATACTTGATCCCTTGTGGTTGCTGGACCGATGGTAGTGGTAGCTGGTTGGCAGCTGGGTTTACAAATCCTTGAAGAGTTGTAGCCACAATAGTTTGCGATTGCCATCAAATCCTCACGGTTTAAACCCACCCTTGGAGGCGATGGTGGAGGATCCTGGTTTCTGTCTGCCTCGTTAACACTGCCATTGTTGGGAGGAAAAGCGTAGCGAGGGTTGCGGTTTTGACGAGGAGGTCGTCCAGCCATTTCCTACAATTTGAATAATTCTAAGGTTGTTGTGCAAAGGTGTATAGAAATAGGTCACATTGGAAGTAGGTAGAACAGAAAATCGATACTTTTATTAATAATTGGAAATGCTTACAAATAAATCAATTGAGTCAAGCTTCTAGCGAATTTATTTAATTTAAAGTGCTTCTAAAACATCTTAGCATAAATCATTCTACGAGCTAGTCTATCACTTCTCCGTCGCCCAACTCTTCCTCGTCTTCTCCCTCTTCCATAGGCTCTTCTTCATGGTTTTCTTCCTCTTCCATAGGTTCCTCTTCGGGGTCTTCTTCTCCTTGAAGATTATCGTTGATCTCTTGCAAGTTGTTTAGGGCGAACAACATCCCATTATTGGTCTCGGTCAAGTGTTCGTTAGTAATCTCCAGTGTCTCATTCCGAGCTCTTAGTTGTTCTATCTCTTGATTCGACGCCTGAAGCCTTGCATTTGCGACCCTGCGTAGAGTATCGAGCCTAGCGATTTCTTCCTTTGCTTCTCGGAGCTGTTCGTCAGAGTGGTGGTAGTAATAGGAGAAACGTTGAACTTCTTGGTGTAGATGGTCCCTTATCTCCAGAAGCTCGGTTATGTTTTGCTTGAGTCCCTCTACTTCACATTCTAGATTCCGGATCATATTGGTCGAAGCGCGGGTCGTCATTACCTAATTTCAAGGGAGTGGATAAATATTAAATTTGGGGATTAATAACAATGATAAGGAATAATTACAAGAACATTAGTCTCAATTTATTTATTATTATTATTTAATTAATTAATTAATTAATTAATTAATTATTTATTTATTTATTTTTTTTTATTTTTTTTTATTTTTCGAAATTGACTTGGGGGTTTTGATGGGTATCCTAAATTAATCAGTAACCCATGATGAATTTGGATATGACTTACGAATTTGAGAGTAATTGTTGGTTGAAGTTTTGAGTAATTAGGGTTCTTTAGGGCGTGAATTGTGGTTCGAAATTGGCTTCCTTTCCTTATCTGTAATCTGACCAAATCATAAGGCTTTTACTACTGGTATTATTTCGAGCAAGATCACGAATTTAATTTGATTTTTATGTTCGAAAGTTCGATTAAATAGGAAATGAAAGTTTCCAAATTTAGGGTTCTTATGAGGCGTAAATCATGTTTCGAAATTGAGCACTTTACTAATTTATAATTTCAGTTTGATAAGGGGTTTTTGATGGGATTAAATATCGGTCAAAACCCGAAATTAATTTGAAATATATGTTCGAATTGATAGCGAAATCGTTGGTCAGAAATTTCGTCATTTAGGGTTTATAGGGCGTGAATTGCGGCTCGAAATTGATCGTCTTACCTCGTTTATAATTCGAAATCAATAAGGGGCTTTTAATATGAAGACAATTACGATTGACATACCGAAATTAATTGGGATTTCGTGTTTGAATTGTCAGTCAAACCGGATGCTGAAAATCTGCAAAATTTAGGGTTCTTGAGCGTGATTTAAACTCAAAATCGGAGGCCTTCCCTTGTTGTTAATTTGAATTTTACAGAGGGCTTTTAACATATATGTCATGTGGAATATTTACCCCGAATTAATTTAAATTTCACGTTTGGATTGATGGGAATTCGAATTTGGGAAGTTTCAAAATTTTAGGGTTCTTGGGGCCCAATTTTCGGTCCCTAATTGTCGTCCTTACTTCGTTTGGAAATCATTAAGACCATAGGGCTATTATTAATCATACCATGAATGGTAATACATTAAATTTAATTCGATTTTTATGTTCGGA
This sequence comes from Haberlea rhodopensis, assembly GCA_907163345.1. NCBI lineage: Eukaryota > Viridiplantae > Streptophyta > Magnoliopsida > Lamiales > Gesneriaceae > Haberlea > Haberlea rhodopensis. The sequence continues at coordinate 469,859 of CAJQUN010000330.1, forward strand.
TTTGGGAGAAATTAAAGCTTAAAGATTCGGCTAGGGTTCCGGATTGGGGGCGGAGTATCAATCAAAAATTAAGCACTTTCCCTATTATGTTAATCCAATTGGTTAGAGGGCTTTGGTTCGATGTATTTCAGGGAATAAAAACCCAGATTTAATTTCGGAATGGTGTTCGCATTGATTAATTAATCGGATTTTGAAAATTGGAAAGTTTAGGGTTCTTAGGGCGTGAATCTCGATTCAAATTTGAGTATCTTCCCTTCTTTGTGATTCCAATTCATTAGAGGCTATCAATTTACTAGCTGTGAGGATTAAAAATTCAAAATTAATTAGGAAATTTTGTTCGAATTGAAGAGAAATCGAGCGTGGACTTCGCGATTAGGGTTCATCCATATGTGTGGGTTTCGATCCCTATTTGGCTGATTTTACGGGCTTAAATTGGAAATCGTCAAGGGGTTTTCGATCTAAGGCCCTCAAACGTTACAGAAATGGATCGGATTTGGTGATTAGCGTCCAGAAATTGTGAAATCTGGATGACGTTCTGCGAGGTTGTGCGCGGGTGAACTTGGCATTTTAGCCACGCGAACGTCGTCTGTTCGTTCCGATGTTTGGGTGGTGGCATCGTCTGTAGTTGGCGGTCGTGGTGGTGGGTCTTCCGGCGAAGGCGGCGTGGATTCCGGCGGCGTTGGTGGCGGCAGTTTCTAGTCTAGTTTCTGCAGAATTGTTTTCTGCATTTTCGAATTTTATTTTATTTTATTATTATTTTTTTTTTTTCAGATTTTTGGATTCCAACCGATTTTCGATTTAATCAGTTGTCTATTAGATCCGGGATTTATAATTTGGTTGATTTATATCAACCAAAAAAAAATATTTTCCCAACGGGATCATGGAACCTGGTTTCGCTCTGATACCACTAAAATGTCACGCCCCGAGACCGGAGCGCGTGACACCGGCGTCGAATCCAAACATGATATTTGGACACAACAAGCCTCGTGTACCGATCTATATTAAAACCAGTCTTTTATTCCATAATCAAATAAAATGTCATTACAACTTCGAATACGAGATCCAAAAGTCTCGTTCAAAACAAATTGCGGAAACGTAAATAATTAATAAATCTTCTTGAGGCTTCTAGTGGATCACCATCCCCAGAATTGTTCTTGTTCCTCTTCTTCGATATCTTCTTCCTCGATCTTGTCTGGGAGGGGAGGTAAGGGGGGTGAGTATTTGGGAAAACACCCAGCAAGTAGGGGCCGATTGAACAGTAAAAACACATATAGCTTTATTGTAGGAATCATTTTAAACAATTCTATAATCATAGATCTTGGCATAAAAACACATAAACACATATTTTCACATATTCACATATACTTATTGGATTCAAGAGGTGGCTCCCGTGGCATAGCACTTTGCTCTTAAGGATCAAGAGGTGTCTCCCATGAATGTGGCACGTCCACATCATGTAGCACTTTGCCCCGCCGAATCAAGAGGTGGCTCCTACTCACGTAGCACTTTGTTCCGCAAAGTCCTTCGTTCATGATCATGTCACATATTTCTTTGATTTAAAAACATGCTTCTCATAATATTGTTCAATCGAAGTTTAAAAATATACATAAAGTTTGAAAACGAAACGAAGTTATAGCAAAAACCCACTTACAGTTGGAAGTACGCGTGAAGGATGAATTCCGGGTTGCGAAATAGCACAAGAGTTCTTCCTCCTTGCCTTGGAAAAATCGAAAATTCTGAGTGTGTGTTGTGTGTGAGAGTTTCGAATTTTAGGTGGTGATAGAAGTGAAATTTCTCTCTTCTTTGGTATGATATATAATGGTATAGGGTTGGTGGGTGGTTAATTTAGACTAGTGTAGGAAATAAGGGTTTAAATCCCATGACACAAGTTTTTAAATCCCACAACCCAAGTCTCCCATTTATGATGTTTTTAATTGCTAAATAAAAGTTAATAATGTTAATTGGGTAAAGTTTAGATGATAAAGTTGGGGGCATAAATTTGGGGTTTTACAGTTGTAATACAAATAGAAAATAGCGAAAACTTGGCATGGTTTATTTATGAATTATTGGAGTACGTATGAGGGATAGGAGTAGATAGATCGACTTTTTCTCAGATAGACAAAAGGGTCTTCTTGAAACTGTGAAGGAGTTGATAACTGATTGTGAGGTATTGCTTGAGACATATGTACCAAAATTACGAAGAAAAAAAAAAAGGTGAATAGAGTTGAATGCCCTGTTTTGGAGAGCTGCTACAACAACAGACAATAATGAATTTGAAGCTCATATGAGAAGGACTGGTGGTGGTAAGATAAGCTTGCTTCTTCGTGGTTATTCTTGCTCTTGGGTTTGATTTTGTGTAAAGGTTGGGAGAAATATTTGATTTAAAAAGGTGTTGGTTTGTAAGAAATGATTAATCCTTTGTGTGTTCAACCTTATTGTTGTAGTAGACTTGATTTTAAACCATTTTGGAGGTTCAAATATTGTGTCCTTCAAAACTTGGAAATCAAGTTCTTGCGTTGAATTATAACTTTGCTTTTGATTGAATCTTGGTGTTATTTTGAAGCTATTGCCAGACCAAGCTTTGTTGTTGATTAGATTGAACATTGGTATTGAGTTTTGGATCAAAATCCGGTCTCGATTCGAAAATGGTGTTGAATTTTCGGAACAAAATATGCAAAAAACAAGTTCCATAACTCACTATCGATAGCGAGGTGCTCCGCGATCGATAGCGAGACGCTCCACGATCGATCGCGAGCGGACGAAACTTGGGAAGAAATTGAGAGGCCAGTGATCGATCACGACTATATATATATATATATATATATATATATATATATATATATATATATATATATATGAAATGAAATAATGATGTAAAAAATAATGTTGCGATGCTAGTGATCATTTGTCCTAGGGATTTATCCCTACTTAATTGCTTATCACTTTGAGTGTTGTCTAACTATTAACATGGGTATATGCATGAATGTATATTGTGTGTTTATAGGCATGATTATTGAAAAGATGTTGAATTATTGAAATTATTCATGTAGGGCCTTCTCGGATATTCGGACTAAGAGAATGGTAGCATGACTATAAATTCTGACAATAAGGTATGTAGTGACGTATGAGCAAATATGCTACGTTTATATATTCCGCGTGTGTTGTTAAATGTGATGGTTAAATGCAAGACACTGGATATGTGAGTTGAATTAGTGTTTGTGGCATTGTGAATATATAAATGTACATAATCGGATATGCGAGTTGAGGTTTGATACCTATGGCATGATGGATATGAGAAATCGTTGAGGATTGTCGTGGTTGATAGACGACCTCTTACATGTGGTTAGTCATGATTGTGCGAGAAGTGATGTATTGTGGAATTATCGACTTATCTCGGTGATGAGTATCATGATTTAAATAATGATATTAAACTTGATGATTATGTAATTCTGGACTACTAAAGCAGGAACAGTCCGAGAAAAATTATATTGGTTCAAACTTATTCAGGGAGTGCACTTTATAAATTTCCAATAACCTTGTTTCGTTGTATTACGATTTTGTATTTCGATAGAATTATGATTATTGGGTTGGAGTATACTCACATGGTGTATGAGTTGTTTTTGTTGAAACAGGTAAAATAGGAACTACGTTGTATCAGGAAGTAAGTTCGAGCCTTATTGGATAATTTCCTATCGATTTAGTTAATTTTCTTACGTTGGAAAAATACTTAAATGTCAAAATCTGTAGTATGAAAACAAGAAAATGGAAAAATTATTGCACATGCATTTGTCAATTCTAATAAAAGACCATCCCCACACCACATGCATTTGCCTATAAATTGCGTCCACCCTTCACCAATAATACATTTATTGATGAATTTATTTATCTATCAAATTATTAATCAAAACACGGGTTATATGTCTTGGTGCATCAATACACCCGGTGCACCAAATACAAAAATGGCTTTGAGCTAAATACGTGTTGCTGCTGCCTTTTGTTTTTCCCAGCAATGTTGTGTTATTATTATTTTTTTTTTGGTATTGTATTTCGTTATTCTGTTTAAATAAAATTTTTATTTGCCGATGTGTTGCAACTCATCTGAAACCGATCGCAATTGCGACCCGTAGGTCTCGTGTTCGAGTTTTCGTCCCTCTATTCCAAATAATTGTAATATTTTGCTCAAAAAAAAATTCATTTATTTATATCCAATCGGAATTGATCAAATGCTTGTTTGTTCGATTTTGATAAAAACTCGAACAAAATCATGTCTATCGGGTTTATTAAATATCAAACCAAACTTGCATTAATGTTTTTTTTAAGGGAGGTTGGATGACTCGAACATGTGATCTATTATATTGGAAATAGATGATAATTATTAGGTCAAATACTTGTTGTCCAAACTTGCATTAGTGATCGAGTGCAACGTGATATTGAAACGGATATTTAATAGACCGACTCTTTCAAAGTAGAAGACTTTAGGGATATAAGCTCCACCAAAAAATTAGAAATTTAAGCTTTGCTAAAAAAATAACCTTTTGTTGCTCTTCTTCTTTCTTCCAATCTATGTAAATAGAATGAAAATTTGACCTTAAAAGTTCTCCCTACATGGATTTAATTATTATTATTTGGTTAAAAGTGACATTGTCATTTTATGATTTACCATGACATCAAGATCTCGGTCTAACCGATATAGTAAAAGCTCATTCTTATTTAGGGATGACTCATATTCGAGTCCCGTTAAAATCTTTATACAGACTATAATCACTCTATATCATCACCTAAAAAAATATACAATGATTTTGAAATGAAAGGGAGAGGACTTTGAATTAAATAATCTATACTCCTATAAAAGTGTGGATCAAAGGGCAAAGTTTTTCATTGTGATTTAACAACTTTGCCCTTTTTTCCTATACTTTCTTACACAAATAAAAATTTCATAGGGATATAATTGTAACTCATAATATTAACAAGGGACATAAAAGGAAAATGAATAGTAGGTTATTAACATTCATTTAGCTACTAATTAATAATTAATAATCTATTAAAATCTATAATATAAATTCTCACCTCTTCATTTTCCACACTTTGAATTTACAAGATTATTTTCTTAATTAGTACATCATAATTACCTCTTCATTTTCCACACTTTGAATTTACAAGATTATTTTCTTAATTAGACATCATAATTACTAATCTATATCTATCTATATCTATACTCCTATAAAAGTGTGGATCAAATCTATACTCCTATAAAAGTGTGGATCAAAGGGCAAAGTTTTTCATTGTGATTTAACAACTTTGCCCTTTTTTCCTATACTTTCTTACACAAATAAAAATTTCATAGGGATATAATTGTAACTCATAATATTAACAAGGGACATAAAAGGAAAATGAATAGTAGGTTATTAACATTCATTTAGCTACTAATTAATAATTAATAATCTATTAAAATCTATAATATAAATTCTCACCTCTTCATTTTCCACACTTTGAATTTACAAGATTATTTTCTTAATTAGTACATCATAATTACCTCTTCATTTTCCACACTTTGAATTTACAAGATTATTTTCTTAATTAGACATCATAATTACTAATTATTAAAAATATTAATAATAGTACAAATAATAAAATGGAGTATACTAAGAGTTAACAATAATGCATACTAATTAGATATGATAAGTAAGTTAAGAAAATAATGTATTAAAATCTATAATATAAATTCTCACCTCTTCATTTTCCACACTTTGAATTTACTTTTCATTGTGATTTAACAATTACCCTTTTTTCATATACTTTCTTACACAAATAAAAATTTCATAGGGATATAATTGTAAACTCATAATATTAACAAGGGACATAAAAGAAAAATGAATAGTAGAGTTATTAACATTCATTTAGCTACTAATTAATAATGTATTAAAATCTATAATATAAATTCTCACCTCTTCATTTTCCACACTTTGAATTTACAAGATTATTTTCTTAATTAGTACATCATAATTACCTCTTCATTTTTCACACTTTGAATTTACAAGATTATTTTCTTAATTAGACATCATAATTACTAATTATTAAAAATATTAATAATAGTAAAAATAATAAAATGGAATATACTAAGAGTTAACAATAATGCATAATAATTAGATATGTTAATTAAATAAAAAAATAAAAGCATCACACCTAAAAGCTTTAATGGTCTTAACAAATGCTAATCAATGATCACTATAATTATCAAAACACATTTCACAACGAAAACACATAATACACAAAATTAATGGTTAATTATTTACTCACATTTCTTTTTATACGTTTTCGTTTAATTCCATATTACTATTAATTCGGTATAAAATAACTTAATTAGCATCTAAAGCAATTTATGTCGCATTTTTACTATTAATCTATTATAAAGTTATGATTTTAACTACTACTATTATTAATTGGTAATTAGGATGCACAATCTAAAGTTATAATTTTGTAACTTCAAAGTGATTTAGCATGAAAAAATGAAGTAGCATGAGAATAAGAAATAACTAATAATTTCAAATATTAATAATTTCTACGTTTATTTTAATAAATAGAAAAAATTAATTAACTTACCAAAAAAATCAATATTATATTTTTATCTTTTGAATTTATAATTATATATAATCTAACGGATATACACGTGCGACGCACGTGCTTTGTACTAGTATACATAAAGAGAAAGATATACAGACAAAACAAAATCTCACATTTCTACAACCTCCATCTTCGTCTCACATGGCTGCTTATGCTGAGCTTCTTTCCCTTGCTCGATCACTACACTTGATTTTGAATCTTGAACACTATATCGATCCTCTTCACAAAGAAAAAATCATTTCCCTCTATGGAAAGACTAATTTCATCATCACTTTCCTCGAAGATTATTCAGACAAGTATGACGGAACACTTGATCATTTGGGAAATGGAGTTATACATGCTGCATATGAAGCGCAAGATTTCATGGATTCGTATCTATGTTCAGTTTCAAGAACCAACGATGTTTCGAGTTCTTCAGGGGCTAATTGCGACAAATTTACCTTAGATCAGGACTTAAACATGGCCTTTGAAAGGATTAATTTTATCTGGGATGAAGCGATGAAGATCAAGAACATAGATATAGGAGAAGATCTACGGCCGATTTATCATTCTTCTCCTATTGACAATTCATCAACAGTCAAAATCACTACCAAAAACATGTTTGTGGGATTGGATAATGACTTAAATGCTATCAAAGAACGATTATATGAAGATTCATGTAAGCTCCAAATTATCCCAATTGTTGGGATGGGAGGAATTGGGAAGACAACTCTAGCTAGAAGAGCTTACGAGGATTCACTCCTTGCTCAGTATTTTGACTTTTGTGCATGGATTACAGTGTCGGCAAAGTAGCGAAGAAGAGAGATTCTTTCGGAGCTTCTACAATCCTTGAAGAAACATTCTGATGAGAGCGATGCCGAAATGGAAAAACTAGTCTACCAAAATCTCATGGGTAGGCGATATCTAATTGTGCTTGATGATATATGGAGTACCCAGGCTTGGGATGATTTTAAGATGATATTTCATGACGATGGTAGTGGAAGTCGGATCTTGTTAACTACTAGGGTGTCAGATATTGCTGTTTATGTTGGATCTCCTAGTACTCCATTTCACCAAATGAACTTTTTGAACGAAGATCAAAGTTGGAAACTACTTGAGGGAAAGATTTTTGGACAAGAATCTTGTCCTTCCCACTTAGTGGAAATCGGGAAGAAGATTGCAAGAAATTGTGGGGGACTTCCACTCACAATTGTGGTGGTTGCAGGATTACTCCTTTCTACGGGAAACATGATGAAAGAAGAATTGTGGAGAAATATTTCGAAAAATATAAGTTCAACGGAACCTACAATTGAGCTGCAATGCTCAAAGATATTATGCTTTAGTTACGATCGGTTACCTCTTCGTCTAAAGCCATGTTTCCTCTACATCACAGCTTTTCCAGAAGACTCAGAAATCCAAGTTTCCAAACTAATCATGTTGTGGGATGCAGAAGGATTTCTTCAACCAGGTGATCAATCTAAATGCTTGGAAGATGTTGGGGAGGGGTATTTGGAAGACCTTGCGAATGGAAGTTTGATCTTAGTAAGAAAGAAAGGACCGGATGGGAAACCCAAAACTATTGGAATCCATGATCTTTTGAGGGAGATTTGTATGACAAAAGCTGAAGAAGAGGGGTTTCTTCTTCATGATTTATTACAAAGGAACTCCCGAAAAGACACTTATAAGAATCTTAGTTGTCGCCTCAGTATTCATTATCTGCCCTTTTTCTGGGGATCACAGATAGTAAATTCAGGTGTACGTTCAATCCTATTTTTCCACAAGACTCATTTTTCTTCAAGGTTATATGTAAACTGTAGGCGCCTCAGGATCTTGGATGCACCCATATTAACTTGGCAGAGTTTCTCACAAGTAATCTCAACATTAATCAATTTAAGGTACATTGCTTTTTCCTTAAACAATATACCATTATACCATGAATTTCCTGCCTCAATATCCAAACTTCCAAATCTCCAGACTATAATTGTATATGACAAGTACTCCAGAATAGACGGTCCATTGGTAGTACCCTATGAAATTTTTGAGATGCCGAAGTTAAGACATCTGATCATGGGCACCTATTTTTGTTTATCATATCCCTCCAACATAGGCGTCGTTCGTGAAAGTGATGTACAGACACTTGTACGAGTGAGCGATTTCAGATTTACTGAAGGGACCGTTAAATTATTTGTGAATCTAAAGAAATTGAAAGTTTTTCTAAAAATGTCAGATGATAATTGGGATGATTTTAATCTCGACAATCTTTTCCGTCTACATAACCTTGAACAACTAAAAGTCCATGTGTTCTGCCTGTCCAATTGCTCAATGATATGGAACCATACTTTTCCAATCAGTCTTAAGAAGTTAGTCCTAATACAAGTTCCTTTCCGATGGGAAAATATGGCCATGATTGGATCACTCCCAAATCTTCAAGTGCTCAAGATGTTAAATATGAAAGTCACAGAAGTTTCCAATTGGACGCCATTGGAAGGCCAATTTCTTCGGCTAAAGTACTTCTGTTCTTCATTAGATTATTTGGTGGAGTGGGAAGTGGAAAAAGAGCACTTCCCAGTCCTTGAAAGCTTGGTTCTCCGGCGTGCACACTGGATTGATGAGATTCCTTGTGACATAGGAGAAATAGATTCACTGCAACTCATTGAGTTAGACCATTGTTCGGAATCATTAGTGAATTCAGCAAAGCAAATTCAAGAGCAGCAACATGAAAATGGAAACGATGATTTTCATGTTCGTGTCATTGAAAGTTGAAATTGTAAGAATTTGTATTTGTTTGGATGGAAGATCTTTTGCTTCACAATTCTGATGTATTTTTGTGTGAATTTTGTGACTTGATGATTTTCATCAACAGTGGCTTTTTGATGATAATAAATAAGATTTCATTATGAATCTCAATAGTTTTTTCAAGCTTGAAAATGATCTTGTATTGTTCCTCATTTAGTACAATGTAATATGCTCTAAAGTATTTATATAGCTTTTAAAAATATTAGGATTGTTGTTCTTAAAAATATAGTTTTTACTGACCTTACTAAGTTGAAGTAATTTTTTTATTATAAATAATTATGTAATTTTATTTTTGATTTTCAACAATTATTATTATTATTAATTTTAAATATTTTTTGGGCACTGACTGCCCAGACACGAACTCAAATCAATCCCAAAAGGGATACGAGACTTAACCATCTGGCTAAAGCCAAAGTCTCAAAATTTATTATTACTTATACCTATATATCTACAGTTGCTTCATCATCATCATCATTATTATGTGCTTACCTTTTGTTTTAATTTTTGAACACATTTGATCGAGGGGATACCATTAAAGGAATTAGTTATTTATATCGTGTAAATTTATTATTAAGAAAACTCTTTATAAGAGTTGAATCACACTAGTAAAAATATGATCTGGAATATATATTGCAATTTAATATTTTTTTTTAAATTAAGGTGGCATTATGTCAGTACCTCCTAAAACGTTGACCATGCAAGAGACAAAAACTAGTTACATATTTGATTTTTGTAGATTAAATATTTTTATTTTTCATTTTTAATTACAATAATTAGCATTGGTAAAGACCCGAAAATGTGAGGTATTCATTAAATTAAAATACTTTGGCTCAAGTTAAAACTTTAATTATTATATTATTATTAAATGGTATAGCATGACTCAAACTCCATTAATTAGTTTCCTTGTAGAACTAATTACTCTTAGGATCTTTACCTATTAACTCAAAGTTACTCAATATTGTTAACATGGTCTAAGACAATTAATTAGGAATTTTCATCCTATTTTAGCATCACCATAACCGAACCAAATCTATCATTGAACCAAGAATTATGGAAGGTTTTTAATCTCCAAGCAACTCAAAGGATTTGGATGGAAATCTCAATTTTAATTACACTTTGTTACCATGGAAATCATTACCATAATGTCATCAAAATCTACACCTTGTTGGTCATCAAAATCGAAATTCCATGTTTAAATCAAGGGTTTTGGAAAGATTTGTAGACCATGATTTTCAAGGATTTTAACCCCCTTATTTTCGAAAAAATATGCATCATATTTTCATCAAATCTCAACCTCATTAGCAATAAAATCTGCTCATATTTTATACCATTAATTCAAGAATCTCAGCCTCTAAATTTCGAAAAAAATCTGCATGCTTTAGCAATAAAAATCTGCACTTATTTCATACCATAATTTCGAAATTCTTCCACCTTTATCTTACAATTTTTAGTTAAAATTATATATAGGATTTCACCATAGAATATTAACCTAGCACAAACCTTACTCCTCCATCATCTTTTATTTCGAAAATCCCTCCCACTCAGCAACATAGAGCCGAAAACTTTAGCCAAATCCTACCTAAAATTCGACCACTTCAAGGATTAGGAAGGAAGGATTTAGTGTTGCTTTTGCACCCTAAACCGTTCAAACATCGATAATCTCTGCAAATGGGTTTTTGCTAGTTATTCGTTTCGTTTTCTAAAAATGATTGTATGTATGTTTTAAATCTCAATCGACATGAATCTATTTTGAAATTATGCAAGTAGTAATTTTTAAGCACTTTAAACTTTGAAATCTGATTGGAAGTGGATTCCTTTATGACCCTGATGTGGTGGGATATAACCGTTTACATGACCTTATACGGTGGTTAACCGTTGTTTCTGGAATGTCCAGACCCTTTATTCATGGGTAAGCCGATGCATGACCTCTTCTCTAGGAGGGATAATTCTAGAGACTGATATCAGTACCAAGAGGAAACTAGAAATTTAATGTGCTTAACTTATAAGAAAATTATGATATGATATTTTATGCTATGCTATGGCTCGATGGAACAATTATGTTAAGATGCATTCATATCAAGATTACATTTGAAATATGTTTTGGAAAATTATGAAAACTATATTATTGTCATATCGATTGGCCCCCGCTTGCTGAGTGTTTTCCAAAACACTCACCCCTTACTCTACATCCCCAGATAAGCTGAGGGAGAAGTTGAAGCTGAAGAAGAACACCAATTCTGGGGTTGGTGATTTGTCCGCCGCGTTATCTTAAATTTAGTTCCCAAGAGTTTATCATTAAGTACGATTTTAATTCGCTCAGTTGGTTAAGTTTTAATTTCGCGTTTTAATTCAATGTAAAGACAATGGTTATTTATTTATGAAAAATAGACTGGTTTTCGTTTGTTACGATATTACGAGGCTTATTTGTTTTCTAGTTGTATTGGAAAATCAATGCCGGTGTTATTGACCCCGGTCTCGGGGCGTGACATTTTAGTGGTATCAGAGCTAGCCAGGTTCCATAATCCCGCTGGGAAAAGATCGATTCACGATAATTACGATAATCGGAAGTTCAATCTGATTGATCATGTGAATACGAAAATTGTTAACTTTTAAAAATTTTAGTTTCTGATTTTTTCTAATTATTTCGAAAATTTTAAATTTTTTTCGGAAATTCGGAATTTAGAAGTCGAAACCCTAGGCTCCTCGCCGCCGCCGTCGACTGCCGCCGCGATAACCTTCGACTAGTGTATCATTGGAATCGTCTCTTCCAGCCAATCTTACTGTCCAAATTTCAGATCGATCGGACTTCATTTGCCCGATCAATTTCGTGTTTGAACTCAAGAACCCTAAATCCCAAATTATGTTCGTTTCCCGATTTTCAGACCATATCTTGATCGTTTTTTAAATTAAAAATTTCTGTCTGATCCTCCAAGCATGTCGATCATAAGCCCTCTGTCAATTTTGGATTTTAAGCATCGATTAGGGATAATTTCGAAACCCTAATTTCGGGTTATGAACCCTAATTTTCGATTTTTTTAAAAAAAAATTGAATTTTTTTTTCCCAGAATGCAAAATTCGAAATTTTTGCTTCATGCTTGTTTTTTTTTAAAATGATTTTGTCAAGTATTTCATTTGACTAAACTAGTTCCGTAATTGTGTTTAGGTGATGTCGACCCGAGCCCAGACCGTCAAGATCCTTAGCCTGGAGCAAGAAGTTGAAAAGCTCAAAGAAGCTAAATCTGAACAACTTGAGGTAGTAGACCACCTGCGTGGCGATGTTCATAGACTCGGCTACTATCACCATCAAGCCAACGAGCAGAGTAAGGAAGCTAAAAAAGAAGTTGCTCGATTGGATGAACTCCATAGGACTGCTGCCGATAAATGCGTAGTGCAAAGGCAACAGCTGGAACAAATGGCAGAGCGAGTTCTCTCACTCCAAGCTACGAACCAGCGCTTGACAGTAAGAAGCAATGAATACTGGAGTATCATCACTCACCTCCAGAACGTCAATAGTGATCTACGGGAAGCCAATGATCACATGCGAGACCTCCTGGACGTGGTAGACTCGGATGAAGACCCAGATGAAGAACCAATGGAGGAAGATATCGTAGAGGAGTTAGGAAGTGGAGACTTTATATATCCTTAGTTTCCTAGAAAGCTTTGTTTAGGAGTTTTGTTTTTAAGAATTATTTTGATGTTCAGCATTTCCTTTCCGTTTTGTTTTGAATCGAACAATTTCAAGTTATTAATAAAATTGTCAATTTCCTTTTATCATGTCTTCGTTTTATTCTTTATCAACCTTACTACTGCGCATGGACCTTAGACCTTTGTGTATTGTAGGAGATGGCCGGACGTCCTGTACGTAACAATCGTAACCCCAACTACGCTGCCCCTCCTAACATTGATGAGGGAAGATCGAATGGAAACCAAAATCCTCCACAACCTCCGAGGGTGGGTCTAAGTCGTGAGGACTTGACAGCTATAGCCACCATTGTGGCCACGACACTACAAGGTCTGGCTAACCCCGCTATTAATCAGCAACACCCGCAGCCAGCGCCACATCCGCAGGGAATGAATACCACTATGAATCACTGCGAAAGAACAGAGTTCCAACTTTTGATGGCAACTCAGACCCAGAGATGGCTCAAAATTGGCTTAAGCAGGTGGAAAATCACTACAGGCTGCTGGAGGTGCCGGAGCACATCAAGTGGAAGTCGCAACATCTTTCCTTGTTGATCAGGCAGGTATATGGTGGGAGAATGTGTCACCACTGATGTTAGAAGCGAGACCAATCACATGGCAAAGGTTCCGAAGCACATTCTTAAGCAGTACTTCCCAACAGCAGTACAAAATCAGAAGCTGAGAGAATTTGAGAACTTGACTCAAACTCCTGACATGTCAGTGGTTGAATATACCGCAAAGTTCAACGCACTGGGAACGTATGCACCTAGTATCATGGCAGATGAGACCTTGAAGCTCCATCGCTTCAGGATTGACTGAACAGTCGTATCCAATCCGCCCTTGCGATTTTTGAAACCGCAAATTTTGGAGATTTAATGGGAGCAGCCATCAGGGCTGAAGCTGATATAAGACGTCGCGAAGAGGAATTCAAGCGCAAGCGACCTTCCCCTAACCAGCATGCTACTATTGGTCACAATTCCAAGCGACCTAATCCGTCCAATAATCAGCGAAAAGGACCAACACTCGGCCCAAACCAACAGAGGTTTCCAAAATGTTCAAACGGTGGCTATCATCATCCCGGAGAATGCCTTAAGGGAAAGGGAGCATGTTTCTGATGTGGAAAGTTGGACACAGGATAGCTGAATGCCCTGAACCTGATGTAAATGGGACAATTGCTAGAAATGGCGGGCCTCCGAACAAACCAAGGGAGAACAAACCGAATGCCCGTGTCTTTGCCATATCAAATGAGGAGGCAGAAGACGCAAATGACGTCGTGGCAGGTACCATTTTATTAAACGAATTATCTGTTTTATGCATTGTTTGAATGTGGTGCCACGCATTCGTTTATATCTAAGAGGTTTGCTAAGAAACTAGCTCTTAAACCGGAATTACTTAGTAAACCATACAATGTAGCAACACCCGCCAATAAAACCTTAATAGCACACAGTATACACCGAGATTGTAATCTCAGTATTAACAAAACGGTGTTTAGTGCTGAGTTAATTCAACTCAACATGGTGGATTTTGATGTTATACTCGGAATGGATTGGTTATCCAAACACCATGGGGTAGTCGACTGTCGTAACAAGAATGTTAAACTACGAACTCCAGATGATGGAGAGATCGTGTATCACGGTAAAAGCAAGGAACGAAAATTCCTTCTATCGACAGCACAAGCTTGGAAAGCCATGAAGAACGGTGAAGAAGTATACCTAGCAACAATAAGCGGGGTAAAAGAAGAAGACGAACTCAGGGTAGAAGACATATCGATTGTACAAGAATTTCCAGATGTCTTCCCTGAAGAGATGCCAGGTTCTGTTCCAAACCGTGAATTGGAGTTTGAAATCAATTTGGTACCAGGGGCTGCACCAATTTGAAAGGCACCATACTGAATGGTTCCAGCCGAATTGAAAGAACTCAAGGAACAACTGCAGGAGCTCTTAGACAAGAGACAAATTAGACCAAGTGTATCCCCATGGGGAGCTCCAGTATTGTTTGTGAAGAAAAAAGACGGGAGCATGAGATTGTGCATCGACTATCGAGAACTGAATAAGATCACAATCAAGAACAAATACCCTCTTCCAAGAATTGATGACCTGTTCGATCAACTCAAAGGAGCTAAAGTCTTCTCTAAACTCGACCTAAGGTCAGGCTATCACCAGCTCAAGATAAAAGCTGATGATGTACCGAAGACCGCATTCAGAACGAGGTATGGGCATTACGAATTCATGGTGATGCCATTTGGCTTGACAAACGCCCCAGCAGTGTTCATGGATTTGATGAATCGAATATTCAAGCCATTCTTGGATAACTTTGTAGTGGTGTTCATCGACGACATTCTCATTTATTCGTCGGGCAAAGAGGAACACGAACAACATCTTTGCCTCACTCTCCAGACACTGAGGGAGAAAGAGCTTTATGCCAAATTTAACAAATGTGAATTTTGTCTAGAGAGCGTATCTTTCTTAGGACACATCATATCAAAAGCAGGCGTGTCCGTAGATCCTAAGAAGGTAGAAGCAGTTTTAGACTGGCAAAGGCCAACGGCCGTAACAGAAATTCGAAGCTTCTTGGGACTAGCTGGTTATTACCGGAAGTTTGTTGAATGATTTTCTTCAATAGCAGTACCTCTTACAAAGCTCACACAGAAGAACTCAAAATTCATCTGGAGTGAAGAGTGTGAGAAAAGTTTTGAGATCTTGAAGGAAAAGCTTTCATCTGCACCGGTACTGATATTACCAACTGAAGGCATGGGTTTCACTATTTATAGTGATGCATCGAAAGAAGGACTGTGATGTGTACTTATGCAAGAGGGAAGAGTTATTGCGTACGCTTCAAGGCAGCTCAAGCCTCACGAGCAAAACTACCCTACGCATGACCTCGAATTAGCCGCAGTGGTTTTCGCCTTAAAAATTTGGAGGCACTACCTTTATGGCGTCAAGTGTGATGTGTTCACGGACCATCAAAGCCTTAAATACTTGTTTACTCAGAAAGAACTGAACATGAGGCAGAGAAGATGGATTGAACTCTTGAAGGACTACGATCTCACAATTAATTACCATCCCGGCAAGGCAAACAAAGTAGCAGACGCATTGAGCCGGAAAGGCAAAGGGAAAATGATCTTAGCTTCGGTCACAACTCGACCTTGTCTTCGAGAGACCATCAAATTAAGTCAAGATCAGGATCCTAGTCTGACAAAGTTAAAAGAGCAAGTCAAAGATGGAAAAATTACTGACTTCAAGACTGATAGTAATGGAATTCTGTGGATGAAAGGACGATTGTGCGTACCAAATGTGGACAACATAAGACAAGAGGTGATGTCTGAAGCACATAAATCCAAATTTTCAGTCCACCCTGGGAGTACAAAGATGTACAAAGATTTGAAAGAAAGTTTTTGGTGGAATGCCATGAAGAAAGACGTAGCAGAATTCGTCGCCTGATGCTTAGTATGTCAGCAAGTTAAAGCTGAGCATCAAAGACCCGGAGGACTTCTTCAACCTCTGGAAATCCCTGAATGGAAATGGGAACACATCTCCATGGATTTCGTCGTGGGTCTACCAAAATCAAGACAGAGCCATGACGGAATATGGGTAATTTTTGATAGACTAACCAAATCAGCACATTTTCTACCTGTCCGTATGAACTACAACTTAGACAAGTTGGCAACCCTATATATGGACAATATAGTGAGACTGCATGGAGTTCCAGTGAGCATCCTATCTGACAGAGATCCTAGATTCGTATCACGTTTCTGGAAAAGTTTTCAGCAGGCTATGAGAAGTAAAGTAACTCTTAGCACGGCCTATCACCCACAGACCGATGGCCAGACCGAGAGGACTATCCAAACCCTCGAGGATATGCTAAGAGCTTGTACCTTGGATTTTACTGCAAATTGGAGCGAACTATTACCTCTAGTCGAGTTCGCTTACAATAACAGCTATCATAGTAGCATTGGGATGGCGCCATACGAAGCACTCTATGGGCGCAAATATCGATCACCGCTGGGATGAAGTAGGAGAAAGAGCTATCACAGGACCTGAGTTAGTGCAAGCTACTACTGACAAGATAGCTATCATCAGAGATAGGCTTAAGACAGCCCAGGACCGACAGAAAAGTTGGGCTGATTTGAAAAGGAGACCAGTGGATATTGAGATTGGTGAAAAAGTCTATGTAAAGATTTCACCAATGAAAGGAGTAATTCGATTTGACAAAAGGGGAAAGTTGAATCCGAGATATGTGGGACCATTTGAAGTTCTAGAGAAGGTGGGAACGCTAGCATATAGAGTAGCACTACCACCAAATCTGTCAAGGATTCACAATGTTTTCCACGTATCACAACTAAGGAAATACATTGCTGACCCAAGCCATGTACTTGAAGCAGAACCCCTAATAACTCAAGGGAACTTGGACGAAACTCTAAAATACGAAGAAGTTCCGATTCGGATCGTGGATTCAAAGGACCATGTATTGCGACGAAGGACAATTTCATATGTCAAAGTCCAATGGTCAAACCATACGGAAAGAGAAGCTACATGGGAAGTAGAAGCAGTGATGCGGAAAAAATACCCCTACCTTTTCCATGATCAAGTTGACTTGAGTTTCGAGGACGAAACTTCCAATAAGGAGGGAGGGATGTAAAGACCCGGAAATGTGAGGTATTCATTAAATTAAAATACTTTGGCTCAAGTTAAAACTTTAATTATTATATTATTATTAAATGGTATAGCATGACTCAAACTCCATTAATTAGTTTCCTTGTAGAACTAATTACTCTTAGGATCTTTCCCTATAACTCAAAGTTACTCAATATTGTTAACATGATCTAAGACAATTAATTAGGACTTTCCATCCTATTTTAACATCACCATAACCGAACCAAATCTATCATTGAACCAAGAATTATGGAAGGTTTTTAATCTCCAAGCAACTCAAAGGATTTGGATGGAAATCTCAATTTTAATTACACTTTGTTACCATGGAAATCATTACCATAATGTCATCAAAATCTACACCTTGTTGGTCATCAAAATCGAAAATTCCATGTTTAAATCAAGGGTTTTGGAAAGATTTGTAGACCATGATTTTCAAGGATTTTAACCCCCATATTTTCGAAAAAATATGCATCATATTTTCATCAAATCTCAACCTCATTAGCAATAAAATCTGCTCATATTTTATACCATTAATTCAAGAATCTCAGCCTCTAAATTTCGAAAAAATTCTGCATGCTTTAGCAATAAAAATCTGCACTTATTTCATACCATAATTTCGAAATTCTTCCACCTTTATCTTACAATTTTTAGTTAAAATTATATATAGGATTTCACCATAGAATATTAACCTAGCACAAACCTTACTCCTCCATCATCTTTTATTTCGAAAATCCCTCCCACTCAGCAACATAGAGCCGAAAACTTTAGCCAAATCCTACCTAAAATTCGACCACTTCAAGGATTAGGAAGGAAGGATTTCATGTTGCTTTTGCACCCTAAACCGTTCAAACATCGATAATCTCTGCAAATGGGTTTTTGCTAGTTATTCGTTTCGTTTTCTAAAAATGATTGTATGTATGTTTTAAATCTCAATCGAGATGAATCTATTTTGAAATTATGCAAGTAGTAATTTTTAAGCACTTTAAACTTTGAAATCTGATTGGAAGTGGATTCCTATATGACCCTGATGCGGTGGGATATAACCGTTTACATGACCTTATACGGTGGTTAACCGTTGTTTCTGGAATGTCCAGACCCTTTATTCGTGGGTAAGCCGATGCATGACCTCTTCTCTAGGAGGGATAATTCTAGAGACTGATATCAGTATCAAGAGGAAACTAGAAATTTAATGTGCTTAACTTATAAGAAAATTATGATATGATATGTTATGATATGCTATGGCTCGATGGAGCAATTATGTTAAGAAGCATTCATATCAAGATTACGTTTGAAATATGTTTTGGAAAATTATGAAAACTATATTATTGTCATATCGATTGGCCCCCGCTTGCTGAGTGTTTTCCAAAACACTCACCCTTTACTCTACATCCCCAGATAAAGCTGAGGAAGAAGTTGAAGCTGAAGAAGAACATCAATTATGGGGTTGGTGATTTGTCCGCTGCGTTATCTTAAATTTAGTTCCCAAGAGTTTATCATTAAGTACGATTTTAATTCGCTCAGTTGGTTAAGTTTTAATTTCGCGTTTTAATTCAATGTAAAGACAATGGTTATTTATATATGGAAAATAGACTGGTTTTCGTTTGTTACGATATTACGAGACTTATTGGTTTTCTAGTTGTATTGGAAAATCAATGCCGGTGTTATTGACCCCGGTCTCGGAGCGTGACAGCATTTTTCTCAATTTTTTACTGTAACAATTGCTCTCTTTGTTCAATTCAATTTTCCAATTATATTTGTTTTTTTTTCTTTTGTATCCTTGACATCTTACTATTTGCTCATGTCCTGAGCAATCAGTTGAAGAATGGTGTATTATATACTAGAAGAGTGTGGACAAATATATCATCTAATATCAAGTCTAAGAAGTAAATGATGAGTCTTGATGTAACAGTAAAGTTGTCATGTAGCCTGAATATCAGGATTCGAATCGTGAAAATGACTTCTTACATTGCAGAGGAAGACTGATTATTTATTCCCAATGGACCCGACCCCTCTCAGACCCGTTGGAGTTTCGTGTACGGGATTTACCCATTTATATCTTTAAGTCGAGAAGTATATCACTAGAAAGATACATAAAACAAAGAAAAAATCAATCCCCAAAACCAAATAAAATGTGTGATAATGTTTTTTTCATCAAATTCCCCAATTGTGAATATGGGTATTTGGGCAAGAGCCATGAAAGAATTTTGTTCTATGTGGCTGATAGAAAGGATTTGGGGTTTGTAAAACATAAGACTGTAATCTTCCATTTGCCAGTTGTTCCTTGCATCAATGCATGCTATGGTTTATTTGAAGATAGACTTTTTTTTGTTTGCCAAAACATGTCATTGTATGTTTCAAACAGAAATGTGATGGCTAATTCACAAAGGTGATGATTAATTTTCAGGGATTATGGCTAATTCACAAAGGTGATGATTAATTTTCAGGGATTAGAGTTTGAGGTACAAGATTCAATGGTCCAAATTGTGGGGTTTTTATGCCGCCCTTATGGACAGTGCGATACATAGCTTTTCCTGTGACATATGGCTTTTTTTTAAAACAAAAAACAAAAAAAAGAAAAAAATCACTTATTGCTTGATATCATCCACAAACGGTGCACATACTATAGCTTTTTGGTATATTAATTAGAGAACTTAAGGATTCTGACCCATCTCAAAACCATGTTTTCGAAAATGCATTCTCTATTAAATTGTTCACAATGTAGTATTTCATAATTTAAAAATCTTAAAATATCATTTTCTCCATCTCAAATTCTATTACTACAACTTAGTGAAAAAATTAAACCATTATGAATTTTTAGTTCGACGTGCAGTCTTTTTTTTTTCTTTCTAGCACTCATAAAAATAGTAAATTTGTTATAATACTTGAATTCATAAATATTCTCTAAATAATATTATTTTTATTCAACTTATAATGCATAAATTTATGTGTGAAATTTGATTTGTCCAGCAATGAGGCGAAGCTATTGACTTTTTGTTTCGTTGACTTGAGGAAGGTAGCTTGAATTGACTATATATATATATATATATATATATATATATATATATATATATATATTATAAGAATATAGCTCATTAAATATCTAATAAACGATGAATTTTTAATAATTCAGTTTGAAAATTATGGCTCACAAGATGTCTAATAAATTGAGAATATTCGATAGTTCAGATTGAAGATATCTATAATAAATTATATATTTTTAATATGTCTGTTTTTCATTACACTAATTTGTATTTTAATGAGTTATAAAATTTTATTATGAATTAATGTGCAATTATTATAATCTTTTGTGAATTTAATATATATTTGATGTATTGCAAGATCTGATCCATAAGATAAGTTAATTGTGTGATGCTCGATTCTTTTATGATTGTTAATAACAGAATTAACAGTGATATTTTGGATTTGAGATTGACTTTTCGATTTAAATCGAGTTCGGTTTAAAGATTTTAATGCAATTATTTTTTAGGACGCTTTTGTATTTACTTGTGGATTGAGGGTCTTTGTGCATTGAAGAGATTTTTGGGAGGACCTAGATGCAATTTTGATGGGATTGTCTTGTTAACTTGGGTGTACAAAACCAACACCACCAAATCACTTTTCTCTCATCTTCTTGCCCTAAAATAAACGCCCCATTTCTTCTTCTTGCTCACCTTCATCCAACTCGATTTTCTTTAAGTAATTTGTTGGGGTAAGTTTGTTGGTATTTTATTTGATTTTTGAAAGGATTTTGAGTTAAATTCTTGGTAGCTAAATTTTGACAAGTTTGTTTAATTGGGTTTGTGGGTTGTATTAATTTTGGTGTGGACTTGAGTTGTTTGTGGTTGATTTGTGTTCATTTTTTAAGCTTGGGTAGAAGTTGGGGATGATTGGGAGTATTAGTTGTTTGGTATAGGAAGGTTATGTTATGGAAAAATGGAGGAGTTTTCGATCGCGAGCATCGCCGATCGATTGCGAGCAGACTTAAATTTGACACCAAACTTTGAAGGCCGATCGATCGCTGGGTTGTAACGATTGATCGCGTAAGTTTTCTGTTTGAAAATTTTTAGCTAGCGATCGATCGTGAGCCAGAGGCGATTGATCCCCAGGTGCAAGATTTTGAAAAAAAAGGGAGTTCCAAATTTTGAGATATGGTGTTTATGATTGATTCTGTTACTCCACGGACGATTATTGCTTGAATTTGATATTGTGGGGTTGAGCTTAAAGTGATGCTAATGAAATAAAATGATTTAATAGCTTTGTTAATGAATTTCTATTGTATCGATGAATTCATCTAGAGCCTGCACAAACCTCTGGACAGAGAGGATGATAGCTCAATAATAATCTTGGAACAAAATGTACGTAGTGGTGTACGAGCAATGTGATAGTATTGAGTTATGCTTAAATGTGTTAGCTAAACTATGGTGTCTATGAAATAAACGTTATGTGAGTATTATTGAACCACTATTATTATGGCGATAAGTTTTATTTGACCGCTATTATTATGGCAATGAGTAGTATTTTGACCGCTATCATTATGGCGATGAGAATTATTGGACCGCTATTATTACAAGTCCAGATATTCTTGAGCCGAACTGCTAAAAGTTTTATTAAGCACAGCATATTGTAATATTTGATCATCATAGGATTATTGTGTGCATAGACAAAATAAGTCCGTCTTCTGTATTTTACTAAAATAGAAGAGTGAGATTCTATTGTAACTGTCAGACAGTTTGTGTCTGAACAGATCGAGAGACTAGGAGTTTCAGTCTGGTAGTGGGATAAATACAGCTGAATCGGGGTTGTACAAGTGATTGTATTACTCAAAGTCTTCTAGTGTATCCTTCCTTAATTGGAAGAAAGGGAGACGTAGAAAGATTACACCACCTTCGAACTTCCAGAAACATATCCTGTCTATTCTCATTTTGTACTGAGTTACAATCATTAAGCCATCAAGCCGTTCTTACTAGTCAAGAACAGACCGTTCCGACCGATCCTAACACGTTAAATATTTAACACAAAGTTTGATAGTAAAAAAGTTCACTGACCTCACATGTCCGCAAATAAGATCACATTTTTGCCATCGAAACTTTTAATTGAAAGGAAGCTAGAATTGTGAAGCATGGTCTTGAAACAATCACTTGAATATGAATTCTTGAAACTTTTAAATGACTGGTTTTAGTGTTGTAATAGAACACCATCTCATCTCCCCAACTTGAGTCTGAATTCTGAGCAAATAGATCAATTTCATGAATGGTTTTTGTCATGTTGTTGTAATAAACCACCATCTCATCCTCCCAAGAATACAAGATGTCACCATTTTTATAACCATTGATCAGGCAAATATAATTGAATGGTGAAGGACAAATCTGTGCACCCAAAAAAATGAAGTGCTTGTCCATGATTTTTTGACCCCGTATTCCTTCATCGTACCGAAAACAAGTCCCCCCTCGTTACCTAAGCTAGTACAGTCACTAATACACAAGCATTTGTCCGAAACACATAAAATATAAACGTTCAGAAACCATGCCATCTGTAGTGGAAACGGAGGAGGAGAAAAGGGCTTAAATGATTCTTCTTCAAGATCAAAACAAGATACTAACATGGCGGATTTGGCAGAATTAGGTACCAAACTGTTGGGATATGCCCTAAGACATATCATTAGATGATTGTTTGTGACATACAATGTATTATGATTTTATAAATGGCAAATCATTATTATATATTATTCGAATATATGTGCAATATGAATTGATATATAAGTTATGTCCTTAGAATAATATTGTATTATTCTTAAAGATTGTCCCTAGTCAAGTATTATCATAAATAAGGATAATGATAATACATTGAGACTAATATGTTTTGATTGATGAATTGTTCATGGATATAAGATATCAAATCAACACATGGGTACATGTTAGAGAACAATGTACTGGACAGACCCACCATGAGAATGCTACATGGATAGTTATATGAGTGTCATAAGCAATTTTCATAGTGATAATAATGTATGTAATCCTTACGACTTGAGATCATCAGAGATCCCAACATAAGGAGTTATGTATCTTGATATTGTCAAACGTTACCTGTAACAGGGTAAACTATAAAGGCAACTATTGGATACACTACGAATTATGTAGAGGGATGTTGATTGATCAAGATAGGATTTGTCCCTCCTATATAACAGGAGAAGTGTTTGGGCCCTTGATCAAGTAAGACTAAAATGCATGGCCGTGCTCGAATGAGTCGATATGTGATATCGAGCTTATTCGTTTATTCTAGTTCTACTTGGGGATCAAGAAATAGAGATTGAATATACGAGTATGACTATTCCATGACTCGTGTTCAATCTAAACACATGGACAAAGGGATTAAGTTACATGGTTAATATTATCACAAGTTCTAAGGTTATGTCGAGTCAATGACATTCTTGTAATTTGGGTAGCCTTGATGTGTTGCTAGATACCACTCTTTGCTTGTGACGTAAAATGAGATTTTATGTCACTGCCAACATTACAAGATCCTATCGGGTCGCACAAAAGATTAAATCGATAAAGGGAATTAAATTCATTGGATGAATTAATTAATTAAGAAGAGTCTTAATTAAATGATTATAAGGATTTAATTAAATCATTTGTTTGGGCCCATGAAGCTTTGTGAAAGCCTTTAATTAAATCATATATAATTAGATAGCAAGGTTAATGATTAATTAACACATCATATCAAAACCTAAACTCAACCATCTCTCTCGGCCGCCACTTGCTCTCCAAAGCTCACGGCCGCCACTTGCTCTCCAAAGCTCACGGCCGCCGTCGAGTTCTAGGGAGAAGGGATTGGTAGTCGTTGATCGGTTTTGAACCGGGAGTTCAGTTTTGGTTCAAGAATAAGTCTAGCAACTTATTCTTGAACATCCCTTTCGATTTGATCGTGTGGATACCATAGAGGCAAGACCTTGGAGGTGTTGCTCGTGACTCGGAATTCATTGGACGTGGTGTTTCGTGGATTCTGCTCAAACACGCTACAAGGGTGAGACTCTTATCTTCTCTATTCCGATATGACCACTCTGTATAGATCCGCGGTTCTAGTAATCCAAAATTTTAAATTCCACTGCGTTGTATGCTTGTTGGATTACTTACACAAACCATGTCAGAAACACGCCAAAGCACAGATGAGCATGCTCAAATTGGGAGTTTCTTGGAATGCTTCTCCAAAAACCTGTCCCAAGCGTGTAAACCAAGTACTCGTAGCATTCACATTTGTGGTTTTCACTCGTGTCGTGTTGCCATACTTTGCACGCACTCTTTTGGAGCATATAAACGACCTTGTATTGGCCAGTTATAGAGCTTACCCAGAATCTACAATGAGTAAGGTTAGCATAATCGACAATGCGTGCAAGTCTTGGAAGAGAGGTGTCAATGAATGCTCTGGGATTGCACACACAAATCACATCATCTACTTTAATGGTGTAACACAAGCAAAGCAACTGTCACGCCCCGAGACCGGAGCCGATTGAACATGGTAAAAATATACATATATTCATAGCAAAAATCCTTTAAATATTTCTTTGTCAAATCACATAGATCTAGGCATGTGAACACATTTCTTACTCATAAACACATAAATTCCACATATTCACATAACGACTTATTTGATTCAAAAGGTGGCTCCGCAAAGTCATTTCATTCATAATCATGTCATATATTTGTTAGATATAAAACATATTCTTCATATTTGATGTTCAATAGAAAGTTTAAACATATATATAGTTTTGAAAACGAATGGAATGATAGCAAAAGCCCAGTTACTTGTTGAATAACCGAAGCGTGCTAAAGAGATCCGTGTTGAGAAATGATAAAAACAATTTCCACCCTTCCTTGCATTTTCGAAAACAGTGTGTGTAATATGTGTGGCTCCTGAAAAGATGATGATGATGATGATAGAGTAGAGTAGAGTTTTCTCTTTTTTTTGTTTAAGGCATGTGGTGGTTTTATGTAGGTTAGTGTAGGGATGTCAATCCCATAACTTTTGTCTTTCAATTACAAGGATTAAGGTAGGTCTAAAGTGTATGTATATGTGTGTGTATTTTAAAAACAAAATGGTGTCTTGCTTGGTTAGTATTTTCTTGGTATGGAATGATGTGTGTTTTATTGTGGGGAAAATAATTGTAGATCAATTTCTTTAGCCTTTTTTATTGACAAGATTGTAGGTAAATAATAATTGGATGACATTATGATAATTGAGATATTATTGAGGCAATTAAATGCGGTAATAAATTGCCATCATAGTCACAATTTAGTGAGGCAAAATTGAAGGTCATCACATTGTTGATGGGTATGAGTTATCAATGCACTTAATTTGGAGGGCAAGAATTAGGGACGCTTAATTGTAGAGGTGAGTGTGATTACTTGTCATGAAATGATGTATTTAAATGTGTGTGATTTTGGATGACAACCTTACCATCTTGGTCAAGAAAAATCCCAAAATGTTGTCTTGTGATTGAGTAGTGGCTTAATGGTGATTGATGTGTAATTAAGTTGATGGTCAAGGCATTGAATGGTTTAATTATGCACTTTTAAAAATCCTAGTAGGTGAAATGGAGCCTTATTGGGTGTCTTTTTTATGTAGAATTAGTGTAGGAATTATAGTCCATAACTTTTATCCATTCATTGCAAGATTTAAGATTGGTTATTATTATCATTATTATTTTTCAATGATTTCTTAATTATCTACAAACTTAGAATTATTTAAAGTCTACAAGCTAAAATCATAAAACCTTGGTAGTATCTCCTACACAAACTCTAATAAATTAACTACTAAGTTATTTGCTTAAATCAGTGATTTAAAGTCCACAAGATTGAGTAATACAATTCAATCCAACCATAATGCAAATCTATTTTTTTTATTTACTTTTCAATATTATCTCGGTAACACGTAATTTGTTTGACCAAAATTCCGGGTCTTCCACATCAACCATTTACTGAACCTTTTGTCTCTGTTCGGTGATATGCAGGGGAGTCGATGAATGCTGTGGGATCAAATTTAATCACCTAATCACAGCGGAAGCCGTATTGACTTTGTGACATTTCTTCATGTTCGATGACATTGAATAGGTAATTCATAAAACTTTGGATCATTATGAAGGACAAGTAGGCAAGGGGTTGATACGGAAATATGGAATTTGACGAAATCAGGACTCGAGAGTAGCTCTTGCCATTTCTTGGAAACACATTTGCACGTTATGATGCTTGGGGATGGAAGTCTAGATATGATATTGACGATGATTTCTGATGGTGGATCCGTCAAGATAAATGGAATTCTTCTAAGCTACCCCATGGGTAGTGCCGCGTGTGATAAATCCATGGCCCTAAATAAATATTGGGTCAAAAAACCCCTACCATAGATTTACCCATATGGGGCAGGGTAGCATATAAGTCACCGGATAAATGTTGGTTGTTCATTTTTGACAGGTTTGGCATTGACAACCTTCATACATAGACTATAGGAAGTTGAATTGGTCTTAAAGCTACATATTGAGTTCCAAAAGCAATCTTAGAAAAATAAATTAACCTAGCATGTTTTTAACCACAAAGTGTTCTTGAAAACATTGAAAATTGAACACCAACAGAATACATCACATAGTTCACAAATTATAAAGATAATCCCGTGAAAGAAAACTCACTCGACCCCTGCTGGATCTGCCCTTGAAACAAGGTTGCTGCTGCCCTCACAAGTCAGAATACGAAATCACATTTTCACGGTCGAAACTTTCAAGTGAAAGAAAGGTTGAATTGTGAAGCATTGTCTTGAACCAACCACCTGTATCTAAATTCTGAGCAGACATATCAATTTTATGACTTGTTTTAGTCTTGTTGCTGTAATAGAACACCATCTGATCTTGACAAGAAAACAGGATGTCGCCATTTTTATAACCTTTGATAGGGTAAACAACATCGTCTGGAAAAGAAGCACAGATCTGTGTCCCCACAAAAATGAATTGCCTCGTCCATGATTCTTTGACCCCGTATTCCTTCATCGTCCAGAAAACAAGTCCCCCCTCATCACTTAAGCTTGTACTGTCACAAATACACAAGCAATCATCCAAAACTCCTAAAATATCACAGCTCGCAAACCATACAAGCCGTAGTGGATATGGAGGAGGAGAAAAGGGCTTAAATGATTCATCTTCAAGATCGAAACAAGATATTAAAATGTTGGATTCGAAAGAATCCTGTACCAGCCCATGTAGATTTCCTTTCAGAAACACTCCAAAGGAAAGGTGAGCGAGCCCAAATGGGGAGTTTCTTGGAATGCTTCTCCAATAACTTGTCCCAAGTGTGTAGACCAGGTAATCATAGAATTCACACTTGTAGTTTTCATATATTAGGCACTGCCGTACTTTGTGGGTACTCTTTTGGAACATATAAATGAACTTGTATTGGCTGGTTATCGAGCTAACCCCGAACCCATAATGAGTGAAGTTAGCATACTCCACAATGCGTGCAAGTCTGGGAAGAGAGGTGTACTCACGCGTGATCGGATTGCATACATAAATCACATCATCTATTTTGCTGCTGTATTGCAAGAAAAGCAAACCATCTACTGAACCTTTTATCTCTATTCGGTAATCTTCAGGGGAGCTAATGAATGCTTTGGGATCAAATTTCATCACCTGATTACAGAGAACACCTTGTTGAAGTCGAGACGTGTCTTCATGTTCGACGAATTTCCATAGGTATCCACCACCCTTTGGATCATTTTGAAGGACTACTAGTTCCGGGGTCGATACGGAACGATGGAATTTGACAAACTCCGGACTCGAGAGAAGCTCGTTCCATTGCTTGCACACACATTTGCAGCTTATGATGGGTTGCAATGGAAGTCTTGATAGGATATTGGCGATGATCTCTGATGGTAGATCCGTAGAGAATGTTGGATTAATAATAATTGGATTATTGGGTTAATAATAAGAGCCCAATAATTATGTTATATTTTGTTAATGAGAACAAAATTATGGTAAGTTATTATGAAAGGCAATTAGGCTAAAGAAATCCCACATTGAGATTATGATACACTTATGGTTTGTTTATAATGAGATATAAATCAATAGAGTGTAGTTAAGTAGTAAAGATGGGTGCCCCTCGCGCGCCGTCCGTCCGTCCGCTCCGCTCGTCGTGTCGCGTCGCGCGTGTCGCTGTCGCGAAGGCAGTCCTATCTTTTTACTACACGGATTTCTGAAATGACTTTTCATATGCCTGATTTTTCATATTCTGCTGAGTATTAAGTTTGAGACTTTTTACCTACCTGCAGAATTGATGTCAGATTTAAGTGTGAGACTTAAATCCGAAATGAATATGATGTTAAGTGTTGAGACTTTTCATCTAACCCACTATGCATTGTCATTTAAGTTGTGGCCTTTGGTAGGCCTGCTGTTGCAGCTATATAAGCTGCTCCAGCCTCATTCTTTATCTCATCCCGAATTTGCATTTGCATATCATATCATCTTCTTGAGAGTACTACACACTTCTTAGTGTTCGAGTGAGTCTGTCTGGGTTTCTGCTTCAACCCATACAGAGGTGTTTGGGACGTTGTACCTTGGAACTCTCTTGTCCAGGAGGCCAGAAGTTGTAGGCGGGCAATTTAGAGTTTACGGGCACACGGTTTACTGTGGCCTCGTCCAACAACAAAGTTTCTGCCCAGTTTATTTAAACTGTTTGTTGTAAGTTTTTACTGTTTCGAGTATTTTATTATAACAGAGTATTTGTGATCTTCTTATGCTTTGTCTATTTGTTTTTTCTAAGAAACAGAACCAACAATCGTAAACTCTAAATCCTATGTTTGTTTTGTTCTGTTTTATCAAAACTCAGCTTTCACATTTACTTAAGATATTGTTCATGAATTTTTCAAAGGTTTAAACTTACTGTTTAAAAAAACTGCTTTGATATTATTTGTGATCTCCTATTTGTGTTCTGTTTTAGCTAATGGCTGACCAGTTTACCCAACCACCTGCTGTGAATAATGAGATTCCGGTGATCAAAGCTAGTGGTACTGAGGCCGCAATGCCAATTCTGAGAAGTCCAATGCCGTTTTCTCAATTTGAGAAACCGAAAAAGTTCAAGGGTTCCAACTTTAAACGTTGGCAACAGAAGATGATGTTCTTCCTTACCGCCTTGAACTTGACCAGGTTTCTGAAGGAGGAGAAACCGGTGGAGGACAAAGAGGATCCTCAATCTGCTGTGATAGTTGAGTCCTGGATAAGTGCCGACTACCTTTGTCGTAACTACATACTCAATTTTCTTGACGATGCACTTTTTAATGTGTATTCCCCCAAGGAGACTGCTGATGCGTGTGAAACGTACCGCAAGTGTACGGTGTCAAGTTTTAGTATAGAATTTTAAAATACGGATGTCGAACCCACAGGGATTGAAAATTAAGTTACACCAAGTACTATAATTAGAATAGTCTCGACTTTATTTAGACAATCGATAGCAATATTATTAAATTAATCTACTAAAATAAAATAAAAGATTAACAAGATGGTAATTTAAGTGGAGAAAATCAATGAGAACGGATTCTAGAGGATCGACTTCACTCAACTATCCACTATGTCGTGTTTTCCTAGTTTACTAGCCGAGAATTCTTATTTGTTTCTACTCCCCCTCCCGGGTGTTAAGCAGAAGTAATTATCTAACATTAATCTTGATATCCCTATCTAAGATTAATTATCAAACAATTGTAAAAGCGCAGTAATTCCTTTGACGACTTCTATGGAGTTATAGGCCTTCCGAACAATATAACTACCACGATACGCATTCCTTCTTTCCTATTCACAACCCCCTCTCCCGAGTGATAGATCACGAATATGAAATCATTCAATCCATGGCCAGTAGATTAAAAGCATTAAGAACAGGAAAACATAAATAAACCATATGAAAAACCAATGACATAGTTTCAAGTCAAGATCCGTCTAACCCTAGAATAATAAATTAGTTCATGAATACATTAAATAAACACATAGACATGTCTTTAATCATCATAAACATAAAGGAAGTGTGATGACCAGGGATTATAGGTGTTAATCCCGGAGTATTAATAATCCCTAAAGTGGTTTTACGTGGCGATTTGGGATTTAATCGAGGTGTTGGGCCTTCTGGGCTCGTTTATTTGGGTAGTTGGGATCGTTGGATCCAGAGGTTGAGATTGTATTCACATTACGGTGTAAAACCTAAGAGTT
This sequence comes from Haberlea rhodopensis, assembly GCA_907163345.1. Classification (NCBI taxonomy): domain Eukaryota; kingdom Viridiplantae; phylum Streptophyta; class Magnoliopsida; order Lamiales; family Gesneriaceae; genus Haberlea; species Haberlea rhodopensis. The sequence continues at coordinate 500,816 of CAJQUN010000330.1, forward strand.
GGGTTTTTAATGTGTCTCGGAATCTCGGGTGCTGTGTGAGCACCGGTAGGGGATTTTGGAGTTAGAGAGAGAGTTTTTGAAAACAGATGATTTTTAAGGAATCATGATGTATTTGTGGGGCTATTAAGTTTTCGGGGTATTTTTGCTATAAATACCATTTAAACCCAAATTTTAGACATAATTTCAATTTCAGCCCCAATTTCTTCCCCTCTCTCCCGCGATGCGACCCCCGCTGCTACAGCGCTGCCGCGCGCAAAAGCGCTCCGCCCGCCGCCGTCCGGCCGCCGTTCGGGGCGTGCGACCTACCGCCGTCTTCGTCTCGACGAGGCGCTTCTTTCCCCTCCATCAATTGAAGATTTCGTCGCGTCTTGGAGTCGAATTTGGCTGGAAGGCGTCGATCCCCAAAAGTTAGGGTTCATCGATTTTGAACGATTTTGCTTCCGATTTTCGTTGGGTAATCTCCCTTACCCCTTGTTCGTCTTTTTCGTGTATTTCCATGCCTTTATTGTGATTTTTGGTTCGAATTTCTGTTCGAATTTTAGGGCTTGGATTTCGAAATTTTGGGGGTTTTTGGCATGGGTGTTGTTTCGTGCAATTGATCGATTATTGCATGTTTTAAGAGTATTATGATGCTTGATTGAGATCGAATTGAAAAGCTTTGGTTCGAATTTGAAGGATTTTAAGGGTTTGAATTTAAGGGCTTGTTTGGATTCGAAATTATGGGGGTTGAGTTCGAAAATGGGGAGTTTTTGTCAAGGGATGTTGATTCTTGCTTGGATAGCTTAATTGACATTTTAGATGAATTATGGTATATTATTGGGTTCGAAATTGTGAGATTAAGGTTCGATTTTTGTAGGGCATTCTTGAACAAATTTCGATTGTCTCATGTATTCCTTCCCTGCATGTACCCTGCCCCGGGTCTTTTAAGAGGATAATTGTCGTGTATTGACAATGTTGTGAGGGATATGGGTGTGCTTGAGCATAGGTTACATGTTCGTAAATAATGGTGAATTGTTTATCGTGTTAGCACATCATTCCTCGGGGCATGGAACTCGAGCAAGGCTTGGCTCGGACTTCGGAGATTTAAGGTACGTGCGACGTACGAGCATTACTATATATATGTGAAATGCATAAGGCGTTTTTGATTGCATTGAATGTTTTGCGTATGGTTATACATACATGTTGATATAGCCAAGGAATGACCCAAATCTTGATATCGCCGCTTGTAGCGTGCGTGACACTAGAGTAGGATGACTCTTGCATGATATATGGGGTACTGGATTTATATGACTATATTATGAGACATTTGAGATGTCTAGGTTTGTAGAATCATGCATTCTTCGTAAGACATTTGAGATGTCTAGGTTCGTAGAATCATGTATTCATTATGAGACATTTGAGATGTCTAGGTTTGTAGACTCATGTATTCATTATAAGACACTTGAGATGTCTAAGTATAATGAAGGATTGGTAAAATAAATGCTAAGGCATTTGAGCTATCTGTGATTGATAGCAAGGTTGTGAAATCAGTATTAGATATTGTGATATCTGTAATTGCATGTTTAATGAATTTGTAATCACTATATGTTGATATTCGAGGATCAGGCATGCGATGTGTAAATCAATGTGTTGATTTACTGATTTATGAGATTTGATGAGTTTGATGTTGTGAGAACAGGGACAGTACACGGAATCCCGGATGAGGATGTTGCCATCCAGGGAGTATCATTTAAATTCATTAGCATTTACCTTTGTTGTAAATTATGAATTTCATTATTATGATTATGGGATTTTGTGTATTGGTATGCTCACCCCGTTGGGGGCTGTCTCTGTTGGGACAGGTGGACAGGTACATCGATGGCTATGGAGCTGAGCTCGAGCTGTTGATTTGAGGTACTCCCAGGATCGTGGTACCAGGGCTTGATGGAGCACGGTATCGTATAGAGTACCTATATATACACCTGAGGATTTATACATATTCATATTCATGATGCTCGCATGTGAGCACGATTATACTTGTATATGGATTGTATATAAAGGCATGAGCCTTTCTCTCTTTCATTTAAGGTTGCATGCAATTAGGTTGAATTGCTAGAATGATATGAGAGTCATTGGTGTATTATGTGGGTGTTGGAACCCACTTTTGTTGACGTATGTGTGGTGTCTTCCCTGGCTGGGAATCTACTTGTATTACTGCTTTCTGTTGAGTATTATGTGTTCCCTGGCCGGGAATTTTGTTATGTGTTGTACTCTGTTTTTGGGATAGCTCTATTTATGGGGAGACTCTGCCCAAATTTTTGTAAAAGTTTACAATGTGAAAAGTGGCACCAAGGGGTTGGTAAAGGGCAAACATATGAGTCTTTTATATTGACAGGCAATGATTAAGTATCATCAGAGCTTCCCGATTGACATTTTATAGAAAGCATGTACCACACATAGTGGTTAATACACTAATCAAGGTTTTAAGGGCTTGGGGTCCTTACATTAGTGGTATCAGAGCAGTGGTTGCTCATTGGGGCTGTTAAGGGCCTAGGAAGTTATTGATAGCACATATTTATGCATGATGGCATTAATGTTGTATGACATAACACATTGTTTATGTGCTCTTATGATATGAAAAGTGGTATTGCTAACCATTGTGGTTGCAGGAATCGTGTGGAACACGATAGGATGACATTTATGGGGATGTCTGGCACTCCGTGTGTTATGTGCCAAGGAAGCTGGTTTTTTTAAGAAAATCAGATAAAGGGATATTTCCGAGGTAACATGTATTTTACGTTGTCTTGTTGACACATGATGAATGCAAAGTGGTGCATTGAGGTTATGATATATGTTATTGTGCATTGTTTTTGCATATGCATGTCTTGAGTCAAAGTTATCTTAGTAAGGATTTTAATGGCTTATGCTAAAGTCCATATGAAGCGATGAAGAGTCCCGCTTATATGGAGTAGCAACGCTAAAGTCCATTGGAAGCGATGAAGAGTTCCGCTTACATGGAGTAGCAACGCTAAAGTCCAGTGGAAGCGAGGAAGAATTCCGCTTTCCTGGAGTAGCAAGAAGCATTAAAATGTACTAATGATAAGGGCTCAGGATGAAATAAGGATTTAAAGAAGGATATCATGACATTTATTTGTGAAACCATACATTCTCATAATGTGTTTTTATTATGAATTGAATGTGGATGCATAGCGTATATGGCTATTGTTGTTAACCCTGATGGTTGCAGGTTACAGGAAATATGGAGTATAAAAAGGAATGATGATTATGCATTCCAGGAGTCCTGCTTATGACAGTGAGAATTTTTATACTTATGCTTGACCGCTAAAAATGTGGAGCGGGCGGGGATGCTCGCTTGCACATGGAGGCGGGGTATTCCATACGAAGCGAGGATGATATACCGCTTGTATGAAGAAGCTTATGCTTGTACCGCTAAAAATGTGGAGCGGGCAGGGATGCTCGCTTGCACATGGAGGCGGGGTATGCCATACGAAGCGAGGATGAGATACCGCTTGTATGAAGAAGCGAGGATGAGATGCCGCTTGTTAGGATGATGATTCATTCCTATGTGATGACACGGATGATAGCGGTGATGTGTCCCGCTGTGTCGATTTATATTCATTTCTCTATGAGGACACGGTTTATAGCGACGGTTCATTCCGCTATATTTATTGGCGATGGTTCATTCCGCCAGGCATATTTATAGCGACGGTTCATTCCGCTATATCTATTGGCGATGGTTCATTCCGCCAGGAGTATTGATAGCGATGGTTCATTCCGCTATATCTATTGGCGATGGTTCATTCCGCCAGGTGTATTTATAGCGACGGTTCATTCCGCTATATCTATTGGCGATGGTTCATTCCGCCAGGCGTATTTATAGCGACGGTTCATTCCGCTATATCTATTGGCGATGGTTCATTCCGCCAGGTGTATTGATAGCGATGGTTCATTCCGCTATATTGATTGGCGATGGTTCATTCCGCCAGGAGTATTTATAGCGATGGTTCATTCCGCTATATCTATTGGCGATGGTTCATTCCGCCAGGTGTATTGATAGCGATGCCTCTTTCCGCTACTATGTGGACGATGATTCATGCTCAGGAGTATAGCGAGGTTTCATGCCACTTATTATATGACGAGGTGTCATGCCGTCGATTCTATAGCGAGGGATTTTGCCGCTATGTACTCAGCACAGGATTTTGCCGCCTTCGAGCGATGGGTGCTGATTACGCACTATTATTGAGCGACGGAGACAGGTATGATGCTATATCACTAGCGATGAGGTATGAGATATTGCTATTTTATTAGCTTTATTGTAGCTGGCATGCATTGATATACATGTTTATTATGCCTATTTTACTAGCATGTTAGTGGATGACATACGCTGATGTACATGTATCGTCACTAGTGGGCAATGTTTTAGATGCCATGAGTTGGCATGTGTCGTCACGGGATGACGATGACGATGGTGTAGGAGATGTCTTATTAGACATGCATCATCGTTACGATGATCGATGCGTTGAGTATACGTATTCAGTGGTATGCCTTGGGTGCCAGTACCGAGCACAAGGTGGTGTGTGCGACACCGATGGACGTGACCCATATACCGAGCGGGTTGCTCGAGGAATGGATGGATGCGCTGTACATGGGATTGTACCGCAGCTTACGATTGGGGCGATCATATTACGAGTGATGATACCCTTGAGGTATGCTCGTTGGAGTGGCTTTTGGCCATGTGATTTGACGACAGGAGTAATCATGGAGGAAAGTACTCGCTTTCTGTCGATGTGACATGTGGTGGACATGGTCACACCACCCTTGAGGGTGTAGGATGGGTCCTAAGGGAGTAGGATCAGGTTATGTTAAGTACATAGGGACATTGGAGTGTCCAGGGTGTATCGGCATTGAGGAATGTTGGATAAAGACCCACTACTCTATTGAGTTTTCTCCCATAGTATGTTATACCATGTGGAAACGTCCGTCTTATTGGTAGGTTTGAGGTAAACCTAAAGAGGCAGAGACTAGGTTGTCTGCCGCGTGTGTGTAGCACCATGATGGGCTTGCTAGAGCCGTTACACTGCTCGTTGGAACCAAGTTTGGCAAATCGTAAGGTGATACGATGAGGATTGTGGTGGACTCTAGTAGTCACCATGTCATTGAGGTTAAGGTTGTTCGTGCCTCGCTGAAACGTGTATACGTTTATGTTTAATCTTGGAGACTTGTCTGGGACAGCTCAGGATGTTGGAGTACCAACAAGAGAGTCATCAGGTTGTTATTGACTCAATCTAAAGGAACCCGTGTATTGGGATACAATGGGTGTTATTGTATCCAGTTTTTCCGAACGATGGTTCGAGACTTGTGGATCTCGAGTTCGATGGCACTTCCCTTGCGAGGAAGAAGGTAGTATTATACCTATTTGGGAATCTTTGAAAGATTCGTTAAGTTGGTGCAAGTGGTGTTGATTTTGGGAATCACACCGTGTATTGTTAATCGTCGATTTTCATCCTCCACTGAGTAAGGAATGACTCAGAATTGACGGTTGTGTTTGGGGCTTAGGGATATGTGGTAGATACCCGAGCCGAGTGCATTGAGTATGCATGTGATATCAGTGCTTAGGCAGGTATACCGGTGAGTATACGGATGCCAGTTATTGATTTCCTCTCTGTTAAGCATAGAGTTATGCTATTTTTGGATGGTTAAATCTCTGATGAGAGATATGGAACACCTTGAGATTGGGAATCTCCATGGCACGATGATTATGAGGAATGATCGTGAAGTTAGTTGACTCCCTTGAGGAGGGATTTTCTTGTGAGGGTTAAGGTATTTCCCTTGTTGGTGTTTTCCTTCGAGTTATGCGACAGCCTTCCCAAGTTTGGATTGTTAAATCCGAGGATTTTCAAGGGATGGCAGGATTTCGGATTGGTTGAGTGTCGCTGACGACACAAGCGTTGAGGATGCAATGGGTTTATTGCATGCCCCTTAAGAAATGTAAACTCTGCGGAGTCTCGGTTGTTATTTATGATCAGGACGTGATTCTTGGAACATCCGGAGGTGGACATCTTGTGAGATGTCTTTTGTTTGAATTTGTGGCCGTGAGTTGCCCAAATTAAGTTGCAATGAGGCGACTACTCCTTCGATGGAGGAAGTTTGAAGTGGAAACCAGGTTTGATATGGGTACACCGTGGTTGTACTAGTGTTTCCTTCGTAACGATGTATGTTAGACATCGTAAGTCATAGTAAAATATCATTGGATGATATCTTCGATAGAATCAAGAGCGATTCGAATCCTTGCAGTTTCAGTTGACTAACTGCTTTTGGACTGTTAGCGTTGAGTTGTGCTGACGCTCTTTGACGTTATGATGGATCTGGAAGTCTATTCCACTCCAGAGTTTGACACGAGGTCAACGTTCTTACGGTTGAGGTGTCATCGGGATGTGTTCGTACTGTTGTATTAGAACGAAGGATGACTGTCTGATCTACAGTCGTAAGTATCAGTTGTTTCGCAGTCATGAGGGACTGACTTTTGGGATGACCCGCATCGAGGTACGTTTTACCTCTTGGGTGTTATGTTGGTTATGGTATGTCGCTCTGTTTCAGAGATTAGATGAGAGGTAAGTATCCTCGCGTTTATTAATACGATTCTGATATGGTCAAGAATCGAGGTTATGGCTTCATGTTGTTGTGTAGCCTGGGTGTTACGTGATACACCAGTGCTAATTTCGAGGACGAAATTCTTTTAGTGGGGGATATTGTGATGACCAGGGATTATAGGTGTTAATCCCGGAGTATTAATAATCCCTAAAGTGGTTTTACGTGGCGATTTGGGATTTAATCGAGGTGTTGGGCCTTCTGGGCTCGTTTATTTGGGTAGTTGGGATCGTTGGATCCAGAGGTTGAGATTGTATTCACATTACGGTGTAAAACCTAAGAGTTGGGTTTTTAATGTGTCTCGGAATCTCGGGTGCTGTGTGAGCACCGGTAGGGGATTTTGGAGTTAGAGAGAGAGTTTTTGAAAACAGATGATTTTTAAGGAATCATGATGTATTTGTGGGGCTATTAAGTTTTCGGGGTATTTTTGCTATAAATACCATTTAAACCCAAATTTTAGACATAATTTCAATTTCAGCCCCAATTTCTTCCCCTCTCTCCCGCGATGCGACCCCCGCTGCTACAGCGCTGCCGCGCGCAAAAGCGCTCCGCCCGCCGCCGTCCGGCCGCCGTTCGGGGCGTGCGACCTACCGCCGTCTTCGTCTCGACGAGGCGCTTCTTTCCCCTCCATCAATTGAAGATTTCGTCGCGTCTTGGAGTCGAATTTGGCTGGAAGGCGTCGATCCCCAAAAGTTAGGGTTCATCGATTTTGAACGATTTTGCTTCCGATTTTCGTTGGGTAATCTCCCTTACCCCTTGTTCGTCTTTTTCGTGTATTTCCATGCCTTTATTGTGATTTTTGGTTCGAATTTCTGTTCGAATTTTAGGGCTTGGATTTCGAAATTTTGGGGGTTTTTGGCATGGGTGTTGTTTCGTGCAATTGATCGATTATTGCATGTTTTAAGAGTATTATGATGCTTGATTGAGATCGAATTGAAAAGCTTTGGTTCGAATTTGAAGGATTTTAAGGGTTTGAATTTAAGGGCTTGTTTGGATTCGAAATTATGGGGGTTGAGTTCGAAAATGGGGAGTTTTTGTCAAGGGATGTTGATTCTTGCTTGGATAGCTTAATTGACATTTTAGATGAATTATGGTATATTATTGGGTTCGAAATTGTGAGATTAAGGTTCGATTTTTGTAGGGCATTCTTGAACAAATTTCGATTGTCTCATGTATTCCTTCCCTGCATGTACCCTGCCCCGGGTCTTTTAAGAGGATAATTGTCGTGTATTGACAATGTTGTGAGGGATATGGGTGTGCTTGAGCATAGGTTACATGTTCGTAAATAATGGTGAATTGTTTATCGTGTTAGCACATCATTCCTCGGGGCATGGAACTCGAGCAAGGCTTGGCTCGGACTTCGGAGATTTAAGGTACGTGCGACGTACGAGCATTACTATATATATGTGAAATGCATAAGGCGTTTTTGATTGCATTGAATGTTTTGCGTATGGTTATACATACATGTTGATATAGCCAAGGAATGACCCAAATCTTGATATCGCCGCTTGTAGCGTGCGTGACACTAGAGTAGGATGACTCTTGCATGATATATGGGGTACTGGATTTATATGACTATATTATGAGACATTTGAGATGTCTAGGTTTGTAGAATCATGCATTCTTCGTAAGACATTTGAGATGTCTAGGTTCGTAGAATCATGTATTCATTATGAGACATTTGAGATGTCTAGGTTTGTAGACTCATGTATTCATTATAAGACACTTGAGATGTCTAAGTATAATGAAGGATTGGTAAAATAAATGCTAAGGCATTTGAGCTATCTGTGATTGATAGCAAGGTTGTGAAATCAGTATTAGATATTGTGATATCTGTAATTGCATGTTTAATGAATTTGTAATCACTATATGTTGATATTCGAGGATCAGGCATGCGATGTGTAAATCAATGTGTTGATTTACTGATTTATGAGATTTGATGAGTTTGATGTTGTGAGAACAGGGACAGTACACGGAATCCCGGATGAGGATGTTGCCATCCAGGGAGTATCATTTAAATTCATTAGCATTTACCTTTGTTGTAAATTATGAATTTCATTATTATGATTATGGGATTTTGTGTATTGGTATGCTCACCCCGTTGGGGGCTGTCTCTGTTGGGACAGGTGGACAGGTACATCGATGGCTATGGAGCTGAGCTCGAGCTGTTGATTTGAGGTACTCCCAGGATCGTGGTACCAGGGCTTGATGGAGCACGGTATCGTATAGAGTACCTATATATACACCTGAGGATTTATACATATTCATATTCATGATGCTCGCATGTGAGCACGATTATACTTGTATATGGATTGTATATAAAGGCATGAGCCTTTCTCTCTTTCATTTAAGGTTGCATGCAATTAGGTTGAATTGCTAGAATGATATGAGAGTCATTGGTGTATTATGTGGGTGTTGGAACCCACTTTTGTTGACGTATGTGTGGTGTCTTCCCTGGCTGGGAATCTACTTGTATTACTGCTTTCTGTTGAGTATTATGTGTTCCCTGGCCGGGAATTTTGTTATGTGTTGTACTCTGTTTTTGGGATAGCTCTATTTATGGGGAGACTCTGCCCAAATTTTTGTAAAAGTTTACAATGTGAAAAGTGGCACCAAGGGGTTGGTAAAGGGCAAACATATGAGTCTTTTATATTGACAGGCAATGATTAAGTATCATCAGAGCTTCCCGATTGACATTTTATAGAAAGCATGTACCACACATAGTGGTTAATACACTAATCAAGGTTTTAAGGGCTTGGGGTCCTTACAGGAAGAGATAATCAAACGAATTGGATGATGACACTCCATCCCCGGTAGTCGCCGTCGTCTTCTCCGTGGTCAAAATCTCTACCCTTCGTTGTCAGCACGCCACCTCGATTGATCTCCTCCTCTCCTCTTTAGCTCTCAGTCCTTGTCTCTGAACTTACGTGCGTCTCCTCTTCGTTCAAAAATTCTTTTCGTCCGTCTACTTCTTACGTGCCTCTCCTTCTTTATTCTCTTGTACGTTCGCCTCTTCTTTTCTTTCTGCACGTCTCTTTATTTGTTCCCTTTTTTAAGTCTGCATCTTTCCTTTTTGCGTGTGATTTTCTTGGTCAAAGAAAATCTCCTCTAATCTTCTAATATATATCTTTCCATTCCAATAAAATCTGCTATATCTTCTCCACTTGTCCTCTAATTGGTCAGTTCCCCAATCTTTCCTTCACAAATATGGTGGTTATCCACACGTGAATGTCTTTTCATTAAAATGTTGTAGTGGTGTCCGAACGCCATGTATTCTGTCCCGGTGCACGATTTTTTCACTCTTGAGTCCCAATTTGAATTCTTGTCACATTTATGTATTTCTCATCATCTTTTAGTAATAAAATGCTTAATTCCTTGGATTCCTGCAAAACAACACAGAACAAGACCAAAAGTGTAATTCAGATCGAAAACTAACAGTAAACCACGCAAAATAAGAGGAAATATAAGTGTATAAAATACACTTATCAACTGCTAAGAATCTTTGGGAATCGTTAGAGATAAAGTACAAAGTTGACGACGCAGGCGCAAAGAAATTTGTAGCCGGGCGATTCCATGACTATCGAATGGTAGATGGCAAGAGCGTTGTTGAGCAATGCGAAGAGCTGCAGCTGATATATCATGAACTTGCTGCCGAAGGTATGGGGCTAAATGATGCTCTCCAAGTGGCAATGATGATTGAAAAATTACCGCCATCTTGGAAGGACTTCAAGAGCTACCTAAAGCACAAGCGAAAGATGATGAGTCTAAAGGATCTTATCAGGAGGCTGCGAATCGAGCAAGACAACCGAAAAGTTGACAAGAAATCATTTGGAATGATTTCCAAGGCCAACGTGGTTGAAGTTGGGGACAACTCCCATGGGAATAAGCGCAAACGTACTTTTGAACCCAAGGGAGATACTCAGACAAGAAGGTTCACCGGTGACTGTTATGTGTGTGGTAAGCCTAACCATAAGGCCAAGGACTGCACTCAACGTCAAAACAACTGCACTCAACGTCAAAACAATGACGGTAAGAGGAAGATAGTCCCTTACAAAGGCAAAGGCAAGAGGCCTGCACATGCCCACATTGCTGAGGACAATCTGAGCTCTGACATGGATGACATGCATCTGAGTGCTGTGGTATCGGAGGTGAATTTTGTTGGAGGGAACTCCAAGGAGTGGTGGGTGGACACTGGGGCTAATCGCCACATTTGCGCCAACAAATGGATGTTTAAGACCTATCAACCGGTGAATGATGAGCACTGCTACATGGGAAATTCAGCAGTCTCAAAAGTTGAAGGCAAAGGGACGGTTGTGCTAAAAATGACTTCCGGAAAAGAGTTGACTCTTACCGAGGTGCTCCAGGTGCCAGAGATCCGAAAGAATCTCATCTCCGGAGCAGTGCTGAACAAGAAAGGCTTCCGGCTTGTGTTTGAGTCCGACAAAGTCATTCTGTCCAAGGGTGGTATGTTTGTGGGCAAAGGCTACTTGGCCAATAACCTCTTCAAGATGAGTGTAATGACTTTAGCTCCTAAGGCTAAGTCTAGTGTAGATGTTGAGGTTGATGTTAATGCAGCAAATGAGGCTAGCACAAGCAAAAATAATGTAATGACTGTTGCCAATGTGGCTAATAAAACTTTAAAGTTTGATTATTCTTGCGAGTCTTTACATTTGTGGCATGGTAGATTAGGACATGTGAATTATAAGTCCTTACAAAGGCTAATGTCTCTTAATCTATTGCCTAAATTTAACATCAATCATAAACACAAGTGTGAGACTTGTGTAGAGGCCAAATTAACCAAGTCATCATTCCACTCCATTGAGCGAAGCACCGAACCATTAAACTTGATTCATACGGATGTATGCGATCTAAAGTATGTACAATCTAGAGGCGGTAAAAATTATTTCATAACATTTATCGATGATTGTACAAGATATTGTTATGTCTACTTAATGAGAAGTAAAGACGAAGCAATTGATATGCTTATTCACTACAAGAATGAAGTTGAGAATCAACTTGATAAAAAGATTAAAATTCTTCGAAGTGACCGGGGCGGTGAATATGAGTCACCATTTGCACAAATATGTGCTGAGAGTGGCATTATTCATCAAACAACTGCGCCTTATTCTCCCGAGCAAAATGGTATTGCTGAAAGGGAGAATAGAACGCTTAAGGAAATGATGAATGCAATGCTTATAAGTTCCGACTTACCTCGAAATTTGTGGGGAGAAGCTCTGCTTTCTGCCAACTATGTGCTAAACAGAGTACAAAATAAGAAGTTGGATAAAACGCCTTATGAATTGTGGAAAGGTCGCTCACCTAGCTACAAGTTTTTAAGGGTTTGGGGCTGTCTAGCAAAGGTACCAATTCCTCCTCCTAAACGGACTAGGATAGGACCTAAGACAGTAGATTGTGTATTTATCGGATATGCGCAAGATAGTAGTGCCTATCGTTTTCTGGTGCATAAATCAAATAATGCAGAAATGCATGTAAATACTATCATTGAGGCTATGGATGCTTCGTTCTATGGGGAAATCTTTCCCCACAAAACTCCGACAATGCCTGAAACCAATGTTGAGATAAATGTGGGGGATAGAGAATCTCAAGAGAATGTAGAATCGCCTAGACGAAGCAAAAGAGCGAGAAAAGAGAAATCTTTTGGCTCGGATTTTCTAACATATCTGTTGGAAAAAGATCCGACTACTTTCAAGGAAGCAATGTCTTCACAAGACTCTGATCTTTGGAAAGAAGCGGTGAACAGTGAGATAGAATCTATCTTACATAATCATACTTGGGAACTAGTGGATCTTCCTGCAGGTTGTAAACCACTAGGTCACAAGTGGACCTTCAAGAGGAAGATGAAAGCTGATGGTACTGTAGATAAGTACAAGGCTAGACTTGTAGTCAAAGGCTACAGACAAACTGAAGGTGTTGATTATTTCGACACATACGCTCCTGTATCCCGGAAAACATCTATAAGGTTGATAATTGCATTTGCTGCATTATATAACCTAGAGATCCATCAAATGGATGTTAAAACGGCTTTTCTAAATGGAGAGTTAGAAGAGGAGGTTTACATGGAACAACCTGAAGGGTTTGTAGTTCCAGGTAAAGAAACGAAGGTGTGTAAACTTGTGAAATCCTTGTATGGATTAAAACAAGCACCTAAACAATGGCACGAAAAATTTGATAGCGTCATGCTTTCAAATGGGTTTAAAACAAACCAATGCGATAAGTGTGTCTTCGTGAAAGGAGACAATACAAACTATGTAATAGTATGTCTATACGTGGATGACATGATAATTGTTGGTAATAACGATAACATCAAAATTACCAAGAAAATGTTGTCACGAAATTTTGAGATGAAAGACCTAGGTCTTGCAGATGTGATTCTTGGAATGAAGATCACCAAACATGCAGATGGATATTTTCTCTCCCAGGGTCATTATGTCGAGAAGATACTTGACAAGTTTGACAAGGGAAATAATACCATCGCTAGAACACCTATGGAAGTGGTGTCAAATCTTTGCAAGGATCGCGGAGAAGGTGTGCAACAACTTGAGTACTCTAGAGTCATAGGCAGTCTAATGTACCTCATGGATTGCACTAGACCTGATATAGCTAATTCTGTCAATACATTGAGCAGATATACGAGTAATCCCAGTATGAGCACTGGAAGGCAGTAGTTCGAGTTCTTAGATATCTAAGATATACTTCTAACTACGGACTACATTATACGAGATACCCAGCAGTAATTGAAGGGTATTCAGATGCGAATTGGATATCGGACTCCAAAAATATAAAATCTACGAGTGGATATATATTTATAATTGGCGGTGCTGCTATTTCATGGAAATCATGCAAACAGACATGCATTGCTAGATCAACTATGGAATCTGAGTTCATAGCTTTAGATCTTGCGGCAGAAGAAGCTGATTGGCTTCGGAGTTTCTTGGAGGATATTCCAATGTGGTCAAAACCAATGCCACCCATTAGTTTGCACTGTGATAGTCAGTCAGCTATGGGAAGAGCACATAACAATGTGTATAATGGGAAATCACGACACATTCGTCGGAGACATAAATCCGTGAGAAATTTACTAAAAACCGGTGTCATTTCTTTAGATTCTGTGAAGTCTAAAGAAAACATTGTTGACCCATTTACGAAAGGTCTGACAAGAGACCGAGTAGAGGTTTCATCGAGGGGAATGGGGTTGAAGCCCATGAAATTGATTTCCAACCATGATGGCAACCCAACCCGAATTGTAAAATCCAATTTGCAGGTTCAATGGGAAAACCGAATTGTTGGGGGGATCGAACAAAGCACTCGGGAAATTGAGTTCCTTACCTATTCCTGTGATGAAAGAGTGATAGACATGTACTTTGGGAAGGCTGAGCTCATGCTCTTAATGATTCTTCTATCTCGAGATGATAAAGTGGGGTATTACAGGATACTCTTTAGGAGAAATCACCTATGTCGAATGTGAAGGGGCCGCTTCTATGAGATGACCTGAGGGCTAAATCTCTAGAGCATTCGATGAAACATCCAAGGCAGTCCAGGGCCAAAATGGACAACAACGAAAGAACCAATAATAGTGTGGAGATGAAGCTGTGTGAGTATTGTTGTCTTGTTATACATAAAACGTCGAACAGTTCAAGGCATCGCGTCCACTGGTTGACAAGTATATCCGATGATATTTTACTAAGGAAGGTTCAAGGTTAATCACCACCTATCCTGATGCAGTGGATTCTCAAAGTACTCTCAAATCTTCATCTAGGTGCATTGTGTAATTTTTTCGCCATATTGCATTCATGTGGGGGATTGTTGGATTAATAATAATTGGATTATTGGGTTAATAATAAGAGCCCAATAATTATGTTATATTTTGTTAATGAGAACAAAATTATGGTAAGTTATTATGAAAGGCAATTAGGCTAAAGAAATCCCACATTGAGATTATGATACACTTATGGTTTGTTTATAATGAGATATAAATCAATAGAGTGTAGTTAAGTAGTAAAGATGGGTGCCCCTCGCGCGCCGTCCGTCCGTCCGCTCCGCTCGGCACGGCACGGCACGTCACGTCACGTCTCGTCTCGTCTCGCCGCGTCGCGTCGCGTCGCGTCGCGTCGCGTCACGCGTGTCGCTGCCGCGAAGGCAGTCTTATCTTTTTACTACACGGATTTCTGAAATGACTTTTCATATGCCTGATTTTTCATATTCTGCTGAGTATTAAGTTTGAGACTTTTTACCTACCTGCAGAATTGATGTCAGATTTAAGTGTGAGACTTAAATCCGAAATGAATATGACGTTAAGTGTTGAGACTTTTCATCTAACCCACTATGCATTGTCATTTAAGTTGTGGCCTTTGGTAGGCCTGCTGTTGCAGCTATATAAGCTGCTCCAGCCTCATTCTTTATCTCATCCCGAATTTGCATTTGCATATCATATCATCTTCTTGAGAGTACTACACACTTCTTAGTGTTCGAGTGAGTCTGTCTGGGTTTCTGCTTCAACCCATACAGAGGTGTTTGGGACGTTGTACCTTGGAACTCTCTTGTCCAGGAGGCCAGAAGTTGTAGGCGGGCAATTTAGAGTTTACGGGCACACGATTTACTGTGGCCTCGTCCAACAACAAAGTTTCTGCCCAGTTTATTTAAACTGTTTGTTGTAAGTTTTTACTGTTTCGAGTATTTTATTATAACAGAGTATTTGTGATCTTCTTATGCTTTGTCTATTTGTTTTTTCTAAGAAACAGAACCAACAGAGTTAAGAAATATTTAGTTAAGAAGCATAATTTTGACGAGCTAACACTCAACCAGTAGGTAGAGAACTAAGAGAAGTAACACAATTACAAATAAATCCTCAAATTGCACCAAGTTTGTCTTAACAACTGAAGTTTGTCTTAACATAATATATATATATATATATATGTTGTTGAATGAAAACATAGACTTAGAGCAACTCAAATTTAAGTTTGGAAGTGGTTAATTACTTAAAAGGGTGGAACTTCCATTGTGGCAAAGGTAGGCATTTGTCTGGCGGAAATTTTTGATATAAATTTTACTTATAATTTTTTTTATTTTGTAGTAAAAAATTTGTTAGAAATAATAAAAATATTATATTTAGTTAAGAAGCATAATTTTGACGAGCTAACACTCAACCAATAGGTAGAGAAGTAACACAATTACAAATAAATCCTCAAATTGGCACCAAGTTTGTCTTAACAACTGAAGTACACCGTAGGGCATTATTAGAATACATATATATATGTTGTTGAATGAAAACATAGACTTAGAGCAACTCAAATTTAAGTTTGTAAGTGGTCAATTACTTACAGGAGTGGAACTTCCATTATGGCAAAGGTAGGAATTTGTCTGGCGGAAATTTTGAAAATGCTATAAATTTTACTTATAAAATTCTTTATTTTTGTAGTAAAAATTTGTTAGGAATAATAAAAATATTATATTTTGTCCACCGTAAACTTTTATTTAAGATTTTGCCCCACTAATTTTGGATTTGAGAGATTTGGAATTATAAATAGTGTCCTTTAAGGTTTGAATACATGAGATTTATTACTAAAAGAAATTTAGAATTTAGATTATTTGTTTGTCCGATTCCTAATTTTTTCTTCATTAATTTCTACCAAAGTTTGAACCAAGAATATGATTTATTTGCCGACTTTATTGATTTGCAAAAATATTGACGAAGACCCTGAACAATTTGGAGAACCTTCCGATTCTCATTCAAAACATCAAGTTGAGTCATCCGAAGCCACTACTGCAGGAAGTCGAACGAGTAATCGTCCCAAACGAAGCAATGTATGAGATCATTTTGATTTCAAGCAGAAACAAAGTACGAACGAATCTGTTGTTATTTGTAAATTATGTAAAACCTCTTAAACTTATAAAACAGTAGTTTCAGCGGAGGTACCCGAACTTTTAAAAACATTTAGTTAAGAAGCATAATTTTGACGAGCTAACACTACAACCAATATGTGATGTTCTTGAATAATCATGTGTTTAATGACTTGTTAATGATGATTATGAGGTGATTACGATATTGTAATTATTTATGGTTGTGAAGTGGGATGGGTATGCGATGGGCATGAACTGGTAATATGTTTTAGGGTGCATGTAATTAATTAAATGAAATTAATGAAACTGGCATGGTTCAATTGAGATTTGTTCTAGGTAATCTAGAAAAGTATGTCTAATTGATCATTGTGGTGCATTTTATGTAGTTAAATGCTTTAAAATCAGGTAATACAAATTTCTACATCATGCCACTCATTTATGTGCTACCCACTCCCCTAACCGACCTTACCTCCCCCATCACCCTCACTTCACTCATCGCTCAAAATCTCTCCCCCAACCCTTACTCTCATCGCTTCAAAAAGGGAAGAAAAGAGGCTTGGAGAATCTTGCAATCCTTGAATCTTGCTAGGATTAAAGGTTAAAGTGGTAAGGAATTCATCTTGTTAAATGTTTGAGCTTGTAAGGTTGGGTTTTGAGTTTATGAATTTGGAGGAAAATAACTTGTTTTGAGTTTTGTTGAATTAATTGTTGGGTTTGAAGTTTAAATGGTTGTTAATGTATGTTGTGAAGTTTATAGTGTTTTGGTGTTGAAGGAATGTAGGTGTATGGCAAATTGTGGGTTGGAAGGAATGTAGTGTGTGAAAATGGCGTGTTTCGCACCTACAGACCTCGGCGATCGATCGGCGCTTTTTCGCGATCGATCGCGAGTAAGCAAACCTTGGAGCAGAAAGTTTTCGTGATCGATCGCGAGTTTGCACGATCGATCGTTGAGCTCCGCGATCAATCGGCAAGGGCTTCACGACCGATCGCGGAATGAAGAATTTGGTACAAAATGCAGTGATCCCTTGCGATCGATCGCGAGTTTTGGGCGATCGATCGCGGGGCATAAAATGTTGTATTTTTTTATATTTCCTTGGGAATTTTGTGATAGAACCTTATATGGCTTCTAATAATGAATTGTTGCAATTGTGTAGAGCCTTCCCAAGAGGCGGCGCAGCACAGAGGATGGTTTCTGAAATATCCCTATTTTTGGTAGAAAATGTACGTAGAGAGACATATATACATCGGCGGTAAAATGTATATTTAATATTGCATGATGTACTTGTTGATGCATGAGCGGATGCTTTGGGTATGTTGTGAGTCGTTGTTATATCGAGTGATGATTATAATGCTTGCTGCTGTCATATCGAAGCGAGAAATAGATTACTTGTCGCTCTCATATCGTAGCGATGGAATGTAATACCTGCCGATAATATGTCGAAGCGAGGGTAATGCCGCTGTCATATTGAAGCGAGGGGTATTACAAATGCCGCTGATATGTCGAAGCGATGGGTATTATAAATCGCTGTTATGTCGAAGCGATGGGTATTAAAATGCCACGTTATAACGTACAATGGTATGGAATTATGTCATTACATTTTTAAACTGTATTACAATCTGATGATTATAGATATGAGATGTGGAACAGGGACAACCAGGGAGAGCATATTAAATGCATTGTATACATGAAGTATTTTCGTATTAACGGTTTATGCATTTTATCTTATGATCATATTGTTGTGAATATGAATTGTTATATCCTCACGTGTTGTGGGTTGTTCATGTATGAGCTTTTGGCAAGGAGAGCTAAGGCAAGGGTTGACGTGGTGAGCTGTGTGAGGATTAGTTATCGGTCTAGAATAAAGCTGCTTACCGGGCCGGGTCAAACCGGACCCGGCCCGGATTCGGACCGTTAAGTCCGGTCCGAAACCGGAACCGGACTTAACGGTTCCGGTTCGCCCCGGAACCGGTTAGAAACCGGTCCAGGGCGGTCCCGAAGAAGCAAACCGGTAGGACCGCCGGTTCCGGTCCTACCGGTCCGGTTCCGGTTCCGAAACCGGAACCGGTAGATTTTAAAAAAAAATAAATAAAAAATAAAAAATAAAAAAAGAAGAAGGCAACGTTAACATTGTTAACGTTACCTTCAACGTTAACAAATGTTAACGTTGGCAACGGCTCTTAGCCGTTGCCAACGTTAACTTTTTATTTTTATTTTTTTAAAATTTTTTAATAAAAAAAAAAAACTATAAATAGGGGATGCTGTGTTGTGTATTGTTTCATAACAATTCTTGTAACGAAAATTACTTCACTCTCATATTTTTCTCTCAATTGTGTTATTTACAATTTACTTATAGTCTTATATCATAATGGCATCTTCATCTAGCAGTGGTGCTGGTCGTAGCCGGGGTCGTAGTCGGGGTCTCGTTCCGGGTCGTCTATCACTGAGTTCATCTTCTGCAATGAATTTACCTGTGCCAATTCCTGAGTTAAATGAAAGTTATGATTTTTTTTGCTGACCTCAATGTTGGTGGTTCTTCTATGAATGTCGAACCACAACAATCCCAACAACCTGCCGAACCTGTTGCTGCCCAAGCCCAAGAAAGACAACATGTGGAGTCATCCGGAGCCACTACAGCAGCGAGTAGACAACCTACTCGTGCCAAAAGAAGTAAGATATGGGATCATTTGAACTCGGTCAAAAAGAATGTACTAATGAATCTGATGCAATATGTAAATTATGTAAGATCCAGTATTCATATAAAGCCGGTGGTTCCAGTGGAGGCACCGGAACATTTAAAAAACACTTAGTAAAAAAACATAATTTTGATGAGACAACATTACAACCATTAAGTCGAGAAGCAACACAAGCACAAATTAATGTTCTTACTGGCACGAATTTTATTTTAACTGCTGAAATTAATCGTAGGTCACTTGTTAGATATGTGATCAGATGTGAACTACCTTTTATACAAGCTGAACGTGCTGGTTTTATTGAATTTGCTTCGTCTATACAACCCATGTTTAAACATATTTCCAGGCACACACTAAAAAGAAATTGTATGGACGTATTTGTTGAATATAGAAATACATTGTTTCAACATCTTTCTAGTTTGCCTTGTAGGGTTAGTTTAACAACTGATATTTGGACAAATGTAAATTCTGATTCATATCTTGTTGTCACTTGTCATTGGATTGATGATAATTGGTGTATGCAAAAAAGGATTTTGTCTTTAGATGAGTTAGATTGTGCACATACTGGTTATGTAATTGCTAAATATGTATTCAACACTTGTAGACATTATGGAATTCAGGATAAGGTATTTTCAATCACATTAGACAATGCTGCGAATAACAATGCTGCGATGCGTGATTTAAAGACCTATCTTAAACCAATGCTTGATGGTATTTTTTTTCATGTTAGATGTGCATGTCATGTGATTAATTTGGCTGTTAAAGTTGGTTATGAGGACAATCACTCAGCATGTATTGACAAAATGAAATACTGCGCTAAATGGTTACGCACGAGCCGTGTTAAGCGTGATTGGAAACAATTATGTTTATCTAATGGTTTAAAGCATCTTCTTTTTCCATCACCAATAGAAACTAGGTGGAATTCGTTGTACAATTTGTTGAATGCTATGTTACCTTACAAAGATATTTTAACTCCATTTTATAATTCATATCAAATGCCTGATAGCGATGAAAGTATTTATTTGACTAATGAGGATTGGGAATTTGTTGAAAATTGTGTATCATTGTTAGGTACTTTCAAAGAAGCGACGGAACGTTTCTCTGGTGTTACTTATCCAACTTCCGTTTATTTCCTTCCTTTAGTATTTAACATGTTTGATAAATTTATAGAATTTAGAGATGACTATGACTTGCATGCTTTTGTTAGTGCAATGGAAACTAAATTTACAAAGTATTGGGAACAAATCCCACCCGTGCACTGCATCACAACATTGCTAGATCCTAGTCAATGTTTAACTTCATTTGAGATATTTTTTGAATATTATGTAAATTTTTGGGGAAGGTTGTTTACGATCAAAAGACGTCTACAATGCAATCTCTCCAAAATATGTTTCAATTGTATTATAATCAACAGGCAAGTGAATCATCGCAACAAAGGCCTGTTGAAGAACAACCCCAAGCTCAATCTAAAGGTGGGGGCATCAATTTGCTTAGAATGTTGGGCAGGAAAAAACTTAAGGGAAAAGGACCTTCTACTAGCACGTCAACTGAGTTGCAAATTTATCTGAATTATCAATTTCTAACCGAAGACAACTTCGACGTCTTACAATGGTGGAAGTCCAATGCAGCACAATTCCCTATCTTAGCCAAAATGGCTAGAGACGTGTATGCTGTACAAGCTTCAAGCGTCGCTTCTGAATCGGCATTCTCAACATGCGGCCGTATTATTGGAGACTACAGAAGTAGTCTATCAGCTGATTCGTTATGCATGCTCACGTTACTTAAAGATTGGTTTGAAGCAGAATGCAAAAATAGAAGAGATGGGACGGTTGACGAATTCGTAAATCATTATGACGAGCAAGAAGAAGAGAACGCCAAAACAATACTTATCAATTATGAAGACTGCTAAGTACTAAATTGTAATATTTTTTTATTTAGATTTTCAATTGTCATGTCTTTACAATTATTTGTATGCTGATGCGAAAATTCCCTTACCGCAAGCGCACGGTAGTCAGATGGATGCTAGAAGTATTTAAACACATAGACATGTTTAAATAACCCATAAAAATTGTTAAATTTCTAAACCCTTTAAAAGTCCGTGTGCATCAGATACGGAAAGTCTCCAAAATTACCAAAATTCCATTGGCGTAATTACGCCTCCGAAGTGGCGTAATTACGCCTGTCGATGTGTCACAAAATTGGCTTCCCGCGTGGTAGGCGTAATTACGCCGCCAAAGTGGCGTAGTTACGCCACTTAAATTCGCAAAAGCCGTAGCTTAGGCGTAGCTACGCCTGAATGGGGCGTCTTTACGCCTCATTCAAAAAAAAAAAAAGAAAATCCGATAAGGATCCGAACCAAATCGGAACCGGTTGGAACCGGAACCGGTTCGATCCGGTTCCTTAACGGACCGGACCGGTTCCGCCCATAACGGGTCCGGAACCGGCCGGTTCCGGACCGGACCGGACCGGTTCCAACCGGTAAGCAGCCCTAGTCTAGAAGATCAAGAATTATTTTGTATAGTCTTTACGAATGCGTGGTGTAAATCTATTTGTGATTACATTCATTCTTGTTGGGAATGTAATTATTTTGGTATTGGAATTTTATTTTGTACGATAGCCCTCAAAGCTCAATACCTCAACATAAACATTTTTACTCTGATAAATGAATAGCTCTTTTATGCTCTTAAAATCATATCTAAAGTAGTGAGGCCTTACACAATAGGTGGAGAAGTAACACAATTACAAATAAATCCTCAAATTGGCACCAATTGTGTCTTAACAACTCGAGTAAACCGTAGGGCATTAGTTCAATATGTCATTAGATGTGAACTTCCTCTTATTCAATGTGAACATGACTGTCTTATTGAATTTTGTTCTGCTACACAACATGCTTTTAAACATATTTTGAGACATATTTTGTGAAAAAATTTGTATGTATATGTTTGTAGAATATCGTTCAACTTTAGTTGAACATCTTTTTACTCTTTCTTGTAAAGTTAGTTTGAAAAATGATATTTTGACAAATACCAAATTGCTTTAATTTTTTGTTGTTACTTGTCATTGGATTGATAAAACATTATACTAAGTAGTTACGTCAATCACGCATTAAGCGTGATTGGTAACATACTTATGCAACTAATGGTATTAGGTATATTACTTTTCCACCATCCGTAGAAACTCGTTAGAGTTCCTTATATCATATGTTAAATTTGATGTTATAAGATATCTTGACCTCATTTTATAATTTTTATCAAATGTCTGATAGCGATGAAAATGTACTCTCAATTGATAATGATTGGTATTTTGTTAGTAATTGTGTTATAGCTTTGTCTACTTTTAAATATCATCGCAGCACTGAAGGGGAGGGGAGTCGGTAAGGTTGTTCGGGGAGATGGAGACGTACGGGAGACATGTCGTGAAGGTTACCAGTTCGTCGGAGCAAGAGGATGCATGTGGTGGCGATGGTGTTGCAGAGGCGGCAAACTGCAGGAGGAGGATGACGGCGGCGTGAATTATAAGAGGATGGTTCATGGCAGGGAAGCAGGTGACGGTTATTGGTTATGGGATTAGAAAGCGGCGGGAAATATACATATAAATACACGTTGATTGTATTTAAGTTTATGAGAATTGGTAATCAATTCTCTTTTAAACATTTTTTTAAAAAAGAAAATTGATTTTCATGGTTAAACCTTTTTTTTTCTTCTTATTTTTTTTATTTTTTATTTTTTTGGTAGGGGGAAGGGCTAAAGTTTTTTCCGCATACCGTAGACTCGAACACGAGTTTTCTCCAAAGAAAATGGGCTTTTACCAAATCGGCAAAGCAGAAAGCTCAAATACAATGGTGTTTTATTAAACCATTTTTATGCACATAATAAGGCTTTGTTTCAGACCCCGGATCGGCCAAGGCATCGGCAAACACGTTCCCTTTTCGATAGGGACGAGTAAATTGCATAGGCCAGGGGAATCCATAATAATAGCAGGAATCAGGCATAAATCTTAATGAGTCCATTCACATTTTTAATTTGTTGATAGGAGGAAGGGCTAAAGTTTTTTTTCGCATACCGTGAACTCGAACACGAGTTTTCTCCAAATGGATGAGCTTTTACCAAACCGGATCAGCCAAGGCATCGGCAAGCACATTCCCCTATCGATAGGTACGATAGTATGTATGGCACATGATAATAGGTATTAATTGCGGTGTTGAAACACCCGAGGATGTTAAATCGGGTATTTGGGATCGTTGGATCCAAAGGTTGAGATTGTATTCTCATCGTGGTGAAAAACCTTGAATTGGGTTTTTGGTGGTATCTGGGGTCCGGGGTACTTTGTATTGGGGCTGGTATTGGAAATTGAGATTGGAAAGATAATTATTGAAAACAGATGATTTTTCATGAGTCATGATGTCTTTCTGGAGGAATTGGTATTTTGGAACTTTGGTGCTATTTAAAATCAAATGGACTCGGTGTTCCATCATTGCACGGAATCTCCTCTCTCTCCTCTCTCTCTCACCACGCCCAAAAACCCATTTCCCTCCCCATTTTCTTCCTTTGGAGAAAATGGCTGGAAGCTTGGCTCGGGAGCCGGATTTCTCGAAGAAAAGTTGGTAATCTTCTTCCCCTCGTCTTTACCTTCGTTTTGATTATGGTATTGTAGATTTTGGTTAGGTGTTGAGTTGGATTTGGAATTTGGGGATTTTTGGTTAAAAATTCGAAGTTATGTCTTTGATGTTTTTATTGGTTTTAATTGGAGTATTTGAGGTGTTGAAGGTGTGGGGGTGTTGGTTTTGAGTTTGGGTGTGAAAAACACCATTGAAGCTCGAGTTGTTTCGGAAAATCGCAGGTCGCGATCGATCGCGGCTTGGCGCCGATCGAATTCTGAAATTTGGTGAAGATGCACAGTGCTGGCGATCGATCGCTAAGTCTGGGCGATCGATCGCGAGGGGTTTGGCGATCGATCGCGAGAGGGTTCTGTTTGGCCACTGGTTTGCGCGATCGATCGCGGCTCGAAAAAGTGGGTTTTTTTGAAATTTTGGAAAAATATCGGGATTTTGGAATCGATGTTTAATTAGCCGATTTTCGGGGCAATGTCTGCATTCCATTGGGAATGTTATACTTTTAAAATGGAATGATTGGAGCCTAATTATAATAAAATTGGGATACTCAATTGAGTATTTGGTTAACCTTTGTACACATGAAATGGAATATTTTGGGTATTATGCATGCTTAGCCCTTAGTCTTTTAAAATGGTCAATCGTCATGGATTGACGATAGGTTTGGAGGTTGTGAACGTGCTTGGGCACGTGGTTGCATGCTTGTGTTTAATTGTGAATTATTTATGTGTTAGCACATAATTCATCGGGTCGCGGGACTCAGTCAAGGTTTGGTTCGAACTACGGAATCATAAGGTACGTATAACGTACGAGCATAGTCTTTCATGTTATTGCAACTGTGAAATGCATGGTTATTTGTATTTGTAATAAATGGATATATATTGGGAATTATATGGTGCCGCTTTTGAGCAAGCAATGATTGATTGATGTCATTGTTGAGCGAACATAGGTGATGGTGTTGATACTTTGGTTATAGCGAACCAATTCTTCTAAACTGATTCAGTAGGTCTATTATTGTTGATTAGAACTTAATAACTGGTTTGGTTATTAATGGTCAAAGTTAGTAATTCATTTTCGGTTATTGGGGATTTCAT
The DNA here is from genome assembly GCA_907163345.1 of Haberlea rhodopensis. Classification (NCBI taxonomy): domain Eukaryota; kingdom Viridiplantae; phylum Streptophyta; class Magnoliopsida; order Lamiales; family Gesneriaceae; genus Haberlea; species Haberlea rhodopensis. The sequence goes on from CAJQUN010000330.1 coordinate 525,716, forward strand.
TTCAGCTGTTACCATTATGAAAATATTTGCTAGGATTTATTGCTAAATTCGAGTGATTATCATTTATACTACCTAAGCTTTTTACTTGGAATAGTTACCATTGACTTGATTAAATTCAACCTAAATGAGAATATGCCGTAAATTATATGTTTAATGAATGACAAGGAGTCCTCAGTACACTTTCTCTCTTGAATCTTATTTTTTGATTAAATAATATCATAAGAATCTACCGACCTTAAAATAATAATAAAGCTTGGTTACTAGGAATTAGAAATTGGTTCTAATCCATATTACAATGATGTAGAATTAATGATTGCCAAATTTATATGTTTCATCTTGAGTAAGAGTGAATTAAGAATTAATTACTGAATTATATGTAATTTATTGGACGTGTAGATGGAACCCTTGCACCGTATAATCTCAATTCATCAATTGAACAACGAAGATAAGGTATGCTGTGATTGGTAACATACGACAGGTATCTGTATTATTTGATTTATGAATTGTTGAACTTACGTGAATTACGTGAAACTACTTGGCTATGTGAAACTACTTAGCTATGTGAAATTATTTGGCTATGTGAGTTAAATTGAATTATGAGCATTCATAGCATTCATAACTGGCATATCGATGTATGAAAATAAATGTTTTGTTAACACACATCATTTTGATAAATATACATCGATATATGACTGAGTTGACTTACTCTGAGTGTCGGGGACGACGGGCACGACGATGACAGACAGTTTAGGTAGCAACTGTAGTCACGCTCGTTGCTATCGGACCTAGACACGAGGGATGACGAGCACAGCACATGATGATTCTCCTTGCGCATGTGTGTTGTTACCCTCTGCTCGAGCTTGATATTGTGTGACACCCCTTACGCATATAACACATATAACACATACACATGAGGCATATAGCATAATAGTATGCTCTTGGGTTCATCCCGAGATGATAGAAACTGAAGGATCTCATGCTCATATGATGCTACTGGTTGGTAAATATTAGGATAAAACGATGATGAATAGTATATAGAGGTATATTTTGTTCTTTAAACATTTCCTAAGGGGTAAGAATCTAATTTTATTAAAGGTTGGTCGGACCGCGTGGACCGCTTGGACCACATGGGGTTATTGTTGTCATTTCAATCAAGAATGAACCTAGATAAACTAATATTTTTTTAGTTAGACTAGGATAGATTAAGTTTCAGGAAAGAGCACCGGCCAGTAATTCTCCCTTTGAAAACTACTTATTATCAAACTAATGGACAATTGATGCCTTTTGAAAACAAAAGGGAGGTAATTTGCTTATTTTCAAAATCACAAGGGGATAATTTGTCTATTTTCAAACAATATGGGGTAATTTGTCCATTTTTAAAACCACATATGGTAATCAACCTATTTTCGAAACCACAAAAAGGTGATTTCAAAACCACATTGGGTTATGTGTAGCTCAGCAATCAAGTTTAAAGATGAAATAATACGTTTTTCAACACCAGATTCAAACTTTTATCGATCAATAATTAATGGTATGTATAATGTCCGGATAATTTGAAAAATGATAATGATCAAATATTTTTTGATTTGTGATCTTATTTAAAGATTTATTTTGCAAAATAACCTTCAAATATATATAGTTTAGAAATTAAAAATATTATATTTTAAAATCGTAATCAAATAAATATTATATAGTATAATACCACCATCTATTTCCCAAGTCAAAATGATAGATTAAAGCAAAAGGTTGGTCAAATTCTCAACAAAACAAAGAAAGGGGTGGTCATTTCTACGCTACCCTACTTCTTTCCCTTGCTCGATCACAACACGAAGTAACTTGCCCTCCGTCTTTGTCTCCCATGGCTACTTATGCTGCGCTTCTTTCCCTTACTGAATCACTAAACGAGATTTTGAATCTTCAACAGTTTATTCATCCTCCTCACAAAGAACTAATTGTTTCCCTTCATCGAAAGGTCAATTTTATCGTTACTTTCCTCGAAGATTATTCAGACAAATATTGCGGAACACTTGATCGCGTGGGAAATAGGTTCAGAAAAGCTGCATATGAAGCACAAGATTTCATGGATTCGTATCTATGTTCATTTTCAAGAATCAACTATGATTGTAGTTCTTCATGGGCTAATTCCGACAGGGTGAAATTAGATCCAGATTTAAAGAAGGCGTCTCAAAGGATTAAATTTATCTGGAAAGAGGTGAAGAAGATCAAGAATTGTGATATAGCAGAAGATTTACGACACATTACTCATTCTTCGCCTGTTGACCATTCATCCGGAGTCAAAATCACTGCCAAAAACATGTTTGTGGGATGCGATGATGATTTGAATTCAATCAAAGAACGGTTATACGAAGATTCGTATAAGCTCCAAATTATCCCAATTGTTGGGATGGGTGGAATCGGGAAGACAACTCTAGCCAGAAGAGCTTACGAGGATTCACTCCTTGCTCAGTATTTTGACATATGCTCATGGATTACAGTGTCGTCACAGTATCAAAGAAGAGAGATTCTTTCAAGGCTTCTTCAATCCTTCGAGAAAACCGATAGTGAACAATCTGATAAGAGCGATCCCCAATTGGCAAAACTAATCCACCAACAGCTTATGGGTAGGCGATATCTTATTGTCATTGACGATATATGGAGTACCAAGGCTTGGGATGATTTGAAGATGATATTTCCCGACGATGATCGTGGAAGTCGGATCTTGTTAACTACTAGGCTATCAGATGTCGCAATTTATGCAGGATCTTCTAATACTCCATTTCACCAAATGAATTTTTTGAATGGATATCAAAGTTGGAAACTACTTCAGGAAAGGATTTATGGACAAGAATCTTGTCCTATCCACCTGGTGGAAATCGGGAAGAAGATTGCAAGAAATTGTGGGGGGCTTCCACTCACCATTGTGGTGGTTGCAGGGCTACTCCTTTCTACGGGCAACATGGCGAGAGAGGAATTGTGGGGAATTATTTTGAAAAATATAAGTTCAACGGAACGTACAATTGCACTACAATGCTCAAAGATACTATGTTTGAGTTACGATCAGTTACCTCTTCGTCTAAAGCCATGTTTCCTCTACATCACAGCTTTTCCAGAAGACTCAGAAATCGACGTTTCCAAACTAATCAAGTTGTGGGTTGCAGAGGGATTTCTTAAACCAGGTGATGAGTCTAAATGCTTGGAAGATGTTGGGGAGCAGTATTTGCAAGACCTTGTGAATAGAAGTTTGATCTTGGTGAGAAAGAAAGGGCAGAATGGGAAAGTAGAAACTGTTGGAATCCATGATCTATTGAGGGAGATTTGTATAACAAAGGCTGAAGAAGAGGGGTTTCTTCATCATGTCTCATCCAAAAAGAATGCCCAGAAAGACACTGTTGGGATTCCAAATCGACGCCTCAGTATTCATTTCCGACTAACTTTTCCGGGCTGGCAAATACTGGATTCAAGCGTACGGTCGGTTCTATTTGTCTACGAGAGACATTTCCCTTCAAAATTATCTCTAAGTTGTAGGAGACTTAGTATCTTGGATGCACCCAAAGTTACTTGGCGGAATTTCTCAGACGTAATTTCAACATTAGTCAATCTAAGGTACATTGCTTTTTCCTTAAACAGTGGTTCATGCCCCCTTGGATTTCCTGCCTCAATATCCAAACTTCCCAATCTCCAGACAATAATTGCTCATGTCAATTACTCCCGACGAGACAGTCCATTGCAATTACCCTACGATATTTTGGAGATGCCAAAGTTAAGGCATCTGATCATGACAATCCCTTTTTGTTTAACCAATCCCTCTAACATAGGCATCGTTCGAGAAAGTGATGTACAAACACTTGAAACAGTGATCAATTTCAGATTTACTGAAAATTCCATTAAAATACTTGCGAATCTTAAAAAATTGAATGTTTTTTTTTATATGTCTCATGATGATTTTAATCTCGATAATCTTTGCCGTCTACAAAACCTCAAAGAATTACATGTCTCTGTGTCCTGCTGCCTGTCTGTTCGCATCGCCCAATGATATGGAACCATGCTTTTCCAATCAGTCTTAAAAAGTTGACTTTAAAAGAAGTTTCTTTCCTATGGGAAAATATGTCCATGATTGGGTTGTCCATGATTGGGTCACTCCCAAATCTTCAAGTGCTCGAGATGTTAAATATAAAAACCACTAAAGCTTCGAAGTGGATGCTAATTGAAGGCCAATTTCTTCAGTTAAAGTACTTTTGTTCTTCTTTGGATTATTTAGTGAAGTGGGAAGTGGAAAAAGAGCACTTCCCAAGCCTTGAAAGCTTGATTCTCCATCAGGCAGAGTGGATTGATGAGATTCCTTGTAGCGTAGGAGAAATAGATTCACTTCAACTCATTGAGTTAAATCATTGTTCAAGATCATTAGTGAATTCAGCAAGGCGAATTCAAGAGCAGCAACTTAAACTTGGAAACGATCCTTTTAAAGTTCGTGTCATTGGTTATTAAGGCAGGATTTGAAAGAGGAAATCGTAATTTTAGATTTTTGCTTCCCCTGAGATATCTAGGAAAAACCAAATGCGTAGCACGAGGAAGTGGATTGGTTATTGTCAAATTTAAATAAAATTGATGTTATTCTAAAGACAACATGATCATTCCATTCAATATTGGTACAACTTAATGTTTGGATAATTTTAACCACACTGTATTCAAATTTGTAGTTTTCTTAAATAGAATTTTTCATATTAGCTTTAATTTTTCAATATATTTTTAGTTAGTAAAACCCATTTGTTATTTTTCCAAAGCTTTTTAAATTATTATCGATGATATGATCATTGTATTTTCCTGTGATACCCCGATAAAATAAGGGTACATCAAGACTTAGATAATTTCGACCTGATTAAATACATAACATACTTAGATAATTTCGACCTGCTGCTAAGCTCGGGAATTGTTGATCCGAAATATTAAAAAAAAAATATAAATGTTAGTCCCGAATTGGAAGGAGCTCGGCAGATAAAATATGGAGCTTAGCCTTGTCTGGTCAGAGCTGGAGCTCAAAATTCAGCTCGCCGGTACGGCAGACACTTAGTAGCAAGATCTTCTCAAGTTTGGTCAGAATCTTATTATTTTAATACGATATCCCAAGAATCTCCAGAAACCATGGATCAAAACCAATCTGAGATTTTATTTGAGTCTAGCATATCTATACCATCTTGATAAGGACCGAGAAACCTAATTATGGAATAAACACATCCACTTACCGGTTTAGCCACAAAAGATTTGCCTGCAAAAACCAAGTTTTCCTTACGATTTTATTCAGAACTTGAGTGTTTTCTATATTTTTCATGCATTATATTTGTAAAACATATGAAATCACTAATTTTTTTGATAAATATTTAAATGTCAATCTATAGTATGAAGTGGCCAAATTATTGCACATTCATTCGTCAATTCTAATAAAAGAGTATAGTCCCACATCACATGCATTTGCCCAGAAATTGCTTCCACCTTTTCATTTCTTTGGTAAAGTTCTCGATATTTATAGTTTGCATTTTATTTTATTTTTTAAAAAGATATATTTAGGTTAAGATATTTTTGACCTATTACTCTATTTTAATACCTTAAGGTACCGTTTGAATTGCTGGATATGATAAGTAATGTAATTATTAAAAAGTTGTGAAATGATTGTAAAAATAGTATGTGATAAATTATATGCTGTTTAATTGGAGGATAAGATTGTTGACAAGTTTCTATTTGCATTAATCGAACATGCATAAAAACTAGTTTTTTATTAGCTAAAGCTATTACTAACCAAGTCATACTTGGATCTCCCTTTATCACCCAATTATACCCAATTACATATATTGATAATTTAGGTATTCGTGGTACCTTTGAAGGAAAAACTATTTTCCTAAAATTCTTAGATGCTCCTTCACCACGATATATTAATATTACTCATGACCATATATAAAATAAAAGTCATCAATTACAATTCTTAAAATTTGAAGTTAATACAATCACAATAAGTGATCAGTTACAAAATCCTAGATTACAGGAAAAAATTAAGTTAATTGCACAACAATTTTCTTTAGAGATTTGTAGTGATCACCCCAATGCTTTTTGGAATCGAAAAAAGCATATTATCTCTTTACCTTATGAGGATGATTTTAATGAAAAATGAATCCCTACAAAAGCTCGACCATGTCAAATGAGCTCTGAATATTTAGAATTATGTAAAAAGGAAATTGAATCCTTATTACAGAAAAAGTTAATTAAGCATTCTAAATCTCCTTGGTCTTGTACTGCTTTTTATGTGAATAAAAAGAGTGAACAAGAACGTGGAGTACCGAGATTGGTTATTAATTATAAACCATTAAAAAAGTATTAAAATGGATAAGACATCCAATCCCTAATAAAAAAAAGATTTATTAGATAGATTATATGATTCTATCATATTTTCAAAATTTGATCTCAAATCAGGATATTGACAAATACAAGTCAATCAAAGTTATACTTATAAAACTGCTTTTAATGTTCCAATATGACATTATGAGTAGAATGTAATGCCTTTTGGTTTGAAAAATGCACCTTCTGAATTTCAACAAATTATGAATGATATTTTTACTCCTTATAGTGAGTTTATAATTGTTTATATAGATGATATTTTAGTATACTCTAAAACAATTGATTTACATATAAAACATTTAGATATGTTTAAGAAAATTATTATTCAAAATGGCTTAGTTATATCTAAACCAAAAATGTCTTTATTTCAAACTGAAATAGATTCTTAGGCCATAATATTAATAAAGGAAATATAATTCCTATCTCTCGTAGTATAGAATTTGCTTCTAAATTTCCAGATAAAATAATTGATAAAACTCAATTACAGAGATTTTTAGGAAGTCTAAATTATATTTCTGCTTATTATAAAAATTTAACTCAAGATTCAGCTATTATATATGATAGACTTAAAAAGGTTCTTAAACCTTGGACTGATGAACATACCAAGGCAGTTGTTAGGATCGGGGTAGTGTTTAGAAGGGGGGGGTTGAATAAACACTAGATTCAATTTCGATTTCTTTTCTTAGTTAACTGTAAACTGTTAAGTATTACAGTTGCTTCTCAATATCAGGCAAGTCAGCAGACACTTATTATAGTGCGGAAGACGTCTGCTTAACTTGTGAGGAATAAAACTGAGGTAAATAAGCAATAACAAATGACACAAGAATTGTTTCTGGAAGTTCGAAGCACAACGCTTCTACGTCTCCCCTTCTTCCTTTGCAGGAAGGATTCACTAGAAGACTTGGTTTACACTTTACAGTATACAACCTTCTTAGGCACTCACACAGCTTGGCCTAAACTCCTAGAAATCACAACTACTTGATTTGGTTACACAAGATTCTAAGACACTCTTTATAGAATACACGTTTAGCTATGAGTGTTCTTGATCAGCAGACTTCAGTTGGAATAATCTATCACAGATTCAGTTGCACTGCTTGTCTGCTCTTTGCTGAACTATTGGAATATCAGTAAGTTGATTTTCTTGTTTGCTTTGAACTGTTTTTGTTTGTTGAAAATCGCTCAGCACTTCTCATTCTTTGATTGGACGTATTTATAGGTTTGGTTGTCCAACGGTAGCTTTTCTGTATATGGAAGAGATTAGCCTTCCAAATTCATATTGTCTTCTTTCCTATTTTGTTAAGCAACGGCTCTTTTAACCCTGACGGTAATGGTGGCGGAGATATAGCAGGGTGCGCCGCTCTGTTGTACCTTTGTCAGAGAATGTTGTACTTATTTTGTCTCGTTGCTTAGTGCTCTTACTGGAAGTTTAGACTTCTGCTGGTTTTCTTTGTTCAATTGGTCGTTCATCCTCTTATGACCAGTTGATGTCTTTGTTCAGTGTGAGACTATCCGGTTGATAGTTGTCCAGTAGATGTCCATCCAGTTTATGTTTATCCGGTTGATGGTTGTCCAGTAGATGTCTGTCCAGTTGGTGGCCATCTAGTTGATGTCTATCCAGTTGGTAGTCATCCAGTTGATGTCTTGTCCAGTTGATGTCTATCCAGTTGGTAGCCATCCAGTTGATGTCTTGTCCAGTTGATGTCTATCCAGTTGGTTGGTGTCTTCACCCGGTAGGTGTTCATCCAGTTGATCTTTATCACCCGGTAAGACTTCAATATCCGATAGGTGCCTTCATCCGGTAGGACTTTAACATCCGGTAGGTGTTCATCACCCGGTAGGACTTTATCCAGTAGGTGTCTTCATCCAGTTGGTATTTATCACCCGGTAGGACTTCATCCAGTAGGTGTTTAACATCCGGTAGGAGTCTTCATCCAGTTGGTCTTTATCACCCGGTAGGACTTTATCCAGTAGGTGTTTGTAATCACCAAAACTTAGAAATCGTTTCCCAACAATTTCCCCCTTTTTGGTGATGACAAAACTAAGTAATAACGATTTCAACTCGAATATTTGAGTTGTGAATCCTGAAAATACTTGAAGACATAATGGAAAAGAAATTTCATTTGTTATAAATATAAGCAGATTACAAGTTGTAATCAAACTGGACAATTGAGAGAGATTCATTTTTATTTAAGTGAATTCTAATAACTTGAATAGAATCTAAGACAAATCTATTTTTACACAATATAGCTGATACTTGACAGATTTTTAAACAAGCAATGTAGACCGGAGAGCTTCGATCCACCTAATTTCAGAGAGGAAGAGCTCGATCCACCTTGTTTCAGAGAGGAAGAGCTCGATCCACCTTGTTTCAGAGAGGAAGTCGGGAAGAGTCAAATGTATATTCATCTGGCCTTCATGACTCTGTCTTCCGGTCTACCTTGTTTCAGAGAGGAAGTCGGGAAGAGTTCAAATGTATATGCATCAGGCCTCCATGGTTTATGGATTCACCTAATGAAAATACTCTATCTCTGTTGAGAATACTCTATCTCTGTCTTCCCCCTTTTTGTCATCAGCACCCAGATAACTCCTGATTGCAGTTCCTGACTGATGATGAGCATCATAGCAGGATCCAAACGCTGAAGCTTAACGGAGCTGGGTTAGATAAGTAATCAACCCATGAGGGGTTGATTTAGATAAGTAATAAACCCATGAAACTGAACAATTGTAAAAAGGAAACCAAGGAATTTTCAAAGAATTGAAAAGAATCATGATTAGTGAATGTGAGTTATGAAAGCAAACATGAGTCTCTATTTATAGAAGAAATTCATTTAGTGTGAACACATTAATGTTGTTACGATAAATGCGAAGAAAAAGTCAACTAAAAATAGTAAATAGATAAGAGTAATTAAAGAGGGATCAGAAAATGATACTATTTTCTCCCGAACCAATGTTGGGAATAGTCGCGCTTTTCGGTGGGCGGTTGGCGCGGACTTTGAGATCTTTGTTGAGTAGAAGATCTGGACTGATGGGATACTCCAGCTGCAGTAGATGAACGATTTGCTGGAGTCGGGTCTCGCTGGGACGGAGGAGCAGTTCTGCTGGGCTCAGGCAGTCTTCAGATTATTTGTGGAGCAACAGGCAGGCTGTTGCATATATCTTGAATTTGGGACGCGAATGCTGCCTGCATGGTGGCCAATTGATCGGTCAAGAATTTATTGGCGTCTTCAATCTTATCTCCAAGAGCCAGAGATGTGGCAGCATGAAGTGATTCATTATGTTGAGTGATCTGAAGATGAGCCTGGCCAATCCGAGAAAATGCGTCCGCAACTGCATTCTCAGCAAAGGTCTGAAGTCTGGTGACAGTAGTCGTTAGACTATTTAAGTCCCTGTAGACTTGCTGGAACTGAGAGTCCGCGTGCTGCTGATGGGTTCCAAGAATAAGAGTCGCAGTGCGCTCTTCCTGCTTGAGTTTATTGACATCGCTGGCTAGTGCTGAAATTGCATTGGATAGATTTGCTAGCTGTGCAAGCGATGTTTGGTGGCTCGTCCAGAGGGTTTGAAGTTGGAAAGTCAAAGAAATCCTCGGAAAGTTCTTGAACCATGGACGGATCTACGGCAATTATTTGAGGATCAGCAGTAGGAACAAGAGCACCGGGATGAGCATCTACAACTACAGTGGATAGTAAAACAGAGGCTTCAACATGTGGGGCAGCTGTTGAGTCTGAGATAGTAATAGACATAGTAGCAGTGTCTTCAATCAGTGGGGCAGCCATATCAGCACTGTTTTCAATAAGTGGGGCAGCCATATCAGCAGTGGCTTGGACAACCGCAGCAACAGACGACTGGGTGTTATCATTGGAGTGTGAGGACTCACTAGGTTCATGGTTGCCAGAGGATATGGTAACTTGCTGAACCACCGTCTGAATTACTGTGTCCACATTGGTGTGATCAACAACCATCGGTTGGGGCGGTTGATCATTATAAGAGCTGGGAGCAGAGGAGACGAGGGGAGCAGTTGGATAGGAGAGTTCTTTAACAGAAGAGGCTGCCTCCAAGGCAGTTGATGCTGTCTCCGCTCCAGTGGGAGTGGTCTCCAGGGCAATCGAAGTGATCTCCACATGGGTAGTAGCAATCTCCAGATCAGTAGTGGCTATCTGTAAATCAGGCTGATCGGGACTTGCAATATTTGCAGCAGTAGAACATGAGTGAATACCAGTTGAGATGCGAAGATCATGAAGAGCTAGCTCGGCCATTTCCAGCTTTGGTCCAAGAGCATTTAGAACTGCTCTATCATGATTCGCAGTGCCTGAATCACCGTTGAAATGCTGAAGACGTGTTTCAACAAGGGCTTGAAGTCCGCCCACATAGTTCATCATACGGAATACATCTCTCAGCTTCAGGCTCTTCTCAGGGTCTGTGATTTGTAGATAAGCCAAAATTTGGTTCTCATCTTCCCTTGCCTGATCCAGAATAGGATCGAAATCATCAAATCGGACTTTCACTCGAGCCTTTACCCATCGATCAAAAATGTCTAGCCGTGGCTGCAGATTAGCTTCAACTGTATCCATGACCATTTGTATCTCGAAGGCAACAGGAGTGGACACTTGAGCCATAAGAGTTTTGCCTTTTACCAGCGGTAGTGGTCTTCGGATGACAGTAAGGACACAAGGACTTGGGTGTCCTAAAGCTGATAGAGCATGGTGCTTGCTGAGAGCTCACCATTGCGGAAGAATTGTCAGCGGGAGCTACTGAGGTAGCGATTAACATGGCCAATGAAGCAGTTGGTTCCTCAGGTGGAGGATTTTCAGGGCTGGGTTCTCGTGCTGGGATATTTTCTGTAGGGCCGGCGGAGGAGATGGTATCAGAAGCTGCAATGACTTTCTGTCGGACAGCCGGAGGAGCAGCTTTTCTTGTTCTGGGCTTCTTAGGAGGGGGAGGAGGAGGAGAAGACTCACCGGATTCCGATATGGTTTGTTCAGAGTCACTGATAACTTGAGTTGATCGGCGCTTCGTCACCCCAACTTCTCTGCCACTTCGCTGTCTGTGAAGCTGAAGATACTTTGCAGTGATAAGTCTCCCTGGATGGAGTTTGGTGAGATCCCCTGTCTTAATATGTTTGCTGTCAAAGAGGCTGCTGAGTGGTAGGGCGAAGCCTGATTGACCTTTGCCAGAAACTACGAGACCAGTCAGAACTTGAAATAATACAACTGACCAGTTAATCTCCAAGCCTTTGCAGATGGCGCTGATAACATCAAATTTTTCTGGGGTGGATATCAAATGACCCAGCTTTACATAGTAGCCCCTTTGAAACAATATCTGCCAGTTGTCGAAAATGGCTCTTCATTAATACTTTCCGGAACGGAGGACGTTGAAGGCGATGAGCAGAGTCAGAAGCTGTGAGGCGCAACTCTTCTCGTAGGTCCACTGGAATAGTGGAAAAATCAGTAAGTCCGGTGGAGGGAAGGCACAGGTGTGTGGCAAATTCAAGTTGGGTGATTGTAACCAACTGTCTAGATACGGATGCCACCACGGTGTCATCAACAACTTTTGCAGAAGCAAAGAACTCGTGTAACTCGTCCTTGTAGAATGAGGGGGCCTGGCTCAGGATTACCAAGAGACCGGAGGTATCCAGCTTGTGAATCAGTTCTTTTGTCGCTTCATCAGAAGATGTGTAGATAGAATGAAAATCCACGTGAACAGCATTGGTGATGAAACTTGGCTGTGTATTCTTTGACATTTTGAGTGATTTAGCGGAAGAAACAACAGCAATCCTGTTGAGAAATTTTCTGGAAGAAAAGTCAGTCGCAGTGAATTGTTGGAGAAGATGAAGAATAATGAAATTAAGGGCGGTGAAAATATGTAACGTCGTACTGTAGATGAGCGGACACATGTATACGTGGCGATCATCTAACGATTAAAAAAATTTAACCAATAAATGAAAGGACAGGATTTAGGCGGGAGTGAAATAATTTATTTTACAAAAAAAAATAATTTTGAATTCCGACGTTCCATTAGGTTAATGAGTATCGAGGGTTATTTTTGTCAAAGCATATTTGGTAAAGTCTGCTGGTATGTAGGGTCCGACTGGTAAGAGAGCATCTACTGGATGTAGAGTCCTACTGGTACGTAAACACCTACTGCAGCTGACCATTGTATTACCAGCTGAGCTTAAATAACCAAGATAAGATTTTAATGGAAATTCCCCCTAAATTTATGCGAATAACCTAAAATAATTCCCCCTGAATTTATTATCAAAACAAAAATAATCAAGGAGTAATTTCAATTAAACCAAGAATATTTCGAAAGTAGGAAAACTTAGCGTCCGGTAGAGGTTTTGTGAAAATGTCTGCTGCCTGTTGTTCGGTAGAAATATACTCCAGCCGAATTTCTTTCTTCATAACATGATCTCTGATAAAATGATGACGGATGTCAATATGTTTAGTACGAGTATGAAGAACTGGATTGTATGTTATAGCAATGGCAGACGTATTGTCACAAAATATGGGAGCCTCTGTGGACTCAATTCCATAATCTCTGAGTTGTTGGTGAATCCAGAGCAGTTGAGCACAGCAGCTTCCAGCAGCAAGGTACTCTGCCTCTGCAGTGGAAGATGCTATGGATGTCTGTTTCTTGCATCCCCATGATATCAATCGATCACCAAGGAATTGACAATACCCACTGGTGCTTTTTCTGTCAATTTTGCATCCAGCATAGTCAACATCTGAGTATCCAATAAGATTAAAAGTTGAGTCTCTTGGATACCATAGACCAACATTCTCAGTGCCTTTCAAATATTTGAGGATCCTTTTGACAGCAGTGAAGTGCGACTGCTTGGGATTTGCTTGAAACCGGGCGCACATACACACTGCAAACATAATATCTGGTCGGCTGGCTGTCAAATATAGTAAAGATCCGATAATGCCTTGATACATTGTAACTTCGACTGGTATTCCTGAATTATCCAAGTCGAGTTTGGCAGATGAGCTCATTGGTGTAGCAGCAGCTGAGCTGGTACTCATTCCATATTTCTTCAGCAGCTCTTTAGTGTATTTAGACTGATTTATCAAGATTCCTTCACTAGATTGCTTGACTTGCAATCCTAAGAAAAATGATAATTCTCCCATCATGCTCATCTCAAATTGATCCTGCATAATTTTAGAAAATCTTTTGCACAATTTTGAGTTAGTACTTCCGAAAATAATATCATCAACGTAAATTTGAACTAGCAGAGTATGATCTCCCTTTGAGAATTTGAAAAGGGTCTTGTCCACCGTGCCAATGATAAAGTTATGCTCAGTCAAATATTTTGATAGAGTTTCATACCATGCACGGGGAGCTTGCTTCAGACCATACAACGCTTTATTGAGACGAAAAACATGAGATGGCTGCTGATGGTTTTCAAATCCAGGAGGTTGTTCAACGTAAACTTCTTCCTGGAGTTTGCCATTAAGAAACGCACTCTTAACATCCATCTGATAGACCTTAAAGTCTGTAAACGCAGCAAATGCAAGAAATATACGAATTGCTTCTAGTCGAGCTACAGGGGCAAAGGTTTCATCAAAATCAATGCATTAATCCTGTCTGTAGCCCTGTGCAACTAATCTTGCCTTATTTCTGATTACTGTTCCATTTTCATCTAATTTATTCCTAAATACTCATTTGGTGCCAATTATAGTGTGATGCTGTGGTCGTGGTACTAGATACCATACTTTGTTTCGCTCAAACTGATTTAGTTCTTCTTGCATAGCGTCTACCCAGCTTGGGTCTAACATAGCATCATCAATCTTCTTAGGTTCTAAGTGAGATATGAATGCAGCATGAAGGAATTCATTAATCATTTGTCCTCTGGTGCGTAGAGGAGCAGCAGGGTTACCTATGACCTGCCCAGGAGGATGATTCTTCATCCACCGAAGCGGAGGTCCAAGAGGGTTGAGTTCTTCAGTTGACTGGATGTGAGTGGGTAATTCAGAAGTTCTGATTGTCGCATCTTTTTCACTTGCTCCCTCAACTGCAGCAGGAGTATATGCAATAGTGTCATTGTCAGCTGGAGGCGGTTCTTGTTGACCAGCAGACTCCTCTGTTTGAGCTTCAGGAACTTCTGGTTCTAAGGAGCAGTCAGTCCTGCTTCTGTAATTTATCTCATCATCAACATTTCATCAATGTAAGTGCTTTCCAGTCGATTGCTCAAGTTGTTGATTTGTATATCAGATAGTGTACAGTCAATAGGTTCATCAAATTTTACATGCACTGATTCTTCTACATTAAGAGTTCTATTATTAAATACTCTGAAGGCTTTACTAACTGCAGAATAACCAAGAAATATTCCAGCATCAAATTTGGCATCAAAGGCGGTGAGATGAGTCTTTCCATTGTTGTGAATAAAACATTTGCAACCAAACACATAAGTAGGAAATATTTGGCTTACTGCCATTCCAGATCTCATAAGGGGTTTTATTTGCTCGCTTATTAATCATTGATCTGTTCTGCGTATAACAAGCTGTGTTGACAGCTTCTGCCCAAAATCTCTGCGATATTTCTGATTCCGCAAGGATAGTTCGCGCAGCTTCTTTCAAAGTGCGGTTCCTACGCTCAGCAACTCCGTTTTGTTGAGGAGTTCTAGCAGCAGAGTATTCGTGTTTAATATCAAGGTCATCTAGATATGATTCGAGTGATTGATTGGTGAACTCAGTACCTTTATCACTGTGAATTCTATCTATCCCACACGATTTCTCATTTTGGAGTCTTTTCAGTAGTTTGATCAGCTTTGGAGTAGCCTGATCTTTGCCACTTAGGAACAAGACCCACGTGAAACGAGTGTAATCGTCTATTAACACTAGGTTATACTTCATTCCCCCTAGACGTGTTACTGGTATAGGACCAAACAGATCCATATGCAGCAACTCTAGGCACCGAGAAGAAGATTTACTCCCTTTGTTCTTAAAGGAGGATCTGATTTGCTTACCAAGTTGGCATGCTGCACAGATCTTGTCTTTTGAGAACTCAATTTGGGGCAGTCCAACTACTAGATCAAGTTTACGTAGACTGGCAATAGTTTTAAAATTTAAGTGACTCAACCGTTTGTGCCAAAGCAAATTTTTGGAAGAATTCAGAGCAGCTAAGCAAGTAGAGGAGGTAGGCTGATTAAGATTCCAATCAATTTTATATGTGTTATCATGCCTTCTACCTACAAGTAATATACTACCATCAGTAGATTTGATTGTGCATGAGTGTTGATTGAATTCTACAGCATGACCATTGTCACAAAGTTGACTTATGCTAATCAAGTTATAGCATAGATTTTCAACTAAGAGAATATCTTTAATGACGATGTTATCGTAGATAATCTTACCCTTACCCACGGTTCTACCTTTCGCGTTATCTCCAAAAGTTATTCTGGGTCCGGTGGAGTCCACCAGTTCAGACAATAAGCTCGAATTTCCTGTTATATGTCTAGAGTATCCGCTGTCCAGGAACCATTCTGATCTCCGAACTTGATGCATTCTAGTTTCCTGTAATTAAAGCGATAAAATGATTGGTACCCAATCCTACTTGGGTCCGGGTAGGATTAGTCCTTTCGGAACCCACACTTGTATGACCCTGAGTGACTTAGGTCGGTGTGTGTTCTGAAACGTGTGTGCATTCATAAATGATGGTGATGATCTTGACTGTGGAGTGTGATAATATGTGTATGCATGTGTTTTTGGTTTGTAGTTCCTGTTATAGAGCATATACCTCTTCTGGACAGGCTTACAGTTGTAGTACCAGTTGGGTCTAACCTCTCTAGCTGCTCGACCAGTAGGTTTAAGTTCATTTCTGAACTTTTGCCTCGGTTTAGCCTCTTTGAGTGGTTCTACATAACCGATACCCTTGTGTTGTGCCTGTTCCTTGATGAGTGTTGCTTTAACAGGTTCTTTAACCAGTTCATAAGGGTCATATACTGTGCTAGATCTTACAAAGTTCATTGATTTAACTTTGCTTTTTGTTAGACACAGTTGAGGTTCATTACCAGATGAACTGCCGTCATTGCTATTATAGCCTATGCCAGTTAAATCACCAGCAAACCTTATAGACTCAAGCATTTCATCCTTTCTGGTAGTAGACGCATTCCAAGTGCTAACCAGTTTGCTAAGTTTCTGGTAGGCACACTTGTCTTCATCTCTTTCTTTCACTAGGAGACTGGTTGTTTCCCTTAAGCAGTTCAACTCCCTCGATTGTTCACAATCAAGTTTGTTTTTATGCGTTTCGGTTGGGATTGAGTGCTCAGTCTTATAGCTTTCAAAATATTCATATAACGTCCGATACTCATTGATCATGTCCTGCAAAGCATTGGTAAGTTCACTATGTGTGAATTCAGATAGGTTAGACTCGTGTACCTCAATTTCATCATTTGCCATTAAGCAGTGGACTTCCTCGTCTTCACTTTCGCTGGACGAGCTGGTTGATTCCTCTGATTCTGATTCAGAATCAGTCCACTTGCTCTTGCTTTCTTCTGCCATCAAAACCTTTTGATCTCTGTCCCTTTTGGATGATCTTCTAGTTTCCTTGGATTTTCTGTGATCCTTGGATCCTCTTTTGTGATCATCCTTTTTAGGTTTTGGACAGTCGGCGATGAAATGTCCTGGCTTGAGACAGTTGAAACATACACGCTCTTCTTCTTCTGATCTTCCTTTGAAGCTCTGCCTTCGTGGATATGATTTCTGATTCTTCTTCATGAATTTCCCGAATTTCTTTACGAACATTGCCATAGCATCATTACATATTTTTTCTGGAGTCATCTCTGTAGCGGTAGATATGGCCTCCGATGCAGTGAGAGCTTTGGTAGGCTGACTGGTATTGGGTTCATCTTCAACCCGAATGCCTAATTCGAATTCATAGGCTTTCAAATCAGCAAACAGGTCATGCAGATCTATTTTGTTGATGTCCTTTGATTCTCTCATAGCAATGGTCTTGACATCCCATTCTCTTGGGAGACCTCTCATCACTTTGAGAGTGACTTCTCTGTTGGGTAACTCCTTACCCAGACTGCTTAGTTCATTAATTATTCCGGTCACACTTGCATCATACTCGTTGAGAGTTTCTCCATTCATCATCTTGATATGCTCAAACTTCTGTAATGCCATTGTAAGCTTGTTTTCTTTGGTTTGATCATTTCCTTCACAGAGTTGGGCAATCTTCTCCCAGATTTCTTTAGCTGTGGAACACATTTTTATTTTGTTGAACATGTTTTTGTCCAAAGTTTTGAACAAAATGTCCTTAGCAACGTTATCCAGATTGGCTTTCTTCTTTTCTTCATTTGACCATTGAGATCTGTCTTTTTCTACCATTTGTGGATCACCACTTGTGATAGAAGCAGCTGTATTGATTTTCATGATCTTCATAGGACCTTCAGTGATTACATACCACATATCATCATCTTGAGAACTTAGATGAGCTTGCATACGGATTCTCCAATCATCATATTCGTCTTTCTTGAACATTGGAATCTTGCTGAATGAGGCCATCAGTATTTGGTAATTGGTAATTTCTCAAGATTGAGAAGACCTAAGCTCTGATACCACTTGTTAGGATCGGGGTAGTGTTTAGAAGGGGGGGTTGAATAAACACTAGATTCAATTTCGATTTCTTTTCTTAGTTAACTGTAAAATGTTAAGTATTACAGTTGCTTCTCAATATCAAGCAAGTCAGCAGACACTTATTATAGTGCGGAAGACGTCTGCTTAACTTGTGAGGAATAAAACTGAGGTAAATAAGCAATAACAAATGACACAAGAATTGTT
Source organism: Haberlea rhodopensis (assembly GCA_907163345.1). Taxonomy (NCBI): domain Eukaryota; kingdom Viridiplantae; phylum Streptophyta; class Magnoliopsida; order Lamiales; family Gesneriaceae; genus Haberlea; species Haberlea rhodopensis. Next base: position 543,877 of record CAJQUN010000330.1, read on the forward strand.
TCTGGAAGTTCGAAGCACAACGCTTCTACGTCTCCCCTTCTTCCTTTGCAGGAAGGATTCACTAGAAGACTTGGTTTACACTTTACAGTATACAACATTCTTAAGCACTCACACAACTTGGCCTAAACTCCTAGAAATCACAACTACTTGATTTGGTTACACAAGATTCTAAGACACTCTTTATAGAATACACGTTTAGTTGTGAGTGTTCTTGATCAGCAGACTTCAGTTGGAATAATCTATCACAGATTCAGTTGCACTGCTTGTCTGCTCTTTGCTGAACTATTGGAATATCAGTAAGTTGATTTTCTTGTTTGCTTTGAAGTGTTTTTGTTTGTTGAAAATCGCTCAGCACTTCTTCATTCTTTGCTTGGACGTATTTATAGGTTTGGTTGTCCAACGGTAGCTTTTCTGTATATGGAAGAGATTAGCCTTCCAAATTCATATTGTCTTCTTTCCTATTTTGTTAAGCAACGGCTCTTTTAACCCTGACGGTAATGGTGGCGGAGATATAGCAGGGTGCGCCGCTCTGTTGTACCTTTGTCAGAGAATGTTGTACTTATTTTGTCTCGTTGCTTAGTGCTCTTACTGGAAGTTTAGACTTCTGATGGTTTTCTTTGTTCAACTGGTCGTTCATCCTCTTATGACCAGTTGATGTCTTTATTCAGTGTGAGACTATCCGGTTGATAGTTGTCCAGTAGATGTCCATCCAGTTTATGTTTATACGGTTGATGGTTGTCCAGTAGATGTCTGTCCAGTTGGTGGCCATCCAGTTGATGTCTATCCAGTTGGTAGCCATCCAGTTGATGTCTTGTCCAGTTGATGTCTATCCAGTTGGTAGCCATCCAGTTGATGTCTTGTCCAGTTGATGTCTATCCAGTTGGTTGGTGTCTTCACCCGGTAGGTGTTCATCCAGTTGATCTTTATCACCCGGTAAGACTTCAATATCCGGTAGGTGCCTTCATCCGGTAGGACTTTAACATCCGGTAGGTGTTCATCACCCGGTAGGACTTTATCCAGTAGGTGTCTTCATCCAGTTGGTCTTTATCACCCGGTAGAACTTCATCCAGTAGGTGTTTGACATCCGGTAGGAGTCTTCATCCAGTTGGTCTTTATCACCCGGTAGGACTTTATCCAGTAGGTGTTTGTAATCACCAAAACTTAGAAATCGTTTCCCAACAGCAGTTCAAACTATTAAGCAAAAGGTAAAATATTTACCCTGTTTAATGATAGCGAATCCAAATTGGAATAAAATTATTGAAACAAATGCCTCTGATATTGGTTATGGAGGTATATTGAAACAAATAGATCCTATTTCAAAAAATGAATTTTTAATTCGATTTTATTCTGGTAAATGGGATGACAGTCAGAAGAATTATGCAACTATAGCAAAAGATATTCTTGCAATTGTTAAATGTATTTTAAAATTTCAAGATGATTTACATAATCAGAAATTTATAATTAAAACAGATTGTAAGTCAGCTAAATTTATGTTTAATAAAGATTTTAAACATGATGTCTCCAAACAAATGTTTGCTCGTTGACAAGCTCATTTAGCTCCATTTGATTTTGATATAATATATAAAAAAGGTGAAGAATAGTCTCTTCCAGACTTTTTGACTCGTGAATATTTAAATGCTTGAAATATTTTCAGGTATGAGTCAATCTTATAGAGGAAATTCCTCTTATAGAGGAAGGGGTGGCCGAGGAGGCCGAGGACAAATTCCAGAGCATATTATAGCTCAACATGGACCACGTAAGCTCATAGCTAAAAATTTATCTCAAGAACAGGATCATTTATATCAGGAATTCCTTGCTTTTAAACAGCAGAAAGAGGGTAATATCCCTGAAACTGAAACAAAAGCATCATATGCTAATATCGTTAATAAAGATGAAGGAGAATCACATAATTTTATCAAAAATGATTCTCAGGAAATTATATTTTTCCTTGAAGATATTGATTTGAAATGGGGAAATGAACCCTGGAATATTATGAGCAGGTCTATTGACACTGCTTCATTTGCTTATGGGACTTATAAGTCACGGAATTATTATGAGCAATTACTCATAAATAATTCATGCGACATTACAAGATTTCCTTTAAATCAGAAGGAAAACTTTACATTTAGTAAAATTATTATTAAACGAGTAATAACTCCGACTGAATGGTGAATATCACCTCTTAAGGAAAAAGAATTTGATTTTCCTAATAATCAGATGATTAAATATAATTATTGGGATTATGTGGAAGCATTTCATAAGGTTTTCTTCTATGAAAACAATAAGAAACAACATTCCTGGTTTATTAAAATTTGTACCGAGGTATATAAACATGACATTCCAAATTGGTTTATAAATTGGTGGGGCAAATATGGCACTACTCATAAAATTTTACCAGAAATTTATAAAACCTATTTTGATGAATGGATTGATTTATCTCCCAAATTAATTCAATTACAACAACAAAGTTCTGGTATAACAGGAATAGCATCATTCTATTTCTTTGTTGAATTTCTATTCCTTGGCTTTGGAAATGGACGCCATAAGTGTCTTATACTGACACTCATATCCCCTGCATTAAAAGGAATTTTTATTCAAAATTTTGGGATAAAATGTCAAAGGAAAATCCAGACACCAAACAAATGTTTGGAATAGATACTTTAGAACTTATTGCGGACACAATTGCTACTTATCAAACGGACAATTTTGTTAAAAATTCGTTTGAGCAACCTTCACCATTCGAACATATTGCTCGAAAATGCCGAATGAAATCTGAGGTAATGACTAAGGAGAAAATGTTTGAAGAATATTTGGAAGCAATGAAGAAGGATTTATTAACCAGATTCGATGATGATAATATGTCTGGAAAATCAATTTCTGAAGATTAACAGGATGCACAGGATCCAAATATTCCTTTTGATGACATTTTTGAAACATTCAAAGCCACCATGATGACATTTTTGAAACATTCAAAGCCACCATGATGGAAACTAGGTCTACTGGATCCACCTCAAAAGATGAAGATAAGGCTTTATGAAAAGAAGATGTTGATTCCGCATTATCCGGCTCAATGGCAGACAAACTTTAGTGGATATGACTAAAGAAGCATAATACTTTAATAAAGTATTGTACGATGGAATATATTCCATTCACTATCTTATTTTTTTTTGTTAATGCGTCTACTGTTGTAAATTAGTGTGGTTCTTATTTGTACTTTTTCATTATTAGTCTGTACTATTTGTATTTTGTGTGTGAAGTCCGGATTTGAAATCCGATGTTCCACTGCTATATAAGGAGCTTTTATTTTCTTTGTTTAGTAGACTGAAAATCATCCACTCTTGTGTTAGTTTCGGACCTTATCGATGAGATTTTAAAGAAGACAAAACATATCAGACCGGATCGAGAGAAATCAGACTGACCAGATCGATCGCTCAAAACAGATCAAGCTGATGAGGCATATAGCATATCAGACCAGATCGATAGAAAACAGACTGACTAGATCAAAGCTTCAGATCGATCTCAACCTATATCAGATCAGAGCAGTCAAGGATGAATAAAGATTGGTTCTTCAGTCCGAATCATTAACGGCTATTTATTGAAGCATTTAATGTCGCAATTAATGCTGAAAAAGACCTTAGACTGAAGATTACCATAAAAGGTAAGAAGACAAAGAAGAGCTGACCTGACAGTCGCCGAAAGCATGAACCAGAATGGCAAGTACCTTAAAGAAGAAGACTGTAGCTTACTCAGAGTATAAGCAGAGTCAAAAGTTGCACATTAAGGGAATAATGTCGTTGGTACATGCAACTATAAAAGGATGCATCAGAAGATCTCAAGTAGACTCTCGCTGTCAATCGAAAAACGCACAAGAAAGTAAAACACCACAAGCTTACAAGCTCAGAAGCTCTCGAGCTGAAATTCTTCTTAAGCACGAATACATTGTAATATTTGATCATTTTAGGATCACTGTGTGCATAGACAGAAGTCTATCTTGTATATTCTGTATTGAAAGATAGAAGTGAGAAATTATTGTAACTGTCAGACAGAGTGTGTCTGAACAGATCGAGTGACTAGGAGTTTCAGTCTGGTAGTGAGGTAAATCCAGCTGAATCGGGTTTGTACAATAGGATTGTATAAATCAAAGTCTTCTAGTGGAAACCTTCCTTAATTGGAAGAAGGGGAGACGTAGAAGGATTACACCACCTTCGAACTTCCAGAAACATATTCCGTGTCTTATCATTCTGTACTCGTTTTGTTATTCAAAGCCATCGAGCCGTTCTTACTAATTTGAGAACAAACCGTTCCGCACTAAAATATTCAGTGGTCTGTTATGCAAAAGAGTTGATTAAGAAACAGATTTCGTCTCACTAATCCGAACGAAATCACAAGGGATTAATTTTTAATAGGAGTGTTCATTCACCCCCCCCCCCCCCTCCTCTAAACACTCCGTACCGATCCTAACAAGTGGTATCAGAGCCAGGTTATCTTAATCAGCACAAAGACACTCGAGCTGATGGCATCATTCAACAAAATTCCTATGTTCTCAAAAGAAGACTATGATGATTGGAGAATCAGAATGCAAGCTCATCTGGCAGCACAGGATGACGATATGTGGTTCGTCATCACTGATGGACCAATGGAGATTCTGAAAGTCAATACAACAGCCTCCATTACTGGTGGTGAACCCCAAATGGTCGAGAAGGATAGATCCCTCTGGACTAATGAAGAAAGAAAGAAAGCAAACCTCGACAACATTGCCAAAGACATCTTGTTCAAAACATTGGACAAGAACATGTTCAGTAAAATCAAAATGTGCTCTACTGCCAAAGAAATTTGGGAGAAGATAGCACAGCTATGTGAAGGGAACGACCAGACTAAGGAAAACAAGCAGACTGTTGCTCTTCAAAGATTTGAGAGCATAAAGATGAAGATTGGAGAAACTCTAAATGAGTTTGATGAAAGAGTCACTGGTATAATCAATGAACTAAATGGTCTGGGCAAGGAATACTCAAACAGAGAGATCGCTCTGAAAGTTATGAGAGCCCTGCCAAAAGAATGGGATGTTAAGACCATTGCAATGAGGGAGTCCAAAGATCTGAACAAGGTTGAACTTCATGATCTGTTTGCAGATCTTAAAGCATATGAGTTCGAACTGATCAGCAGAGGTGAAGCAGAGCCATTCATCTCTCAACCAAACAAAGCACTGGCAGCCATTCCAGATCAGACCGCCCCCACAACAGATCGATCTATCGAACAGATAAGTAATGATGCTATGTCATTATTTATCAAGAAATTTGGTAAATTCATGTCTAAAAATAAGAGGAACTTTAAACCCTCTCATCATTATAAATCAAGAAATGATGATGTTGTTAATGATCAGGATTGCTACAATTGTGGTAAGACCGGACATTTTATTGCAGATTGCACCAGACCGAAGAAAGAAGAACGTAAAGAGAAGCATCGTGATGACAGGAAAAAGAAGCACTACAAAGACCGCAAAAATCATGGAAAGTCCCAAAAGGTCCTAGTAGCAGAAGAAGGAAACAACAAATGGGCTCAGACTGATTCAGACTCAGAAAGCTCTGAATATTCTTCCAGCGAAAGCGAAGAAGATATTCAATGTCTAATGGCAGACGAAGAGATGAGTCAAACAGACGAGGTATTCGATCTTGACTCAAATGAATTTACACGAGAAGAGCTCATGTCCACACTGCAAGACATGGTTAATGATTATAGACTCTTAGCTGAATCATTTGAGAGAAGTAAAGCTAAAGCCAACGATCAAATGGATGAGCACATCAAACCAAGCCGCTCCGAGCTGGGTGAGTGCAACAATCTACAAATCGAGCTGAATAAGCTAAAAATCTCTTATGATCAGCTCCATGAAGAAAATAAGAGAATTAGCACACAAAATGCTAAGCTTTCTCATATCTTCAAATCATGGACAAAATCCAGAACATCATTGAAAGAATTGCAAGAGGTACAAAGAAATGTCGGTGATGTTACAGGCATAGGCTTTGATATCAAAGACTGCACCAAAGATGAATCTGAATTGTTGCTGGTAAAGAACAAAATCAAACAAATGACATTTGTTAAATCCAGCACAGTATATGAAAATGAAGCACCTACAATTCAAACGGGAGTCTCTTTCATGAATCAAGGTTTAAGAAAAGGGATTGGATATGTTAACCAAGCCAAAGAAAAGGCACCAGCAAGCTTTGCGTCTTTCAGACCAAATCCAAAGGTGCAAAATCTAAGGCAAGGGAGACCATCCAATTACTATAATTCAAAACCAGTTCAACGAAGATATAGACTACCCTATGAGAATAAAAGGTTTCCATATCGCACACATTATCACACACAACATCGAAACAGATCAGCTCACAGCACACAGACACACACAAGCCATTAAAGCTGATACAGGTGTGGGTTCCCAAAGGGCTAATCCGTTCTGGACCCAATTAGGATTGGGTACCAACAATAATCTTGTTTGATGACAGGTACCAAATAAACTTGCATCAGGCTGGTACTTGGACAGTGGGTGTTCTCGTCACATGACTGGAAACATCGAGCTGCTGTCTGAAGTCAAAGAATGTACTGGACCCAAAATCATATTCGGGGATAACTCAAAGGGTAAGACCGTGGGCAAGGGTAAGATTGTCCATGGTAACATTATTATCAATGATGTGCTGTTAGTTGAAAATCTTTGCTATAATCTGATTAGTATAAGTCAACTATGTGATAATGGTTATGCTGTAGAATTTCACAAACACACTTGCGCTGTTAAATCGTCAGACGGTATGACCATGCTTGTAGGAATCAGGAATGGAAATACATATAAGATTAACTGTAATTTTGCTCAACCTGATAATCCTACTTGTTTCATCGCTAATAATGATAATAAACACTGGCTATGGCATAACGCTTGAATCATCTCAATTTTAAGACTATATCTAGCCTGTGTAAACATGATTTAGTTGTCGGTCTACCCAAGATCGACTTTGCTAAGGATAAGATCTGTGAAGCATGCCAAATGGGCAAACAGATCAGATCATCCTTCAAAAACAAGAATGCCAAATCCTCCTCACGCTGCTTAGAACTACTGCATATGGACTTGTTTGGTCCTATACCAATAACAAGTTTAGGGAAATGCGGTATACTCTTGTTGTTATTGATGATTACTCACGATTTACTTGGACTATATTTTTTAGCAGTAAAGATCAGACCGGTCCGAAATTGATCAAGCTGCTGAAACGCACTCAGAATGAGAAATCATCCAGCATAGACAGGATTCGAAGTGACAAAGGCACTGAGTTTTCAAATCAGAATCTTGAATCCTTTCTAGAAGATCATGGAATTAAGCATGAATTTTCAGCCGCCCGAACTCCCCAACAAAATGGAGTTGCAGAACGAAGAAACAGAACGCTTAAAGAGGCAGCAAGGACAATGCTTGCTGATTCTGGAATTTCGCAAAAGTTCTGGGCAGAAGCTGTAAATACTGCATGCTACACTCAAAATCGGTCTATGATTAACAAGAAGTTGAATCTCACTCCATATGAGATATGGACTGGTAACAGACCGTCTATCTCTCACCTTCACGTATTTGGCTGCAATGCTTCGTTCATAACAATGGTAAGAATCATCTTACAGCATTTGAAGCTAAATCAGATAATGGGATATTCTTAGGATATTCATCTAATAGCAAAGCTTTTAGAGTTTTCAATAATCGCACTTTAACTGTAGAAGAATCTGTCCATGTAGTTTTTGATGAATCGTTATGTATTGAGGGTAGCAAGGAATCAATTCAAAATCAGATGGAAAATATCCATCTCGAAGCTAACAGTGATGATGAGATTGTAGCTAACAGGTCAAGAGACAATCCACCAGAACCTGAAGTACCAGACAGACAGGATCAAGGAAATGAAGCTCCTTCAGATCGAGCCGATCCGGATGATTCAAACTCTCATATCAAAGAAGATGTTGATCATGCCGCTACTACTCATCCGGCTGGACCAAACAATCCAGAGTCAAGCTATCGATGGACTAAGAGGCATCCACCTAATCTAGTGATTGGAAGTCCCTCTGCACCGATTAGAACCAGAGGACAGATGATAGATGAATTCACTCATGCTGCCTTCATCTCAACTCTGGAACCTAAGAAGATCGATGAAGCCTTGACTGACTTCAACTGGATTAAGGCCATGCAAGAAGAACTTAATCAATTCGAACAAAATCAAGTTTGGAGTCTAACCCCCAGGCCAAGCGATCTGCCTGTTATTGGAACCAGATGGGTTTTCAGAAACAAGCTGGACGCAGATGGAACTGTGGTTAGAAACAAGGCCAGACTGGTGGCACAAGGATTCCGACAAGAAGAAGGAATTGACTTCGATGAATCCTTTGCACCAGTCGCCAGACTTGAAGCCATCCGAATCTTTCTTGCTTATGCTGCCTTTAAAGACTTCAAGGTATATCAAATGGACATCAAGAGTGCCTTTCTTAATGGTAAGCTTCAGGAGGAAGTCTACATTGAGCAACCTCCTGGATTTCAGAACCACTCATTTCCTAATCATGTATATCTACTGAATAAAGCAGTATATGGTCTGATAATACAATGTTCAGAAAGACACAGACTGGTCTGAACTTTCAGACTGATCTATGTCAAATCTGATGTTATCCCATGATCTGTCTGGTCAACAAAATCTTAAATAAAATAATTGTTTAAAACAGCCCGGACTGATCGCAAATTTTAACCAATTTGTCTATCTTTTATCCTGACCGTTTATTTTGAATTATTTTACTATCAGTTATCGAGATAAAGACACGTGTCCTCTCTCTCATATTTAGCGGGCTGTACATCTCACCTTCATTCACTTTTTACCAATTACCGACGTCTGCTCTCTAACTCTTTATTTCCTTTAATCTCTTCATATTTCCATTACACTCAAATTGCCACTATTACTCAAAACTCTCTCTCCGTTGAGTTTGATGATATATACAGGGCTGAAGATTCAGGGATGGTCTCTATTTTCCGAGCTTTGGAATCGTCTGGATTAAGAAATTTTCTGGAATGTGGCACGGTGGTTTACGAGTCAGAGATTCGCTAACTATTCGCCAATGCTGTATGTAATGCCCCACGACCCGAGGAACTTAGTTTGTACCGTAATCTAAACTTAAAATAGGTAAATGCATTCTTCATTCATGTTATGAAAATAGATAACTATAAATAAATAAATATTGAAGGCGTGTGCATTGGTCTTTATATGTGCAAAATAAATAATATTAAAGTGGACAAAAGATAAGGCTTCAGACTAAGGTAACTATCCTTGTCTATATCTGATAAATTGGAAACCGAACAACTGACATCAAGGTACAAGGTACACGTGTGTTAGAGTGGATCAGCAAGAGATGAGTCATTTATATTCCTTTCATTAATATAATTGACAGAAAAAGAGGTAAAACACGGTAGTCTTTGAAAAAAATAAAATATTAATCCACCCATGTAGTTAAGTTCTTGAATCGAAGTGCAAAAATTTGATAGAACTGATATTTTCTACCCTATACTGTTCGCTCCTCTTTCAGGTGAGTTTCTTGTATATTGTTGATTTATCGAGATAGTTAGTAGAGTTTGATTTCTTGATTTCACTATATTAAAAATTGAATACATAGATGTGTAAGTAATATTGATAACCCTTATATATCTTTAGCATAGTCATCTACTGGTTTGAGTTGGTTTATTTTATCTAGTAGTATTGATATCTTAAACACAAATATTAAAATGAAGATTGATTCTCTGTACGCCTTGGTAAATTTCTAATTGAATGGGAGGTTGGCCTTGTATACTAAAGGAAGAGGAACAAAGATTTAATATGCTAGTGGTTGAATCAAGTATGATTTATATCTCATTAAATCAAGCTCGCATGTCTGTTATACAATTAAGAAAAATGAAAAGAGTTAAAGTGGAGTAATACGTGGGGGATAATATTCACATATTTTCGAACAAGAATAAGGTCGTGTATTAGATAGGAGATACATGGCACTCCCATTAGTTGTTCTGCTCAATTATACTAGTGTTAAATGGTGTTATTTACTTATGTAGAAAAATTGTTCATAGTGAATCAACCCCAGCCATTGTTGATTTCTTCTGAGAAGCCATAAGGTATGTTGCGATCGGGTAACATACGACAGGTATCTGTATCATTTGATATATGATTTGTTGTTGAATTATGTGAGTTACGTGGCTACGTGATTTTATTTAAAATTATGTGGCATTCATGACATTCATAATTGCACATCGGTGTATGAAAAATAAATGCTTTGTTAACACACATCATTTTTATACATACATCGATGCATGACATACACGTTGAGCTATATCCTTGAATACCCTGATATTTCTTGGATTCTGATATCGATCATTGGGGATTGGTACTGCGATACTATGTTGGCATTACATGGCCCGATATGCATAGGGAATCGTGGTCCCCTTTGATTGATATGATTTGTTGAGACGGGGATTGGTGGCACCTTGCTGATGTCATCCGTCTGGATATCCCTATATGATTATTTGATGTCAGGACCTGGGGTTGGTGGCGCTTTGCCGACGTCCATCCGTCTGGATACCCTATAGGCTTGACAGGCTCGAGCTATTCTGATATGGTTGGACTTTCGTTTATTGATTCAGTTATACCCAGTAAATGGGTATACGATATGATACCGACATGACATTGCATTGCATTGCATTACCTCATATATCACATTTTATAGATACATGTTGTATATTCTATGATCATTCCATATTGGGCTTTTGCTCACCCCCAAAAGGGGGCTGTTGTTGTCTTTGTGTGTGGACAATGGCAGGCAGTACAGGTGGTCAGGATCCTAGAGAAGGTATATCCGGTGGGAGCCACACTTGAGAGGTTTATTTTCCTTCTTATCCCAGTCGTATATGTACCAGGGGTGTGTCCCTGGAGTATAGGGAGTTTTTATGTATATTTAGTTTATTTTGCTCAGTATGGATATGTGTTCATAGTTTGATTTGTGATGATGGAAATGAAACTGATGGTATCTATATATCTTGACTATTGGTATCGGTGGTATGTTTCTCGTGCGACGGGGTCATGCCGAAATTTTTAGGGCCACATGTTAATAAATATTAAACAAATCTTCCGCTGTTTACGCTATAATTATCATTGTGTGATCATTAATCACATAATTAGGATTGGGCCCTCACATTATGGTATCAGAGCATAACTGAGAATGCTCTTGAGTTTTGTGTACACTAAAATAGGCACAAAGATATATGTGCGCATGTGTTTGAATTATTTGAAATTCTTTGCTCTTGTTTGATTAAACATGAGATAAATTGATATGTATGTTTGCATATTTGTTTTGAATTATGTTGTTGACACTTGATTTTGTAGATGTTTAGAAAAGCAAAAAGTCGGGGTAAGGGCAAGGCACCTGCTATTGAAGCTGAGGCTGCCAATAGCACCAGTGTTGAGCATGTGATTGATCAGTTTGAAGAGATGTCCATGGATCTTGTCATGGCTCGATTTCAGAATTTACATCCGCCCAAATTCCGTGGAACAGAGGGTTCTGCACGAGCTGAATCATGGTTGAAGGAGATCGAACATCTATTCAGACTGATTGAGTATCCTGAATATCGTAAACTGCCACTTGCCCTATATCAGTTGAAGGATAGTGCACAATCTTGGTGGGAAGCCGCTGAGATAGGTTTGGTTGAAGCTGGTGTTGAAGTCACTTGGGATGTTTTCAAGGCTCAATTTCTGGAGCAGTATTCACCTCCATCCTATTATACTGCTCAGGAAAATGAATTTAATAATTTGCGGCAGGGAACCATGACAGTTGAAGAATATGCCTCAAAATTTTCTATCCTGCTGAAATATGCACCACATGTAGCGGCAAATCCAAAGGCAAAATTTAATAGGTTTGTTAATGGATTGCAGCCTACCCTATTTACTTTGGTGACTGCTGGTTCCCCTACTACTTATGCTGATGCAAGGGAGCGAGCAAAGATGGTAGAATCAGGACTTAGACGGGGAGGTCCACTGTTTCTTCCTCCGCCATCAGTACCTACTCAGCAACATGGTTTGCGTCCTAAAGGTTCAATATTCAAAAAGAAAGGCTCTTCTGCTTCCTCATCTTCCGGTTCCAGTGGATCTGGACAAAGAAGGTTTTATACTGGTCCTTCTTGTAGTCATTGTGGTGGGAGATATCTGACAGAACAGTGTTATAAGGTACGAGGTACATGTTTTATATGTGGGCAGGAAGGTCACTTTGCACGTATTTGTCCTAACCGAGGCATGGGTTCTTCGCAACCTCAGCCACGATTTCCTGGTGGCTCCAGTACTTATAGACCTACTGTTCCTACTATTCCTATTACTCCTATGCCATCATTTCAACAGTCGAATGTTCCACAGTATCGAGGATCTCGAGGTCAGACTGTTTCGGGTCCTCCGCAGGCCAAAGTGTACGCTATGATGAGGATCAGGCGAAGGAGGCTCCTGGTGGTCTTATTGCAGGTATTTGCACGTTATGTGATTATTCTGCACGTGTGTTATTTGATACAGGAGCATCCCACTCATTCATATCGCATGCATTTGTGGCATCGCATGATATTATCTGTACTTCATTAGATAATACCTTATCGATAGCTACGCCAGCAGGAAGAATTATCTTATCTGAGCAGGTTGTGCATAATTGTGTGTTAATTTTGAGGATAACGTTTTATTCTTAAACTTGATCGTCCTCCCTATGCACGACTTTGATTGCATTGTTGGCATGGATGTTCTCTCTACCAATCGAGCTACTGTTGATTGTTGTCATGGGGTAGTTCGATTCCGACCAGTTGATGGACCCAAGTGGAATTTCTATGGTAAGGGTTCCCAAGGGAAAATTCCATTGATATCGTCTCTTGAAATGTCCAGACTTTTATGTAGCGGGAATGAGGGTTTTCTTATCTATGCTGTTGATGTATCGAAAAAGGAGCCCTCTTTGTTGGATATTCCTGTAGTAAAAGAATTTCCTGATGTCTTTCCCGATGAGATTCCTGGTTTTCCTCCTCATCGAGAAGTTGAATTCAGTATTGATCTTGTTCCGGGTACTGCACCTATTTCCAAAGCTCCTTATCGTATGGCACCGTTGGAATTGAAAGAATTGAAAGACCAATTACAGGATCTTCTCGATAAAGGATATATTCGACCGAGTGTATCGCCTTCGCGAGCTCCAGTTCAATTTGTTCGAAAGAAAGACGGTACGATGTGAATGTGCATCGATTATAGGCAACTGAATCGGGCAACTGTGAAAAATAAGTACCCATTGCCTCGTATTGATGATTTATTCGGTCAACTTCAAGGCACTTTTATTTACTCGAAAATTGATCTTCGTTCTGGATACCATCAAGTGCGTGTTCGAGAGGAAGATGTATCTAAAACTGCTTTTCGTACTAGGTATGGTCATTATAAATTCTTGGTCATGCCATTTGGTCTCACTAATGCTCCTGCAGTCTTTATGGACTTAATGAATCGATTTTTCCGGGATTTCTTGGATCGATTTGTTATCGTCTTTATTGATGATATTCTTGTCTATTCAAAATCCAAAGAGGAGCATACTGAACATTTGAAGTTGGTACTTCAAACTCTTCGCACTGAACATCTTTATGCCAAATTATCCAAATGTGAATTCTGGATGGACAAGGTGGTATTCTTGGGCCACGTCATTTCTCGACATGGCATTTCTGTTGATCCAACTAAGGTTGAAGCAGTGTTAAACTGGCCGAGACCTACTAATGTTCCTGAGGTCCGAAGTTTCATGGGTTTAGCTGGTTATTATTGTCGTTTTATTAAAGGTTTTTCAAAAATTGCTAAACCTATTACTCAACTGACACAGAAAAATCAGAAATTTATTTGGTCATATGAGTGTGAAGCAAGTTTTCTTGAATTAAAGACGAGACTGACCACTTCACCTGTACTTACTATTCCTTCAGGTACCGGAGGATATGTGGAATGCACAGATGCGTCTTTAAAAGTTTAGGCTGTGTATTGATGCAACATGGCCGAGTGGTTGCTTATGCGTCTCGCCAACTTAAATCTCACGAAAATAAATACCCCGTACATGATTTGGAATTGGCAGCAATTGTTTTTGCTTTAAAAATTTGGCTCCATTATTTATACGGGGAAAAATTTGTTATTTATTCGGACCACAAGAGCTTGAAATATCTATTCTCTCAATCTGATCTTAATATGAGGCAACGTCGGTGGATGGATCTGTTGAAGGACTTCGACTGTGAGATTCAATATCACCCTGGACAAGTGAACGTTATTGCCGATGCTCTTAGCCGTAAAGTTCGTGATTCTGTTTTAGCTTCTGTTAATATAGCTAAAGTACATGAGGAGATCTGTACTTCTGGTTGGACTTTTCACTCACATGGGAATTCTGTCACTGTTTCTGCATTAGAGATTGAGCCGAAATTGATTTCTGAAATCAAGAAAGCCCAACGAAACGATTCTCAAACTCAGAAATCTAAAGAACTCGTATCTGCAGGACATCATTCTGGCTTTCAGATATCATCTGATGGTTCTTTACGACTTAATGGTCGGTTGGTTGTTCCTGATAATTCTGATTTGAAATCTGCCCTTTTTCGTGAAGCACATTGTAGCAAATATAGTATCCACCCTGGAGGACGAAAGATGTATATGACTCTAAGACCCCAATTCTGGTGGAGACGTATGAAGAAGGATATAACTGAATTTATTTCCAAATGTTTAGTTGTCAACAGGTAAAAGCTGAACGAATGAAACCTGGAGGGTTACTTCATAGTCTTGAAATTCCCAAATGGAATTGGGAACATATTGCTATGGATTTTGTAACCCATCTTCCTCGATCACCCCGAGGTTGTGATGCTATATGGGTTATTATTGATCGAATTTCTAAATCAGCACATTTCATTCGGTATGAGCGGACTTTTCCGTATAAGAAAATGGCTCGATTGTATATCGAGAATATTGTGAGACTGCACGGTGTACCTGTCTCAATTGTTTCTGATCGTGATCCCAGATTTACTTCTAAATTCTGGAGTAGTTTTCAAGATGCTATGGGTACGCGTTTGGCAATGAGTACTGCTTATCATCCTCAGACTGATGGCCAAACTGAACGTACTATTCAAACTCTTGAAGATATGCTACGAGCTGTGGTGATGGATTTTAATGTTGGTTGGCATGAAGCTTTGCCGTTGGTGGAATTTTCTTATAATAATAGCTACCAGACGAGTACTGGTATGGCACCATTTGAAGCATTATATGGAAGACGATGTAGATCACCTTTATTCTGGGAAGATGGTGAAAAACAATTGACTGGACCTGATATGATACAGGAAATGAATGATAAAGTTCAGTTAATTAGACAGCGTATGAAGGCCTCACAGGATCGTCAAGCAAGTAATGCTAACAAGCGAAGACGACCCTTGGAATTTGAAAAAGGTGATCGTGTGTTTTTGAAAATATCTCCATTTCGAGGCACTGTTCGTTTTGGCATGCGAGGCAAATTATCACCTCGATATGTTGGCCCGTATGAGATCCCTGATCGAGTTGGAGATCTTGCTTATCGCTTGGCATTACCTCATGCCTTATCCGCCATTCACGATGTATTTCATGTTTCTATGTTACGAAAATATGAACCTGATCCATCACATGTACTTCAACCTGATGAGATCGAACTTGATCCTTCGTTATGCTATGTTGAACATCCCGTTTGCATTTTGGATCGGAATGAGAAAGTATTGCGTAGCAAATCTATTCCACTAGTACGAGTACAATGGACACGACATGGCATAGAAGAATCAACGTGGGAATTGGAAAGCAAGATGCGAGAATCTTATCCACATTTGTTTGATTCTACTTCAATGCATTTCTTGTATCCTAGTCTTTATGCCGATCCATATTTTGATTTTAGCTTTAATATGTATTATAACTGGTGATATATGTTGTATGATGCACTGAATCAATGTTTGAGATTTCGGGACGAAATCTTTTTAAGTGGAGGAGAAATGTAATGCCCCACGACCCGAGGAACTGAGTTTGTACCGTAATCTAAACTTAAAATAGGTAAATGCATTCTTCATTCATGTTATGAAAATAGATAACTATAAATAAATAAATATTGAAGGCGTGTGCATTGGTCTTTATATGTGCAAAATAAATAATATTAAAGTGGACAAAAGATAAGGCTTCAGACTAAGGTAACTATCCTTGTCTATATCTGATAAATTGGAAACCGAACAACTGACATCAAGGTACAAGGTACACGTGTGTTAGAGTGGATCAGCAAGAGATGAGTCATTTATATTCCTTTAATTAATATAATTGACAGAAAAAGAGGTAAAACACGGTAGTCTTTGAAAAAAATAAAATATTAATCCACCCATGTAGTTAAGTTCTTGAATCGAAGTGCAAAAATTTGATAGAACTGATATTTTCTACCCTATACTGTTCGCTCCTCTTTCAGGTGAGTTTCTTGTATATTGTTGATTATCGAGATAGTTAGTAGAGTTTGATTTCTTGATTTCACTATATTAAAAATTGAATACATAGATGTGTAAGTAATATTGATAACCCTTATATATCTTTAGCATAGTCATCTACTGGTTTGAGTTGGTTTATTTTATCTAGTAGTATTGATATCTTAAACACAAATATTAAAATGAAGATTGATTCTCTGTACGCCTTGGTAAATTTCTAATTGAATGGGAGGTTGGCCTTGTATACTAACGGAAGAGGAACAAAGATTTAATATGCTAGTGGTTGAATCAAGTATGATTTATATCTCATTAAATCAAGCTCGCATGTCTGTTATACAATTAAGAAAAATGAAAAGAGTTAAAGTGGAGTAATACGTGGGGGATAATATTCACATATTTTCGAACAAGAATAAGGTCGTGTATTAGATAGGAGATACATGGCACTCCCATTAGTTGTTCTGCTCAATTATACTAGTGTTAAATGGTGTTATTTACTTATGTAGAAAAATTGTTCATAGTGAATCAACCCCAGCCATTGTTGATTTCTTCTGAGAAGCCATAAGGTATGTTGCGATCGGGTAACATACGACAGGTATCTGTATCATTTGATATATGATTTGTTGTTGAATTATGTGAGTTACGTGGCTACGTGATTTTATTTAAAATTATGTGGCATTCATGACATTCATAATTGCACATCGGTGTATGAAAAATAAATGCTTTGTTAACACACATCATTTTTATACATACATCGATGCATGACATACACGTTGAGCTATATCCTTGAATACCCTGATATTTCTTGGATTCTGATATCGATCATTGGGGATTGGTACTGCGATACTATGTTGGCATTACATGGCCCGATATGCATAGGGAATCGTGGTCCCCTTTGATTGATATGATTTGTTGAGACGGGGATTGGTGGCACCTTGCTGATGTCATCCGTCTGGATATCCCTATATGATTATTTGATGTCAGGACCTGGGGTTGGTGGCGCTTTGCCGACGTCCATCCGTCTGGATACCCTATAGGCTTGACAGGCTCGAGCTATTCTGATATGGTTGGACTTTCGTTTATTGATTCAGTTATACCCAGTAAATGGGTATACGATATGATACCGACATGACATTGCATTGCATTGCATTGCATTACCTCATATATCACATTTTATAGATACATGTTGTATATTCTATGATCATTCCATATTGGGCTTTTGCTCACCCCCAAAGGGGGCTGTTGTTGTCTTTGTGTGTGGACAATGGCAGGCAGTACAGGTGGTCAGGATCCTAGAGAAGGTATATCCGGTGGGAGCCACACTTGAGAGGTTTATTTTCCTTCTTATCCCAGTCGTATATGTACCAGGGGTGTGTCCCTGGAGTATAGGGAGTTTTTATGTATATTTAGTTTATTTTGCTCAGTATGGATATGTGTTCATAGTTTGATTTGTGATGATGGAAATGAAACTGATGGTATCTATATATCTTGACTATTGGTATCGGTGGTATGTTTCTCGTGCGACGGGGTCATGCCGAAATTTTTAGGGCCACATGTTAATAAATATTAAACAAATCTTCCGCTGTTTACGCTATAATTATCATTGTGTGATCATTAATCACATAATTAGGATTGGGCCCTCACATTATGGTATCAGAGCATAACTGAGAATGCTCTTGAGTTTTGTGTACACTAAAATAGGCACAAAGATATATGTGCGCATGTGTTTGAATTATTTGAAATTCTTTGCTCTTGTTTGATTAAACATGAGATAAATTGATATGTATGTTTGCATATTTGTTTTGAATTATGTTGTTGACACTTGATTTTGTAGATGTTTAGAAAAGCAAAAAGTCGGGGTAAGGGCAAGGCACCTGCTATTGAAGCTGAGGCTGCCAATAGCACCAGTGTTGAGCATGTGATTGATCAGTTTGAAGAGATGTCCATGGATCTTGTCATGGCTCGATTTCAGAATTTACATCCGCCCAAATTCCGTGGAACAGAGGGTTCTGCACGAGCTGAATCATGGTTGAAGGAGATCGAACATCTATTCAGACTGATTGAGTATCCTGAATATCGTAAACTGCCACTTGCCCTATATCAGTTGAAGGATAGTGCACAATCTTGGTGGGAAGCCGCTGAGATAGGTTTGGTTGAAGCTGGTGTTGAAGTCACTTGGGATGTTTTCAAGGCTCAATTTCTGGAGCAGTATTCACCTCCATCCTATTATACTGCTCAGGAAAATGAATTTAATAATTTGCGGCAGGGAACCATGACAGTTGAAGAATATGCCTCAAAATTTTCTATCCTGCTGAAATATGCACCACATGTAGCGGCAAATCCAAAGGCAAAATTTAATAGGTTTGTTAATGGATTGCAGCCTACCCTATTTACTTTGGTGACTGCTGGTTCCCCTACTACTTATGCTGATGCAAGGGAGCGAGCAAAGATGGTAGAATCAGGACTTAGACGGGGAGGTCCACTGTTTCTTCCTCCGCCATCAGTACCTACTCAGCAACATGGTTTGCGTCCTAAAGGTTCAATATTCAAAAAGAAAGGCTCTTCTGCTTCCTCATCTTCCGGTTCCAGTGGATCTGGACAAAGAAGGTTTTATACTGGTCCTTCTTGTAGTCATTGTGGTGGGAGACATCTGACAGAACAGTGTTATAAGGTACGAGGTACATGTTTTATATGTGGGCAGGAAGGTCACTTTGCACGTATTTGTCCTAACCGAGGCATGGGTTCTTCGCAACCTCAGCCACGATTTCCTGGTGGCTCCAGTACTTATAGACCTACTGTTCCTACTATTCCTATTACTCCTATGCCATCATTTCAACAGTCGAATGTTCCACAGTATCGAGGATCTCGAGGTCAAACTGTTTCGGGTCCTCCGCAGGCCAAAGTGTACGCTATGATGAGGATCAGGCGAAGGAGGCTCCTGGTGGTCTTATTGCAGGTATTTGCACGTTATGTGATTATTCTGCACGTGTGTTATTTGATACAGGAGCATCCCACTCATTCATATCGCATGCATTTGTGGCATCGCATGATATTATCTGTACTTCATTAGATAATACCTTATCGATAGCTACGCCAGCAGGAAGAATTATCTTATCTGAGCAGGTTGTGCATAATTGTGTGTTAATTTTTGAGGATAACGTTTTATTCTTAAACTTGATCGTCCTCCCTATGCACGACTTTGATTGCATTGTTGGCATGGATGTTCTCTCTACCAATCGAGCTACTGTTGATTGTTGTCATGGGGTAGTTCGATTCCGACCAGTTGATGGACCCAAGTGGAATTTCTATGGTAAGGGTTCCCAAGGGAAAATTCCATTGATATCGTCTCTTGAAATGTCCAGACTTTTATGTAGCGGGAATGAGGGTTTTCTTATCTATGCTGTTGATGTATCGAAAAAGGAGCCCTCTTTGTTGGATATTCCTGTAGTAAAAGAATTTACTGATGTCTTTCCCGATGAGATTCCTGGTTTTCCTCCTCATCGAGAAGTTGAATTCAGTATTGATCTTGTTCCGGGTACTGCACCTATTTCCAAAGCTCCTTATCGTATGGCACCGTTGGAATTGAAAGAATTGAAAGACCAATTACAGGATCTTCTCGATAAAGGATATATTCGACCGAGTGTATCGCTTTCGGGAGCTCCAGTTCTATTTGTTCGAAAGAAAGACGGTACGATGTGAATGTGCATCGATTATAGGCAACTGAATCGGGCAACTGTGAAAAATAAGTACCCATTGCCTCGTATTGATGATTTATTCGGTCAACTTCAAGGCACTTTTATTTACTCGAAAATTGATCTTCGTTCTGGATACCATCAAGTGCGTGTTCGAGAGGAAGATGTATCTAAAACTGCTTTTCGTACTAGGTATGGTCATTATAAATTCTTGGTCATGCCATTTGGTCTCACTAATGCTCCTGCAGTCTTTATGGACTTAATGAATCGATTTTTCCGGGATTTCTTGGATCGATTTGTTATCGTCTTTATTGATGATATTCTTGTCTATTCGAAATCCAAAGAGGAGCATACTGAACATTTGAAGTTGGTACTTCAAACTCTTCGCACTGAACATCTTTATGCCAAATTATCCAAATGTGAATTCTGGATGGACAAGGTGGTATTCTTGGGCCACGTCATTTCTCGACATGGCATTTCTGTTGATCCAACTAAGGTTGAAGCAGTGTTAAACTGGCCGAGACCTACTAATGTTCCTGAGGTCCGAAGTTTCATGGGTTTAGCTGGTTATTATTGTCGTTTTATTAAAGGTTTTTCAAAAATTGCTAAACCTATTACTCAACTGACACAGAAAAATCAGAAATTTATTTGGTCATATGAGTGTGAAGCAAGTTTTCTTGAATTAAAGACGAGACTGACCACTTCACCTGTACTTACTATTCCTTCAGGTACCGGAGGATATGTGGAATGCACAGATGCGTCTTTAAAAGGTTTAGGCTGTGTATTGATGCAACATGGCCGAGTGGTTGCTTATGCGTCTCGCCAACTTAAATCTCACGAAAATAAATACCCCGTACATGATTTGGAATTGGCAGCAATTGTTTTTGCTTTAAAAATTTGGCTCCATTATTTATACGGGGAAAAAATTGTTATTTATTCGGACCACAAGAGCTTGAAATATCTATTCTCTCAATCTGATCTTAATATGAGGCAACGTCGGTGGATGTATCTGTTGAAGGACTTCGACTGTGAGATTCAATATCACCCTGGACAAGTGAACGTTATTGCCGATGCTCTTAGCCGTAAAGTTCATGATTCTGTTTTAGCTTCTGTTAATATAGCTAAAGTACATGAGGAGAATCGTACTTCTGGTTGGACTTTTCACTCACATGGGAATTCTGTCACTGTTTCTGCATTAGAGATTGAGCCGAAATTGATTTCTGAAATCAAGAAAGCCCAACGAAACGATTCTCAAACTCAGAAATCTAAAGAACTCGTATCTGCAGGACATCATTCTGGCTTTCAGATCATCTGATGGTTCTTTACGACTTAATGGTCGGTTGGTTGTTCCTGATAATTCTGATTTGAAATCTGCCCTTTTTCGTGAAGCACATTGTAGCAAATATAGTATCCACCCTGGAGGATGAAAGATGTATATGACTCTAAGACCCCAATTCTGGTGGAGACGTATGAAGAAGGATATAACTGAATTTATTTCCAAATGTTTAGTTGTCAACAGGTAAAAGCTGAACGAATGAAACCTGGAGGGTTACTTCATAGTCTTGAAATTCCCAAATGGAATTGGGAACATATTGCTATGGATTTTGAAACCCATCTTCCTCGATCACCCCGAGGTTGTGATGCTATATGGGTTATTATTGATCGAATTTCTAAATCAGCACATTTCATTCCGTATGAGCGGACTTTTCCGTATAAGAAAATGGCTCGATTGTATATCGAGAATATTGTGAGACTGCACGGTGTACCTGTCTCAATTGTTTCTGATCGTGATCCCAGATTTACTTCTAAATTCTGGAGTAGTTTTCAAGATGCTATGGGTACGCGTTTGGCAATGAGTACTGCTTATCATCCTCAGACTGATGGCCAAACTGAACGTACTATTCAAACTCTTGAAGATATGCTACGAGCTGTGGTGATGGATTTTAATGTTGGTTGGCATGAAGCTTTGCCGTTGGTGGAATTTTCTTATAATAATAGCTACCAGACGAGTACTGGTATGGCACCATTTGAAGCATTATATGGAAGACGATGTAGATCACCTTTATTCTGGGAAGATGGTGAAAAACAATTGACTGGACCTGATATGATACAGGAAATGAATGATAAAGTTCAGTTAATTAGACAGCGTATGAAGGCCGCACAGGATCGTCAAGCAAGTAATGCTAACAAGCGAAGACGACCCTTGGAATTTGAAAAAGGTGATCGTGTATTTTTGAAAATATCTCCATTTCGAGGCACTGTTCGTTTTGGCATGCGAGGCAAATTATCACCTCGATATGTTGGCCCGTATGAGATCCCTGATCGAGTTGGAGATCTTGCTTATCGCTTGGCATTACCTCATGCCTTATCCGCCATTCACGATGTATTTCATGTTTCTATGTTACGAAAATATGAACCTGATCCATCACATGTACTTCAACCTGATGAGATCGAACTTGATCCTTCGTTATGCTATGTTGAACATCCCGTTTGCATTTTGGATCGGAAGGAGAAAGTATTGCGTAGCAAATCTATTCCACTAGTACGAGTACAATGGACACGACATGGCATAGAAGAATCAACGTGGGAATTGGAAAGCAAGATGCGAGAATCTTATCCACATTTGTTTGATTCTGCTTCAATGCATTTCTTGTATCCTAGTCTTTATGCCGATCCATATTTTGATTTTAGCTTTAATATGTATTATAACTGGTGATATATGTTGTATGATGCACTGAATCAATGTTTGAGATTTCGGGACGAAATCTTTTTAAGTGGAGGAGAAATGTAATGCCCCACGACCCGAGGAACTGAGTTTGTACCGTAATCTAAACTTAAAATAGGTAAATGCATTCTTCATTCATGTTATGAAAATAGATAACTATAAATAAATAAATATTGAAGGCGTGTGCATTGGTCTTTATATGTGCAAAATAAATAATATTAAAGTGGACAAAAGATAAGGCTTCAGACTAAGGTAACTATCCTTGTCTATATCTGATAAATTGGAAACCGAACAACTGACATCAAGGTACAAGGTACACGTGTGTTAGAGTGGATCAGCAAGAGATGAGTCATTTATATTCCTTTAATTAATATAATTGACAGAAAAAGAGGTAAAACACGGTAGTCTTTGAAAAAAATAAAATATTAATCCATGTAGTTAAGTTCTTGAATCGAAGTGCAAAAATTTGATAGAACTGATATTTTCTACCCTATACTGTTCGCTCCTCTTTCAGGTGAGTTTCTTGTATATTGTTGATTTATCGAGATAGTTAGTAGAGTTTGATTTCTTGATTTCACTATATTAAAAATTGAATACATAGATGTGTAAGTAATATTGATAACCCTTATATATCTTTAGCATAGTCATCTACTGGTTTGAGTTGGTTTATTTTATCTAGTAGTATTGATATCTTAAACACAAATATTAAAATGAAGATTGATTCTCTGTACGCCTTGGTAAATTTCTAATTGAATGGGAGGTTGGCCTTGTATACTAAAGGAAGAGGAACAAAGATTTAATATGCTAGTGGTTGAATCAAGTATGATTTATATCTCATTAAATCAAGCTCGCATGTCTGTTATACAATTAAGAAAAATGAAAAGAGTTAAAGTGGAGTAATACGTGGGGGATAATATTCACATATTTTCGAACAAGAATAAGGTCGTGTATTAGATAGGAGATACATGGTACTCCCATTAGTTGTTCTGCTCAATTATACTAGTGTTAAATGGTGTTATTTACTTATGTAGAAAAATTGTTCATAGTGAATCAACCCCAGCCATTGTTGATTTCTTCTGAGAAGCCATAAGGTATGTTGCGATCGGGTAACATACGACAGGTATCTGTATCATTTGATATATGATTTGTTGTTGAATTATGTGAGTTACGTGGCTACGTGATTTTATTTAAAATTATGTGGCATTCATGACATTCATAATTGCACATCGGTGTATGAAAAATAAATGCTTTGTTAACACACATCATTTTTATACATACATCGATGCATGACATACACGTTGAGCTATATCCTTGAATACCCTGATATTTCTTGGATTCTGATATCGATCATTGGGGATTGGTACTGCGATACTATGTTGGCATTACATGGCCCGATATGCATAGGGAATCGTGGTCCCCTTTGATTGATATGATTTGTTGAGACGGGGATTGGTGGCACCTTGCTGATGTCATCCGTCTGGATATCCCTATATGATTATTTGATGTCAGGACCTGGGGTTGGTGGCGCTTTGCCGACGTCCATCCGTCTGGATACCCTATAGGCTTGACAGGCTCGAGCTATTCTGATATGGTTGGACTTTCGTTTATTGATTCAGTTATACCCAGTAAATGGGTATACGATATGATACCGACATGACATTGCATTGCATTGCATTGCATTACCTCATATATCACATTTTATAGATACATGTTGTATATTCTATGATCATTCCATATTGGGCTTTTGCTCACCCCCAAAGGGGGCTGTTGTTGTCTTTGTGTGTGGACAATGGCAGGCAGTACAGGTGGTCAGGATCCTAGAGAAGGTATATCCGGTGGGAGCCACACTTGAGAGGTTTATTTTCCTTCTTATCCCAGTCGTATATGTACCAGGGGTGTGTCCCTGGAGTATAGGGAGTTTTTATGTATATTTAGTTTATTTTGCTCAGTATGGATATGTGTTCATAGTTTGATTTGTGATGATGGAAATGAAACTGATGGTATCTATATATATTTTGACTATTGGTATCGGTGGTATGTTTCTCGTGCGACGGGGTCATGCCAAAATTTTTAGGGCCACATGTTAATAAATATTAAACAAATCTTCCGCTGTTTACGCTATAATTATCATTGTGTGATCATTAATCACATAATTAGGATTGAGCCCTCACACTGTATCTCAGAAGTCTCTCATCTCCACCACCGTAAAGGGAAAATCATTTGAAATCTCTCCGTCGACGCTGGCAAAGACTTTTGGTCCTCCCAACTCCGGACTGACTGAGTTTGGCCAGATTCCTCAAGCTTCTCTCACAGCTCTTTAGGGGAAAGTATCTATCTTTGGCCACCGCCTGCAGCCTTCATTCAAGAAGAAGGAAATGCTATTTCATTTCCAGGTGTTATGCGAGATCGTTGGTAAACCTTTATTGGGAAAAGCCGGAAGTTTTGACGCCGTCACTGCCGAGAAGTTCAGGGCCATGGCTGCTATTGTTTCTAGACAACAGATGAACTGGTCCGTAATTCTATTTGGAGTCTTGTTGGAAACAATGATTGCCTCCAAATAGGCCGTCTGCTTTGCTGTTCCTCTCAGCAAGCTACTGGAGACTTTGGACATCGAGCTTGGGAAGCAGTCTGCTCTAAGTCCCTTCAAAATTCTCAACTCCAAAGGGCTAGCACTACTGAAGTCCAAGAGTGCTCCACCCACTCCTACCGATCTGGTGGCCGTCAAGATTGATGTGATGACCTGAGATTAGGGATGTTAATCCCGGAGTATTAATAACCCCTAAAGTTGTTTTACGTGGCGACATGGAGTTTAATCGAGGTGTCGGGCCTTCTGGGCTCGTTTAATTGGGTAGTTGGGATCATTGGATCCAGAGGTTGAGATTGTATTCACATTACGGTGTAAAACCTAAGAGTTGGGTTTTTGATGTGTCTCGGAATCTCGGGTGCTATGTGAGCACCGGTAGGGGGTTTTGGAGTTAGAGAGAGAGTTTTTGAAAACAGATGATTTTTAATGAATCATGATGTATTTGTGTGGATATTAGTATTTCGGGGTATTTTTGCTATAAATACCAGTTGAACCCGAGATTTTAAGGATCGGAACCATTTTTCCCCCTTTCTTCCCTCTCTCCTCCCGCGCACATCTCGATCCCCTTTCGACCACCGCGCAGAAAAAGCCTTCGCCCGCCGCCGTCCGGCCGCCGTTCGGCGCGTCCGACCCACCGCCGTGTTCGTCTCTTCCAGGCGGTCCTATCCATACCAACAATTTGAAGTTTGGTCGAGAATCGAGCTCGGATTTGCCAGAAAAGCGTAGGGTTCGAAAACTGGATTTCATCCGATTTTGGGGCGCGATTTTGGTATGATTTTGGCACGATTTTTCTGATGTTTTTGGGACGTTTTTAAGCTGGTTTTGAGTCGATTATTTCAGACTTTTGTGGGTCGAAAATTTGTTGCTTATGGATTCGAATTTGAACACTGATTTCGTGACTTAGGGTTTCGAAAATTTGGGTTTTTGGTATGAGGATGATGATTCTTGTTGTTATTCGATTTATTCATGTTTAAATGAATTATGATGCTTAATTGGGATCAATTTGAGATGTATGGTTCGAAATTGCCCTAATTTGGTGAGGATTTGATTTCGATTTTGGGGGTTTTGGCTATGGGTTGATGATTCATGTTAAGAGATTGTTATTACATGTTTTAGATGATTTATGATGGTTGGATGGGTTCGAATCGTGATGCTAGGGTTCGAATTATTGAAGATGTTCTTGGGCAATTTTTCGATATGTCGCATTCGTTTTTCCCTCCCTGCATGTACCCTGCCCCGGGTCTTTTAAATGATTTATTGTCGTGTGTTGACAATATTTTGAGGGTTATGGATGTGCTTGAGCATGGGTTACATGTTCATAAATAATTGTGAATTATTTATCGTTTTAGCACATCGTTTCTCGGGGCATGGAACTCGAGCAAGGTTTGGCTCGGACATCGAGGATTTAAGGTACGTTTAGCGTACGAGCATAGTTTAAATGATGTTTTACAAGTATGATGCATGATCTAAAATACATGAAATGATTTGCTATGATGGTATCGGGACTTGGTTACGATATGTTGTTTCACATGGTGGAATGCTCAGTGCCGCTATGAAGCGAGCCAATGATGAGGTGTGGTTGCTACGGAGCAAACACCCATAGTATGACGTTACCTTGAAGTAAGAAATGAAAATGTGGTATTTGATTAGATATCTAGGATATCTGTATTTTATTCCCTATTGGTAATAATAGGAACAGAGACGTAGTTAATCAGAGAAGTGATTAACCAGTATCGGAAGTTAAGGAAATACCAACATGATATCTAGAATTATGATAATTGCTAGATTAAGTAAGATGTTATGAAAAGATGTTATGAAACGATGTTATGAAAAGATGTTATGAAACGATGTTATGAAATGATGTTATGAAATGTTGCTAATCATTGCTAGATAAAGTAAGATGTTATGAAAGGTTGCTAATTTGAAACTGACTAGGGTTAACCAATGTGATGATTAACTGCATATTCAGGATTTGATGATTTATCT
This sequence comes from Haberlea rhodopensis, assembly GCA_907163345.1. Lineage (NCBI taxonomy): Eukaryota > Viridiplantae > Streptophyta > Magnoliopsida > Lamiales > Gesneriaceae > Haberlea > Haberlea rhodopensis. The sequence goes on from CAJQUN010000330.1 coordinate 571,395, forward strand.
GTTTTGAGAACAGGGTTATTACAGGGGTACGCTATGATGAGGATGATACCATCCAGGAAGTATCACATATGTTCCACAATATTTACATTTTCGTAAATTATGTATTATGTCATTATGATTATGAAATTGTGGAATTGGTATGCTCACCCCGTTGGGGGCTGTCTCTGTTGGGGCAGGTGAACAGGTACATCGATGGCTTTGGAGATGAGCTCGAGCTGTTGATTGGATGTACTCACAGGATCGTGGTACCAGGGCTTGATGGAGCACGGTATCGTATAGAGTACTTATATACCCATGAGGGTTATATACATATTCATGATGCTCGCATGTGAGCAAGATTACTTGTATATGCGTTGTATATAAAGGCATGAGCCTTCCTCTCTTTCATTATATGTTGCATGCAATTGTGGTAGAATTGCTAATGATATGAGAGTCGTTAGTATGTTATGTGGGGGTTGAAACCCACTTTGGTTGTCATATGTGTGGTGTCTTCCCTGGCTGGGAATTTACTTGATATTGCTATATTCTGATGAGTGTTATGTTTTCCCTGGCCGGGAATTTTGTTATGCGTTGTGCTTTTATTTCGGGATAGCTCTATTTATGGGGAGACTCTGCCCAAATTTTTATAAAAAAAGTCCACAATGTAAAAAGTGGTGTGATGGGCGAACCCTATGAGTCTGTTGTTGTTAGGATGATGAGCTTATAACACTGTATGTTAAAGAAAACTTTGTAATTGCCATTCAATGGTAAAGTATCATCTGAGTTTCCCGAATAATTTTATTGAAAGCATGTGCCACACATAATGATTAATACACTAATCAAGGGTTAAGTATATGGGGTCCTTACAATTGAGAAGGGAGAAGAACAGGCTGTTGCTCGAAAACCTCGGGTCAAGTGCAAATTGACCATTCAGACTGACTCCGAGGAAACTCAGTCTGCTCCTACACCTCCAGGCAAGCCCCTTCCCAAAAAGCCAAGAACCCAGATTACCAAGCCAATCAAAACCTTACCTCTCAAACCCCTACCCATATTGCCTCCAACAAAAGCCACCCCTGCACCCCAACCTACAACCCAAATCTCAACCGCTTCAACCATTGCACCAAAAGTAATCATCCGAGTCCCCTTTGCCATCCCCGTGGTCAAAGGGATTGTTATCACTGAGTTGGGAGACTATACCCAATCAGGGATCAAATCTCCATCTTCCACAGGCAAGGACAAAGCCATTCTCACTGAACCCATCTCTTCCAAACCCAAATCTGCAGCGCAAACTGCCATCGATGGAGGATGTTGATGAGAAGGTGAAGGCGCTTGTTGTAGTTTTTGATGAGTATGTCGAATACAGAACAATCAACCACATTGGGATGTTCTTCGGCAAACTGAAACGCCTGCAGAAAATGGAAGAAGAAGTCCTCAAGGGAACAGAGACTGATGATGTTCGCATTGCTGTGCAGCGCAAAGATCTCTTTAAGGCAAATCAGAGATTCAGACTGGCGAATTTGCTTTTGGATGCTAAGAAAGCAAACTTCGATCCGAATGCTCCAACTGCCAAAGATGATGGTGCTGTCATCGCTCAATTGGAAATGGATATTCATGCTCTTCACTGAGCTGTCCGATTTCAACGGCAGAAGCTCAGCATATCCACTCCAGTACCCAGCCCGGATCATCCAACTGCAAGCAAGAGTCTGACAGACCCTTTCATAGAGGTTGTTCCCTCTGGAGCAGCAGACCTGACAGCAGATCAGACAGCAGAACGCATAGCGGATCAGACAGCGGAGCAGCCAATGATTAATGCTCCGTCTGCTACAGAAGATGAACCCTTGAATGTTTCGTTGGACTCTCCAACAAAGTCTATTCCTCTGGAATCATCAGTCTCCCATGTTCAAATCAGTCCAACCGCAGCACTTACAACAGTTGGCGCACCAGAGTTCGTCGATCCGGATCTGGTGGTGTCCACCGTTGTTGCAGCTCTCCAGATTGAGGAGCCTTCCAGACCCAGCACTCCTCCAGTTCAAACAGATGAAGATATAGCTTTCATAGAAGAATTCTCTTCGGATTTGGTCACCTTGATCCGGTCCGAAAGTCGTCAAGCTGCTATGTCTTCACTCATACCCATTGCTGCAGACGCTGATCAAGCCTTGTCGTCATCAGATCACTCTCCAAGCCAACTATCTGGTGCACCTCCATCCCTGGCAGGACCCTTCAGCACCTCTCCGACAACTGTCTGTCTCTCTCTTAGCGTGTTATAGAGGTTCATCAAGGCCAGAGGGTTACATCCTTGGACTTTGATTCTTTTAAAGAGAAGATGACAGCCAGTATCAGCAGCCTTCAGCGAGGAATGAATGATCTGTTCTCTCAGCAAGCTACTTATAAGAACATCCTGAGAAAATAGCAGATCGAGCTGGCCACTGAAGTCAGAGCATCCGTCGCCAATTCCCTTCGCGCTCAAGACACTCGTCTTGACGCTATCAGCGCTCAGCTAGCACAAATTGTTGATTTTCTCCAAGAGATTGCTGCTGACAACAAGGGGGAAAAGAGAAAAGACTTCAAGCCGCATCCGCCTCAGTCTTCTAGAAAATAGAATTATCAGACTGTCTGTATATAGGATTTTTGGTGATCAATAAAAAAATCCTTTTTCGTTAAGTCCTTGTTCATTTATTTTGAACTAAAATATATAAAAGGCTTAATCGATCCGAAATTCAACTTAATCATGTTCATTTATTTTGAACAAGAAGAAGTAATCGATCCAAAGTACACGCTTCAGAGTTCTTAAAAGACTGGATAAAAAGATTTAGAAGCTATGTTTTGTCATCATCAAAAAGGGGGAATTTGTTAGTTCCGGACCTTATCGATGAGATTTTAAAGATGACAAAACATATCAGACCGGATCGAGAGAAATCAGACTGACCAGATCGATCGCTCAAAACAGATCAAGCTGATGAGGCATATCGCATATCAGACCAGATCAATAGAAAATAGACTGACTAGATCAAAGCTTCAGATCGATCTCAACCTATATCAGATCAGAGCAGTCAAGGATGAATAAAGATTGGTTCTTCAGTCCGAATCATTAACGGCTATTTATTGAAGCATTTAATGCCGCAATTAATGCTGAAAAAGACCTTAGACTGAAGATTACCATAAAAAGTAAGAAGACAAAGAAGAGCTTACCTGACAGTCGCCGAAAGCATGAACCAGAATGGCAAGTACCTTAAAGAAGAAGACTGTAGCTTACTCAGAGTATAAGCAGAGTCAAAAGTTGCACATTAAGGGAATAATGTCGTTGGTACATGCAACTATAAAAGGATGCATCAGAAGATCTCAAGTAGACTCTCGCTGATCAATCGAAAAACGCACAAGAAAGCAAAACAGCACAAGCTCAGAAGCTCTCGAGCTGAAATTCTTCTTAAGCACGAATACATTGTAATATTTGATCATTTTAGGATCACTGTGTGCATAGACAGAAGTCTATCTTGTATATTCTGTATTGAAAGATAGAAGTGAGAAATTATTGTAACTGTCAGACAGAGTGTGTCTGAACAGATCGAGTGACTAGGAGTTTCAGTCTGGTAGTGAGGTAAATCCAGCTGAATCGGGTTTGTACAATAGGATTGTATAAATCAAAGTCTTCTAGTGGAAACCTTCCTTAATTGGAAGAAGGGGAGACGTAGAAGGATTACACCACCTTCGAACTTCCAGAAACATATTCCGTGTCTTATCATTCTGTACTCGTTTTGTTATTCAAAGCCATCGAGCCGTTCTTACTAATTTGAGAACAAACCGTTCCGCACTAAAATATTCAGTGGTCTGTTATGCAAAAGAGTTGATTAAGAAACAGATTTCGTCTCACTAATCCGAACGAAATCACAAGGGATTAATTTTTAATAGGAGTGTTCATTCACCCCCCCCCCCCCCCTCCTCTAAACACTCCGTACCGATCCTAACAAGTGGTATCAGAGCCAGGTTATCTTAATCAGCACAAAGACACTCGAGCTGATGGCATCATTCAACAAAATTCCTATGTTCTCAAAAGAAGACTATGATGATTGGAGAATCAGAATGCAAGCTCATCTGGCAGCACAGGATGACGATATGTGGTTCGTCATCACTGATGGACCAATGGAGATTCTGAAAGTCAATACAACAGCCTCCATTACTGGTGGTGAACCCCAAATGGTCGAGAAGGATAGATCCCTCTGGACTAATGAAGAAAGAAAGAAAGCAAACCTCGACAACATTGCCAAAGACATCTTGTTCAAAACATTGGACAAGAACATGTTCAGTAAAATCAAAATGTGCTCTACTGCCAAAGAAATTTGGGAGAAGATAGCACAGCTATGTGAAGGGAACGACCAGACTAAGGAAAACAAGCAGACTGTTGCTCTTCAAAGATTTGAGAGCATAAAGATGAAGATTGGAGAAACTCTAAATGAGTTTGATGAAAGAGTCACTGGTATAATCAATGAACTAAATGGTCTGGGCAAGGAATACTCAAACAGAGATATCGCTCTGAAAGTTATGAGAGCCCTGCCAAAAGAATGGGATGTTAAGACCATTGCAATGAGGGAGTCCAAAGATCTGAACAAGGTTGAACTTCATGATCTGTTTGCAGATCTTAAAGCATATGAGTTCGAACTGATCAGCAGAGGTGAAGCAGAGCCATTCATCTCTCAACCAAACAAAGCACTGGCAGCCATTCCAGATCAGACCGCCCCCACAACAGATCGATCTATCGAACAGATAAGTAATGATGCTATGTCATTATTTATCAAGAAATTTGGTAAATTCATGTCTAAAAATAAGAGGAACTTTAAACCCTCTCATCATTATAAATCAAGAAATGATGATGCTGTTAATGATCAGGATTGCTACAATTGTGGTAAGACCGGACATTTTATTGCAGATTGCACCAGACCGAAGAAAGAAGAACGTAAAGAGAAGCATCGTGATGACAGGAAAAAGAAGCACTACAAAGACCGCAAAAATCATGGAAAGTCCCAAAAGGTCCTAGTAGCAGAAGAAGGAAACAACAAATGGGCTCAGACTGATTCAGACTCAGAAAGCTCTGAATATTCTTCCAGCGAAAGCGAAGAAGATATTCAATGTCTAATGGCAGACGAAGAGATGAGTCAAACAGACGAGGTATTCGATCTTGACTCAAATGAATTTACACGAGAAGAGCTCATGTCCACACTGCAAGACATGGTTAATGATTATAGACTCTTAGCTGAATCATTTGAGAGAAGTAAAGCTAAAGCCAACGATCAAATGGATGAGCACATCAAACCAAGCCGCTCCGAGCTGGGTGAGTGCAACAATCTACAAATCGAGCTGAATAAGCTAAAAATCTCTTATGATCAGCTCCATGAAGAAAATAAGAGAATTAGCACACAAAATGCTAAGCTTTCTCATATCTTCAAATCATGGACAAAATCCAGAACATCATTGAAAGAATTGCAAGAGGTACAAAGAAATGTCGGTGATGTTACAGGCATAGGCTTTGATATCAAAGACTGCACCAAAGATGAATCTGAATTGTTGCTGGTAAAGAACAAAATCAAACAAATGACATTTGTTAAATCCAGCACAGTATATGAAAATGAAGCACCTACAATTCAAACGGGAGTCTCTTTCATGAATCAAGGTTTAAGAAAAGGGATTGGATATGTTAACCAAGCCAAAGAAAAGGCACCAGCAAGCTTTGCGTCTTTCAGACCAAATCCAAAGGTGCAAAATCTAAGGCAAGGGAGACCATCCAATTACTATAATTCAAAACCAGTTCAACGAAGATATAGACTACCCTATGAGAATAAAAGGTTTCCATATCGCACACATTATCACACACAACATCGAAACAGATCAGCTCACAGCACACAGACACACACAAGCCATTAAAGCTGATACAGGTGTGGGTTCCCAAAGGGCTAATCCGTTCTGGACCCAATTAGGATTGGGTACCAACAATAATCTTGTTTGATGACAGGTACCAAAGAAACTTGCATCAGGCTGGTACTTGGACAGTGGGTGTTCTCGTCACATGACTGGAAACATCGAGCTGCTGTCTGAAGTCAAAGAATGTACTGGACCCAAAATCATATTCGGGGATAACTCAAAGGGTAAGACCGTGGGCAAGGGTAAGATTGTCCATGGTAACATTATTATCAATGATGTGCTGTTAGTTGAAAATCTTTGCTATAATCTGATTAGTATAAGTCAACTATGTGATAATGGTTATGCTGTAGAATTTCACAAACACACTTGCGCTGTTAAATCGTCAGACGGTATGACCATGCTTGTAGGAATCAGGAATGGAAATACATATAAGATTAACTGTAATTTTGCTCAACCTGATAATCCTACTTGTTTCATCGCTAATAATGATAATAAACACTGGCTATGGCATAACGCTTGAATCATCTCAATTTTAAGACTATATCTAGCCTGTGTAAACATGATTTAGTTGTCGGTCTACCCAAGATCGACTTTGCTAAGGATAAGATCTGTGAAGCATGCCAAATGGGCAAACAGATCAGATCATCCTTCAAAAACAAGAATGCCAAATCCTCCTCACGCTGCTTAGAACTACTGCATATGGACTTGTTTGGTCCTATACCAATAACAAGTTTAGGGAAATGCGGTATACTCTTGTTGTTATTGATGATTACTCACGATTTACTTGGACTATATTTTTGAGCAGTAAAGATCAGACCGGTCCGAAATTGATCAAGCTGCTGAAACGCACTCAGAATGAGAAATCATCCAGCATAGACAGGATTCGAAGTGACAAAGGCACTGAGTTTTCAAATCAGAATCTTGAATCCTTTCTAGAAGATCATGGAATTAAGCATGAATTTTCAGCCGCCCGAACTCCCCAACAAAATGGAGTTGCAGAACGAAGAAACAGAACGCTTAAAGAGGCAGCAAGGACAATGCTTGCTGATTCTGGAATTTCGCAAAAGTTCTGGGCAGAAGCTGTAAATACTGCATGCTACACTCAAAATCGGTCTATGATTAACAAGAAGTTGAATCTCACTCCATATGAGATATGGACTGGTAACAGACCGTCTATCTCTCACCTTCACGTATTTGGCTGCAAATGCTTCGTTCATAACAATGGTAAGAATCATCTTACAGCATTTGAAGCTAAATCAGATAATGGGATATTCTTAGGATATTCATCTAATAGCAAAGCTTTTAGAGTTTTCAATAATCGCACTTTAACTGTAGAAGAATCTGTCCATGTAGTTTTTGATGAATCGTTATGTATTGAGGGTAGCAAGGAATCAATTCAAAATCAGATGGAAAATATCCATCTCGAAGCTAACAGTGATGATGAGATTGTAGCTAACAGGTCAAGAGACAATCCACCAGAACCTGAAGTACCAGACAGACAGGATCAAGGAAATGAAGCTCCTTCAGATCGAGCCGATCCGGATGATTCAAACTCTCATATCAAAGAAGATGTTGATCATGCCGCTACTACTCATCCGGCTGGACCAAACAATCCAGAGTCAAGCTATCGATGGACTAAGAGGCATCCACCTAATCTAGTGATTGGAAGTCCCTCTGCACCGATTAGAACCAGAGGACAGATGATAGATGAATTCACTCATGCTGCCTTCATCTCAACTCTGGAACCTAAGAAGATCGATGAAGCCTTGACTGACTTCAACTGGATTAAGGCCATGCAAGAAGAACTTAATCAATTCGAACAAAATCAAGTTTGGAGTCTAACCCCCAGGCCAAGCGATCTGCCTGTTATTGGAACCAGATGGGTTTTCAGAAACAAGCTGGACGCAGATGGAACTGTGGTTAGAAACAAGGCCAGACTGGTGGCACAAGGATTCCGACAAGAAGAAGGAATTGACTTCGATGAATCCTTTGCACCAGTCGCCAGACTTGAAGCCATCCGAATCTTTCTTGCTTATGCTGCCTTTAAAGACTTCAAGGTATATCAAATGGACATCAAGAGTGCCTTTCTTAATGGTAAGCTTCAGGAGGAAGTCTACATTGAGCAACCTCCTGGATTTCAGAACCACTCATTTCCTAATCATGTATATCTACTGAATAAAGCAGTATATGGTCTGATAATACAATGTTCAGAAAGACACAGACTGGTCTGAACTTTCAGACTGATCTATGTCAAATCTGATGTTATCCCATGATCTGTCTGGTCAACAAATCTTTAAATAAAATAATTGTTTAAAACAGCCCGGACTGATCGCAAATTTTAACCAATTTGTCTATCTTTTATCCTGACCGTTTATTTTGAATTATTTTACTATCAGTTATCGAGATAAAGACACGTGTCCTCTCTCTCATATTTAGCGGGCTGTACATCTCACCTTCATTCACTTTTTACCAATTACCGACGTCTGCTCTCTAACTCTTTATTTCCTTTAATCTCTTCATATTTCCATTACACTCAAATTGCCACTATTACTCAAAACTCTCTCTCCGTTGAGTTTGATGATATATACAGGGCTGAAGATTCAGGGATGGTCTCTATTTTCCGAGCTTTGGAATCGTCTGGATTAAGAAATTTTCTGGAATGTGGCACGGTGGTTTACGAGTCAGAGATTCGCTAACTATTCGCCAATGCTGTATGTAATGCCCCACGACCCGAGGAACTTAGTTTGTACCGTAATCTAAACTTAAAATAGGTAAATGCATTCTTCATTCATGTTATGAAAATAGATAACTATAAATAAATAAATATTGAAGGCGTGTGCATTGGTCTTTATATGTGCAAAATAAATAATATTAAAGTGGACAAAAGATAAGGCTTCAGACTAAGGTAACTATCCTTGTCTATATCTGATAAATTGGAAACCGAACAACTGACATCAAGGTACAAGGTACACGTGTGTTAGAGTGGATCAGCAAGAGATGAGTCATTTATATTCCTTTCATTAATATAATTGACAGAAAAAGAGGTAAAACACGGTAGTCTTTGAAAAAAATAAAATATTAATCCACCCATGTAGTTAAGTTCTTGAATCGAAGTGCAAAAATTTGATAGAACTGATATTTTCTACCCTATACTGTTCGCTCCTCTTTCAGGTGAGTTTCTTGTATATTGTTGATTTATCGAGATAGTTAGTAGAGTTTGATTTCTTGATTTCACTATATTAAAAATTGAATACATAGATGTGTAAGTAATATTGATAACCCTTATATATCTTTAGCATAGTCATCTACTGGTTTGAGTTGGTTTATTTTATCTAGTAGTATTGATATCTTAAACACAAATATTAAAATGAAGATTGATTCTCTGTACGCCTTGGTAAATTTCTAATTGAATGGGAGGTTGGCCTTGTATACTAAAGGAAGAGGAACAAAGATTTAATATGCTAGTGGTTGAATCAAGTATGATTTATATCTCATTAAATCAAGCTCGCATGTCTGTTATACAATTAAGAAAAATGAGAAGAGTTAAAGTGGAGTAATACGTGGGGGATAATATTCACATATTTTCGAACAAGAATAAGGTCGTGTATTAGATAGGAGATACATGGCACTCCCATTAGTTGTTCTGCTCAATTATGCTAGTGTTAAATGGTGTTATTTACTTATGTAGAAAAATTGTTCATAGTGAATCAACCCCAGCCATTGTTGATTTCTTCTGAGAAGCCATAAGGTATGTTGCGATCGGGTAACATACGACAGGTATCTGTATCATTTGATATATGATTTGTTGTTGAATTATGTGAGTTACGTGGCTACGTGATTTTATTTAAAATTATGTGGCATTCATGACATTCATAATTGCACATCGGTGTATGAAAAATAAATGCTTTGTTAACACACATCATTTTTATACATACATCGATGCATGACATACACGTTGAGCTATATCCTTGAATACCCTGATATTTCTTGGATTCTGATATCGATCATTGGGGATTGGTACTGCGATACTATGTTGGCATTACATGGCCCGATATGCATAGGGAATCGTGGTCCCCTTTGATTGATATGATTTGTTGAGACGGGGATTGGTGGCACCTTGCTGATGTCATCCGTCTGGATATCCCTATATGATTATTTGATGTCAGGACCTGGGGTTGGTGGCGCTTTGCCGACGTCCATCCGTCTGGATACCCTATAGGCTTGACAGGCTCGAGCTATTCTGATATGGTTGGACTTTCGTTTATTGATTCAGTTATACCCAGTAAATGGGTATACGATATGATACCGACATGACATTGCATTGCATTGCATTGCATTACCTCATATATCACATTTTATAGATACATGTTGTATATTCTATGATCATTCCATATTGGGCTTTTGCTCACCCCCAAAAGGGGGCTGTTGTTGTCTTTGTGTGTGGACAATGGCAGGCAGTACAGGTGGTCAGGATCCTAGAGAAGGTATATCCGGTGGGAGCCACACTTGAGAGGTTTATTTTCCTTCTTATCCCAGTCGTATATGTACCAGGGGTGTGTCCCTGGAGTATAGGGAGTTTTTATGTATATTTAGTTTATTTTGCTCAGTATGGATATGTGTTCATAGTTTGATTTGTGATGATGGAAATGAAACTGATGGTATCTATATATCTTGACTATTGGTATCGGTGGTATGTTTCTCGTGCGACGGGGTCATGCCGAAATTTTTAGGGCCACATGTTAATAAATATTAAACAAATCTTCCGCTGTTTACGCTATAATTATCATTGTGTGATCATTAATCACATAATTAGGATTGGGCCCTCACATTATGGTATCAGAGCATAACTGAGAATGCTCTTGAGTTTTGTGTACACTAAAATAGGCACAAAGATATATGTGCGCATGTGTTTGAATTATTTGAAATTCTTTGCTCTTGTTTGATTAAACATGAGATAAATTGATATGTATGTTTGCATATTTGTTTTGAATTATGTTGTTGACACTTGATTTTGTAGATGTTTAGAAAAGCAAAAAGTCGGGGTAAGGGCAAGGCACCTGCTATTGAAGCTGAGGCTGCCAATAGCACCAGTGTTGAGCATGTGATTGATCAGTTTGAAGAGATGTCCATGGATCTTGTCATGGCTCGATTTCAGAATTTACATCCGCCCAAATTCCGTGGAACAGAGGGTTCTGCACGAGCTGAATCATGGTTGAAGGAGATCGAACATCTATTCAGACTGATTGAGTATCCTGAATATCGTAAACTGCCACTTGCCCTATATCAGTTGAAGGATAGTGCACAATCTTGGTGGGAAGCCGCTGAGATAGGTTTGGTTGAAGCTGGTGTTGAAGTCACTTGGGATGTTTTCAAGGCTCAATTTCTGGAGCAGTATTCACCTCCATCCTATTATACTGCTCAGGAAAATGAATTTAATAATTTGCGGCAGGGAACCATGACAGTTGAAGAATATGCCTCAAAATTTTCTATCCTGCTGAAATATGCACCACATGTAGCGGCAAATCCAAAGGCAAAATTTAATAGGTTTGTTAATGGATTGCAGCCTACCCTATTTACTTTGGTGACTGCTGGTTCCCCTACTACTTATGCTGATGCAAGGGAGCGAGCAAAGATGGTAGAATCAGGACTTAGACGGGGAGGTCCACTGTTTCTTCCTCCGCCATCAGTACCTACTCAGCAACATGGTTTGCGTCCTAAAGGTTCAATATTCAAAAAGAAAGGCTCTTCTGCTTCCTCATCTTCCGGTTCCAGTGGATCTGGACAAAGAAGGTTTTATACTGGTCCTTCTTGTAGTCATTGTGGTGGGAGATATCTGACAGAACAGTGTTATAAGGTACGAGGTACATGTTTTATATGTGGGCAGGAAGGTCACTTTGCACGTATTTGTCCTAACCGAGGCATGGGTTCTTCGCAACCTCAGCCACGATTTCCTGGTGGCTCCAGTACTTATAGACCTACTGTTCCTACTATTCCTATTACTCCTATGCCATCATTTCAACAGTCGAATGTTCCACAGTATCGAGGATCTCGAGGTCAGACTGTTTCGGGTCCTCCGCAGGCCAAAGTGTACGCTATGATGAGGATCAGGCGAAGGAGGCTCCTGGTGGTCTTATTGCAGGTATTTGCACGTTATGTGATTATTCTGCACGTGTGTTATTTGATACAGGAGCATCCCACTCATTCATATCGCATGCATTTGTGGCATCGCATGATATTATCTGTACTTCATTAGATAATACCTTATCGATAGCTACGCCAGCAGGAAGAATTATCTTATCTGAGCAGGTTGTGCATAATTGTGTGTTAATTTTGAGGATAACGTTTTATTCTTAAACTTGATCGTCCTCCCTATGCACGACTTTGATTGCATTGTTGGCATGGATGTTCTCTCTACCAATCGAGCTACTGTTGATTGTTGTCATGGGGTAGTTCGATTCCGACCAGTTGATGGACCCAAGTGGAATTTCTATGGTAAGGGTTCCCAAGGGAAAATTCCATTGATATCGTCTCTTGAAATGTCCAGACTTTTATGTAGCGGGAATGAGGGTTTTCTTATCTATGCTGTTGATGTATCGAAAAAGGAGCCCTCTTTGTTGGATATTCCTGTAGTAAAAGAATTTCCTGATGTCTTTCCCGATGAGATTCCTGGTTTTCCTCCTCATCGAGAAGTTGAATTCAGTATTGATCTTGTTCCGGGTACTGCACCTATTTCCAAAGCTCCTTATCGTATGGCACCGTTGGAATTGAAAGAATTGAAAGACCAATTACAGGATCTTCTCGATAAAGGATATATTCGACCGAGTGTATCGCCTTCGCGAGCTCCAGTTCAATTTGTTCGAAAGAAAGACGGTACGATGTGAATGTGCATCGATTATAGGCAACTGAATCGGGCAACTGTGAAAAATAAGTACCCATTGCCTCGTATTGATGATTTATTCGGTCAACTTCAAGGCACTTTTATTTACTCGAAAATTGATCTTCGTTCTGGATACCATCAAGTGCGTGTTCGAGAGGAAGATGTATCTAAAACTGCTTTTCGTACTAGGTATGGTCATTATAAATTCTTGGTCATGCCATTTGGTCTCACTAATGCTCCTGCAGTCTTTATGGACTTAATGAATCGATTTTTCCGGGATTTCTTGGATCGATTTGTTATCGTCTTATTGATGATATTCTTGTCTATTCAAAATCCAAAGAGGAGCATACTGAACATTTGAAGTTGGTACTTCAAACTCTTCGCACTGAACATCTTTATGCCAAATTATCCAAATGTGAATTCTGGATGGACAAGGTGGGTATTCTTGGGCCACGTCATTTCTCGACATGGCATTTCTGTTGATCCAACTAAGGTTGAAGCAGTGTTAACTGGCCGAGACCTACTAATGTTCCTGAGGTCCGAAGTTTCATGGGTTTAGCTGGTTATTATTGTCGTTTTATTAAAGGTTTTTCAAAAATTGCTAAACCTATTACTCAACTGACACAGAAAAATCAGAAATTTATTTGGTCATATGAGTGTGAAGCAAGTTTTCTTGAATTAAAGACGAGACTGACCACTTCACCTGTACTTACTATTCCTTCAGGTACCGGAGGATATGTGGAATGCACAGATGCGTCTTTAAAAGTTTAGGCTGTGTATTGATGCAACATGGCCGAGTGGTTGCTTATGCGTCTCGCCAACTTAAATCTCACGAAAATAAATACCCCGTACATGATTTGGAATTGGCAGCAATTGTTTTTGCTTTAAAAATTTGGCTCCATTATTTATACGGGGAAAAATTTGTTATTTATTCGGACCACAAGAGCTTGAAATATCTATTCTCTCAATCTGATCTTAATATGAGGCAACGTCGGTGGATGGATCTGTTGAAGGACTTCGACTGTGAGATTCAATATCACCCTGGACAAGTGAACGTTATTGCCGATGCTCTTAGCCGTAAAGTTCGTGATTCTGTTTTAGCTTCTGTTAATATAGCTAAAGTACATGAGGAGATCTGTACTTCTGGTTGGACTTTTCACTCACATGGGAATTCTGTCACTGTTTCTGCATTAGAGATTGAGCCGAAATTGATTTCTGAAATCAAGAAAGCCCAACGAAACGATTCTCAAACTCAGAAATCTAAAGAACTCGTATCTGCAGGACATCATTCTGGCTTTCAGATATCATCTGATGGTTCTTTACGACTTAATGGTCGGTTGTTGTTCCTGATAATTCTGATTTGAAATCTGCCCTTTTTCGTGAAGCACATTGTAGCAAATATAGTATCCACCCTGGAGGACGAAAGATGTATATGACTCTAAGACCCCAATTCTGGTGGAGACGTATGAAGAAGGATATAACTGAATTTATTTCCAAATGTTTAGTTTGTCAACAGGTAAAAGCTGAACGAATGAAACCTGGAGGGTTACTTCATAGTCTTGAAATTCCCAATGGAATTGGGAACATATTGCTATGGATTTTGTAACCCATCTTCCTCGATCACCCCGAGGTTGTGATGCTATATGGGTTATTATTGATCGAATTTCTAAATCAGCACATTCATTCGGTATGATGAGCGGACTTTTCGTATAAGAAAATGGCTCGATTGTATACTCGAGAATATTGTGAGACTGCACGGTGTACCTGTCTCAATTGTTTCTTGATCGTGATCCCAGATTTACTTCTAAATTCTGTGGAAGTAGTTTTCAAGATGCTATGGGTACGCGTTTGGCAATGAGTACTGCTTATCATCTCAGACTGTACCATGGCGGAGACGGATCGTATAGAGTACTTATTATACCCATGAGGTTTATATACATATTCATGATGCTCGCATGTGAGCAAGATTACTTGTATATGCATTGTATCTAAAGGCATGAGCCTTTCCTCTCTTTCATTATATGTTGCATGCAATTGTTGGTAGAATTGCTAATGATATGAGAGTCGTTAGTTATGTTATGTGGGGTTTTGAACCCCACTTGGTGTCATATGTGTGGTGTCTTCCCTGGCTGGGAATTTACTTGATATTGCCTTATTTCTGATGAAGTGGTATGTTTTCCCTGGCCGGGAATTTTGTTATGCGTTGTGCTTTTATTTCGGGATAGCTCTATTTATGGGGAGACTCTGCCCAAATTTTTATAAAAAAAGTCCACAATGTAAAAAGTGGTGTGATGGGCGAACCCTATGAGTCTGTTGTTGTTAGGATGATGAGCTTATAACACTGTATGTTAAAGAAAACTTTGTAATTGCCATTCAATGGTAAAGTATCATCTGAGTTTCCCGAATAATTTTATTGAAAGCATGTGCCACACATAATGATTAATACACTAATCAAGGGTTAAGTATATGGGGTCCTTACAATTGAGAAGGGAGAAGAACAGGCTGTTGCTCGAAAACCTCGGGTCAAGTGCAAATTGACCATTCAGACTGACTCCGAGGAAACTCAGTCTGCTCCTACACCTCCAGGCAAGCCCCTTCCCAAAAAGCCAAGAACCCAGATTACCAAGCCAATCAAAACCTTACCTCTCAAACCCCTACCCATATTGCCTCCAACAAAAGCCACCCCTGCACCCCCAACCTACAACCCAAATCTCAACCGCTTCAACCATTGCACCAAAAGTAATCATCCGAGTCCCCTTTGCCATCCCCGTGGTCAAAGGGATTGTTATCACTGAGTTGGGAGACTATACCCAATCAGGGATCAAATCTCCATCTTCCACAGGCAAGGACAAAGCCATTCTCACTGAACCCATCTCTTCCAAACCCAAATCTGCAGCGCAAACTGCCATCGATGGAGGATGTTGATGAGAAGGTGAAGGCGCTTGTTGTAGTTTTTGATGAGTATGTCGAATACAGAACAATCAACCACATTGGGATGTTCTTCGGCAAACTGAAACGCCTGCAGAAAATGGAAGAAGAAGTCCTCAAGGGAACAGAGACTGATGATGTTCGCATTGCTGTGCAGCGCAAAGATCTCTTTAAGGCAAATCAGAGATTCAGACTGGCGAATTTGCTTTTGGATGCTAAGAAAGCAAACTTCGATCCGAATGCTCCAACTGCCAAAGATGATGGTGCTGTCATCGCTCAATTGGAAATGGATATTCATGCTCTTCACTGAGCTGTCCGATTTCAACGGCAGAAGCTCAGCATATCCACTCCAGTACCCAGCCCGGATCATCCAACTGCAAGCAAGAGTCTGACAGACCCTTTCATAGAGGTTGTTCCCTCTGGAGCAGCAGACCTGACAGCAGATCAGACAGCAGAACGCATAGCGGATCAGACAGCGGAGCAGCCAATGATTAATGCTCCGTCTGCTACAGAAGATGAACCCTTGAATGTTTCGTTGGACTCTCCAACAAAGTCTATTCCTCTGGAATCATCAGTCTCCCATGTTCAAATCAGTCCAACCGCAGCACTTACAACAGTTGGCGCACCAGAGTTCGTCGATCCGGATCTGGTGGTGTCCACCGTTGTTGCAGCTCTCCAGATTGAGGAGCCTTCCAGACCCAGCACTCCTCCAGTTCAAACAGATGAAGATATAGCTTTCATAGAAGAATTCTCTTCGGATTTGGTCACCTTGATCCGGTCCGAAAGTCGTCAAGCTGCTATGTCTTCACTCATACCCATTGCTGCAGACGCTGATCAAGCCTTGTCGTCATCAGATCACTCTCCAAGCCAACTATCTGGTGCACCTCCATCCCTGGCAGGACCCTTCAGCACCTCTCCGACAACTGTCTGTCTCTCTCTTAGCGTGTTATAGAGGTTCATCAAGGCCAGAGGGTTACATCCTTGGACTTTGATTCTTTTAAAGAGAAGATGACAGCCAGTATCAGCAGCCTTCAGCGAGGAATGAATGATCTGTTCTCTCAGCAAGCTACTTATAAGAACATCCTGAGAAAATAGCAGATCGAGCTGGCCACTGAAGTCAGAGCATCCGTCGCCAATTCCCTTCGCGCTCAAGACACTCGTCTTGACGCTATCAGCGCTCAGCTAGCACAAATTGTTGATTTTCTCCAAGAGATTGCTGCTGACAAAAAGGGGGAAAAGAGAAAAGACTTCAAGCCGCATCCGCCTCAGTCTTCTAGAAAATAGAATTATCAGACTGTCTGTATATAGGATTTTTGGTGATCAATAAAAAAATCCTTTTTCGTTAAGTCCTTGTTCATTTATTTTGAACTAAAATATATAAAAGGCTTAATCGATCCGAAATTCAACTTAATCATGTTCATTTATTTTGAACAAGAAGAAGTAATCGATCCAAAGTACACGCTTCAGAGTTCTTAAAAGACTGGATAAAAAGATTTAGAAGCTATGTTTTGTCATCATCAAAAAGGGGGAATTTGTTAGTTCCGGACCTTATCGATGAGATTTTAAAGATGACAAAACATATCAGACCGGATCGAGAGAAATCAGACTGACCAGATCGATCGCTCAAAACAGATCAAGCTGATGAGGCATATCGCATATCAGACCAGATCAATAGAAAATAGACTGACTAGATCAAAGCTTCAGATCGATCTCAACCTATATCAGATCAGAGCAGTCAAGGATGAATAAAGATTGGTTCTTCAGTCCGAATCATTAACGGCTATTTATTGAAGCATTTAATGCCGCAATTAATGCTGAAAAAGACCTTAGACTGAAGATTACCATAAAAAGTAAGAAGACAAAGAAGAGCTTACCTGACAGTCGCCGAAAGCATGAACCAGAATGGCAAGTACCTTAAAGAAGAAGACTGTAGCTTACTCAGAGTATAAGCAGAGTCAAAAGTTGCACATTAAGGGAATAATGTCGTTGGTACATGCAACTATAAAAGGATGCATCAGAAGATCTCAAGTAGACTCTCGCTGATCAATCGAAAAACGCACAAGAAAGCAAAACAGCACAAGCTCAGAAGCTCTCGAGCTGAAATTCTTCTTAAGCACGAATACATTGTAATATTTGATCATTTTAGGATCACTGTGTGCATAGACAGAAGTCTATCTTGTGTATTCTGTATTGAAAGATAGAATTGGAAATTATTGTAACTGTCAGACAGAGTGTGTCTGAACAGATCGAGTGACTAGGAGTTTCAGTCTGGTAGTGAGGTAAATCCAGCTGAATAGGGTTTGTACAACAGGATTGTATAAATCAAAGTCTTCTAGTGGAAACCTTCCTTAATTGGAAGAAGGGGAGACGTAGAAGGATTACACCACCTTCGAACTTCCAGAAACATATTCTGTGTCTTATCATTCTGTACTCGTTCTGTTATTCAAAGCCATCGAGCCGTTCTTACTAATTTGAGAACAGACCGTTCCGCACTAAAACATTCAGTGGTCTGTTCTGCAAAAGAGTTGATTAAGAAACAGATTTCGTCTCACTAATCCGAACGAAATCATAAGGGATTAATTTTTAATAGGAGTGTTCATTCACCCCCCCTCTAAACACTCGGGACCGATCCTAACATCTTGTAATATTCTCGTTCATCCTAATAAACAGTTTGCTTTTGGTTTCAACTACTGTTATTCTGCTCTTTATTTCTGTAAGTATTCTTTTATCTTTATTTTTGTTTTATCATAAAATTATGATAGGCTAAATAATTATTTGTGTTAACTTAAATCTCATCTACTTACTTAAGCATTGAATTGGTCCTTATGTATCTTATGAATTAATCATTCTAGGTTTGAATTTTAAAACTGGCATTTAAGAACTATTGTACTATTGCCCGCTTATGACCAGGTGTGTCGATTAGGGTGTTTTTGTACTGTTATAGTTCAAGGATTGACGGTTTTTATATTCTGTAGAAGTCCTAGGTTAATGATGAATTTCATAGGAGGTCTCGAATGGTATCAGAGCCAATTAGGTATTAAGTTAAGTAAAGGATGATGAGAGTTAACACAAGTAGCCTTATTCAAATGAATTTAAACCTTATCAAGAAACAAAATACTGTTAAGAACAGTATGGTACAAGAATATGATGTTGATGCTTGTAAAACGTTCCGCAAGTTTACGGTGTCAAGTTTGAGTATAGGAATTTGAAAGTACGGATGTCGAACCCACAGGGATTGAAAATTAAGTTACACCAAGTACTGTAATTAGAATAGTCTCGACTTTATTTAGACAATCGATGGCAATATTATTAAATTAATCTACTAAAATAAAATAAAAGATTAACAAGATGAAAATTTAAGTGGAGAAAATCAATGAGAACGGATTCTAGAGGTTCGACTTCACTCAACTATCCACTATGTCGTGTTCTTCTAATTTATTAACCACGAATCCTATGTTATCTATTACCTCTCCCGAGTGTTAAATAGAAATAATCATTCAACAATCATCTTGATGTGCCCACCTAAGATAAATTATTAAACAATTTCAATAGGTTAGATTCGTTCTATGGCTTCGTTGGAGTTATATGTCTCCCGACTATATAAACTTCCAACGATGTAAATTCCTACGGTCTTATTCAAAACCACCTCTCCCGAGTGATAGATTCTAAATAATTATGACGAATCAACTAGTGATCGATTAATTGAAACGCATTCAAATCAGGAATCAAAAATAAACCAAACGAAAAACCAAAATATATTCAATCAATAATCAACGACACAGGTTCAAGTCAATATCCGTCTAACTCTAGAATAATAAATTAGTTCATGAATACATTAAATAAACAGATAGACATGTCTTTATCATCATAAACATAAGGGAAGAGATAATCAAACGAATTGGATGATGGCCCTCCGTCCCCGGTAGTCGCCTCGCCGTCGTCTTCCCCTCTCATTTAGTAAATCTATCCTCTTATTTTTGGTGACCTTTTCTCCTATTTTAATATAATATAATCTGATCTTTGACTTTCCTTGTTTACAAGAATTCTTCCTCAAAATCTGCTCTCTTGTAATCTCACGTGCATGTGTTTCTCCACTTTGTATGTGTGTCTCCTTTTAATTCCTCTTGTAGTTCCTATCTTGGTCAATATTCTAGGCTCCTATTTTCCAATTAAAAATCCATTGAATCACTCTTGTGTACGTGTCAATCAATAATACGTGAAAATGTTGCTTCATGCATGTGAATGATCTCCCATAAATTATTCTCTTTAACGTGCGTGTACACTATAAAACCCGATCCCCACTTTTCAGTCTCAATTTGAATTCTTGTCACATTTATGCATTTCTCATCATCTTTTAGTAATAAAATGCTTAATTCCTTGGATTCCTACAAAATATCAAAAATGACAACAAAAGACGTAATTCTGCTCGAATACCAAAACAAAAGTATAAGAAAATATAATAAAATATAAGTGCAAATATGCACTTATCAGATGTACCTCAGAATTTAGAATCATTAAATCGATGGACAATTCCTAAAATTGAACCTAAACCTATATATAAGTTAGGAGCTTTTGAAAGATTAGGAATTAAACAAATTGTTAAAACTACTGAAGAAGCAATATCATTAAACAATGACGAAATGGTTTTAAAATTACTAAGTGAAAAGGATATTTTACCTTATATGAAAACTCATAAATTTCTTCACATCGAGTTAGTGCAAATTGCTTTTAAACCTTTAACCTTAGAAGGATTACCAGAAAGCTTTATAGAAGCTTTAAGAGATGGTAGAAATTTAAATTGGAAACAATCTTTGATTGGAATTATTCAATCAAGTTTGGCCCATGGCCTGTTTATTTTGATGTTTATCCAAATTTGCAATTATCTTTATCTAATATTAATATATTAGATGCTTTAACATTAAATTTTAAAACTCATGGTTATAATTATGCTCCAGGAACAGAAATAATTTGTATCTGTTATCGTATTTATTATAAACCTTTGCATACATTAAATCCTCAGTGTAGGAGAATGGACAAACCAATTAATGAAACAATTAATTGAAACTAATTTTAGTCGCTCAAATATTACAACATGTAGAGCTATTAAATGGGATGAAATTGGTTTCCCTGATAATTGGACAATTGAATATGCAATTCCTGTTCAAACCAGAATTCAAAACAATTTAGTTGATGTTATACAAACAAATGATGGTTCAACTCAATTACAATTTGAACCAAATAATCAACAAAAATTATTACAATCAATACCTAGATCTTTAAGATCTAAATCATCTAAGTCATATTCATCTTTTTCTCATATATCTCCAATGGAGGAAAATAATTCTCCTCATAGAGCTTCCACATCTACTATGCCGAATCCAATTGATAATTTACAACATCAAAGAATAAGTAAATTATATATTAATCCAGATAATATAGTCTGAGGATTAAAAGAATCAGAAATAATTGAATCCGAAATGATTTTTTCTTTATGAATAATACACCCAAAATAGATTTTAGCCCTGGATCTAATACCAGGCAGAAAATAAAAAATGAATTTAATCACCCTAAATGGGAACAATTTAGAAAATGGTTTTTTGACAATATTTCAAAAGAAAAATAAACTTTGTTACAAAATGAATTTTATAAATTATGTTCTGATCAAAATTCTTATATACCATTTATACCATGGTTTATATCTACGTATGTTGAACCTTATATTCAAGTATTAGAAAGGACATATAAACTTTCGAATGGCAATATTTTAAGAAATTTATATCCTCCTCAACAACCCTTTGAAATTGAAAAGGAATGAACAATTCTTAATTTTTCAGCATTTTCAAAATTATTGAAAAATGAAGCTTTGCAGATTACTTGTCAACATATTAATAAATTATTAAAACAACAAAATTATACAATCTTTTCCTTATTATATTAGGAGAACAAATTAATTTGTTACACAATCGTATTGAAATTATTAATAAAAATATTACTCAAATACAACCATCAGTGTCTATGACACCACCAAAAATTATACTGGCAACTCCTAGTATATAACCTCCACCTGAAATCAAAGATTTTAAATTAAAATCAATGATTGAGTTGGAAACATTTTTAAATAATAAATTTAAAGATTTAAATCTTTCAGTTTCAGTTCTTGACAATGATTTACAAGAACAAATAGAGACTACTCAAGATCATAAACAAGTTTTTCATGATCAAATAAATAAATTAAAAAATAAATGGGCTGATCGACCCATACAAAGATTATTTTATTACAGGAGACCTTCTCCTATGGATACTCTTCATGAAGAAACAGAGTATATTGTTAATAACAGTTATAGTGGTAAACATATTTATGAATGAAATTTGGATGGTTATCCTGATAAACAAATATATAACTTGGCTCATAGAATGCTAATGTGTTATAATATTTGTAAAAGCAATGGAAACAATGATAAAACTATTGCTAATATGATTATTGCTGGATTTACTGGTCAATTAAAAGGCTGGTGGGATAATTATTTAACTCTAGCAAATAAAGAGGAAATTATGAATACAGTTAAACAAGAAAATAACAACATTGTAGAAAATGTTGTCTACACTTTAGTTGTTAATATTATTGATCATTTTACTGGTAGATATTCTGAACAAAATGAAAATATTCAACTCTTTTACAGAATTTAGGATGTAAAACGCTAACTGATTTTAGATGGTATAAAGATACATTTCTCAATAGAGTTATGGAATTACAAGATTGTAATAGTTCACATTGGAAATCCAAATTTATTGATGGATTACCTCATCTCATTGCTGAAAGAGTTAGGAAGAATCTTAGAAAGGATCATATTAATATCCCTTATGATTCCTATACATACGGAAAACTTATTGGCGCATGTGTCCAAGAGGGATTAGCCTTATGCAACGAAATTAAATTAAATCAACAAATTAAAAGCCAAAATTTGTCTGAGCGAAAACAATTAGGACAGTTTTGTGAGCAATTTGGTATGGACATACCATCATAGAATAAGATTTATTCTGAAAATAAAACATTCAAAAATGATAAAAATTTCCAAAAACCTTATTATAAAAAAAGGAGAAAATATTCTCAAAAAAGATTAGATCACAAAAGTGAAAGGAAAAAATTTAGACAAATCAACTAAAATACCTAAAAAACAAAATATAACTTGTTTTAGATGTGGTCATACAGGTCATTATGAAGGAAAAAAGTAATAATTTAGATATTCCTGATAATATTAAGGATGCTCTTAATACAATATTAGTACACTCTTCTGATAATTCTGATTATTCATCAGACTCATCTTATGATTTGAATGATTCAGATGAATCAAAACATCTCGAGGTTTTAGAAAATGAATCTAGTCATTCAGAAACAGATTGTTGTAAACCTTGTTCTATAGGACAACCCTGTATTAAGACTATTTCAGATGAATCAAATGATTTACATTATAAAATATTATCACAATTTCAGGATTTAAATATAAATACTTTAACTAATACCAATATATTAGAATTTCTCAAATTAGTTAAAGATCCTGAATTAAGATATAAATTAATTGATCAAATGGAAGATATTCCTACCACTTCAACATACAATAATATTCCCCGGAATAATATTGTTAGTTCCAATGATCCGTATTCTATGACAGAAATTTATAAACTTCTAAGACAAAGACAATCAAATGATACCCCTACTTCAATCAATGATTTGTTAATAGAGGTTGATAATCTTAAACAAGAAATTAAATTTCTTCAACATGAAAATAAATTATTTGATACTCGAATTTCTAAGTTAGAAGATAATCAAATTTCTAATTCTTCAATTACATCTCCAAAATTTCCTGATAAGGATAATTTTCAATTACCACCAGAACATGATTTTCTGGCAACAATAAAAATTCTAGTTTCTCAAAAATGGTATACTCAAATTACTTTATTGATTGATAATCATTTTACTAAAATATTTACGTCACTTATTGATAGTCGTGAAGATTTAAATGTTATCCAGGAAGGGTTAATTCCTACTAGATATTATACCAAAACAACTCATAGTTTATCCCATGCTGGTGGACAGAAATTGGATATCCAATTTAATATATAATAATATATATTATTATTACATTATAATATGATAATAATAAATATATTATAGTATTAATAAAATAAATAAATATTAATAATAACCATAATAATAATAATAATATATATATAAATTAATATATATATATATAATCATAATAGTATATATAATCATAATATTAATATAATATAATATTAATATAATACAATAATCATAATATAGAATAATAATAATCATAATATATATATATAATAACATTAATTATAATATATATATATACTTGTGTATGTATATATATAATAATAATAGTATATATAATATATATTATTATTACATTATAATATAATAATAATAAATATATTATAATAATAACAATAATAATAATATATATATAAATTAATATATATATATGCATATATAATAATAATAATAGTAGTATATATATAATATATATAAATTATTATAATATATATATATATGTGTGTATAATGTTATATATATAAATTATTAATAATCATTATATAATAATAATATATTATTAATAATAATGAATGAAGTAAAACAATACAAATATAATAAAAAAATTGTAGGAAATAATTTTTAATTTTTGGCGGGAATTTCAAATTTTGAGATAATAAAAAAGGTGGGAAGTGTATTTATGTCATTTTGTTGCAAATTGTGATTAGAATGAGATAAATATGATGGGATAATTTTTTTTTAAAAATGAAATAAACATGTGATAAGATTAATAATCCGAAGATTACTAATCCTATCCCGAACTCCAAACGTGCCCTAATAGTTGGTTAAACCTCGTGAATAATGGTTATCGAATGTTGTTATTTCTTCATAAGATTTCTTTTACGGGTGTTTGTAATTTTATTTAAATCACTGTATATGATATTTAATTCTTTTTACATGAATTTAATTCTTCATCCATCTATTTCATTCACCCTACATGCATGCATTTAATTCGTCCTACATAGATTTAATTCGTTATACATTGATTTAATTCTCTTTATATGGATTTATCTAAATAATCTTTTTCCAAATACCCTTTTACTATGATACACTTATTTTCAAAAATAACAAAAATAAAAATTAAACACAAAGTTAGATAGGAAACAATAAATTTAGTATGATTAAAATTAACCCAAAGTTTTTTTATGTGATATATTTAAATAATATGTATAATAGTACTCATGTGCATAAGTTAAGTGCATATAAATTAGTTATTTTCTGTGTATTGGTTTTTTGTTTAAATAACTTTAGTGAAAAATTTTGAGCTTATATTAAAATTAGGGTAAACTCACTTAAAATCCCTACCT
This sequence comes from Haberlea rhodopensis, assembly GCA_907163345.1. Lineage (NCBI taxonomy): Eukaryota > Viridiplantae > Streptophyta > Magnoliopsida > Lamiales > Gesneriaceae > Haberlea > Haberlea rhodopensis. The sequence continues at coordinate 596,515 of CAJQUN010000330.1, forward strand.
CCAAATATAACTTTAACATTCCTCCATATATCAAAGATTCTTTATTTTAACTCCCTACCATACTTCTTTTCTTTATTCCAACTCCCTACCCATCTTAAAAGACATAAAAGCCTTTATTTTAATTGAATAAAACACCCTAATGTTTTTAGGATTTTTACAAAAACACCCAAATCTCATTTTTCCAATAAACAACTCCTAATAAGGGATACATAAAAGCATGGGTCTTAAGAATATTATATGAACATGAGATCCTTCAGTTTCTGTCATCTTGAGAAAACCCAAGAGCATACTTTTTGCAAAGGACTAACTGTTCATGATAAATTTAAGCCCCTAATATTCCCTTATTATGTAAAATTAAATAACAGGTCCATCATGCTTTCGTATTATCATGAGAAGGGCACATCCCGATAAAGGTATATCCCGAGAAGGAAACATCCCGAGAAGGGCATATCCCGAGAAGGGGATAACCTGAGAAGGGTACGTCCTGAGAAGGGCACATCCCGAGAAGCGAATAACCTGAGAATGAAGGAGTGTTCGGATATGAAGGCATAATAACAAGATCCCTAGAATGGGATCACGAAGGGGTCATAAGATATTAGAATGATTGACAGACGGTATGAGAGATCACGTCTCCTGTAGAAGTAATGATAACATCTCGGGAAAACAAACGAGAGATGTCTGAATCTGAGAGGTTAGAAACAAGGGGACCTTACTCGAATCTGATGATACCCCGATATCAGATCGATCTTACTGTAGAGCCTCGTACCCTGCAATTGATCAAACAAGTCATCGATCCTCGGAAGTGGATACTTGTTCTTTACCGTGGCCTTATTCAGTTGCCTATAGTCAATGCATGGACACATCGATCCATCCTTCTTCTTGACAAATAAAACAGGCGCACCCCAGGGCGATACGCTAGGGCGTATGTAGCCCTTATCAAGGAGCTCTTGCAACTGAGTCTTTAACTCCCTTAGCTCTGCTGGTGCCATTCTATATGGGGCACGAGAAATGGCAGACGTTCCTGGTAGTAACTCAATCCCAAACTCGACTTCTCTCGTCGGTGGGAATCCGGGAATCTCTTCCGAAAAGACATCAGGAAACTTCGCAACTACGGGCACATCCTCGACTTTCAAGTCTTCCTTCTTTCCAGTAACATCAAAAGCATAGATCAGATATCCCATATGGCCTCGTTCCAATAACTGTGCCATCTTGACAGCAGATATCAACGGAATCTTTGAACGAGAACCATCTCCATAGAATGTCCACTGGACTCCCAAATCAGATCTGAACCGGACAGTCCTCTGCCTGCAGTTCACGACTGCCTGATACCTATTCAGAACATCAATGCCTACAATACAGTCAAAGTCTGACATCCCCAGAACAATCAAATCTGACTTTAGCTCATTATCCTCAAAATAAATGAGGCCATCATAGACAATCCGATCAGTAATCATACTTCTTCCAGCGGGTGTCGAGACCATAAGAGGCATGGGCGATGGAGAAATGCATATGTGGTGCCTTTCCACAAAACTCGTCGACACAAAAGAGTGTGACGCACCTGTGTCTATCAATATAAAAGCAGGGTGCGTAAATAAAAGGCACGTACCCGCTATAACCTCCTCCGGAGCCGCTGTAGACTGCTCCCTCGTCAAAGCATAAACCTGCCCCTGAGGTGGCCCCATGGGCTGACCTCCATACTGTCTTGGTGCAAAAGGTGGTCTGTGCTGTGCTGCTCTGTCCGCAGGCCTCCCCGCAGAATTTTGTTGTCTTCCCCTGTTGGGACACTGCCGAGCAAAGTGGCCTCTGTCACCACAAACATAACATCCTACACAGTCTTTCGCCAAATGTGGTTGCCCACAAAGAGTGCACTGGACCTTCCCGAGTCTGTCTCCCTGAGACTGCCCTCTTCCAGATGGGGCATCGTTTCTTTGGTTTCCTTTCCAACGATTCTCAGGCCTCTTACCACTGAATCTCGAAGCCGATGCGTTCCCCCTTGGTTTGAACTGATCACCCCTCGGCCTCAAATTGTCAGAAGTGGATTTCTGAGGGGGTGCTGGAGGTGGCACTGCATCAGGATATGCGCCAACTCCCAGTTCGGCTAGCTCGGCCCGTGAAAGTGCATCATCAAAACAGGCAGGGCCATAAGTGATCACCTTGCCGTACAGTTCAGGCCTCAAGCCCTTCATGAAGTTCCTCATCTTCGCTTGAGTGCTTGCAGCAATGTGAGGTACATATCTGAGCAAGGAACTGTATTGAAGAGCATAATCTGACACAGGCATGTTACCTTGCTTGAGGTTGGTAAACTCATCTTCCTTAGCCTGTCGTGCGGCAGCTGAAAAGTAGCGGGTCAGAAACCGAGTCCTGAACAGCTTCCAATTGATCTCCTGACCCTGAGCCTCTTGCTTTATCACTGTGGTCTTCCACCACATCAGTGCCTTCTTGGCCAATTGGAACTCTGCTAGCCGTATCCACGCTGTCTTAGCACAAGGAGCTACCACAAATATCTGTTATATTCTCTCCAACCACTCCTCAGCCTTTTCCCCTGTCTCAGTTCCCTCGAACATCGGGGGTCGGTACGTCAAAAACTGAGACAAGCTCAACTCCCCAGGTAATAGCTGCTGCTCAGAGGGTTCCTCGCCTAAGGATGGCGGTGGTAGGGGATTCGTACGTCCAGCACTTGCATTAACACTAATAGCATCACCCACTTCAGCATTTGCTGCCATGCTGCAACACAAGGGTTAACAACAATACCCAAAAACAGTTCATAAAGTACATCGTTAGATAATTAAACATGTTAGTATAACATCTTCTACTTCATATGCAACATACATATAAAACATGTTCAAAAGTAAGCACCTAGCTAACTTATTGCTAAGGCTACCCTTCACTCATTCCCGGGTTATCTAACCTCTGCTCTGATACCACTAATGTAGGGTCTTCCTACCATGACAGTGATTAATAACATAAAAAGGGCTAAACATGAATTTTTATAACGTTTTAGGGTTCCGGTTGTTACGTGAGCTAATAGGATTACAGGCCAAAAATAAAAACTTCATAACTTAATAGATACATTCCTAAACAAGAATGCTAACGTTTTAGATTTATACTACTCCTAGAGTAGATACTAAACATAAACAGAATTATATTCATCTTGTACCCTTGTAGCTCACTGCTTCAACCCGACCCTTAGCCCCCCTTCAGTCCAAAAGCGTACCTACAGGGACAACACATCATGAGCATATTCATCTTTACTTAACATCTTATTAAAAAGGCATAACAGTAAATGCATGAAATCTTAGCTAAGTAAACTTGCTGGTTATTCATTAACTTCTTTTTATTGTCCCTGATTCAAATTCATGCATATGGGCATCTCACCCTATCGTATGGCATCTTACCATATCATAATATCGTATGACATCTTACCATATGGGCATCTTACCCTGTGGCTTCTTACCACATCATAAACATCGTATGGCCTCTTACCATATGGGCATCTTACCCTGTGGCATCTTACCACATCATAAACATCGTATGGCTTCTTACCATATGGGCAACTTACCCTGTGGCATCTTACCACATCATAAACATCGTATGACTTCTTACCATATGGGCATATTACCCTGTGGCATCTTACCACATCATAAACATCGTATTATATAAACATCATATAAACATCATCATTTCATCGTAAATACTCATGCGATAAATGCATAGTCATAGTGTAGGTGTGTGTTTTACCGTCCGATGCCCGTACGTCTCTTACGTACCTTTTTAAAAGGAGGAGAAGTAGATAACTCTATCTCCTTGATTGCGCTGGTACTTGGGATGGTTCTACAAAACCACATAATACCATATTAGATGCCTCAATACAATCTCATACCATAAACTTAACAAAATAAATCATCATCATATTTTCCAACATTCTGCCTCTCTCGATCGATCGGCCCCAAGGTCTCGATCGATCTAGAAAATATGCATAAACAGTGCCCAAACACTCTGCCTCGATCGATCGATCGGAAGGAATTATCGATCGATCGAAGAGTTTCACCGATCGATCGAAAATTCCTTTCGATCGATCAGCCTCTGAATTTTAAAACATACATTAAACAATTTGCCTCGCTCGATCGATCGGGACTAAAGTTTCGATCGATCGAGCACTCTGAAAAATCGGGGCTTCCCCAGATTTTCGAGCACCTCATTTCCTACCATCATTTCTACTCCATAAAGCGTAAAACATGCTTGAACAAAAATGTTTTAAGCTTCATAAAACTACCATGCATGTGTTCAAATCAAAGGTTTAACAAAACCTAAGCTAACATGCATCATAACATCATCAACATCTTCAACCTCATCCACAAATTCAGGAAAACAGGGCATGCCAGTTCTGCCCATATTTTCGAGCACATATATTCATAACAAGAAAACCAACACATATCATATGTAACATGCTCGAACAAACATGCTAGGAACTTCATAATATTTCCATGTAAGCATTCATACCAAGGTTTCGTTCAAACCTATACTAGCATGCATAAAAATCATTCCACCAAAACCAAACCCACCCAAAAGCTCCGAAAAACAGAGTATGTCTTACCCCTCTCCTTTTGCTCCTCTTTTTGCATGGTTTTTAAAGCCCTTTAAAACCCAGTCCTTTTCCTCACCTAGCAGCAGCACATTCAGCGACAATTTTGGGGGAGAAAGGAGGGAGGAGATGCAGGAGAATTGATTGACAAAACAATCATGGAAGAGGGGTGTGGAGGCATGGATTGGACAAGTGGGGAAAGGTTGCACTTGGGGGAGGGTGGCCGAGATGTGGGGGGGTGGGGTGGTGTGGTTGGGGTGGTCATGTGGTGTTTAATTGTGCCCCGGTATTTAGCACGATGCAAAAAATATCCTAACTCGATATTTTTCATCTTTATTTAATTAATACATCCTTTAAAACACTCAACATGCCTCCCACATCATATCATCATAACATAATTATAACCCCTAATATAAAATGCACCACCACCCTTAACCATAACATAATCATATATGATAACACATAATCACATAACACTTCGAGGGTATTACACCAGCCCTCGCAAGATTTTCAGATAACATGCCACGTTGGACAATTGCACTTATAATTTGATGGATTACGTGGATAATTGAGAGTTGCAAGCTTTCAAATTTAGAAATTGCAATTGAAATGCCACATGGCATGGGTTTTTAATAAAATAATCGGAAAAAAAATTAAATTTAACAAAATAACCAATGTTTAGAAAAATCACTAAAATGACCCAAGTCGCCATTTGAAATGGCGCCTTCATTTGAAGGCGCCATCTCAAATGGCGTCTTCATTATTTTAAAAAAAAAATTGAAGGCACCATATAAGATGGTGCCTTCAAAAAAATATTATTTTTTTTATTGAAGGCACCATATAAAATGAGGCCTTCATAACTGTATTAAAATTTTATATATATTTTGTAATGACCCGACACTTTAAATGCTCATGCATACGCATCATGGCATATATGAAATCATTCATAAGCATAATTGCATATATTTTGATATTTTATATGTGCATTGAAAAATACATTGAATGGATTTTAATTGACTGCATTTTTAAGATATTGCATAATATAATGAATATATATTAATATCTTGAATAGATGAGATTGAGTAAGAGTTGAACATATTGAATAAATTTAGTAAGATATGCAATATATATTGAATATAGTGAATATAGTAGATAAAAAAAATTGAATATCTTAGCATATAAAGTGAAAATATAGAATATATGTAATGAATATATTTAAGATATGGAATAATGTGAAATAATATAATAGATTCGAAGGGTTAAGTTTTAATTTTCTAAAATTGAAAGGGTTAAGTTGTAATTTTCGAAAATTGAAAAAAAAAAGAAGTTAAAATCAGGAACCGCCTTGTATTTTTTAGATTTACACACATTTACACCATTTCATGTGTGAAATTGCCATGAGAAGAGGAAAGAGGAGAAAGAAAGAGAATTTGGGGTCTCGTTGATTTTCAGACTTCAAAACGACTTCAAAACTAGAAAATAAGTACATATCTGGAATCCTCACCACGTTACCTCCCTTTTGAGGTAGTTTTTCTTTACTTTTTCTTATGTTTATGGTATGGCTTAATTTGAAATAATGCCCAAAGAGTATGCAATTAATATATGTGAGAGATGAAACAATGATAAACAATTTTAACAAGAAAATTGAGATTATGTTGTAGTTTCACATTTATACAAATATTTTGGGTACAAAAAGTCATGTGCATATACGGTTACACTAAACTTAAACTGAGAAAACATAATTGTAACTTTGAGAAATAACGAATAGTAGAAAAGTAATATTGCACTTGGTATGAACATTTCATGCATAACTGTAATTAATTCATATTAAACCATATGATATTGAGTTTGGTTGTGCATTGGAAATGCACTAATAAGTACTCTGTTTGATATCGGCACCAGTAAGACGAATTAAGCGATTCCTACGATATAGGAGTATCGATTGTGAGTATATCCGTATAACTTGACATTTAACTTTATATGAGTATGTGATTTGTGTTATATGAGTACCTGGAATTGGTGAATAAATTGCTATGAATGCAATATGATGTGCAAGAACTAAATTGAGTTTCGAAATGTACATGTTGAGATGCGATGTTATACGATCTATATGATGTTATTTACCGTATGATTATGACGTTATGCATATGATTATGACATGTGCATTCATAAGAGATTAAAGAACTCTGTTATGGCCACTAATGACCTTGAACCATGTGTTATTGCATTATGAGTACGGTCAGAATTACAGAATCAAATAATATCGATCTCGAGTTAATTGAGAACTCAAAAGGGGATCTACAAAGTGTCATGGCCATATCGTGATAACGATTGTTCTTGGTATTAGTTGGTGCATAACAGAATAACAATATAGACATACATGTGCATCATTTCATTTTATATGAATCATGTGACTTGATGTAAAGCTTATGATGAATCATGTGAGTATATTCATGTGCTTATGTGGATATGGGTTATATGCTTATGTGATGTTAAATACTACGTTATTTGAATATGCTCATTGAGAATGCAACTCACCCAAAATGCATATGTTGTTTTTCAGTTGATGTAGATAAAGTTTGAGCATACACGGTGTTTCTGCATATTTTTGAAGTATGGATCCAATGTCGGCTGGGTGACTCTAGTCCTTCTCCCTCAGCTCATCATTTGCATATAGGGTTTTGGTTGGGTTCTGAGGGGTATAACCTTGGTTATTTTTGTGGCATACATATATCTATATGCCTTGTAAATTATATTATTATAAATGTCTTGATTGGATGTTATGAGATTGAAAGTTCCGCTGCCATTAAATATTATGATGTATGCCTCATGTGTATGTGTTATGTGTAAAGGGTGTCACATTTGATTTTGTATCAGAGCAAAGGTCTAAGATTCTGTAGACTATGACCATGCATCATTATGATATGTTGCATTGTTATTATGTGTTACATGATTACATAAGTCATTACTTGTGTCATAAAGGGTAAATGATGAGCAAAGTATCCATAGAGGGGAAGAAGCAGCCGAGCCTGAGTCTCATGCATCACATTCTTTTCCTCCTCATGTTCAAGGAATGCATGTTCATGACACTTATAGACAGTTTCCACATGCTCCTCCTCATGAATTTTGTGAAATGAGGTATGATAAACTAAGAAAGATGGGAGCTGAAGAGTTTAGGGGTACTACCAATCCAGCGGAGGCTGAGACATGGCTGAAAAGAACAGAAAGAATTCTAAATCTATTGAGATGTACTCCTGAAGAGAAGTTTGATTGTACAGTATCACTTCTTCAAGGCAATGCATATGATTGGTGGGAAACCGTTCCGAACAGTACTATTCAGTCACCTGTTCTGACTTGGGAGGATTTTCTGACTAAGTTTAATGATACATCCTTACCTGAAGTGTACAAAGATCAGAAAGAGAAAGAATTTCTTGAATTGAAATAGTGGAACATGTCAGTGGCAGAGTATGAAGTGTTGTTTAATCAGTTGTCACGTTATGCTCCACACATGATTGCTACTGAGAAGAAGAAATGTAGCAGGTTTGAAATGGGATTACAATTCACTATTCGTGATCGCCTGACAACAACAAATTTGGAATCCTATAGTAAGTTGAAATCTGCAGTTATTCGTGCTGAGAAGTTGGAAGCTGAATCCAAAGCGTTCAAGACACAACAAAGCGAAGAAAGTAGTGGTGTTGGTAAGAAGAAAGTGTTTCAAGTACCTACACAAAAGACTTTTCCTAGTGGTTCCAAGAGCGCCAGTTTCAGTGGTGCACCATCAGCAAGTAAAATTTCTGGTTTTACCTCAACATCACCAACTTGTATCCATTGTGGCAAGAATCATTTTGGCGAATGTCGACTTCTTACACGAAAATGTTTTCGATGTGGTGAACCGGGTCACATGGCAAGAAACTGTTATAAACCACAAGATGAGCCTACGGTGGACCAACCAAGGTCAAGTAATGTTAATGTTGATAGAGGCAGAGGTCGAGGAAAGCCTGCTACGGGAAGAGGTGTTGGTTTGGAAGAAAGCAAATATAATAATCAAGCCCGTGTGTTTGCGATGACTCAAGAAGAAGCAAGTACGGCACCAGCTGTTATCACTGGTAATTTATCAATCTTTGATACAATTGCTTATGTCTTATTTGATCCTGGTGCAACTCATGCATTCATATCACAAATATTCATGATACATTTGCATGAAACACCACTATCATTGGGTTATGATTTATTTGTTCAACCCCCAGTAGGGGGCATGGTTGTTATAAATACTGTGTATCAGAATTGTAAAATTTTCATCGGGGATACTGAAATGCATGCTACTTTACTGGTTATGCCGTTAGAGGATTTTGATGTGATTCTGGGTATGGATTGACTAACTGAATATCATGCTAAGTTGGATTGTCTTACCAAAGAAATAGTACTGCAACTTCCTGATCAGTCCCAGATAGTATTTTAAGGAAAAAGAAAAATCTTAACTACATGTGTAATATCGCAATCTATGGCATTCAAATTGGTTAAGGGTGGTTGTGAAGCATATTTAGCTCACATTATAGATAGCATATTATGTGGTTTGAAACTTGAAGATATTCCAGTGGTTAGAGAATATCCAGATGTATTTCCAGATGATTTACCTGGATTACCCCCAGATAGAGATACTGAGTTTACCATCGAATTACCGTTAAGTACTGCGCCAATTTCTATTTCTCCTTATAGAATGGCACCTATTGAATTAAAAGAACTGAAAACTCAGTTACAAGAACTACTGGATAAAGGATTCATTAGACCGAGTGTTTCACCATGGGGAGCACCGTATTGTTTGTTAAAAAGAAGGATGATACTTTGAGGTTAGAATTGATTATTTATTTGATCAGTTGCAAGATGCTACAGTCTTTTCAAAGATTGATACGAGATCAGGGTATCATCAGTTGAAAATTGCTGAGTCTGATGTGTCAAAAACAGCTTTCAGAACAAGGTATGGCCACTATGAATTTTTGGTAATGCCTTTTGGTTTGACTAATGCACCTGCTGCATTTATGGCATTGATGAATAATGTGTTTAGACCTTACCTGGATAGATTTGTGATTGTCTTTATTGATGACATTTTGATATATTCTAAATCTGCTGAGGAATATGAACGACAATTGAGAATTGTGCTACAAACCTTGCGTGAGAAACAGTTGTATGCAAAACTCAGCAAATGTGAATTTTGGTTAGATCAGGTTGTCTTTTTGGGACATGTTGTTTGAGTGATGGTATTAAAGTTGATCCAGTAAAATTTGAAACAGTAACTAAACGGGAGTGTCCGAAAAATGTTGCAGAAGTTCGTAGTTTTCTTGGTTTAACCGGGTACTATAGGAGATTTGTTGAAAATTTCTCTCTTATAGCAACTCCATTGACAAAATTGTTGCGCAAAGGTTCTTTTTAACTGGACAGATGAATGCCAAAAGAGCTTCGAAGAATTGAAAGAACGACTCACAACTGCTCCAGTTCTGACAATTCCTTCATGTACTGATGGTTTTGTTATTTATAGTGATACTTCATTCCAGGGTTTGGGATGTGTTTTGATGCAACATGGTAAAGTTATTGCTTATGTTACTCGGCAACTTTAACCATATGAGATGTCTTATTCTACTCATGATTTAGAACTTGCTGCAGTTTTTTTGCATTAAAGATATGTAGACATTACTTGTATGGTACCACATTTCAAATCTTTACTGATCATAAAAGTCTGAAATATCTGTTGAGTCAGAAAGAATTGAATATGCATGTCATATGTAATGAAAGGCAGTGGTGTCACATATTGTATTGACATTTGTGCTGAGCCTTTCTAATTTCAGCACCAACCTGCAAACGACGAAGATGATGAGGTCATGAGGATGGATGACTTGTATGATTTTGAATCTGTAGTTCCATCGGTTGGCATAGACTTGCGGGTGGAAAGAAAACTAGAAATCGTTCTCCAATGGTAAGAAGCTTGCACATACGTATGTCGCATATGGAATATTTTTTTTGAGAGAGTGATTATTTGCATCTCTTGGTCGCAAATCTCCATTAATTTTGAAGGAAAACCAGAGTACTTGAATGGTTCATTGATAAAATTCAAGAAGATTTTGTTTTATAAATCGTCATTAATAATTTCTGGAATGAAAAACGACTAATCCTGGATATAAAGAATCCCAAAATGTAATATTAAAACAAAAGAAAAAAACAAAGAAAAATAGACAAGCAAATGTATAAACATGGTACCAAAATATCAGATCAGCAGCGAAACAGAATCACGAAATCATCAAAATATGGTATAAATATATAAACCCATGAAATAAAAATAAATTAATACATCCAAAAATCCACAATCTAAATTATTCCGAGCAAAGCCTGTAGAATTCTTCAAGTGGAGGCAACTCCTTAAGCATTCTTTCAAATTGCGTAAACGACAGCCCACACGACAAAACCGGCTCCACATTACGGGGAACTCGAGTGTGTTCTCTGCCGGGTGGTGTCTCTGAGACTATGCCGGAGGACTCTTTGAAACTGGTTGCATCTATTTCCACGTATTGCGTGTTGATGATGACCACCTCGACGCCATCTCTACATCCACCTGGCATTGATGTTGTCTCACAGTAAACGAATATTAATCAGCTTATTTGTGGGTACATGATATTAAAAATGTGAGGACCCAATTGTGTACAAGTTGATTTTCGCCAAGAAATGCCAATTTCAGCACGAATGTCAATACAATACATATAATAGACGCTATTTTATATGACGTCTTCAATATAAAAATAATTTTTTTTTAAATATGCCATCTTATATGATGCCTTCAATTTTTTTTAATAATAAAGACGTCATTTGAGATGACGCCTTCAAATGACGACTTGGGTTATTTTAATGATTTTTCTACACTTAGATTATTTTGTTAAACTTATTTTTTTTTCATTATTTTATTAAAAAATCCTACATGGCATTGCAAGAGCAATTTCTTTTTGTTTTTTAGTTTTAAAAAACATAATTTGATATATAAATATTATATATAAAATTTATTATTTTAGAGATTCTATATATATATATATATATATATATATAATTTCTATAATTATAATTTAAATATTATATTATAAAAGTATAATATTTATAATTAAAATATAAACTACTATTATATAAATAATATATTAAATTATTATATATATATTTATAATTAAAGCATTAATATAAATTATGTTATTAAAGTATGTAAATAATATATATAAATAAAATAAATATTATTGTTATATAAATATAAATATATTAAAATATGAATAAAATATAATATAATATAATATTGAGTGTGCCCCATTAATTGAAATTGAAGTGAATTGCAGTGATAAAGATGATTTGAAATTGTTGAATGTGGTAATTGTAAAAGTATGGATGTGGCAGTGAGTCCCACTTTTGAAATTCATTTGTAATTATAACGATAAATATGGTTTTATATAATTCTTTTATTACATTCGAAAGGACGTTCTTGAATAGGGGTATAAACGAATCAAGCCGGCATGTGAACTTTTCGAACCGACCCGAAAAAAATTTGATTCATAAACATGTTTGAATTTTTCGTACCGAATCCGAGCCCAAATTATTTTGTTCGATAGTTCGTAAGCCGCTATTAAATAAATATACTTCGAGCCTTATTTCGAGTAATAGTTCGAATAGACAGCGAATATGTTCGAATATCTCGAGCTAAGTTCGAACTGAACCTTGATTCGAACCAAGGATCCTCATAGGGCATTTTCATAAGGCCATCAACTACCCACTTGCAAATTGCCACATTGGACAATTGCAAGTCCAATGTGACAATTTCAAGATGGATTGCATGGATAATTGAAAGGGTTGCAAATTTGCACGCTTTCAAATTTAGAAATTGTACTTGCAATACCACATGACAATGCAAGTGCAATTTTTGTATAGTTTAAAAAATATATAATTTGACTTATAAATATTATAAATAAAATTTACTATTATAGAGATACTATATGTATATATATATTATATTTATAATTTCTATAATTATAATTTAAACATTATATTATATAAGTATAATATTTATATAATAATAATATTTATAATAAAAATATAAATAGTATAAATTTTATTATTATTAATAAATTAAAAATTATTATATGTATTGTATAAATATTATTGTTATATAACTATTATATATAAATATAATATTTATAATTAAAGTATAAATAATATAAATTATGTTATTAAAGTATATAAATATAATATATAAATAAAAGAAATATTATTCTCATATAAATATAAATATATTAAAATATGAATAAAATATAATATAATATTGAGTGAGCCCTATTAATTGAAAGTGAAGTGAATTACACTGATAATGATGATTTGAAATTGTTGAATGTAGTAATTGTAAAAGTTATGTCTGTGGCAGTATGATCCATTTTTAAAATTGGTTTGTAATTGCAGAAATAAAGATGTCGTAAGGATTCCCATAAGAACGATGTAACATATAATATTTCTTATATTCTAATGTTTATGATTTCATATATTTGACGCCTACAAGATGGAATAAATAGACGGTCCATATTGCTTAAATATGAAGCTACAATATTTACAACATACAGTATTACCCACTAAATTATATCATCAAACTTTTAAATCAGAAGATTTTGTTTTTCAATTTAAAATAATTTAACATATCTTTTTGATAAAATAAATAAATAAATTGAGTTTAAAAAATAAGTACGAGGTAATGGTACTGATTTGGACTATTGGAGTAAACTATCAGGAACCCGAAGAAAACAGTGAATTCAAATCCTAGGAGCCACGGGTAACACAGCCACGAAGCTCCGCCGTGGGAGGCGATCGACGATGACCACTGCCGGAGAAGACCTCTCATCCAAGTCAACTGAAACAGAAACGTTGCCTTCTGCAGCAGCCAGATCCTTCGATTTTTCTACAGATTTGACGATGCCGGGACCCCGCCTCACCAGCGATCAGATCTGCTACTGCTCTAAAGCACTTCAATGCTTCAGCGCCAAGAAATTTAACTCTCCCCAATCGATCCGTAAAGAGTTCCAAATCCTGCAGGTAAATAAATTACTCGTCTCTTATTTTCAGGAAATGGTTTCTTCCTTTAATTTGAGTTGCCTAATAATAAGGTAATTGGATCGATTAATGAGCTCGATATTGAGCCAGTACTGAGTACTTAAAATTTAGTTACTTAAAAACACACTTGCTCTTAATTTGTCATTGAAAAGAACGAGATTGAAGTTCGAGATGCTTGTGAAGTTCGTTAATTCTACCTATTTTGGCTTTGTAATTCATTTGAAGCTTAATGATTACTAATTATGATAGTGCACGATAGTGTGATGGGCGTGAGGAGTATCACCAGGGGAGGTATCGACACCCAGAAATTTCAAATTTAACGTTTAATGATCTATGTAAGAGTTTCTACGCACAATATAACGACTGTATTTCCTTAACCAAATTCTTGGATCTGAAAGGAAGTATGAAGTAGTGAAAATGGGGAACGAAAGGATAATTCAGTAGTTAGAGAGTCGACGACAGAATCAAAGTGGAATCACATCTTCGATGATTTTCTCATTCCTGACCATAATGAACTTAAGTTGTTCCTTTGATCGTATTCTTTCCCATTATCTATCCATACTTATGCACTCATGTACATTGCTGTGCACTAGGCAGTGAAAAACACTTAATAAATTTTACACAACACATTCCATCATTAAGCGGCACACATGCACTGGCTTGAGATGTGCACCTGTGCGTCAACATGCACCAAGGTCGCCATACGATTCAGGGTTCAAGAATTGGCTCGATGCATGCTGCGGCGGAGATCCCGAAATCATATCATGAAACATTTCGAGAAAATCTCTTGCCATGGGAAACCTCATCAAGTTTTGTTTTATGTATTTCTTCGAACATTTCTTCTGCTATGACAATCATGAAATTTTGATTTATCTTATCTGAGTTATTTTGCTTAATTCTAAGTAGTAGAAGATCGGCTGTTTTACTGCAGGCAAATAGGATGACAGCATTGGACATGAGGAATAGATGCACTGTGGCTCTGGACGGCACAAATTACAGCAAGAACCGATACACTGATGTATTACCGTGTATGCTGATCTACAATATTTTAAGTTTCTTAAAGTTGTTTTTTCGCCTTCGTAGAATATTAATTCCTAAACTTCTTTGTTCCAGTTGACAATAGTCGGGTCATTTTGAAGCAATGTAAAGATTACAGACCATCTGCAAGGGGTTATATTAATGCCAGTTTTGTCAGGGTACTTACATGGAATTTGACATGCAATATTGTGGCATACTCTTATGGGAGTGCTTGGGTATCTAGCTGTAGCCATTTGTGATTGATTCTTTTTAATTATCACAGACTTCTGAAAGTGTTTCTGGGTTCATTGCGACTCAAGGTCCACTGCCACACACCTATGAGGACTTCTGGGAAATGATAATACAATACCGCTGTCCAGTAATAGTTATGCTCACCCGGTTGGTTGACAATTACCAGGTGAGCGTTCGAACCTTTCTGATATTCACAACCAAGATTAGACCCTATAGTTTCCATTTCAAATGATTTTCCTATATTATTAATATATTGATTATATTGCGTTATTTTTTATTATTTTACATTTGGTCCTCTTTCGCATTCGAAGCAGTTTCTCCCCGTCAGTGGAATTTTAGAAACATGCAATCTTTCTTGGGTGAAGCAGATTGTTATGTTCCTTTGTTTGACACCCACTTGAGGTGTTTTAGATTCTTCGCTAAAGCATCTACAAAATGTTCCAACTGTTCAATGATGTTTTCTTGTTGATGATTTTGTCAGTTTAGGGGCATTTTTTCCTACTCGTTATCAATGTAAATGCTGATTTGCTTCACGTGGCACTCTTGATAAATTTTCTGTGCCATTGCTTATTGTTAAGTAATACTCATGTGCAGACAGTGAAATGTGGTGATTATTTCCAAGCAGAGGATGGGCCTAGAGAATTTGGAAACATATGCATCATCACCAAGTGGATGCAAACGATGGATAGTTCATTGATCGTGCGATGCTTAGAGGTGATCTGCAAAGAGGTAAAGGTACCATTTGGCGTTGATATGGTCGACAATTATAAAAATATTGCAAAATAATTGGTGATGTGTTAATCAGAGACCATATAATGCAAATAGTTAAGAGTGCTAGTGGAAAAGATCCAGAATGCCCATTGGTCAAGGTTACCGAAGTTGTGAGTTTCATAGTGGTGTAATTATCCATTAACCATCACTTTTGGTAGTCAATCAGCCAACTCAAGTGAAGAGTGGTTGGTTTCCCATTGAAAGATCATGTGGTTGAGCCCCCCAGGTGTGAGATTCGGAAAAAAGACAGAGAAATCCACCACTTTCAATTGTTCCATCATAATTGGACCTCCAACCTTGCTAACATTTTCACTACCGTTTCAGTAACGAACTTGAAACATTTTTCCACAAGGTAAATGTATGAAAATCGGTGTTCAATTATTTAAAACATGTAAAGCGAGGATATGTTTGAAATTTTAATTTTGTTTTACTTGGTTTGCTCTGACCTCATAACTTTCAATAAATAGATGATAGAATCATGCCCCCATCAGCCTTCATTCACTGATCATCCTATATCTTTTCTGTACCAAGATTAAGACTAGTCCTTGGCCCCCAAAGGAAAAGAAATTTGCTCTCGTTTGAAATGAAACGTTTTACAATTGTTTCTTCTTACTATTTCAGTCAGAGGAGCCGCCGTTGTCTGTTTTGCACATTCAATATCCTGAATGGCCTGATCATGGAGTTCCGAATGACACTTTTGCTGTTCGTGAAATCTTCAATAGAATATATACTGTTCCTCCTGATCTTGGGCCAATTGTTGTGCACTGCAGGTCTGCCTTCAGCTATGGCATTTAAGATGCGACCTTCACAAATTATTGTCTGACTCATTTTCCTTTTGCAGTGCAGGCATTGGTAGAACAGGAACTTATTGTGTAATTCACAATACCATCCAAAGAGTTCTTGCTGGAGAGATGACTGCTTTGGATCTTGTTAACACCATAACCACTTTTAGGTTGCAGCGAATAGGAATGGTTCAGACACTGGTAAAATTTTCTTAATACTTCATCATACTTGCCATTTACAAAAGACTACCTAGAAGTCTAAAATAATTTACCTATCTCATCTATTCAAACAACCTTGTAACCATTTACGAACATGCAATTTATTTTCTCAAGTCATTCTTCCAAAGTATTTTATCAAAACCCCCAATATCAGACTAAATATAGTGCTAGATCTTTATTCATGAAAAATTAATATACATAAATTGGTATTTGTTTGTTAAATTTTGATGTATTTGTATCACCATCAATCGCTCGTCTAGTATAAGTTGAGAGGCTGTTCTCTGCGATGTAATTTGGGAGTTCGAACGGGGAATACCTATTCTAATGTGAAGTCTGCTTACAAATGGCTGCTAAATTTGCAGGAGCAATATCTCTTCTGCTACGATGCCATTGTTGATGAACTAGAAAACATGATTTCAGACAACAATTCTCGAAGTCGTGCATAATGCTTCAAGTCATCCTCGTACACTGTCTGAGGACTCCACTTCCATTTACTGTCCATTAAACTCCCCGGCCTCCTTCTGTTAACCGAAAATAAACTGTTCTATTTCTTCTCTTTCTTTCAATGTAATATTATTTGCTGCTTAGTCGTGTATGTCTTTTCACACCGTTAAAATAGTAATCTTTCTGGCGATGGAAGGATCTATAGTTGCTATAATGAAGGCCATGCAAGCTTCGTTTCTATTCAGCGAATGTTTCGTTGTTATGTACTAACTTATTGACCTTGCTGTAAGTAGCTCCTGAATCTTTGAATTCTGGGGTTTCTTATTTAATGGGACTTATTTTAATGTCACAATACATTTCATTTAGTAATTGTTATTGCTTAAAACCATGGGTAATTCTAGCGCATGAGAGTATGTCACTGTTATGGGCGACGAAGCTAATGGCTAGCCCGATAATGAATATCTTCTGCAGATTGCTTCTTTTTTATTTAGCTTTAAGTTTATTTTTTATCGGTTTATCTTTTAGTTTTTTTTTAAGTTTTGAATAAAGGGATAAAGTTAAAGATAGCAAGAAGTCTCAGGAGATTTGGATTATCTTTCGTTTGATTGCATGAACTTTTTGTATTTATTTGATTGAGCAAGGAAAAAAGAAGGAAAAGTTTATCACAATAATGGTTGTTATGAGATATGAGGTTATCTATCTTACGAGATCGTGATGTTCTCTCTTCAATAAACCTCAGACCCCTAATCATATCATCAATCAGTCGCCCATAGCGAGATCTATAATTTGGGATCATAATAATCACCTTGTCCAACGTTCCATCTAAGCATAACTACCCCTGTGGGCACTACCCCATGGGGGTAACAAAACCCTTGGATGGATATCATTCTATCATGGGGTAGTGTCCAATGGGGTAGCCAAGAATATTCCTTCGAATCCGTCGGTGCTCTTGAAACTCAAAATGGCTGGTTTCTCGAAGCTTTCAGAGTTGAATTTCCCGACTCCCAATGTCAGATTTAGTACACCCCCCACTGTACTAGGGTGATGTGATGAGATGAGATATTTGATTAATTCTTGCAGTTAATAAACTTATCAGATTTCTTAAATGTCTTAATTTGGGTCAATTTGATCAGATTTCATGAAGATAGGCTGACAGATATCACATCTCCACAGCCCCTAATATCTAAATATGCCCTCGTTTCATGAAGATAGGCTGACAGTGGTGTCAATTTGATCAGATTTCTTAAATGTCTTAATTTGGGCCCACTTTAGTTCTTGAAAGTATTCATCTTGCTTTCCTTTTCTTATCGCCATAAATAAAAGCATCAACTTTAATTAGAAATAAAAAACATACTGGGTATTGCCATACTAAACATTCAAACATTTACATCCATACGAACGTGTCCGCAGCTAAGTTATATAATATTCCTATCCCCTTGCCCCCTACGTGGATTTGTGGTTCGATTGACGAATTGAATATTTGTGTGGCGTTTTAAGAAATACTAAGTTTTACTAATTCGTACACTGACGTCTCGGTCATGATTTGGCATATTAACTGCGTCTGTGTCGCTTTACGATTAAGTTTTATTAAGTCACGTACTAAGTTTTATTAAGCCGTGAACTTAAATGTTAGACATTTTTATTCTTCGAAAATAATATAAATTATTTTAATAAATTTATAGTATTATAAAATATGTTGAAACACAGATGTACTTTCATTTTTTCATTTTTCGAATTTATGGGCAAATATTAATAATTCATTTTCATTCTAAAGCTATATTTTTTGGAGAACAATAATTATCCTTATTAAAAGAGCGATCAAATAAAATATTTGCACTATAAATAATATAAAAATGATGTATATATATATATATATAGGCGTATTGAGGAGTACACGCATTTAATTTTTTGGAAAATTGATATACTCGCATATCCGCACCAGGCCACACCCGTATTATATGACTCAAGTATGAAGGGTTTTTTATGCATAATGAAAGACGTATTCTTGGGGGCAACATTTTGAGATACACATATATATATATATATTTAATTTTCTAATAGGCACATTTATATATATAATTTTTTAATAGGCGTATTAGGGAGTATATTTACTCAAATTTTTTGAAAATAGACACACTCGCATATCTGCATCGGCCCAAACTCTCGTAATTATATGACTTAAGAATGAAGAGTTTTTTTATGCATCATGAAAGACGTACTCTTGGGGACAACATTTTGCCATATATGTCCGTTATATATATATATATATATATAAAAGAAGATACAATATATTATAAGATGTCACCCAACAACACTGTTTCAAAGGTATTATATATATATATATATATATATATAAATATATATATATAAAAGAAGTTACAATATATTATAAGATGTCACCCAACAACACGGTTTCAAAGGTATTACCAAATAAATCCAAAATACGAGCCTCTTGTAAGCTATGATTTAACACAATTATTTTTCTTGAACCACATCGCAAATCAAATACTAGACCATAATCTTTGCTTTGATTTTTTGTGTCTTTCAATATCATTAGACCCTAACGCACCAAATGTTACGTTCATGTTTGTCAAATTTCAAAAGAGAAGATAAAGAGTTGAAAGAGTCATCGATTATATTTTGAAATACCTACACAAGATTATAACAGTTTATTATTTTTTGTTTCAACCTACGTATTACTCAGAATAAAATATGCTAAGAAATTTCAAATTCATGTGTTGTTTGTTTTTTGAACCAAATTTTAGGATATTATTTTCAAAAATCATTGACAATTGCTGCGTGTCGAATATAGGCATGACCACGGTTTAATAAAAACCGTGGCCCGGCCCGGACCCGTAACCGGGTCAACGGGCCGGTTAACCGTTGACCCGGTTCACGGGTCCGAACCGTAACCGGCCCGTTACTGTACGGGCCGGTTACGGTTCACGATTGCGGAAACCGTGGAACCGCCGGTTCGAACCGGCGGTTTTGAACCGGCGGTTCCACGGTTTTTATATATATTTTTAAATTTTTTTTTTTATTTTAAAATTAAAGTTTGTGTTACCGAAACTCGAACTCTTGACCTCCAATATGTATATACAGCTTCTTACCACTAAGCTATCATCATGTTTGTTTTAATTTAGATAATATAATTATATATACTAACAGACAATATATATTATATATGTAATTTAATGATAAATATTTTATATTGACAAATGTAAATAAAATTTATCTAGAAAAATATGTTATGCCCTTAAATAAATATCGTATAATAGAAATAAAATATAGCAAAGTAAATATAACAAAAAATGTTGGATAAATTCATAAGAACTAAAGAAATAGTTGTTGCAAAATAAAATATTATAATAATGAAGTAAATTATTATAAACATATATAATATATACATTTTAATTATTGTACAAGCACTTTATTTGATTTACATTATATACAATAATCAAATAAGTATATCTTAATTTTTCCCGATATGACTTACTATAGAAACTCGATAATGTGATATTTGATTAATTAATAAAATCTTTTACTAATTTGCTTATAATGATTTGTGAACAACAAATTGAATTGATAATTCACTAACTTTATATTATATAAATTAATAACATCTAATTGATAATCAAAAATATCATTACTGACTATTTTTAACATAATAAGAACTTTTGTGTTGTTTTCTTATATATGAATAACAAATAATTTCAATGTTATATTCGTCGATTCATTTTCTTATATTAAAAATTGTAGTGTTCTTTGTTTATTTTTCGCATACACCAAGTTCTACCGAACGTGAGAAATAACGACTCACATCAAATACCAACTTTGTATAGATTTCATACCAATTTCATATGTAACTATTACCATAATTGTAAATATTTCATACCAATATAATGTGTAACTAGTACCAAAATGGTAAAGATTTCATATTAATTTCATATGTAATTAGTACCATAAATGTTTCATACTAATATCACGTGTAATTAGTACCATAATTGTAAATGTTTCATACTAATATAATTTGTAATTAGTACCAAAGTTGTATAGATTTCTTGCCAATTTCATATGTAATTAGTACCATAATTGTAAATGTTTCATACTAATATCATGTGTAATTAGTACCAAATTGTAAAGGTTTCATACCAAGTTCATATGGAATAAGTACCAAAGTTGTATATGTTTCATACCAATTTCATATGTAATTAGTACAATCATTTTAAATATTCAATACCAATTTCATTTGTAATTAGACCAAAGCTGTATATGTTTCATATCAACTTCATATGTAATTAGTACCATAATTGTAAATCTTTCATATACACTAACTTTATATTATATAAATTAATAACTTCTAACTTAATATATTTATGATTAATTAATAACATCATCATAAAAATAACTTTATTGACATTTGTTTTTTTTTTTTGTAAATTGATAGTGACATATTATATAAATTAATAACTTCTAACTTAATAAATTTATATTCGTCAATTTCATATGTAATTAGTATCATAATTGTAAATGTTTCATGTCAATATCATTTGTAATTAGTACCAAAGTTGTATACGTTTCATACCAATTTCATATGTAATTAGTAACAAAATTGTAAATATTTCATATCAATCTCTTTTGCAATTAGTATCAAAATTGAATTGGTTTCATACCAATTTCATATGTAATTAGTACCATAATTGTAAATATTTCATACCAATATCATTTGTAATTATACCAAAGTTGTATATTTTCATACCAATTAAATATGTAATTAGTATCATAATTGTAAATGTTTCATACCAAACTCTTTTATAATTAGTACCAAATTTGTATAGGTTTCATACGAATTTCATATGTAATTAGTATCATAATTGTAAATGTTGCATGCCAATATCATTTGTAATTAGTATCAAAATTATATATGTTTCACATCAATTTCATATGTAATTAGCATCGTTAGATACTCAGATTCAATCAATTAAAATGACATTATCTTATTTGTGATCACATCGAGTTTGAGTTTGACGAAACAATACGTTTTGTAAGATTAATGACATGCGACTTATAAAATTTCCACTAGATATACCCACACGTTCGAACTCAACATATAAATTGATAAATGATTCATATGAATATAGAGAGTTAATGACAACTTAAAAAGTTCAAACTCTCCCCTCCACCTTACATTTCCTTTGTTATTTTTTATGATTCTTTTAGAGTAATTTTTAATTTTTTTAAATAATTTTTTAATTTTAATTGTTTAAATTAAAAAAATATAAGGGTCGAACCGTAACCGTAACCGGTGGTTAACCGTAACCGTAACCGTAACCGTAACCGGCGGTTCACGAACCGTAACCGGAACCGTCTATGAAGGTTAAGGTTAAGGGTCGAGCTCTTTTGAACCGTCGAACCGGCGGTTCCGAACCGTCAACCGGCGGTTCACGAACCGTGGTCATGTCTAGTCGAATATGGAAGTATGGAACTGTGCCCCTTGGCACATACTTAACTTGGCTGCTTATGTATGAAGATATTTACACTTCTTGCCGTTGACTCGGACAGAAAAGGAAAAATGTGAGTAAAAGAAAGTGGGTGGCTTCTCTAATTGCTAACCTACTTGAATTATGATGCATGATTTGGCACTGGAATTCGATTCTACGGGGAAGAAGTGAAAGCCCCTTTGAAGCAAAAATCTACTCTTTTTTTTTTTTTCTTGATTTATTTGAGAGACTCTGAATCCTTTTTTTCGTTTGTAAGAACTGTCTAAGTGCCTCCGTATTTATGTACGATATTTACAATAGTTATTTTGTCTGATTAAAAAAAAAAGATTGTATTATAATGATCTTTCTCTCTTTCCCTGCGTCTTGTGTATGTACAAGTATTCTTGTGAATAGAAAGAGACGCAGGCAAGAATCTTTCTTTTTTCCTCTTAGATCAAAGTCATCATCTTTATCTTTCTTTATGCGTCATGTATATATTTACTGAGTAAGAACCCCTCTTTTTGCGGACTTGAACTTGAAGACATAAGGAACTTTTATGTGCATAAATATTCGATAGTGGGAGAACTATGGTTTCTCTATTTATTTCTCTAGTGTGCTGTTTGAGGTTTGATTTGTTGGGCTAAAGTTTGGATTTTTACTACATTATTGTTTTTGGGTTTATGATGATAGGTATTACTAGTTTGACTTGCCTTCAATAATTCATGTAAAACGTTCATTTTCTTGTTTTCGATATTAGTTCTGACGTGATGTTTACCCGATTGGTCCTCATCTCTTGATTTGCAGTATGAACTTTCCCAGATCCTATTGGTTTTTTAATGGTCGTAACTCCGGTTAACTTCCGTGGTTGTGAAATTAAGACTTGAATTAGGGAATGAATAGGGCTGTATTCAGTATCTCCTTGAATTACTTGCTCTGGCTCTGGTACTGGTATTATTTTTGAAGGAGTATCTTGCTACCTTTGAATTCAGTGATTGTTTGGATGACTGGGCGGATATAAAATTGTGATCATTACATATGTAATGGGTGGGATTTGCTCAAGAAGGTCCACCGAGGACAGTGCATTGGCTGGTGCAATTCCACATGTTAATGGCCACTTTACTTTTGGCTCTGGAATAGTTTATCAATCTCATGGATTGGATATCCGAGAAAACAATGTTGCAGAAGATGTGGAAGTAAGAGAAAAGCCATTGAGAGAACCCTTTTCTTTCCCAGAGCTGGGGCCTATCGCTCATGGGACCAATATTGATGATATTAATGATGGGATCCCTCGTTTGTCCAGGACGTTGTCGCATAAATCTAGATCAACAAAGTCCAAGCAAGTAGCAATTGCAAAGGTTTGTACTCAATGAGTATATTTTTGTACTGTCTTCTTTTATGTGCCGGTTATTCTGGTGTTGGATCTTGCCACATTGTATTGAATTATCTGATCTACATGAATGCAGATCTTTTGGTGTTATAAGGAAAAAACTGCTAGTGCAAGCAAACATTTACTTTCTGCAAGACCAAGAGTACCTTTTACCCAACAAAATGTCTCGTGCTTCTGTCATCGATAAATGTAATTAATTACGTCTGATAGATTGAACTCTCATGTAGAGAATATGGAAGGCATATTGCTCGAAATACATCTACTGGGATCGTACAGACATTGGCTGCGACACCCTTTTTTCAGGCTTTACAAAAGTTTCTTTCTGTTCAAAGCTAAAATCTAGAATTGCTTTCCTAAAGCTTGCGCGGATCAATTTTAAAGTGTGTTAGAATAATAGAGGTCACATGGAGAGAAATGAAATAGTCAAGTTTGAACGTGTTCAGTGCATAAGTTCCATCCATACGTCTAATCAGCAAAGAATTTCTAGAGAAGGCTTACTTTTCATTTCGAGCATAGCTTTTTTAAGATAAGTTTGTTTTGAAAGAAGTTAAGGTTTACAAAGAATTTAGAGTTGCAAACGATGAGTTATATGGCCTACTGAGAAATGACTAAGTTTTGGGATCCGTTGGTGAAAAAGAATGATAGACAGTTTTGGATGTCTTTTGTACTTCCCCATGTATAACAATTGCTCTTGCCTAGAACACTTCATACATCTGATTAAAGGCGTTTTTCTTATATTGTCTAATACTATTGATTCTAACATTATTAATTTAAAGAAAGAGGGAACCTTTTGAAAGTTTAAGCCTTTTTCTTGTTGAACGAAATCTATTTCTTGGGAGATTAAATGTTTTTTCTCTGTATCTCTTTGATTTTCTTAAAATTTCCATGAGGCACTTGTCAAGGGTGAGTGTGATGTCTATCTAATGGTTCTTGCTGCATTCAGAACTCTTCAAGTCTTGGTATCGTAGTTTCAATTCTTTCCTGGAGTTTCAATGACGGAAAGAGGAAATGTTTCTTCTATGACTTAGGGTTTATTAGAAGAATATATTTAATGGGATATGTCAGGTTGTTTTCGTAGAGTCTCTTTTTTAACAGTCTAATTTTGTGGGCCTTTCACATATATCTTAGTTTTATGATAGACTCAGTTATTCCTTTGTAGCTTCTAGATTGGCTTCATATTCAATAATGTTAAAGTCAACACACATTTGTAGTGTGCATATAATAATTCTAACAATTTATAAAATGACTTATTATTCTTGTCTAATTGGTTCATCTGGCAGGTGAATGTTGTATTTTTCCTGGTTCTGCTGGATATGATAATACATGTATTCTTATTAATTTTCCCAGGTCTCAGAAGTTAGTTCGCTTTTGGGCAGAGCAGGTACTGCTGGGCTCGGAAAAGCAGTAGATGTGTTGGATACACTTGGTAGTAGCATGACTAATTTGAACCTCAGTGGCGGTTTTGCTGCCGGGATGGGTAAAAAAGGAGTTAAAATTTCTATTTTGGCTTTTGAAGTAGCGAACACCATAGTCAAAGGTGCTAATTTAATGTACTCCCTCTCAAAGGAGAATATTAACCATTTGAAAGAAGTGGTTCTCCAATCTGAAGGTGTGAATAACTTAATTGCAAAAGATATGGATGAGCTCCTCAGAATCGCGGCATTTGACAAGAGGTATTATGTTATAAATGGTTATATATGTTATAAATTCCCATTAAGCATCTGCGCAACCTGAAATTCTTTCTTTCTTTTTGTTTTGTTTTTTTTTTTTTTGGTGTTGTGGCTTATTTGTGTGCATGTCTCAGAGATGAACTGAAAGTCTTTTCTGGAGAGGTTGTTCGTTTCGGAAATCGCTGCAAGGATCCCCAGTGGCACAACTTGAACCGCTACTTTGAGAAGTAATTTCAAATATCATTTCCTCATTTACTACATTACATGCTTGTTGATCCATGAATCTAATTTCCGATATGATGTTAATTCTCTTTTTTGATATTAGGTTGGTGATGGAACTCACACCTCTAAAACAATTGCAAGAAGAAGCAGCAACTGAGATTCAGCAATTGATGACTATGGTTCAGTACACTGCTGTAAGTTTTCTCATTATTGCCAATTTGGTTCCATTTTTATCTTCTCATTTCAAATGTGTATTTTCTTGCCATTTTGGTTCCATTTTTGTCTTATTGTTTCAAATGTGTATTTTCTTTATGGAAGTTCCATCTATCAGTATATGGGACGGCTAATTATTGAAAACTAACTGTTTGAAGTTCTTTAATGATGTCATTAAAAATGGCCCTCAAGAATACCGATAATATGCATTGGCCTTGCCTTGACTTGAATAGGAATCAACTGGCTAATATTACGTCCGATGCATGTGTACTTTTTGTTTTTTTTTTTGGTTTTTGGATTCATATTCATTTCAACACTTGAGTTTAAAGCTCAGTTCTGGTATACTGATGAACAAGGATAGGTTTCATTGCCAACTATTTTGCTGCATATTTTTACTTTCGAAAAGGATGCTTAATATTATTAGGTTGCAGGAACTATATCACGAATTGCATGCGCTGGACCGATTTGAACAAGACTGTCGGCGCAAGGCTCAAGAAGAGAACTCCAATACTGGACAGAGAGGTAATTATTGTCATATTGACTTGACTGTTTCAGTTATTAAGCTTAATAATACCTTTTGAAGTCACCGTAGTTTAGCTGCTAAATGGTGCTTGGATAAGTTTTAGTCAGGTTTGAAATCTGAGGCGTTACTTTCTGTATTATGCTCTAAAATTTATGAACTCTAATTCAATGCATTAGGACACTGTTGACTTTTTGAAAGAGTACAGTTGCTTTCACTTGACCTGGCATGCTGTTGATTTAAGGAGATTTTATTAATTAAGATCCAATAATCAGGGTCACATCCCCATCCTTTTCATCTTTCATCTCTTTATAATCCCACAACGTTCCAGTATTCCAAGTGGCGATGGATCCTTTAGTTCTTGAAGTTTCTCTTTATTTTTTGTTGGCAACCTGAAGGTTGGGTACTTTAACACACTGTCCTGGACAACCAATAGTTTTGTCTAGCTCACATGCAAGTTCAGATTTTTCCTGTTTGCTAAAATTTTTACGAGTTGTCATTTATTTATCAGGCTTATTTTTAGCAATCGTGTTCTCCAATATATGGAATCTACATTTCTTTATGTAGTTACTAATCTTCTATAGCATTTTTGGACACTGCATCGCCAGGTAATATCTTTCTTCTGCAAAACATGTTCTTTATAGATATTTGCATGTTGGGAAAAATATTGGCTTCTGAGTGTTGGTCCTAGCAGCGCAAAGTTTTCCATGATACTTTCATGTAGGAAGTCAGTCCTTTCCATAGATGCTACCTACCTACTTTACGTACATATTTTGTTTTATTCTATTAATAGGCTACCAAAGTGGTATTGTGCTGCTAAAATGAATCTTTCAGATGCTTTATGTCGCGTTTGTATACATTTCTAATGGAGTCTGCTTTTTCATACTCGTGTCATTTTCTCATACCATTTTTTCTCTTCTGAAGGAGAGAGCCTTGCAATTTTACGAGCAGACTTGAAAAGTCAACAGAAACATGTAAAAAGTTTGAAAAAGAAGTCACTGTGGTCCAAAATATTGGAGGAGGTAATGCCTTAGTAATTTGTGTTCCTTTTGGGTTTGTAATGTGTACTGGGCTTTCTAACCAGAAAACAACCGTTAACTTATAAGTGTGGTAAAATTCTATACACAAGCTAATAACATGTATATTTGTATTATGTGAAGGTAATGGAGAAGCTTGTTGACATTGTTCATTTTCTCCATTTGGAGATCCATTCTGCGTTTGGTAGCTATGGTAATGTGCTCAGAAACTTCAGTATCTTTTCGATTTCTGCAATGTCTGGTCTTGTTAAATATAAGTTTTGGAGCTGGTCATAACTAGCAAACGTTTTGAGGACAAGGAATGCCAATGATTTTAATGTGACCTCAAAATGGATTCTTTCAAATGGTGTACTTCTCTGTAATGATAGTTGATGAAAAAATTTCTCTTTTTGATATAAACATTTGAAATCCATCGGAGGAAAAAAAATCTTTCTTACATTATGGAATCGAAAATTGAATGTTCCATCAGTTACTTCAAAGCCCTTCCTAAACATAAAAACTTAGTTATATACGTATTAGCTCAAGACTGGCTAGGACGGGGATCTTTCCCAATCCTTTTTGAATGGAGTAACATGTTAGAATAAAACAGATGCTGTTGCATTTGTGCTGCTGTTGGCAACATGATTTTCTAGTTTTTATATGATCAAAGATCTCCGTATAAAGATGCAATTGTACATTGAGGTCTTAGTTTTATACTTGTGCATGTTCCTGATAAATCCGCGGTCCAGTTATCATAGTTCGATTTATGTCTAGATACATTTCCTGAATTATACATAACACACCATATTTATGACGGTTTATTATTATAGATGGAGATAAGCCAGTAAAAAACAGCCATCAGAAGTTGGGTTCCTCTGGACTTGCGCTGCATTATGCAAATATCATTACACAGATAGATACTGTTGTGAGTTGTCACATTTATTTTCTTCGTGAAGTTATTTCCTTGGTGTCCTAAAAATGTTTCTTGAATATACACACCATTCATTAGATTTTCTATATTTTTTAGTTGATTACAGTCATATACAACAAGAAGTGATGGACTTAAATAACAAACTACCAATATTTTATCCGAGTTTTGTTTGCTTTTCTTTCGAGGATGTAAGGGACGATGATAATGTTTCCAATTTTAATCAGGTGACGAGGTCAGGTTCGGTACCACCAAGTACAAGAGATGCTCTATATCAAGCACTGCCTCCTGGTATAAAATCAGCTCTGCGCCCCAGAATACAATCGTTTCATCTTGAGGAAGAGGTACTTTTATCATTCTAATGAACCAATTTTTTTCTTAATCACTTGTTTTTGTTTATTGCCTGTAAACTGTTTTATTGATCTTTATTCATCTGCATAGTAATTACTCATTCTTCTTCTTGACGTTTTTGTAGTTGGCAATACCAAAGATCAAAGCAGAAATGGAGAAAACTTTGCAGTGGCTTGTCCCCATGGCCACCAATACAACAAAGTAAACTGCTCTTTCTTTTGTGATCAGTTCCTCCTTACATTTTGCTCAGTCTCAGATTTCTTGGAGGAAACTCATTACTATGTTAATATTAGGGCATATTTGATGAATTTGTTACCATAATAGACACCCTCCACTTTGGTACTCATATGTTGGAATAGGAGAACAGAAAGTTTTCAAAATAATCGTCGAGTTTAAAATAGTTGATATGGTGTGAATGGAGAATGCGATACACTACATGATTTATGTGGTTGGATCATCAAAGCCTACTTTCACGTGACAATACCCATTGAGGAGCTAAATCACTATTCTTGTATGCGTGAAAATATCTTGGAATGAGAGGAAATATTTCTATAACTAAATTGCAATAAAATCATAATAAACATACATAGATTTAATAATATCGATTGTGATTGAGTATGATCTTTGATTTCTTACTACACCTACGTGAAATAAACGGAAAGTACTTGTATGGACCCGGTTTGGGTCCACCTATGGACCAACTCAATATGATTGGTTTAAAATAGTTGATATGTTATGTATTTTTTTATTAAAAATGTGTTAGTGTTATTGAGTTGATGTATAAGTGGGGCTCGAACAGAGTATATTTCCCGAATAAACAATAAGTTGAAGTGGACTGAAGTTGACGTTTTTTAGTAAACAGCACATGAAAGCTTTGTCTTCTATGGCCCTACCTTTGCTGGTTCCATCCATGTTCTTGTTCCTTCTCTTTCCTATATGAATGTCATCCATCTGCTTTCTATTTTCATTTCCCTTATTGGGTACTTATGCGCACCTTTTATAATTTGGCATTTTTAAACAGGGCACACCATGGATTTGGCTGGGTTGGAGAATGGGCGAACACCGGGTGGGTTTAATTCTCTCTCTGTTTTTTTTTTTAATCTTAAGGATCCTCTTTTTTGTTCATTTTTATCGAATTCTTCGCTCTCGTTAGGTCTGAAGTGAACTGTAAACCTGCTGGTCAGACAGATCTGCTTCGTATTGAAACACTACATCATGCGGATAAGGAGAAAACTGAAGCTTACATTCTTGATCTGGTTGTGTGGCTTCATCATCTAATCACCCAATCAAGGGCTGCAAATGGGGTCAGATCCCCGATAAAATCACCAATCCGGTCCCCGAATCAGAAAATCATTCTGTTAACCCACAATTCAAACTCTGCATTAACAGTTGAAGATCAAGAAATGCTTCGAGATGTGAGTAAAAGGAAACTAACACCCGGAATAAGCAAGAGTCAAGAATTCGACACATCAAATATGAGGTTATGCAAGCAACATCGGCTAACTAAGAGTAGCAGCCATTCGCCAGCATGTGAAAATAAGAAGGATCCTTTCCCTGTAAAACGACCATCTTCCTTACCTATCTTAAACTTCGAGCTCGACCGAAGCAAAGCATTGGATGTGATTGATAGAGTGAACACAATCTGAGGCACAGAATGGTCTGATAGATAGAACCCTCTTCGTATTTGGCGAATGTGTTTTGGTTATGCATGAAAACGTCGGGTTATGGTGCTCGTTTTTTGGCTTGTTTATGCAATGGCTGCTCGGTCAGTGTACAGAATGTGCCATATATTTTGTTTCTGCTATCAAAATCTTGTTTTTTTTTATCAGATAAAATTGTATATTAATTATAAAGAATATAGTAGTACCCAAAAGTTCCATAATAAAAAAATAAAAAGAAAATCTAAAAACATCTAGCACTTGAATGCTAATAAGCAGGCGACCGGTTTCTTAGACAAACCTAGAAATATAAAAGGCAGTGTTATCAAAATCTTGTGTTTTAAAGTTAAGTGTTATTGCTGGAACTCAGACAAATCTTCTGCTAATATTGCCATTGGGCATTTAGTTAACTTTTGGGAGTTCTCATCAAATAAAATTCAACCCAAAAACACATCTATCGGATAGAGTTCAAGCATTATTTAAATATAAATGCATCTTAGATTGTGGGTCGCAAGCCGATCCATGCACTTACATGTTTCAAATCTGATATATCTATTATCTATATGTATATAATATAATATAATAAAATACAAATGACAACAGCATACAAATTCAACAATAAAAACGAGAAAGTAAAAGGCAAATTAGATGTACGAAGTTCCTACTATGCATAGAAGTAATTTGTACAATCTTCGAGAACTTAAAAACCCAAAAAAAAAAAGAAGCCATAATTCCCTAGCAAAATAGACTTATACGAGTTCATCAAAAAGGCTATTAATTAATTGTTCGTGCAACATAGCTCGTCACTATCCTTATCTCTTCCTCTCTTTTATGCATCAGACGATGATACAGAAAGAATAACGAGTTAATCTGCAATCGAAGACATCATATTTAGAAGAGAAAATTCAAGAAAAAAATTAAAGAAAAAGAGAGATAGAAGAACATATTACAAAGAAAGCAAAGGAAACAATAAACAGTGATGGAGGAGAGATTAAGGTCAATGTTCCCTTTGAGTCTCCCATGGCGTAAAGAATAATATCCCAAACTGGGAAAATTCCTGCAACTGAAAAATACATAGGAATTAGAGATGGCAAATCTTTTATGCAATACTAATACTTATATAAGAAAGATCATGACTCTTAATTCTTCGTCATTTTTTTTAGTATGATCATATACTATTTTGGGATAGAGTGAGGAATGGAGTAAGAAGTTTCGAACCTCAGACCTCCTGAATACAAGGTCCTTGTTTTAATTCTTGATAATTTTCAAGAAATATAGATAACATTGGATTCAAGATGATAGAATATCCCAAAAGTTTGAATCCATTAATGCTTGCAATATTTAAAGAATTAATCATCTTATGATTAGGATTATGTGTTAATATAATTTTCTCAATCTTTAATGTGGTCATAAGCTTATGATTTTATGTGTATTGTAAATTAGAAGGTTAATTTGCAAATAATAATAATAATAATCATAGCCATAATTAAAATAAATTAATAAATTTCTATTTTGTAATTTTTTTAAAAAAAATTGTAGGCTTTTTGTGGAGATTGAGAGACCCCATCATTATCATATTATCTTCCTTCCACCGATTAACATAGTTTTGATCCTATAATTGGTCAAAAATCAAAATATAGTTTAGGTTCAATAATTTTAAATTTTTTTTTTTTTGGGTCTTGAATTTTGCTAGAATGCTGACATGACATGTCGACTACTTAAAAGACTAGATTATGTTACAATATTCATTCAAACCTTAAATATTATTCTATATTCTTTTCTTGTGACTCGGCATTATCAAGGGAAATCTATCCTACATCGGGAGTGTCACTCCCGGTGGGGATATAACCATTAGGGATATAACCATTAGATAGTGTGGACTCCACGTAAGGTCTATCACATCTAATGATTCAAATACATAGGGAGTATCACTCCTATATAGGATATAATTTTTCGTTTATTAATATTAGATACATGCGACATAATCTAATAATACCAACTAAATGAAAAATTCAATGTCGAATTTGAACTAAAAAATAAATAATTTCACAATTAGTTATAAAAAAATACATTTTATATTCCATGGGTCTAAGGATATTTAAAACAAATAAATAAACACTTACCTATATTTATAAGAAGCAATGTTGGAACGAGGAAGAAGTGCCTCCTTGCAACGAGCCAAATTAGAACCACAAAATACAGTAAATAAAGAGTTGTCAACAGAGGACCCTGCACCCAATTTTAAACCGTAGATAAAGATTTTGTATCAAATATTAATCAAATTTAATTGCCTAAATTTCTTCCATGGTTTGCTCAAAAAACTTTTAATTTTATTTTCTTTTTATATATATAAAAAAACAAATATATAAAGAATTAACAAATTTCGTTCTAGCCCCACAACACGATAATCTCAATAGCTTTTATCACGGCTATTTAGCCCAAGTGGCACCAATAGTCTACGAAGCACATATGATCTCAGTTTCGAGAGCCTTATTCCCATAATCTTATAATAAAATTGAAATTTAATCTTAAAATAAAATAAATAATGGTGTCATATATACATACCACCCATCGGAACAAACGATAGAAGACGCCATCATCGAGCGCCTCTGCGAGCATTTGCAGTATAATTTCTTCCATTTAATTTATTAAAATAGAAAATAGAAAAATAAGAAGTGAAAGACTTTGTATCAAAATTTATGTGTTACTTAGGTTACGAGTCCAATTAAACAAGGAAACATTATATTTATAATTTAATGAAAGTGGGAAACTTTTCTATGTGAAGAATTTGAATCCTGCTAGAATTCTATGTCAATAATTATAATTAATGAATTTCTTTTTTCTTTTTTTTCCATCGATTATATATTTATTTAATTTAAATGAAAGATAAAGATTATCGTTATCATTATTATTGCCATGGTATTCGGATTGGAAGCAAATCCAACCAAATTCAACTTATTAATTATTTTCCAAAAAAAAAATAAAAAATCTTCTCCATATCGTACAAATTATTATTAGCATCCCTGATGCCTATATATAAATACAATTTTAATACAAAGTGCAAGTCTACTAATTTTTTTTATATGATTATAAATTGTATAATATATTTTATTTTAGTCATAAAATAAGGATATCATTGACAGTGGGGATGACAATAGGCGGGTCCAGACCCGAACCTGCATTCAACCCGTCCCGTCGGGGCGGGTCTGGACCGCTTCAAACGGGTTTGGAAGCGGGGCGGGGCGGGGCGAACCCGCCCCGCTATACTTTTTTACTTTTTTTTAAAAAAAAGATTTAGTATTGAATATATGTTTCACTTATTTGATTGAACAATAAAGTGTCATTATTTAATTTTATATCAAAACTAATGTGTTCATGTTAAAGAAGTTGGACATTTTGAAGGGAATGAGAGCAAACTAATAAATATTTGGTAGCTTAAGGATAGTTTTACAATGCTTATTATAAATATTTACTAGAGAAAAACATGAAATTTAATCACAAAGCTTATTTTTTGTGTTTCAAATTGATTTCTAGCTAGGGATCTTGTTATTACAACTTCATATCGATACTTTGAGATAAGAATATTCCTTCTCGGGACATGCCCTTCTCGAGACATGCCCTCCTCAGGACATGCTCTTCTCGGGACATGCCTTTCTCTGAACGTACCACTCTCTAGACATGCCCTTCTCGGGACATGCCCTTCCCGGGATATGTCCTTTGCGGGACATGCCCTTCTCGGGACATATCCTTCTCGGGATATGCCCTTCCAGGGGAATGTCCTTCCCGAGACATGCCCTTCTCGAGACATTTCATTCTCTGGAAGTACCACTCTATGGACATGCCCTTCTCGGGACATGTCCTTCCCGGGATATGTGCATCGCGGGACATGCCCTTCTCGGGATATGCCCTTCTCTGGACATGTCCTTATCGGGACATGCCCTTATCAGAACATTTCCTTCTCTAGAAGTACCACTCTCTGGACATGCCCTTCCCGGGATATGTCATTCGCGGGACATGCCCTTCCCGGGACATGTCCTTCTCAGGACATTTTCTTCTTTGGAAGTACCACTCTCTGGACATGCCCTTCTTGGGACATACCATTCCCGGGACATGCCCTTCTCGGGACATACCCTTCTCGAGAAGTGCCACTATCTGGACATGCCCTTCTTGAGGCATTTCCTTGTATTCTAGTAAAGATTATAATTTAATTCTAGTGTTATTCCTTAATTTATTCTAGGTATAACACTAACTTCCCATCTAGTCGAGCTAGACAGAGTTCACTGTCTCGATTTCTAAAGAATTTATGTGTTCCCATTTTCCAGCCTTTATTTTATATTTTTCAAAAATTGACTTCTGACAAGACGCCTCATCATTAGTACCAGTGTAGCATTGAACCATAACTTCAACAAGAGGCGCGTGCTTCTACACATGGAGGCTTTGTATTAGGAGATCGTTGGTATTCTCGAGAAAATCTCGACCGTTAAAAAAAAGAAGTTAAACAGTCGGTAGTCACCTTTATACTATAAATAGCGACACTTCATAATATTTCTGGTGTCATCTTCTTCCTGCGCACCATACCTCTCTTGAGTTTTCAGCTTTTTGAAACTGCGTCGTCCCTCTCAAATTCCTTTGAAATCACTTTTTGTAAGTTTTCCTACATTGTTATTCTCTTTAATAGCTTTGTCGACTTCTAAAGGACCACAGAATGAATTCCCCGGCCCCTCTAAATCAAAAAGGGAAATAAGGGAGATGTTTTCCAAGAGTGCTCTTCGGTACGAGCTCTTGGACTCTACAATGGAGTCCCGTCATGAGGCATCCCTCTGTTGGTTGGGTAACTTCCCAAATGATTATGAAATCATTTTCCCCAAACCCGGGGATCGCCTGCATCTCCCTCCTCCAGATTCTTATCCTTTTTACGTAGCCCAACTTAAGGGTCGGTTGCGTATTCCCATTCCATCATTTTTTTATATATAAATCTCTAATTATTTTTGTGTTTCATTAAGTCAATTAGCTCCCAACACATACCAATTGTTGGTTGGGGTTTATGTTTTGTTTCGTTCCTTGGGTCTTATTCCTACTCCACCCCTCCTGGAGTATTTCTTATACTGAGAACCAAAGAACCCGGGCTTTTCTTTTTGGGAGCTCGCCCCCATGCCAAATTCTTAAACTAAATTCCCAGTTCTCATAAACTATGGAAAGCAAAAAGTCTTCTTTGTGAAGCCTCCCCTTCCCTGGTCATGTCCGATGACTTGGAGGAACACCCTCCTCGAGCCTCGAGAACAACCTAAGGGGTATAAAGAGTCAGAGTTCTATCAACGAACCCTTCAATCTCTGGGGGGAAGAGTTTATGACACCAAGGGCTTGATCGTCGAAGAACAGCTCATTCAATATGGTCTAAGCTCCAGGGATATCAACCTTCTCCCCCCCAGGGTATCTCCTTATTTCCTCTTCCCATGTGTTGTTTGTGGTATGTTTCGTTAGTTTAAAGTCTCGATATTAATCATGGTTTACTTACCCTTGCTTGGATCACATGTTTTAAGGTAAGGACATTAATCTTAAAGCGATTCTAGCTCGGATGCATACTGAAGAAGGGGAGGGTACCTCAAAGACTTCCTCCTTGTCTTCTCGGGATTCAGGCCTACGCTTCCCAGCCCTTTAGGAGCCGGGTCTCAATCTCCCCCTCTCGGGATTTCCCAAACCGTCCTCCAATCTGTTCCAATAACGATAGTCCTACCGCAACCCTCCTCGATGCCTGTTCTGGAAATCCCCTCACCTCAACCTAGTCCTCCAGAGAGTGCTTCTTCGGAGCAGTTAGTATTTCGGAGAAAAAGGAAATCCTCTACTCCTGCGCAAGTGGTCATACCAGACTCTCCATCTCCTCCCCCTATACCGCAAGTATCCCTTCCCCCTTCGGCGTAACCATTGACTACCCATATCCCTAAGATGGGGCCGATGCGATTCTACAACCCAAAGAGATGCCCCCTCCTCCTCCTTCCCAAAAACCCAAAAAGTTCAAATCATCCAGAGATGGGAAAGAGGCTGTTTCCCGCCCTATTTTTTTGGTCCCCATGCAGCCTGAGGATGAGGGTATCTCTCAGCCTTCTTTGCCATCAAGACTCACTGTTACTACTAGCCTACTAGACACAGGGCTTCCAATCTGGCCTCCAAAATCATTCGAAGCCTGACCCCCGCCACAGACTCCTTAGGAATGTCTCAGATTCCTACCAAATCTTATTCCAGGAAGGTCTGACTCGAGCACTATCGGTAATGATATCTAATGTGGCTCTTACTTTAATGTTCTAATCACCTGTATCGACTTATAATTTTATTCCTGCAAAGCTTAGTGATATTGACAGAAGCAGCGGCTCAATCTTCAGATCAATCGAAGCAAATTCGCAAACTTCGGAAGAAGGATGATGTCATTTCATGGAATATTACCCAGGCTTTGGCTGAATCTGAACGTGCCCGACAATTGCACGTGGCGAAAGTCACCTCTTTACAGCAAGAAATGCTCGGAGTGCAGGGACGCTTGGAGAGAGCCTATGATGACATCTCCTCTCTGTTCAAAGAATGGATTTATCCCGCAAGGACTTGGTAGAAGCCCGTGAAGGTGCTTCAGCTGCTCAGATGGATGCTTCTGCAGCGCGAAGTGAAGCAGAAATTTTTAAGGAGGATGCAGCTCAAAGGAAAACGGAGGTGATTCTATTAACCCATATGGTGGGTGGCTTGAAGAAAGAGGTGGCGTTGCTTACAGCTGAACATGCACGTAGGGATGAGGAAATAGATCTGAGGACTGAAGCCATAAATGCCAAATCTGAAGTAGAAAAGTTCAAGGCCAAAGCCCATGGGGCAAGGACTGAGTTGGAGGCTTATAAACACGGGGAAGAGGGAAAGAAAGCTGATTTCATCAAGTCTTCAGAGTTTGCAGAGCTAGTGGGAGCCAAAGCCTTCCCCCTTTTGAAGATAGGCTTTGAGGGTTGTAAGGACCAGTTCAAGGCACATGGTTTCCCTTCGGACGACCAAGATCCTAACTTTTTAGATTTAAATCTAGTAAAAGCATCCCTCCCCGAAGATATATAATAGTTCTAAAAAAATAAGGTTTTGCATAAAATGTATGACATTTTCATATTTCAAATCTTTATATTGACTAGATAATTAAAATAAGTCAAAATCCTAGTATCACCCATCATAAATAACCATAATTATGCCACAAGAAAAGTATGGAGATGATATTCAATCATGCAGACTTAGTAGACGCGGTCGTGTTTTAACAAGGGGATTCTTTTTTATTTCCCCGAGGCATTCCTTGCCCATTCATTATCAGGGAATGATATGTGCGCCAGACTTTCTGTTTCTCCTAAATTGCTCCGAATTTTTAAGAAAGGTTGTCGAGAAAAGGCTCTTGTGTGAAGCCCTTGTCATAACATGTTGACCTCTCAAGGATCTCTCACGAAGCAAAAAGAAAGAAATAAAGAGTAATTTAATCCTGACAAAATACAAAACTCCCAAGAGAGCGTGAAAATGCCATGCAAGATAATCTTAACCATGCTGCAGAGATAAAGAAGATTCTACACAAACAGAATGATAGTGATGTCAACAAATAACATCATGTTTGCCCCATTAATAGCCGAGAAGATCTCATCTGAATCACTGTTTCTTTTTCCCTTATATTATGTCTCATGCTTTCAAGCTCTCATGCTCTCAGGCTCTCAAGCTCTCATGGTCTCAGGCTCTCAAGCTCTCATGGTCTCAGGCTCTCAGGCTCTCAAGCTCTCAGGCTCTCATGCTCCCAAGTTCTCATACTCTCAGGCTCTCATGTTCTCAGGCTCTCAAGTTCTCATACTCTTCGGCTCTCATGCTCTCAGGCTCTCATGCTCTCAGGCTCTCAAGGTCTCATGCTCTCAGGATCTCATGCTCTCAAGCTCTCATGCTCTCAGGATCTCAAGATCTCATGCTCTCAGGCTCTCAAGATCTCATGCTCTCAGTCTCTGAAACTCTCATGCTCTCAGGCTATCATGCTCTCAGGCTCTCATGCTCTCAGGCTCTCACGCTCTCATGCTCTCAGGCTCTCAAGATCTAATGCTCTCATGCTATCAGGCTCTTCATTCTCTCAAGCTCTCAGGCTCTCAGGCTCTCACGCTCTCACGCTCTCATGCTCTCAGGCTCTCATGCTCTCAAGCTCTCATGCTCTCAAGCTCTTAGGACCATAAAAGCAAAACAAAAGTATTTAATAATGTCCAAACATACATCATACATTATGCAAAAGATATTGGATTACATAATAACTATTAGGCATAATACTTTCGTAAATGAAAAGCATTCCAAGGACGAGATAATGGCTGACCAGCACTGTTTTTCCAAGTAATAAGCAATTGTGATGGTCCTCCGGAGGACCTTGTAAAGACCCTCCCATCGAGGTTCAAGCTTCCCTAATTCTCCTGCTGGTTGTCCCTTCTTCAAGGCCAAATCCCCGATCTGGAATCTCATCGCTTGACCCTTCGATTGTAAGCGCAAATCATTCTTCCTCTATATGCTTCCATGCGGAGCAGAGAGTGATCACTTTTTTCCTCGATGAAATCTAACTCTTGAGCCGGCCTTCCATCATTACCTTCACCGGATGCTTCAATTCTGACGGATGCCATTCCTATCTCAACTGGTAACACCATTTCCGTGCCATACACCATACTGAAATGAGTTTTTTCTGTGGCAGCCCGGGGTGTTGTCCGATAAGCCCAGAGTACACTCGGCAACTCATCCACCCAATCCTTCCCCCCACCATGCAAACGTGTTTTCAAAGCTTGAACGATAGATCTATTAGTGACTTCCACTTGGCCATTACTTTGAGGATAAGCCACATAAGTGAAAGCTTGCTGAATTTTCATCTCGTGACACCACATGGCAACCTTCCTTCCTTGGAATTGTCTAGTATTATCTGACACCAACTTCCTAGACATACTATATTTTTTCACAACTTCAATATATCTTTTTCGATTTTTCTCGTCAATGGTTCAACTTCAACCTACTTTGAAAAATAATCCACAGCCACTAGTAAGAATTTCTTTTTTACGGGGGCGATTGGAAAAGGCCCCACAATATTCCCCACTGGTCAAAAGGGCAAGAGGGGACAACAACTCGCATGAGCTCAGCAGGTTGCCATTGGAAACGAGCATGTTTTTGACAACTATCACAAGAATTCACTAGATGGAAAGCATATTTTACCATAGTGGGCCAAGAGTGTCCTGATAACAAAGCTTTCGTGACAATGCATATACTCCCATATGTTTCCGCAGAATCCCTCATGGATCTCTCTCAGCACATATTGAGCATCTTCAGGCGTCAGGAATCGAAATAGAGGCTGCACGAGAGATCTTTTGTATAGGATGCCATCAATCAAAACAAATCGGGAAGCATTTTTCAGTATCTGCCTGGCTAAGTTTTTATCAGAGGGCAGCTCAGCATCCTGCACATACTTCAATATTTGAATCATCCAGCTATCAAGTGTGGGAGTAGCCATTGGTTGAGATGAGGTGTCACTGGGAGGCAATAATTCTATTTCAAGCACCAATTCCCTGTCAGATATGGTTACCAAAGAAGTAGCCAACTTAGCCAATCGATCTGCTTCCTCATTCTATTCTCTTGGAATTTTCTCAATTCTCCATTCTCAATTTTCACAACGGGCTTCAAATTTGCCATCCAGTTGTTGGGTCGTTAATTGGGAGTCGGAGTACAAGACCACTCTTTGGGCATTCATCTCTCGAGTTGCAAACAGACCAATGATTACTGCCTCATACTCAGCGGCATTATTGGTTACTCTGAAGTCCAGCCAAACTACTATATTGACCTTTTCACCTTCGGGAGAAATCATTACCATCCCTGCACCACTCCCCTCATGGTTCGACGCCCCATCCACATAAATCTTCCACAGATCCTCTGTCTAAGCGTGGATCATCTCGGCAATAAAATCTGAAAGAGCTTGAGCTTTAATGGCAGTCTTGGCCTGTACTCGATATCATATTCACTCAACTCTATCGTGTAAGTAACCCCATGAGCATACAACGCAGCGGAATAAAATTTTGGGATTACTAACACCGGATCTATACATAGGGATTCATATCGGATTAGAGAATTACAAGTGTCTTACCCTTGTAGCGTGTTTGAAGCAGAATCCACGGAGCTGCACCACGTCCTACGCCTTCTCCGAGTCACTTAGCAAAACTCGAATGGTTTTGCCTCAACGGTATCCACACGATCAAATCGGGTGAAGGGATGGTTTAATAACAAGTTGCTAGACAAGTTATTAAACCGGTACACGTAGCTAACTCGATTCACAATCGAAAGATGGCTCGAAAACCACCAAGAACCCCTCGACTTTGAAGGAGGCCGAGAGTTCTTGTGGTGCGGCCGAGAGCTCTTGTAGCTAGTGTAGGGTTTTCTTATGAAGTTGTCTTTCAAGTATTAATCTAATTAAAAACTTGTTAACAAATTATATATGATTAATTGAAGGCTTTCTTAAAGCTTCATGGGCTTAAGCCCATGATTTAATTAATCCTTATGATTATTAATTAAGACTCCTCTTAATTATTTAATTCATCCCATGAATTTAATTTCCCTTCTCGATTTAATCTTTTGTGCGACCCGATAGGATCTCGGAATGTTGGCAGTGACATAAAATCTCATTTTATGTCGCAAGCATCGAGCGGTATCTAGCAACACATCGATGCT
Organism: Haberlea rhodopensis; assembly: GCA_907163345.1. Taxonomy (NCBI): domain Eukaryota; kingdom Viridiplantae; phylum Streptophyta; class Magnoliopsida; order Lamiales; family Gesneriaceae; genus Haberlea; species Haberlea rhodopensis. The sequence continues at coordinate 637,863 of CAJQUN010000330.1, forward strand.
ACCCAAATTACGAGAATGTCAATGACTCGACATAACCTTTAGAACTTGTGATAATATTAATCATGTAACTTAATCCCTTTGTCCTTTGTGTTTAGATTGAACACGAGTCATGTAATAGTCATACTCGTATATCCAATCTTTATTTCTTGATCCCCAAGTAGAACTACAATAAACGAATAAGCTCGATATCTCATATCGACTCATTCGAGCATGGCCATGCATTTTAGTTCTCACTTGATCAAGGGCCAAACACATCTCCTGTTATATAGGAGGGACAAATCCTATCTCGATCAGTCAACATCCCTCTACATAATTCGTAGTGTATCCAATAGTCGCCTTTATAGATTACCCTGTTACGGGTAACGTTTGACGATATCAAGATACATAACTCCTTATGTTGGGATCTCTGATGATCACAAGTCGTAAGGATTACATACATTATTATCACTATGAGAATTGCATATGACGATCATATAACTATCCATGTTGCATTCTCATGGTGGGTCTGTCCAGTACATCGTTCTCTAACATGTACCCATATGTTGATTTGATATCTCATATCAATGAACAATTCATCGATCAACATATACTAGTCTCTACGTATTATCATTATCCCTATTCATGATAATACTTGACTAGGGACATCTTTAAGAATAATACAATATTATTCTAAGGACATTATCATATATATTAATTCACAATGCACAGTTAAAAGAATAATATATAATAATGAATTGCCATTCATAAAATCATATTACAGAATATGTCACAAACAATCATCTAATGACTTGTCTTAGGGCATATCCCAACAAATCTCCCACTTGCACTAAGACCACTCAGACATACACCTAATGCCTAGAGATCTAGTGTGACGATCATGCTTCTGCTGTGACAGTGGCTTCGTCAATGGGTCAGATACATTATCATCTGTTGGTACTTTGCATATCTTAGCATTTCCATTTAGGCAATACACATATCCTGATTGCGATCGAAAATTATCTTTGTCGGTTTGGAAGCTTGCATCAGTGTAACCCATTACATTGAGCTCTTCCTCACCTCCATAAATCAAGAATGTATCCTTAGTCCTTCTCAAGTACTTCAGGATGTTCTTGACTGCAATCCAGTGACCTTCACCTGGATCAACTTGATATATGCTCGTCATGCTCAAAGCATACGATACATCGGGATGAGTACATATCATGGCATACATGATAGATCCAATAGCTGACGCGTATGGAATCTTACTCATGCGTTGTCTCTCATCTGGTGTTGAAGGACACTGTTCCTTCGAGAGATAAATACCATGTGTCATAGGCACGAATCCTTTCTTGGATTCTTGCATGCTAAACCTTTTAAGCACCTTGTCTATGTATGTACTTTGACTTAGACCAAGAAGCCTTCTTGATCTATCTCTATAGATCTTGATTCCTAATACATAGGTGGCTTCTCCTAAATCTTTCATCGAAAAGCAGTTCCCTAGCCAAATCTTTACAGATGGTAAGGCAGGGATATCATTTCCAATGAGAAGTATGTCATCTACATACAACACTAGGAAAATGATTACGCTCCCACTGACCTTCTTGTAGACACAAGGTTCATCTTCATTTTTGATAAAACCAAACTCTTTGATTGCATCATCAAAACGAAGATTCCAACTCCGAGAAGCTTGCTTCAATCCATAAATGGATCGTTGTAGCTTGCATATCTTTCCAGCATCCTTTGGATCGACAAAACCCTCGGGCTGTGTCATGTACACATCCTCGAGCAGATTTCCATTAAGGAAAGCTGTTTTGACATCCATCTGCCAGATTTCATAATCATGAAATGCAGCTATTGCAAGTAAGATCCTTATGGATTTAACCATGGCCACTGGTGAAAAGGTTTCATCATAGTCAATACCATGAATTTGTTTGAATCCTTTTGCAACCAGCCGACCTTTATAGGTTTGTACGTTACCATCCATATCGGTCTTTTTCTTGAAAATCCATTTGCACCCTATGGGTCGTACCCCTTCAGGTGGATCAACCAAAGTCCATACTTGGTTTGCATACATGGATTCCATCTCAGATTTCATGGCCTCTTGCCATTTCTCAGAATCATTGCCCATTATAGCTTGTTGATAAGATGACGGCTCATCCTCATCAATAAGTAGTAAGTCACCTTGTTGAGTCACAAGAAATCCATATCTCTGTGGCTCCCGGTGTTCTCTTACAGACCTACGCTGGGCTTGTGTCTCTTGAGCAGGTGCTTCTTCCACAACAGCTTGTGGTGCCTGCTCTGTTTCCATCTCAATCTCAGGTTCAGTGTTTTCTTGTGGTTGAACTTCACTAAGTTCTATTTTTCTCCCACTGGTTTTTCTAGAAATAAATTCTCTTTCAAGAAATACACCAGTCCGAGCAACAACTACTTTGTTCTCGGTGGGATAATAGAAATAGTACCCTTTCGTTTCCTTAGGATACCCCACAAATAAACACTTATCAGGTCCAAGTTTGTTAGTGGCGTGACGTCTAACGAAAGCCTCACAACCCCAAATCTTCATAAAAGACATACTAGGACGCTTCCCAGTCCATATCTCATATGGTGTCTTTTCCACTGATTTAGATGGAACACGGTTCAGTAAGAAAATTGCTGTTTCTAGAGCGTGTCCCCAAAACGATATCGGAAGATCTGCATGACTCATCATTGATCTAACCATGTCTAACAAGGTTCGATTTCTCCTCTCGGATACACCATTCCATTGTGGAGTATACGGAGGAGTGAGTTGTGGGACTATCCCACACTCCTTTAGATAGTCATGAAACTCTTGGCTTAAGTATTCACCTCCTCGATCTGATCGAAGGATTTTGATACTTTTGCCAAGTTGGTTTTGTACTTCATTCTTGAAATCTTTGAACTTTTCAAAGGTTTCATGTTTATGTTTCATTAGGTACACATACCCATATCTACTGAGGTCATCAGTAAATGTAACGAAGTATTGAAAACCACCTCTAGCTTGTGTACTTATTGGTCCACATACATCACTATGTATTAGTCCCAATAAAACATTTGCCCTTTCAACATGTCCCTTGAAAGGGCTTTAGTCATCTTGCCCATTAAACAAGATTCGCATGTATCATATGATTCAAAATCAAATGAATCTAATACTCCATCCTTATGAAGTTTAGATATGCGGTTCTCGTTTATGTGGCCCAAGCGACAGTGCCAGAGATAAGTCGGATTACAATCATTATTTTTAATCCTTTTAGTATTTATGTTATAGATAGGCATATCAAGATTTAATACATAAAGACCATTCACCATTTGTGCACTAGCATAAAACATATCATTTAAATAAATAGAACAACAATTGTCCTTTATTATAAATGAAAAACCATCCTTGTCTAAACAAGAAATAGAAATAATGTTTTTAGTAACTGAAGGCACAAAATAACAGTCTTTTAAAATCAGTGATAAACCAGAAGGTAAAGCTAAATGATAATCTCCTATAGCTAATGCAGCAACTCTTGCTCCATTTCCAACTCGGAGATCAACTTCACCTTTCGCCAATGTCCTACTCCTTTTGAGATCCTGCACATGTACACAAATGTGAGATCCACATCCAGTATCTAATACCCATGATGAAGAAGTAGATAAATTGACTTCTATAACAAAAATACCTGAAGCGGAAGTCACACTTCCTTTCTTTAGATCCTCCAGATATACTTTGCAGTTCCTTTTCCAATGGCCGGTCTCACCGCAATGGAAACAGTTCCCTTCCTTTGCTATCCCTCCCTTTGGCTTCAGTGCATAAGACTTTGGCTTAGATTTAGCAAAGACCTTCTTTGCTTTCTTGTTGCCTTTAGCTTTGGCCCTTCCTTTGCCCTTATTCACAATAAGGACATTTGTGGCCTTAGTCTTCTTAGTATTTGCTTCATATGTTCTCAACATACCAAGCAACTGTGGTAGAGTCTTTTCCATGTCAGTCATATTGTAATTTACTACAAATTGACTGAAGCTCTCAGGCAACGATTGCAAGATTACATCGGTGGCCAACTCTTGGTCCAATGGAAAACCCAGCTTGTCCAGATTCTCAATGTACCCAATCATCTTGAGCACATGAGTTCCAACCAAGCTTCCTTCTACCATCCTGCACTGGAATAACGCTTTAGAGACGTCATACCTCTCTTGTCTAGCTTGCTGTTGGTACAACTGCTTTAAGTGTTCGATCATATCGAACGCCTCCATTTCCTCATGTTGCTTCTGAAGCTCAGAGTTCATGGTGGCAAGCATGATGCACCCAACATCAAGTGCGTCACTCTGATGCTTCTTGTAAGCATCTTTTTCGGTTCTTGTAGCCGTTAGGGGAGGTTCCTCAGCGGGCAAGGGTTCCTCTAGGACATATTGTTTCTTTTCTTGTTTGAGGACTATCCTCAAGTTCCTATGCCAGTCTAGGAAATTCGTCCCATTTAGTTTGTCCTTCTCAAGGACCGATCGCAGTGATAAAGTGCTAGTAACGTTGTTAGTTGCCATGGATATCTACAATATAAATATGCAAAATAAGTTTATGATTTAAATCATTTAACATGGTCTTATATTAAATGATACTCCCACTATTTTGTTTGAAAAATATCAACCCTCAAAACCTTTAGTGGGCCAAGATCCATATTTCACTTAATCTTGAGTTAGCTTTGGCTAATCGCCCAAGACTCGGTTATTTAGGTAGACAACACTTTGTCAATTACATCACATATAATTCTTGGATAGTTGGACGAACAACGCTTTGTTCAATTCATCAAATGAATTAAAATCCAACCCATGCCTCTAGGTTCCCAATCCTATTGAGATAACCTAGTTAAGTCGTACCCAATTAAAGTATAACGGATATCACTTTTATCCTTTCGCGCCTTACTAAGATTGCCACGGTGCTTTGCTTTGGCAAACCCACACATGTACAATCGAAGTTATTGACGAGTACTTTTATTTTGGAAGGCATCTAAAGCTTAATATTTTAGAGGGATTTATTGATCTCATGATTAATTTGATAATTTAAAATATGTCCACTACATATAGTTGTATACATATCTACATATATGTGTAATACTATTATCAAACTAAAACATAAGATAAATCATGCATCAACATACATAATTAAAATTGACATGGTTATAGCCCCTACTATAGATTTTCTCAAGCCAATGAGAAAATCCTATGAGTCAACCTAAGGTAACTTCACAAGCACCTTCTTTGGCTCCAATTTGTGAATGGCCTCCTCATCCCGGCACGATGCTCCATCTTCATTGATCACCATCAACAAAATAAACTACACTATTTACAAGATATAGAATTCCTCGATTCACATTCGAGGGGAACATAGGGGAGGGATTACATTTAGAATGAAACAGAGAAAAGGCACGACACGCAGGTCGTATTATAAATTACAAACATCCACAAATCCTATCTAATAGGTCAAAGGGCTATAACCACGCACCATGCTCAAACAACACATAAAGCATGCATTAACATTTAATTAATTAAATTCTAAACATTTTAAATTTAATTCTAATTAAAACTGTAAAATAATTTTTGAAAAAATATCGTACGCTCGGGACATCACATGCCACGAACTAAAGCGACTAAGACTCGAACCACCATGGTTCGAACCATGAAGCACACGGCTGGACCAATAGTGGGCCTAGGGTTCGAAACCCTAGCCCATGGCCGAGCCATGCTCGAGCGGTGGCGGCGAGCCCATGCACGGCTGCTAGGGTTCGAAACCCTAGCCGTCATGAGTTAGCCGTCACGAGCCAATGGGTTCAAAAACCCTAATTTTGCGGCGGCTCGGCTCATGCTCGAGCCAGGGTCCGAACCCTAGCCCTTAAGCGGCGGCTGCATGGCCATGCACGAGCCAATGGGTTCGAAACCCTAGCAACATGTGGCGGCTATGAGCCATGATGACTAGGGTTCGAAACCCTAGCCTTTTGCAAGCGGCGGCCGAGCCATGGTGACTAGGGTTCGAAACCCTAGCCCTTAGGTGGTCTCGGCCGTGAGCCATTGTACCGGTTTTGATCACGAATTATCATATATTTCGATCCGTCAATTATATCAAATATAATATCATACGATGATTTTCGCAAACTTGATTTAATCCATATCATATATGAAAATACAGTTTTAAATAGCATGCAATATAAGCTCTAATATGATTAACACAATTTAATCACATAAATCCGATATGAGCCTTGTACACGGCTCTGATACCACTGTAAGTAACCCCATGAGCATACAACGCAGCGGAATAAAATTTTGGGATTACTAACACCGGATCTATACATAGGGATTCATATCGGATTAGAGAATTACAAGTGTCTTACCCTTGTAGCGTGTTTGAAGCAGAATCCACGGAGCTGCACCACGTCTTACGCCTTCTCCGAGTCACTTAGCAAAACTCGAATGGTTTTGCCTCAACGGTATCCACACGATCAAATCGGGTGAAGGGATGGTTTAATAACAAGTTGCTAGACAAGTTATTAAACCGGTACACGTAGCTAACTCGATTCACAATCGAAAGATGGCTCGAAAACCACCAAGAACCCCTCGACTTTGAAGGAGGCCGAGAGTTCTTGTGGTGCGGCCGAGAGCTCTTGTAGCTAGTGTAGGGTTTTCTTATGAAGTTGTCTTTCAAGTATTAATCTAATTAAAAACTTGTTAACAAATTATATATGATTAATTGAAGGCTTTCTTAAAGCTTCATGGGCTTAAGCCCATGATTTAATTAATCCTTATGATTATTAATTAAGACTCCTCTTAATTATTTAATTCATCCCATGAATTTAATTTCCCTTCTCGATTTAATCTTTTGTGCGACCCGATAGGATCTCGTAATGTTGGCAGTGACATAAAATCTCATTTTATGTCGCAAGCATCGAGCGGTATCTAGCAACACATCGATGCTACCCAAATTACGAGAATGTCAATGACTCGACATAACCTTTAGAACTTGTGATAATATTAATCATGTAACTTAATCCCTTTGTCCTTTGTGTTTAGATTGAACACGAGTCATGGAATAGTCATACTCGTATATCCAATCTTTATTTCTTGATCCCCAAGTAGAACTAGAATAAACGAATAAGCTCGATATCTCATATCGACTCATTCGAGCATGGCCATGCATTTTAGTTCTCACTTGATCAAGGGCCAAACACATCTCCTGTTATATAGGAGGGACAAATCCTATCTCGATCAGTCAACATCCCTCTACATAATTCGTAGTGTATCCAATAGTCGCCTTTATAGATTACCCTGTTACGGGTAACGTTTGACGATATCAAGATACATAACTCCTTATGTTGGGATCTCTGATGATCACAAGTCGTAAGGATTACATACATTATTATCACTATGAGAATTGCATATGACGATCATATAACTATCCATGTTGCATTCTCATGGTGGGTCTGTCCAGTACATCGTTCTCTAACATGTACCCATATGTTGATTTGATATCTCATATCAATGAACAATTCATCGATCAACATATACTAGTCTCTACGTATTATCATTATCCCTATTCATGATAATACTTGACTAGGGACATCTTTAAGAATAATACAATATTATTCTAAGGACATTAACATATATATTAATTCACAATGCACAGTTAAAAGAATAATATATAATAATGAATTGCCATTCATAAAATCATATTACAGAATATGTCACAAACAATCATCTAATGACTTGTCTTAGGGCATATCCCAACATATCGTCCACTTCACCAGACGGCCTGATATCTCCGGCTGTGACATAATCCTCCCCAGGGAACTATTGGTGAGCATTGTGATTGGATGAGATAAGAAATATGGTTGCAAACGCCTTATGGTGATGACCAAGGATAGAGATAACTTTTCTACCTCCAGATACCTTAACTCTGCTCCCTTCAAAGCATGGCTTACATAATATACTGGTCTTTGTTCTCAGCCTTCTTGCTTAATCAACACCAAACTGGCAGCATACTCTGTCTTGGATAGATATATCCACAATCTTTCTTCTGGCTCTGGCTACACTAAGGTGGGTAAGGCTGTTAAGTGCAACTTCAACTCCTGAAAGGCTTTTTCACATTTTTCTCCCCATTCGAATTGCTTAGCTTTCCTCAATACTCGGAAAATGGATAACTGCGATGAACCGATCTGAAAATAAACCGGCCGTTATACGTACAGTCAACTTCTGTACTTCTTTTATATTTCTGGGAGATATCATGTCTTGAATGGCTTTGACTTTATCCGGATTGATCTCAATGCCTTCTCTGTCACAATATATCCCAAGAACTTCTCCTTTTTGACTCCGAAGACACATTTGGATGGATTCAACCTCATTCCATACTTATTCAGCGTAGCAAAAATTTCTTCCAAGTCGAAGATAAGGTCGGTATGACTTTTGGATTTGATGAGGATATCATCCACATACACCTCTATATTTCGCCCGAGCTGTCCTTCAAATATCTTATCCATCAGTCGCTGGTACGTCGCCCCTGCATTCTTTAAACCAAATGGCATGACAATATAACAATAAGTCCAATCGGACGTACTAAACTTACTTTCTCCTGATCTTTTTTGACTAGAGGGATTTGGTGATATCCTTGATAGGCATCCATCAAGCACAAGATATTGAAACCTGAGGTAGGATCGACGAGCTGGTCGATCTGAGGTAAAGGGTAACAATCCTTAGGGCAGGCTTTATTCAAGTCCCTAAAATCAACACAGACTCTCCACTTTTCTGAAGACTTTGGTACCAAAACCACATTAGATAGCCAAGAGGGAATTGGACTTCCCAAATATGGCCTGCCTCCAACAACCTTCACACCTCTTCTCTTATGATTTTGTCTTTCTCGGGACCAAAATGACGCCTTTTCTGTTTAATTATCCTGGCATCATCTTGTACGTTTAAGGCATGCTCCGCTACATCAGGAGATATTCCTTTCAAGTCCGAAGGTGACCATGCGAAGGAGTTTTCATGTGTCCACAAGCATGATATTAGATCAGCTTTTAAATTTGCTTCCAAATCTTTAGCCACTCGAAGGGTCCTCCCTGCTTGGCTACCATTTAAGGTCACCTCCTCTTGCTCATCAATCACAAATTACACCTCTTCTCTTCCTACCACACATACTTCTTGTCCTTTTTGACCAGCGCCAGGCATATCTTCTGCATAACACTTCTTGGAGGAAGGCTAATCTCCTCTCATTTCTCCAATTTCCGTTCCCGCAGGGAATTTCAGTTTTTGATGGTACGTTGAAGCTATGGCCATGAACTCAATCATAGCTGGCCTCCCCAGGATGACATTGTAGGAATATGGGCATCCACCACTAAAAAAGTTATCATCCTATTTTTTCTGATATCATTTGACCCAATAGTCATGGGTAAGATAACTTGCCCGAGAGGGTACACCGTATGTCCTGCAAAACCAAATAATGTTGTTTCTACTGATTCCAGTTTATGACCTCCGAGATCCATCTGACCAAAGGCATCCTGGAAAAGTATGTTGATTGAGCTCCCTGAATCTACAAATACCCGGGCAATGTCGTAATTCGAGATGGTGGCTCGGATGACTAAAGCATTGTTATGGGGAGCCTGATGCCTTCAAGATCCATAAGCCCAAAACTGAAAATTTGTAACCATCCGTGGGACCACGGATACATGTCAATAACTCCTTGAAAACAGAGGTTTTCTTGCGATGGGATCCTTTCTTGAGATGCATGTGGAAAGTTTAGAGCCTGGGCCGGTCTGAATCCCTGACCATTGTCTGGAGGAGCTGGTGGCCCGACACAAGGAACCTTCCCCGCTACGCCGCCTACCCTAGGGCCCGGACGAACTGAGGCAATAGGCCTAGGAATACCTTGCGAATATTCTCTCTCTTTTCTTTTGAGTGTAGTGCAACCCTTGGCATCATGTGTGCTATTCTGATGGAAAGTGCAAAACTTCCCAAGTTTTGTGAAGGCCGGTACCTCGCTCTTTGTGACGATTGATGATCTTCACAAATATTCACTCGTTGTTCTTTCACCGTTTTTAAAGGCGTGAATTGAGAAAATCGACCAAACTGATCTGCCTTATCTCCCAGCCACTTATCTCCTGCCTGATTCACTTTCTCCACCCCTCGTCCGACTTCTTTAGAATCACCTTGTTTCTATCTTTGAGCTTCTTTTACATTAACATATTTCTCTGCTCTGGACAATAACTCATCGAAATTTGCGGGTGGTTTTTTGATTAAGATTGAAATAATTTCCCTCCTCGATTAAGATTGAAATAATTTCCCTCCTTGCAATCGTTGAACGAATGCACTTACGAGAATCTCCCCTTCCCCTTGTTTCAAATCAAAAAGACTTAAGGAAGTCTTCTTGTGTTTTTTGCTGCTGGAAAACTGGTGTACAAATAAAGTACTGAACTCGTCGAAAGAGGTTATAGAACCAGGTTTAAGCTGATTGAACCATTGTTGGGCGGACTTAACGAGGGTGGTGAGAAATACTTTGCACTTGAGTTGATCGGAATAACAATGCAACAGGGAAGCATTCTCAAAGCGCCCCAAATGTTCTCCAGGATTGAAACTACCATCATATTCCCCCACGCTAGGGAATCGAATGTTTCTAGGCAGGACTTCTTCCACAATATCAAGAGAAAAATGCATATTTCTTTTGCCAGGTGAAGGCTTAGTCAGTTCTTCCTTTAACTGATGGATTTGTTCTCTTAGTTCATCCATTGATCATTTAAAGGTGGGGCAATGGATTCTTGGTTGCGTGAGGTGGCATCATGATTTGTAGTTGCTCATCTCGGAAGTTCCTCATGACTTATGTTTACCCGGGGGAAAATAGGGACACCTGGTGGGGGTTGCTCCCGATGAACGCTTGAGGATTCTTCAGGTTCTTGATTGTTATTTTGTCGTGTTCTTCGCGTATTCACCATATCTATGCCAGCTTTTCAGAAGTTATCCTTCTTTTCTCTTTTTTCGGTCCTTATATCCTCACCTATTTTTAGATTATAATATGTAATTATTGTACCTTCAGTTAATCACTTAACTCATACTCCGGAAAACACTATTTACACGTCATTTTTCATAACGATGATAGTAGGTCCCCTTGTTCCTAACCTCTCATATTTGGACACCTCTCGTTTGTTTTTCCGAGGTGTTATTAATCATTACTTCCATAGGCGACGTGATCTCTCATACCGTCTGTCAATCATTTTGAGACATCTTTATGACCCCTTCTGTGATCCCATGATTCTAGCGATCTTGTTATTACAACTTCATATCCATACTTTGAGATAAGAATATTCCTTCCCGGGACACGCCCTTCTCGAGACATACCCTCCTCAGGACATGCTTCTTGGGACATGCCATTCTCTGAATGTACCACTCTTTGGACATGTCCTTCTCGGAACATGCCCTTTCTGGGATATGTCCTTCACGTGACATATCCTTCTCGGGATATGTCCTTCTCGGGACATGTCCTTCCCAGGATATGCCCTTCTCGGGACATGTCCTTCCCATGAAGTACCACTCTCTGGACATGCCCTTCCCGGGATATGTCCTTCGCGGGACATGCCCTTCTCGGGACATACCCTTCTCTGAATATGCCCTTCTCGTGACATGTCCTTCACGGGACATGCCCTTCTCAGGACATTTCCTTCTCTGGAAGTACCACTCTCTGGACATGCCCTTCCCGGGACATGCCATTCCCTAAATATGTCCTTCGCGGAACATGCCCTTCTTGGGACATGCCATTCTCTAGGACATTTCCTTCTCTGGATACCACTCTCTGGACATGCCCTTCTTGGGACATGCTGGTGTGCGTTTATTATGTACGCCCAAATTAACCCCACTCTTTATAATATTAATGTAGTAGTGAAAGTAGGAATCGATCCCACGAAGAAGGGTAATCTCTTGTGTCAACGGAAAACCAAATAAAGAAGTGACAATAACGCGGATTTTGCAATTTTTAACTATAACTAATTAGACTAAAGCAAACAAAATCACTAGATTATCAAGATTAAAAAGAATTTCTTCATTTTTGGTCAACTTTACCTTTGCAAATTATTCACTTGATCATCAAATAACCAAATACTCGATTTTTATTCAATTAATCATCAATTGGAAATTTTATTTTCCCCCCACCTTAATCGTAGTCAAACAGAAAACAACATTCAAATTCGACTCTTATCAAATTCTTAACCAAAACTACAGTTGTTAAGATTAATTCAATGATAGATTCAGAAACTAGTAAGTTTGATGTATCTAATCAATAAAAACTACATCCGTTAGAATTAATTATCCAATCGTTTTTCCTAAAAATTTAATAACACCAACAACAGGCAATTATCAATCTTAGTTGCTTCTTAATTAGCCTTAGATTGTGTATATGATTACTAGGTGATCAACTTACTACGGTAAGAGACCTGGACCCGACGTTCGTTGGAGTCGTGGAAGCCTCAGCTCGTCCTATTCTTATATCAATCAAACACGACAATCATAACAATAATAATCTGAAAAACAAATTGAAAATGAATTAAATCAAACAAGCAAACCAAAATTCTCACAAGTGTTTTAATTTCAAAGGCATCCATCAATCAAGAATTAAAAGGTTTTAGCTACTCATAATCAAATAAAAAACAACAAATCTAGTTATAAAACATCAAATAAAAACTAGGAAAAGAGTTACTAAAGAGAAACACGCTTCCGGCTCGTCAATTCGTCTTCGTGTTTTGATCCTCCAAAGCCTTCTTCAAAAGTTTGAGAGGCAAATCTCTTCTAAAATCTAATAATATGATTAAAAGTCTGAATAATGGTGATAGGAGGCCCCTTTTTTGAGTTATGGTAGGTGGATATGCTAGGATAGGGAAAAATATTTCCAAGATGGTAAAAATACCATATTCCTATTTTTCTAGAACTCTCTGGCGATCGATAGGGACAAGCTGGCGATCGATCGGCGATCGACCGGGGACATTTTGCCGATCCAACGTTGACTTTCATTCTTTGTCCAGTAACATTTGGCGATCGAATTGAACATTCCACTGATCGATCGTCGAGACACAAATTTTGTTGCTCGAATTTTCTGCCTTGCTCGATCGATCGAGCTCTTCTGGGCAATTGATCGAGAACCTCATTCAACTTTTATGCATTTTTCTTGGTCTACTTTGATCCCTTGTCAACTTCAATGCATTTCTTGATCCTTATTCGCGATGTTAGCTCGATTTCTTCGATTCCACCTACATTTACACAAATATACGATTATGTAGCATTTGTATCGAATTATCCATCAAAATATTCCAAATCGTAGACAATTAAGCGCAATAGATGTGTCTATTCCTAGTCACATCAAACTCCCCCATACATGATCGTTGCTCGACCTCGAGTAAATCAGACAGAACTACAATATTTTTGTTGGCTCATAGTATCATAACAAAGTATCTTGTCCTCACTTTAATGCCTCAACAATCATAAACATGCATATTAATGAAAGATGGTGAAAGGTTAACAGTTCACACCCAACAAAGCAGTGAACATGCGTGTGTGGTCACAAACAAGTGCCATGTACAAATTATAGATCCAATAGATGCAAAGCCACAATAGCTCAAGTTATACACTAACACAAGTATAAGCTCACTTGCACACTCTTCTCCACTATCTTAGCCACTTGCAAACATGAATCAAGTATGTCTTAATTAGCTTGTAGCTTGGCCTAGGTGTTGGCTTATGAAAGAAAGGGAAGGATGTATGAAGCAAGAGAGTATGATGATATGCACCAATATACTTCTTTCTTACATTATTTATTTCTTCAAATCTTTATTCTTTTGTGCCTTGGCTCCCCTTGGAGTCATGTTTTTATCTATTTTCTCAAGGTAGCCCTTTTCTTTCATGCATGGTCATTCCTTTTTATAATGAAGCTCAAACATATGGATCAATGAATACCTAAGTTGCATGTGAATGAAACACTTCATACTCCCTTCAAAGGTGTGGATTATAAATGACATTTAGTGCTTATTAGGGAAGGATGCTAAGCTAGTCAAAGAATGTTGAATGGTGGTTGTTTGTATGCTTAGTACACAACCATTCTTTTATATTAAAGCTCCAAATAGTACTAGCGATGATTTTTGTTTACCATGGTTGGCTTGAAAGGCTCAAACGCATCAAAGATCACCTATATCACTTCCATGTTCGCAAGTAGTCTAGACATATGCCTCAAAGAGCATGTAGTTAAGTTCTAGCATGTATCAGAGACTTCCTAAGACTATCATAAAATTCGCACAATTTTCACTACGCTATGCACACTTCACAAGTCATGACAATATCCGTGCTCAATATATTCAACTACTATGTCAAAGCATAGTTGCATTATGAGTTCAAAGTGTTCCAAGGTTAACAATTCACCTATGTTCAAAAAGCATGCATGTCCTAAATTAGGTTTCATCATGGGCTAGTGATTCTAAGAATGCATTCATTACTAACTATGAGCTCAAAATTTTTCAAATTTTTCGGATGTTTTGTATTTTTGTAATAGGAAAACAATAACAAACCATTAATCTCTCCCCCATACTTAAATCTTACATCGTCCCCAATGTAAGGAAAAAATATAAGAAAAGAGAAAAATAAAACTAAGAAAGCTATAAAAGAGATGGGAAAACTAACTCCCCTTGGGTTGCCTCCCAAAGTAGCGCCTATGTTTAACGTCGGTGGCCCGACTCCAGTCCAAAGATCACTCGAAGTTAGTTGGATCCTCTAGAGCCAACTTTATGTTCAATTGTCACCCTTCCTCGTTTTGGACACCCTCGTAGTAATGTTTCAGTCTGGTGACAGTTTCACCTTGAATGTCTTGATGGTGTCCAAACTTTGAATCTCAACTGCATCATGAGGATAGGCATTAGTAACAACAAAAGGCCAATTCCATCCAGAACGAAGCTTACCTGGAAATAGGCGAAGACGTGAATGGTAAAGGAGAACTTTTTGACCAACTTCAAAGCTCCTCCTTGATATCATCTTGTCATGGAAGTCCTTCGTCTTTTCCTTGGAAATCATTGCACTCTCATATGCCTCATTTCTTATCTCCTCTAATTCTTCCAATTGTAACTTTCTATGATACCCACTCTCATCATACTTCATGTTGAAATTCTTCACAACCAAGTATGCTCTATGCTCCAACTCTACAGGAAGATTGTCAAGGTTTACCAAAAATTAATCAATATGGGGACATACTTATTGGAGTTGTGTGTGCAGTCCTGTAGGCCCAAAGTACGTCATCCAATTTTAAGCTCCAATCCTTCTTGTTGGGTTGACATTTTTTCCAAGATGCTTGATTCTCGATTAGAGACCTCGACTTGGCCACTTGTTTGAGGATGGTAGGCGGTGGAGACTTTGTGTGTCACATGATACTATTCAGCAGACTTCCCACCGCTCGATTGTAAAAGTGTGTACCTCTATCACTGATTATGGCTCTAGGGATTCCAAACCTATAGAAAGGATTACGTTTGATAAAATCTGCAACAACCTTGGAATTGTCAGTTTGGGTGGCACTAGCTTCCACCCATTTCGAGACATAATCAACAGCAAGTAGTATATAAACATGACCATAAGAAATAGGAAATGGTCCCCCATACGTCAAAAATCTCACAAATAAGAATGGGTTGTTGAGTCATCTCCTTCGTTGGGATATGTTATCAGCCATTTGGCATTGAGCACAGATCTTGCAGAAATAGTAGGCATCATGAAATAGAACTGGCCAAAAGAAGCTACATTTTAGTACCTTCCTAGATGTCATATTTGCTCCAAAATGTCCACCACAAGCATATGAATGACAAAACTTTAGAATGTCACTTACCTCAGTCGCGGGGATGCATCTTCTAATGATTTGATCCGCGCAGTTCTTCCATAGATAAGGGTCATCCCATACATAGTACTTGGGATCAATCCTTATCTTTGCTCTTTGAGACCTAGACAATTCAGAAGGTAATACGTTAGCAGCTAAAAAATTCACAATATGAGCATACCATGGTAAATTATTGCTTGTGGAGAGTTGTTGCTCGTCCTGAAATTCCTCCTTCAAACAAAGCTCGTCATCCACATGAGGTAGACGGCTTAGGTGATCCACTACTTTATTCTCGCTGCCCTTCTTGTCCTTGATTTGTATGTCAAACTCACTCAAGAGCAAAATCCACCTTATAAGCCTTGGTTTTGCCTTCTTCTTCGTCATCAAATAGCGAAGAGCTGCATGATCAGAATAAACAATGACTTTAGTACCAAGTAAAGAAGATAAAAAATTTTCAAGGGCAAAAACAACTGCTAAAAGCTCTTTCTCAGAGTGGAATAGTTCCGTTGAGCATTATTCAAGGTCTTGGATGCATAGTAGATGGCATGTGAAGCATTCCCCACTTTTTGGCCTATGACAGCGCCAACCGCAAAGTCACTAGCATCGCACATGATCTCAAAAGGCTTACTCCAGTCGAGAGGTTGGATGATGGGGGTAGAAGTCAATGACTCCTTCAGTCTATCAAAAGCTCTTACTTGCTTCATCCATCTCGAAAGCGACATCTTTTTGCAGTAGCTTACACAAAGGTGTAGCTATCTTAGCGAAATCCTTGATGTACCTTCTATAAAAACCTGCATGTCCAAGAAAAGAGTGCACATCCCGAACACAAGTAGGATAAGGTAAAGACCGCATAACATCAATTTCAGCTTTGTCTATCTCTATACCATAGAGCAGAAACGACATGACCCAATACTATACCTTGGTATACCATAAAGGGACATTTTTCAGAATTTAGAACAAGGTTAGTCTCAATGCATCTTTTCAACACAAGTGTAAGGCTAGCTAGACAAACCTTGAATGAGTTACCGTACACAGTAAAATCATCCATGAACACCTCTAAAATATGCTCAAAAACTCAGAAAATATGCTAACCATAAACGTGGCTGGGGCATTTCATAGTCAAAGGGCATGCGTCGGTAGGCGAATGTGCCAAAAGGGCATGCGAAAGTGGTCTTTTCTTGGTCCCCCGGTGCAATTGCAATCTGAAAATAACCAGAATACCCATCAAGAAAACAATAGTATGAATGACAAGCTAACCTCTCAAGCATTTGATCAATGAAGGGTAGAGAAAAGTGATCATTTCTGGTCACATCGTTGAGCTTCCGGTACTCGACACAAACAACCACCCATTCTGAATACGAGTAGGAACTAGCTCATCATCTTTGTTCTTGATCACAGTAATAGCAGTCTTCTTTGGCACAACTTGGGCTGGACTGGCCCATTGACTGTCTGAGATGGGTAGATCACCCAACTGCCAAAAGGTTTAAAATCTCCTCCTTCACCACATCCATCATGGGTGGGTTAAGCTTCCTTTGGGGTTGACGTGTGGGGCTCCCTCCTTCTTCAAGTAGAATGTGATGCATGCGTGTGGAGGGACTGATTCCCTTATGTCAGCAATGGTCCAACCTATGACAGTCTTGTGCACCTTGAGCACATGAATAAGATCATCCTCTTGATCATCCCCCAACTTGCTAGAGATGATCACTAACAGTGCATCTCATTCACCAAGGAAGACATACTTAAGATGGTTAGGTAGTGGCTTCAACCCGATGGTAGGTTCCTGCAAAACATATGGATTCCAAGGTAGCTATGTTATCTTCAATTCATTAAAGATAAGCAACTCCACATTCTCTTTCTCCATAGCCATGGTGAGTGTGACCTCCAGTTCATCCTTCCCTATAATCTCAAAACTACCTGTGACAAATAGTCAAAGACATCAATAGAATACACAGTGTCATCATTATTGCAAGGATATTTCATGGCATCATAAATATTAAAAGTAACAATCTCACAATCAAATTCCATAGTAAGGGTACCACCATGAACATCTATCTTCTTCTTAGAAGTTTTTAGGAAAGACCTTCCTAACAAATGGGACTACTCTTGTCACCATTCTCCATATCAAGCACATAGAAATCGGCAGGAAAAACAAACTCATTCACTTGCACAAGCACATCTTCTATCGCACCCTTAGGATATGCACTAGACCTATCCGCTATTTGAATAACTACTCCAGTAGTGTTCAAAGGACCAAGTGTTGTAAAGCAACATAAATAGAGTATGGCATGACAGTAATCGATGCTCCTAAATCTAACATGGCCTTTTCAATACTAGTGTTACCGGTTGTGCACGGGATATAGAATATACCTGGATCCTTACACTTGGTAGGGATTTTTCTTTGGATCACAGCTGACACATTTTCACCCAATTCAATCTTTTGGGATCCTTTCAACCTATGATTTCTTTTTGCAGTACATAAATCTTTTAAAAATTTTGCATAACGCAGGTACTTGTTGGATAGCATCAAGCAAATTATGTTTACCTCATACTGTCGAAAAGTTTCATATAAATCTTTAAGTCCAGCTTCTTTCCTATTGTCTTTCAATGCTTGAGGAAAAAGGGATGGCACTTTATATTCAGAAAAGGGAGGAAACTTACCTTTTGGTACCTCGTGTTCCATGGTGGTCTTGTCACACAATGGTGTTAATTATCACACAATGATTAATTTGCGTAAACAACGGAAGATTTATTTCAAATGTCTTGTCAAATGGCCCTAAAAAAATTTTGGTTTTAGGTAATACATAGATAATGATATCAATATATATATATATATATATATGTATATATTATTTATTCCATTCACAGGCATACCCTGGTAAATTTATTTTCTTAAAGTAGAGTAATACTACTGGGAAAAAAAACAATGCATAAACCTGAGCTCGCTCATCACGGAGCTCGGTTATCTCTAGATGCATCACCGAAAGCATCAGAACCTTGTCCTCCTGCAAACTTCAGCTTCCTTTTCCTCATTATCCTTGGGTGGGTTTGGCTCCTTCTTCTCCGGTATCTCCAATTCTTTACAACTCCTAAGTGTGACTGCACTTGCATTCTCCCTTGGATTCACCACTGTTGGGAAGGTAGAGTGTTCGATCCATGAGCTTCAACACGATTGAGTGCGCTGGCTAGTTGACCCACTTGAGTGTTCAAGGTTTGAATACTTGATCTGTTTCCTGTTGAAATTTTGTTATTATAATTATGAGCAAGACGTCTATCCTGTAGAAGGGAAATTAGACTGTGTGTCCTCTGAAATGGTGGCATGTAGGGTGGTGGATGTTGTGGCACTTGAGGTGGAACACGATTCATCGAATGTGGTACATAGCTCAGATTAGGGTGGTCTCTCTATTCTGGGTTGTATGTGTTCGAGTAGGGGTCAAATTTGCATTATGGTTGCCCCGAAAATCCACCCGCTGCATTCACTTGCTCAGCAGATGTCTCTTCAAATGAGGGGCATGCATCCGTGGTATGACTCATCTCCAAACAAATTACACACGGCTTCAAGGTCTGTCCATTTGCTCCTGCCATTTGACGAACAAGAGAAGTGAGGCTAATAAGTTGTTGCTCAAAATTAGATACATTTACCTCTCCTTGTTTCCTTTGAGTGACTCGGCTCTAAAGTTGCCAGAGTTGGCTGCCATGTTGGCTATCAAAACTTCTCGCTCCTCCGGTGTCTTATCCACAAAAGCTCCACCGCTCGCAGCATCTACCAATTCCTGTCACTGGGATAACAAACCCTCGTAAAATTATTGAATGAGTAGATGTTCACTTATCTGATGTTGTGGGCAACTTGCACACAACTTTTTGAAGCGTTCTCAGTACTCGTGAAGTGTCTCTCCAGTGTACTGCCTAATGATATAGATCTCCTCTCGTATGTTAGCAGCCTGATGCTTGATGGAAAGTATTTCTCAAGAAACGTCCTCATCAAGTCATTCCATGTGGTGATCGAGCCTAATGGTAGATAAAATAGCCAGTCTTTCGCATCATCCTTTAAGGAGAAGGAAAGGCTCTCGGTTTGATTTGCTCCTCGGTAATTCCAGTCGGTTACATGGTGGTGCAAACCACATGAAACTCCATTAAGTGCTTATGAGGCTCCTCTCCTGTAAGTCTGAAAAGAAGGCAACAATGTATTAGTCCGGATTTCAGTTCAAAATTAACATTTGTTGTGCAAGAGCAGGAAAAGTAATGCAGAGAGGGTTGTTGGTTCAAATCTGATGGCCATTTGTCATAAACTTTGATTCGCGGCCAGGCATGTGTTCATCTCTTCCTCTTCTTGTCTTCGAGCTTCTCTTCTTCGCCTATGTAGCGTCCTCCTCTCGATCTCTGGATCGTATTGAATGTTGTCTCTTGATCTGAGGGATACATCCTGTACTCATGAACAAACGAGAAGAGCATAAAAAGAAATAAAAATAAAGTTAACACAAAAGTAAATGCCTTCCCCGGCAACGGCGCCAAATTTGATGTGCGTTTATCGTGTACGCCCAAATTAACCCTACTCTTTATAATATTAATGTAGTAGTGAAAGTATGGATCGATCCCACGAAGAAGCTCTGTGTGTCAACGGAAAACCAAATAAAGAAATGACAATAAGGGGTTTTTGCAATTTTTAACTATAACTAATTAGACTAAAGCAAACAAAATCACTACATTATCAAGAAATTAAAAAGCAATTCTTGATTTTTGGTCAAGTTTACCTTTGGAAATTATTCATTTGATCATCAAATAACCAAATACTCGATTTTTATTCAATTAATCATCAATTGGAAATTTATTTCATCCCTCACCTTAATCGTAGTCAAACAGAAAACAACATTCAGATTCGATTCTTATCAAATCCTTAACCAAAACTACAGCCGCTAAGACTAATTCAATGATAGCTTCAAAAACTAGTAAGTTTGATGAATAATCAATAAAAAACTACATCCGTTAGATTTAGTTATCCAATCGTTTTTCCTAAGAATTTAATAACACCAACAACATGTAATTATCAATCTTAGTTGCTTCTTAATTAGCCTTAGATTGTGTATATGATTACTAGGTAGGTGATCAATCTATCAATCAAAACACGACAATCATAACAATCATAATCTGAAAAACAAATTGAAATTGAATTAAAATCAAACGTCAAACCAAAATTCTCACAAGTGTTTCAATTCCAAAGGCAAGTATCAATCAACCAAGAATTAAAAGGTTTTGCTACTCATAATCAAATCAAAATCAACGAAATCTAGTGTATAAAACATCAAATAAAAACTAGGAAAAGAGTTATTAAAGAGAAACAAGCTTCCGACTCGTCAATTCCCATCTCTCGTGTTTTGATCCTCCAAAGCCTCTTCAAAAGTTTGAGAGCCAAATTCTTCTAAAATCTAATAATATGATTAAAAGTCTGAATAATGGTGATAGGAGGCCCCTTTTTCGAGTTGGTAGGTGGATATGCTAGCATAGGCAAAATATTCCCAGATGGTAAAAAACATAAAAGACCATATTTATTTTCTCGGACTCTGACGATCGATCGGGACAAGCTGGCGATCGTTCGCCAACTATTTTTTTTCGAGCAGAAACCTTCGGCGATCGATCGGGACATTTTGCCGATCGATCGCTGCCTTTCATTCTTTTGTCCAGTAACATTTGGCGATCGATTTGAGACATTTCACTGATCGATCGCCGAGACACAAATTTTGTTGCTCGAATTTTCTACCTTGCTCGATCGATCGAGCACTACTGGGATGAAATATATGCGGCTTCTATAAGCTTTTCTTGAATCTTAACACTCACTAAATGACAGTCAATATCGATGTGCTTCTTTCTTTCATGATATGTTGAGATTTTTGCTGCAATGTGCAAAGTGCTTTGTTGTCACAATACAAGATCATTGCATTTGTAGGCTTTACTCCTATATCATCTAAAAACTCCGAACAATCCAAATAACTACACAAGTGGTTGCCGCCATTGGTCTATATTCAGATTCTGCTGAAGTCTTGATACCATAGTCTGCATTTTGTCTTCCAAGATATTAAGGAATCGTTCAGCTTAATCCAAAATCTATCACAAATATTCTGCTCATGGGGCAAGCCGCACAATCTGAATCACAAAATGTTGATTACAGAAAAAGAATTCTCTGATGATAATAGAATTCCAAGTTGTAGACAAGTCTTCAGATTTTGAATTCCCTGATGATAATAGAATTCCAAGTTGTAGACAAGTCTTCAGATATTTCAAAATCCTCAATGCAGCTTCCATGTGTGATGCTTTCGGTGCATGCATAAATTGGCTAGATTTTGCACAACAAAGCATATGTCAGGCCTAATAATAGTTAAGTATAACAGTCTTCCTATAACCTTCGAAAGAAAGGACAAGGACAAAAGGATGGATATTATATCAATTATTTCTACCAGTTTGTTTGAGACATGACCATCAATTCTATGTATGTTAGCTTCAAATTCTGTTCTAGTGGGGTATTATATGGCTTCAAAAGACAAGCCAGCCTAGATCATCTCCAAAAAAACATATTGTTCTTTTGATTCGTAAAAATTCCTCACTTAAACCGTGCTTGAGCGATCAAAGAAAAAAAGTTAGTGGCCCCAAGTATTTGATTGTAACCACAGAGTGCAAGTAAGTTATAAGAGCTAAGATCGATTCATTATCATTCTCCTGTCACCACAATTCATCTCATAAACAAGGCAAGATCGTATTACCCCTCTTCCCTCTCTTCTTCCCTCTTC